>CM053031.1:222084164-223284164 GCA_028564925.1 Lithobates sylvaticus | reverse complement strand
TTATCTGGGATGATGGCACCGAGTACATGTCACCTTTTAGAAAAGGTCAATTACTACCTCATTTTAATTAGGGCACCCAGAAGAAATAGTAGAATATTTAAAACTAATTGGTGGACTTTTTCATTCCAGTGTGACTTTTCATTTGAAAGAGTAATTGATTTGCACCTGCTATATTAAGCCACCAGAGCCCAGCAGCGAGGGCAGGGAAATCATTGTGTGTAGATGAACTGGAAGGAAAAAGCACCTGCTTTCTTTGTGTTATATTCCACCTCATTTCCCAAAATTCTGGACCTCTAGGGCCGGTTCACACTGCTGCGATGTGGGAACCCTGCGAATCCACTGCGGCTTCCCGGATCTCATGTTTCATGGGAACTGCTGAGAGTGTCAAGTAAAAGCTAATGACACCCCCAAATCAGTTTGCATATCGCAGTGCGATCTGCAAACTCGGACAGGAATCGGATCGCATGGGTGTGAACATCCATCTTCTTTTGGTGTTACTTGATCACCTCTGCAGTTTTTATTTTTTGCGCTATAAATATAAAAAGAGCGACAATTTAAAAAAAAAAACACAATATTTTGTACTTTTTGCTATAATAAATATCCCGATTTTTTTTAAAAAAGCTAATTTTTTCTCCGTTTAGACCGATATGTATTCTACATATTTTTGGTAATAAAAATCGCAATAAGCGTATATTGATTGGTTTGCGCAAAAGTTATAGCATCTACAACATAGGGGATAGATTTATAGCATTTATTTTTTATTTTTTATTAGTAATGGCGGCGATCTGCGATTTTTATCGGGACTGCATTATGGCAGACACATCAGACACTTTTGACATATTTTTGGGACTATTGGCACTTATACAGCGATCAGTGCTATTAACCACTTCAGCCCCGGACCAATTGGCAGCCAAAGGACCAGGCCCCTTTTTGCGATTCGGCACTGCGTCGATTTAACTGACAATTGCGCGGTCGTGCTAAGTGGGTCCCAAACAAAATTGGCGTCCTTTTTTTACCAAAAATAGAGCTTTCTTTTGGTGGTATTTGATCGCCCCTGCGGTTTTTATTTTTTGCGCTATAAACAAAAATAGAGCAACAATTTTGAAAAAAATTCAACATTTTTTGCTTTTTGCTATAAGAAATATCCCCAAAAAATATATAAAAAAACATTTTTTTTCCTCAGTTTAGGCCGATACGTATTCTTCTACATATTTTTGGTAAAAAAAAATCGCAATTACCGATTATTGATCGGTTTGCGCAAAAGTTATAGCGTTTACAAAATAGGGGATAGTTTTATAGCATTTTTATTAATATTTTTTTTTTGTACTAGTAATGGCGGCGATCAGCGATTTTTATTGTGACTGCGAAATTATGGCAGACACATATGCTCTTTTTTTTAACTGTGGTGGTGAAATCACCTCCTACAGCGTTGGAGTCGCGGCTTTATGTATCGTGGGAGCAAACGCTGTTGCTGTCAAGATAAATAAATCCGCGCTGCAACATTTTGACACATTTTTGAAAACAAGCATGATAAAACATGATAAAACATAATAAAACATTGCAGAATAGAATGGAGTAAAAAAGAGCAACAATAGAGAGAGAGAGAGAACAATAAAACGACAACTATTTTTGTTTTTTTTATTTTTTTGAGATTCACTGTATAAATGACAGTTGTAGTAGTGAAAGAGTTAACCACTAGGGGGAGGGGAGGGGAGGGGTATGCTTTGCGCGTGGGTGTTTGCGGTACTGGCACTATGGGCTCTGACGTGTGTGTGTTTTTTTACATTAGGGCGGCGGGGCTGACGTCTGACGTCATTGATCGGCTTTTCCCGATGACCGGGAACAGCCAATCAATGACAGGCAGAGTAGGAAGCGCGGGGAGAGGTATGTTTACATATACCTCTCCCCGTTCTTCAGCTCCGTGACCCGATCGCGGGACACCAGCGGCGATCGGGTCCGCTGGTCCCGCGGCCGGGGTCACGGAGCTCCCGACTGGGTCGTGAGCGCGCCGCTGGCGACGCGCGTGCGACCCAAGGGGAGGCAATTTAAAGGGGACGTACAGGTACGTGCTTTTGCCTGCCCGTGCCATTCTGCTGACGTATATATGCAGTGGGCGGTCGGGAAGCGGTTAAAATGCACTAATTACTGTAAAATTTTACTGGCAGGGAAGGGGTTAACACTAGGGGGCGATCAAGGGGTTAATTGTGTTCCCTATCTGTGTTCTAACTGAAGGGGGAGGGGACTGTGTAGGGGAGATGACAGATCGCTGTTCATACTTTGTATGAACAGACGGTCCGTCTCTTCTCCCCTGAGAGAACCAGAAACTGTATGTTTACACACACAGATCCCGGTTCTCGGTGTGTCACGAGCATCGGCTCCGGGGGCGAGCAGTGGGCTCCCCTAGTGGCCACAGGGCGAAGCAACGTTACATAGCGTCGTTTCACCCCAGCCGTGCCATTCTGCCACAGTAAAACTGCGGCGGCTGGTCGGCAAGTGGTTAATTAAAATGTAATCGTTCTTTTGAAAAGCAGATAGTGTAAGTACGTGAGTCTGACCTATTGTGAGCTTCTTGTCATCCCCTGCACTGGTGTGAACTATGCCATTGAAAAACCATATAACCTACTATCCATGCATTTTGATGCAGAAAAAAAACACGCACTGGACTTCATGTGGTGTGAACTTGCCCTAAAGTCAGGTCACCAGCCTGCCTGTGCAGTCTTACAAGGCTGTGTAAATCTCAGGACTGAATGTACAAAATTATAAATCCTTTGGCAAGTAAACATGCCCCCATATATGTATTTCAACTTTGTATTTAACCTAGAGTTGTGCTTTAATCTTTTGCTACTAGTTTCCATGGGAGTATTTATTTATTCAAGCGGTATTAAACCCAAAAGCAAACATTTATTATATTGCAGCTTACACAATTCTTAGATGTAATGGTTGCATTAGATTTCTTTTTTAGCCTTTCATTCTTCTTCTATTTTCACCTGGTCATCCAGCCAGTAAGTCTGCAGATGTATCAGTTACAAGGATGAGACAAAACATTTAACACTGGCAGAGATGCTGACAATGATTAGCTTTTATTTATTCATGTAAAACCTTTATCCAAAAAGGAAAAAAAACATGTGATGTTACTGTTTATAAAGTATTTCTTCATACTGATATGTCAGCCAGTAAATAGATGATGTAGGAGGATATTGATCAGGTGAGTCTTACCTAAAGTCCATCTAGATTCAGCGATGTTGCATCAGTTTCTCGGCTGCCCAGGACTCCCCTCCTCATTGGCTGAGACAGCAGCGTGGCGCCATTGGCTCCAGCTGCTGTCAATCAAAGTCAGTCAACCAATATGGACACAGGGAGCTGTGGCTCGGGTGCCCCCATAGCAAGCTGCTTGCTATTGGGGCACTCAACAGGAAGGAGGGGCCAGAAGCAACGAAGAGGGACCCGAGAAGAGGAGGATCTGGGCTGCTCTGTGCAAAACCAAATGCATCACAGCAGGTAAGTATGATATCTTTGTTATTTTTATTTTAAAAAAAACTAGACTTTACCATCACTTTAAAGAAGTTTGGAGGCAAATGAGAGCAGAAGATGGGCTTTAACTTATTTAAAGTGATTGTAAAGGTTTGTATTATTTTTTTATTTTTTTTAAAAATAACAAACATGTCATACTTGCCTGCTCTGCTCTCTAAGGTTTTGCCCCCGGTGGCGCACCTGGCTCCTCCTCTTCATCGAGTGCCCCCACGGAGAGCCACTTTCCATGGGGGCACTCGTGCGAGCGCGCTCCTGAGTCCTGCTGCAGCGTCCAGTGACAAAAACAGCAGGACAGCACCCCCATCTCCCGGTGTCACTGGATTTAATTGAAAGCAGCGGGAGCCAATGGCTCCTGATGCTATCAATCTGTCCAATGAGGACCCAAGACAGTGGCTGGAGCTGTTGGGCTTGTTTTCGTCGCTGGAACGATCGGGTTCAGGTAAGTAAAGTGGGATCTCTGGGGGCAGCTGCACTACAGAAGGTTTTTCACCTTAATGCATAGAATGCTTTATGGTGAAAAACCTTGAGGGTTTACAACCCCTTTAACAACATTAACATACATTGCTTAATTTCACTATAAAAGGCATAGTTTTTTTTTATGTCTCTTTTATATGGTTCTATATGAAGTACATACACTGCCATTATTCAGCATACCTCCCAACCTTTTGAGATGATAAGGAGGGACATCTATCAGCAAAAGTATGTAGGCATAGGACACACCCCCTGTCACGCCCCCTTAATGGAGAACTACACAAAAACAATTGTAAACCCAAGTGCTTTTTTTTTTTAACCATTACTATTCCTTTATACTGGCTTTTGGAATTTACAAATGTAAACATTTAGAAATTGGTGTTGGGTTAGCACTGGGAAACACTTTTTGAAAGATAAATAGTGCATTTTATATACAACTATATAGATCAGACCAAAATGAGGGAGAAAGAGGGACCTTGTTCCAAATCAGGGTCAGTTGGGAGCCATGATTATTGCCATCTAGGCTGTGGCACCTTCCTCTATGAATATGCCGTTTTGAACACTTTTACTAACCGTTCATAGCTTGGGGTTTCCTGTTAAGTTATATGTCAGTTTATGTATATGTGACTATATACAGACAATATTTATTATACAAATTTATACAGTATATATGTGATTACTGTCCTACATGCTGCATAAGGGAATCATCAAATGTATATCAAATGTACTTACATATAAATGGCCATAAGGATTTCATGTGACTGGGGAAGAGTGCTACATTAATTAGCTACTTATTATGAATATATAGCTTGCTGTGTTGGATAGAATTTCATCCAGCCCTGATCACTCGCAGGTGACCCCTGCATGAGTGATTACATGTGAAGGGCCACTATTAGCTGTGAGAGCCAGCAGCCTCCCATTGCTTCCAACGGGGCTTCCTTCTGCAGTCAATCACCAGCCCCCCCCCCCCCGCTGGGGTTCTAGCATGTAATCAGTGTGCGGTCATTTGCAAGTGTGAATGTGGCCTAAGCGGGGTAGTCAAGGGCAGGTAAAAACACACGGCTCAACAGCCTATTTTTACTTCCCCCTGACTGCATTATATGTGCTTTATGTGATTCACTGCATAATTACAGGAGAATGATATTATACAGCTTTGGTTTGTTTGCACTATATGGCGCACAAAATCCATGCAACGAACAGTATCTCACAAAATAGTTGTGTTGAGTTATTTTGAGGGGACAGCAAATTTACACTGTTATACAAGCTGTACACTCACTACTTTACATTGTAGCAAAGTGTAATTTTTTCAGCGTTGTCACATGAAAATATATAATAAAACATTTACAAAAATGTGAGGGGTGTACCTACTTTTGTGAGACACTGTAAATTACAGATTATTCCCTCTGCTGGAGAAGCCCAAGCGCTGCGTACAGCCACCCATAAACATGCAAGGCTGTGTGCGGCTGTACGCGAGTATACGCAGGTACACGCTCATATAGTGTAAGGTCTTTCTATTCTTGTAATCCACCCGTACCCTGTACAAGTGTTTACGTGAGTGCCAGCGTATACCCATGCACAGCCACTCACTGTCATTCCCAGATGAGGGAGGTACGCTGGAATTTATGTTGCACAGACTCAGGGCGCCCTTATGCAAAAGCCCTATTTGTTCCCTTTGCAATGGTCTTGTGCACAACATGTGCTCTCAATAGCAAGAATACAATATATATTAAGTCTGATACAACTTAAACCAATGGAAACAAAGTGATAACTGGATGCTGTGATACAATCTGCTTGATTTCACTCTCATTCTATCTGCATATGTTTGCTTTGCAGTGGTGTTGTGCATGTACCTTTTATTAGCAAATATCTTTTTTTGAGACATGATATGTGCTTTGTGTGTGGAATAGTCTTCTAATGCCGCGTACACACGATCGAAATTATGGTCGGAAAAAGCGCTGATGGTTTTCCCGGCGGAATTCCGCTCTCGCTGTCTTGCCTACACACGGTCACACCAAATATTCCGACTGTTAAGAACGTGGTGACATACAACACTGCAACGAGCCGAAAAATAATCAAGTTTAATTCTTCCGAGCATGCGTCAAATTTTTTCACAGAATGCGTAGGAATTTTGTGCATTGGAATTGCTACAGACGATCTGAAATTTCCGATCGAAAGTTTTTCCGTCTGAAAAATTGAGAGCATTCTCTCAAATTTTTGCTGGCGGGAATTCGGCCAGCAAAATACTGATGGAGCCTACATACGGTCGCATTTTCCGATGAAAAGCTCTCACCGGTCCTTTGCTGCCGGAAATTCCGATCATGTGTATGCGGCATTAGAGACTCAGTTTTGTATGTGTGCGGGCTGGTGTGGTTATAGGAGCTTTTTATTTTTTATTTTTTTTATCTGGGAAGTCCTGGAAATTTTCGTGAATGTGAAGATTCACCAAAAAAAAAGATTTGAATAAACCCCCCACCTGCAGACCCTTACAGCCACTGCCCAGGGTTGTGGGAAAGAGCCCCATCTCCATATCAACATAGGGACAAGGTGTTATTGGGGGGGGCCTGTCCCAAAGCAACCCCCATGTTGAGGGCATGTGGCCTGGTGCGGTTCAGGAGGGGGGGAGGCCTCGCTCGCCCCCCTTTCCTGACCTGCTGGGCTGCATGCTCAAATAAGGGTATGAATTTTGGGGTGAACCCCCAAAATCCCCTTACTTCCCTTCATCCCCTTAAAATCTTTACCAGACCTAAGGGCCCGGTAAAGATTTTTTAAAAACAAATTTGGGCGTGGGGTTCCCCTCTAAAATCCATACCAGACTCAAAGGGTATGGTTCAGGAGGACGGGGCACTCGCACATAACCCCCTTTTCCTGACCTACTGAGCTGCATGCTCGGATAACGGTATGGTATGGATTTTGTGGGGGGCCCCCACACCATTTTTTTAACCACTTGATCACTGGGCACTTAAACACCCTTAATAACCAGACCAATTTTCAGCTTTCGGTGCTCTCACATTTTGAATGACAATTAGTCATACAACATTGTACACATATGACATTTTTGTCCTTTTTTTTCACACAAATAGAGCTTTTTTTGGTGGTATTTAATCACTGTTGGGTTTTTTATTTTTTGCGCTATAAAAGAAAAAAGACTGAATATTCTGTAAAAAAAATGAATTTTTCTTCGTTTCTGTTATAAAATTTAGCAAATTTGTAATTTTTCTTGATAAATTTTGGCCAAAATTTATACCCCTACATATCTTTGGTAGAAATAAGTACAAATTGGGGTATATTATTTGGTCTTTGTGAAAGTTATAGAGTCAACAAGCTATGGTGCCAATCACTGAAAATTTATCACACACAAAGTACTGACGGCCTCATCTCATTTCTTAAGACCCTAACATGCCAGAAAAGTACAAATACCCCCCAAATGACCCCTTTTTGTAAAGAAGACATTCCAGGGTATTTAGAAAGAGGCATGGTGAGTTTTTTGAAATTGTCATTTTTTCCCACAATTCTTTGCAAAATCAAGATTTCTTTTTTCATTTTTCACAAAATTGTCATATTAGCAGGTTATTTCTCACACACAGCATATGCATACCACAAATTACACCCCAAAACACATTCTACTATTACTCCCGAGTGCGGCGATACCACATGTGTGAGACTTTTACACAGCGTGGCCACATACGGAGGCCCAACATGCAGGGAGCACCATCAGGTGTTCTGGAGCACCCAGGCCAATTCTGACATTTCTCTCCTACATGTAAAAATCATAATTTATTCGCTAGAAAATTACATAGAACCCCAAAACGTTATATATGTTTTTTAGCAAAGACCCTAGAGAATACAATGGCGGTCGTTGCAACTTTTTATCTAGCACGGTACTTGCGCAGCAATTTTTCAAACGCGTTTTTTTTGGAAAAAAAATGTTTTGTGCTTTACAAAAAACAAAACTGTAAATTTAGCCCAATGTTTTTGCATAATGTGAAAGATGAAGTTACGCCGAGTAAATAGATACCTAACATGTCACGCTTCAAAATTGCACACACTCATGGATTGCCGCCAAACTTCGCTACTTAAAAATCCCCATAGGCGACGCTTTAAATTTTTTTACTGGTTACATGTTTTGAGTTGCAGAGGAGGTCTAGGGCCAAAATTATTGTTCTCGCTATAACGTTTGCAGCGATACCTCACATGTGTGGTTTGAACACCGTTTTCATATGTGGGCGGGACTTACATATGCGTTCGCTTCTGCATGCGAGCACACGGGGACAGAGGCGCTTTAAACATTTTTTTTTATTGTTCATTTTACTTTATTTATTTTAGTTTGACACTTTTTTCCCACCAAAAAATGTTTTGATCACTTTTATTCCTATTACAAGGAATGTAAACATCCCTAATAGGAATATGGCATGACAGGTCCTCTTTACAGTGAGATATGGGGTCAATAAGACCCTACAAAATAAATTTGACGGAGCGATCACGTGGTAATCCGCCGGGTCCGATCACGGATGTTCTCGAGTGCGCGCCCCAGGGGGCACGCAAGAGGGGAATTCTGAGAGGATGTTATAGTACGCCCTCTCAGAGTTAAGCAACCACCCTGTAGCCGTTTTTCGGCTATGGGCCGGTTGTTAAGCGGTTAAAAATATAATGCCGGCAATTGTTTTGTTTACATTCTACTTTAAGCGGGGAATCCTGCTGACAGCCGATGAGTCATGGTTGGTAAGGACCGGGTGGCCGGCTTGCCACCCTGCTCCTGAACATCTAATTTTTAAATGAATTTGAATCATTTGTTTCATTTGAATGCTTCAAACATCCAAATGAAACAAATTTGTAAATATTTATTTCGTATTCATTGAAATTCGTTACTATTGAAACCATTCTATGCATTAAGATAAAAAACCTTGTGTGTAGCATCCCCCCTTATACTTACCTAAACCCCATCATGATCTAGTGATGTGCATGAGAGCATTGGCTCTCCCTTGTCTCTCTTCCATCATTTGCTCACACAGCAGTGTCAATCACAGCCAGTGAACCAATGAGGGGAGAGCGGGGGTGAGGCTGAGCCATGCTCCATGTGTGAATGGACACTGTTCATTCCCTGGAGTGTGGTTTAGGAGCGAGAGGCTTATCACCACCAGCACAGGACCCAAAAAGAAGAGGATCGGTGCCTCTCTGTGCAAAACCATTATAGTTTAACATGTTTGCTATTAAAAAAAACAACCTTTAGAATTACCTTAAGCTGACCATACATGGATCGAAATTCAGCCATACATGGATCGAACTGGTGTACAGAAACCCACCGGACCCCATGCTGTGAACAGTGGCTGCACATATGTGAACCCAGCCTTAGCAGTATTTGCAGTCTAAAGCCCGTACACATGGGCCGAATGTCGGGAGACATTTGCCGGTACAAAAAATACCGGCCGACATTCTGCTTGTGTATATGTCGGTTTGTCAGATGTGCATGCTGGGAAACCAGCAGCCGACGACTCCCGATCAGTGCTCTTAGCCAATGGCAGAGAGCGCTGATCAGAGCATTTTGGCGGGGGGGGGGCGCCCCCTGTCAGAACACAACAGCCCAGTGGGGGAGATCGCTGGACTAACCTCGAATGGTTAGTACAGCGGCTCGCACCCAGAGCTGTCAGTTTTTTTTATGTGCAATCTACGAGTTGCAAGAAAGAAAACTGTAGTGTGTACCTGGCTTAAGGCTGAATTCATACCTTTCTATGCAAGTTCTTTTGCATTTTCAGAGCATTTTCATGTGATGCCATCAACAGTTTTTTTAGGGCCCATTCACATTTGTGTTTTTGTCACGTGTTTTCTTTAAAATCAACTGAATGCATTAAAAAGCATGTCAACATGTGTTGCATTGACTGTTCAAATGCATGCCCATTAGATGTTTTATCATCACTGGGTAAAAAGCATAATTATTGTATTTTGTTTATTTTTTGTCATTACCATAAAAAATAAAAAAAAATATTCTTTAACCACTTCAGCCCTGGAAGGTTTTACCCCCTAAATGACCAGAACATTTTTTGCGATACGGCACTGCCGTCAAAAAATTTTTTTTCCCACAAATAGAGCTTTCTTTTGGTAGTATTTGATCACCCTGTGTTTTTTATTTTTTGCGCTATAAACAAAAAAAAATAATATTTTTTACTTTTTGCTATAATAAATATCCCCCAAAAATATATAAAAAAAACAAATTTCGTCCTCATTTTAGGCTGATATGTATTCTTCTACATATTTTTGGTAAAAAAAAATTCCAATAAGTTTATATTGATTGGTTTGCGCAAAAGTTATAGCGTCTACAAAATAGGTGATAGATTTATGTCATTTTTATTATTGATTTTAGAAGAATACATATCGGCCTAAAATGAGGCCTAACAGTATAAAATATTACTTTTTTTTTCAAATTATTTTTTTGTTTGTTTATAGTGCAAAAAATAAAAAACACAGAGGTGATCAAATACCACCAAGTAAAGCTCTATTTGTGTGAAAAAAAAAAAAAAAATTGACGGCAGTGCCATATTGCAAAAAAAAATTCTGGTCATTTAGGGGTAAAATTTTTCCGGGCTGAAGTGGTTTTGACACTATTTTGGGACCATTGACATTGACCATTGACATTTATACAGTGATCAGAGCTAAAAATAGCCACTGATTACTGTATAAATGTCACTGGCAGGGAAGGAGTTAAACACTAGGAGGCGATCAAGGGGTTAAGTGGGTTCCCTCAGTGTGTTCTAACTGTAGGGGGGATGGGCTATCACTGACATGACAGAGATCACTGTTCCCGATGACAGGGAACAGACGATCTCTGTCATGTTACTAGGCAGAACTTTGTTTACATAGGCAGTTCCCCGTTCTGCATCTCCTCACCGTCATCGCGTGCCACTGACGGACTTTGAGTCTGCAGGAGCCACGGGCACGCTCCAGCGGCGCATGGCGGGCGCCCACTATCCTGCTTTTGTGGACTGACGTATAGGTACTTCAGTTTGCACAGGAGAGCCATTCTGCTGACGTATATCGGCGTGAGCAGGTCAGCAAGCGGTTAAAAGGATCTTTGTCCACCTCCCAAAAATGTTATAGGTATGGGCTGTCATATCTGCACGGAGGTACAGCTGTCACTGAAGGACAGACAAAAGGGGCCTCCCTGTTCTGTGAAAGATCGTCACTACATGGTCCTGAGTTGCTGCCAATGCCACCTGTTTCTGATGTCAGAGAGTGGGAGTGGGGGATTTTAATTATCCAGACATAGACTGGGCGGAGGGAACCACACATTCGTCTAATGCCGCGTACACACGAAGGGACTATCCCGCGGGATTATCCGCTGGACCGAAGTCCAGCGGATAATCCCCTCGTGTGTGGGCGCCGGCGGACTTTTTTTGGCCAAAGTACGGCGGACTAAAGTTTCAGGTTTTGTTTTCAAATTATCCGCTGGACTTGGCAGTCCAGCGGATAATCCGGTCGTGTGTAGTATGGTCCGGCGTACCAAAAAGGACGCATGCTCAGTAGCAAGTATTTTTCTAGTATTTTTCGTTTTCTAGTCCCGTCGTACGTGCTGTACGTCATCGCGTGAACCGTCGGACTTTTTGCGTGATCGTGTGTGGTCAAGTCCGTTCGCTTTTTAGTCCGGCGTACCCAGCTGGAAAGTCCAGCGGATTGTCCGCTGGACTTAGGTCCGCCGGGAAAAGTCCGTACGTGTGTACGCGGCATAAGACTCGCCAGTTCCTAAATGTCTTGCAGGACAATTTCATGAGTCAGATGGTAGACGCACCAACTAAAAATAAAGCGTTACTAGATCTACTGATTACCAACAATACAGACCTGATCACGGATGTGGAAATACGGGGCAATTTAGGAAACAGCGATCACAGGTCAATTGGCTTCAGTATAAATCACACAAATAGTAAACATAAGGGAAATACAAAGGCACTGAATTTCAAAAAACATACAGCCAGAGCTACAATGGAATGGTTTAGATCCAAGCATATTCATGTGTTAGAATGGCCCAGTCAAAGTTCAGACCTAAATCCAATTGAGAATTTGTGGCAAGACTTGAAAATAGATGGTCACAGACGCTCTCCATCCAATCTGACAGAGCTTGAGGTTTTTTGCAAAGAAGAATGGGCAAAAATGTCACTCTCTAGATGGGTAAAGCTGGTAGAAACATCCCCAAAAAGACTTGCAGCTGTAATTGCAGCGAAAGGTGGTTCTACAAAGTATTGACTCAGGGGGCTGAATACAAATGCACGCCACACTTTTCACATATTTATTTGTAAAAATTGTGAAAACCATTTATCATTTTCCTTCCATTTCACAATTATGTGTCACTTTGTGTTGGTCTATCACATAAAATCCCAATAAAATACATTTACGTTCTTGGTTGTAACATAATAAAATGTGGAAAATTTCAAGAGGTATGAATACTTTTTCAAGGCCCTGTATATATATATATATCTAGCACACATACTAGAGGGTGCTACAGAGGCATTATCAGCCTGGAGGAGGGGAGTGTTAGATGTACTAGCAGATTTAGATACACTAACAAATTACAGCAGAACTCCATCTTACACTGCAGTTACACAAGCAGTTACAGCAACCATTTTTTTTCTTTTGGAATAAAGGTTTTACAATAATAAATACAAGCTGGTCATTGCATGGCACTCCTGTCAGTGGTAAATGGTTTGTCTCAACACTTTAACTGCTACATTTTGCAGGATAGCTTGTTCTGTTTAAAAGCAAAAGCCTTACTGACCGGAATCACCAGATGAAAATTAAGAAAAGAAGGCTTATAAAATAAACCAATGCAGCCAACGCATCTAAGAACTGGTAAGCTGAAATATAATGATTGTTTGCTTTTGGGTTTACTACCGCTTTATTTAATATAGCATGGTATGACATTTGTGATTAGACCTTAGACCTTTAACTGGTAATAAAGAAACTGCCACCCATTCATGTCAAGCCCATCAATGCTTCTGAAAGCAAAAATAAAACTGGCTAGAAAAATATAGAAGAAAATATATTTGGTATATTTGTTCATAGCACATACCAGCTCCTTTGGACACATAGAAGGATCCCACTGTTCTTCAACCGTCTTCAGCAGTGCTAGCAGATAACTGTAGTCCATGGGGTGCACTTGGTGGTGTTTGCTGAAAGCTTGCCATTTTCTATTAATTATCAAGAAAGTAAGTAAATTCTTCTGAAAAATGACAACTCAACATCTCAAACATCTCATTTTGGGTAAGTTAATTTGAATGTGCATAAATACAATTAACTCAGAAAACTCATTAACTGAGCAGACATTAGGTATAAAGGATAAAACGGTGCTTTATAATATATCATCATTTTGTTTTTACACGTGGGGCCTGAGTTATATTCAGTAAGATCAGTGCTGAAATACTTTTCTCGTGTATAGCTGGGTGAGCATGCTTTTAAAAACATTCCATTTGAACTTCTGACAGCGGGACTTATTTATCATGACACCCATCATCATTCAAAGCAAAAGACTGAGGAAATCCTATGAGTGCAGTGTATTATGGACCCACCCACTAAAGGGGGCTTCACCACAGCATCATGTGCTCACATACACTGATGCAGATTTTTGCATCACTGATGACTACTAGAGAAGATCAAACGAGAAAGAGGACCCTGTCCATCACCAACAAGTGACCAGCCTGAAGACATCTGAAAGAAGTATTAAAAAAAAATGAATCGTGAAATACTGCTGGGGGGCCTCCAATGGGGAAGGGGAGAACTAGAGGAGTTGGGCTTTAAACTGTGTAGCAATGCGCAATAAAAATGCACATTATGGCCATTGATCCAGAGGGACAGGTGCCTGATCTCGCGCTTTGGGGTGTTAGCCGGGGGAAAGAGATGCGAACAAGTTCTGTTTATGCATAATGGCTTGCGGCTATGTTTTCCTGATCTGTTTGTACACATGCCGGCATAGGAATGAAATTTATTAAATAATATGTTGTATTATGTGGGTTTTCCTTCTCCCGAGGGCTAGCCCCAAGAAATGCATGGGATACCCCTTTGTAATCTTATGGGATACCCCTTTGTAATCATGTATACTATTGTCAGAACTATGGTGAAAAAATAGACATATTTTCATAATTTCAATATGGATGTTTAAGATGAAATAAGCCCCAGAACAATAGTCAGCTTCAGGACAAGTCACCTACGTTTTCAACCAGAGACATCGTGTGTTTTTATCAACCTGTTGGAGGTCTGTAAGCAAGCTATTTGCAGAACTGGAAATATAAAAGCCAAGGATAAATTTATTTTATGGTCGCTAAATAGAATGTATTTGAAGACCCTTGGACCAGTGATAAAACTCTGAAAAACAGCAAATTGCTTTTCCAAGGCTAGAATACACCACATTCAACAATGTATAACAAGGCCTTCGGGAATGTTTACCACCTGGACAACCGTTAATATACCTTGGTAAACAGGATAATAAAAACCTGAATTCCCACCTAAAATTCCTCACCACTGGAAGAGGAGTACAGCTCAGACACCATTTAAAATATGTGGACACTATACAACAGAGATCCCCCTAGGAATATTGACATAAATATGGATGTACAACCTCCATGGTCCATAATATGCTAAGAGGGAACTATGAAGCTTTTGTTTAATGTATTTATGATAATATTTTAATAAAAACCGCACCATCTCCGCATATATATAAGAGTGTATGTTTATAAGACTATAACCTCATGTATCATATCCCATGAAATGGATTCAAGTCTTGATTTTATTGTCTACTGGCATAAGAATAATCTTGTGATGTAGTATGTATTTATTCTGATTAGAAATATCCTATATGTAGAAATAGTTTAAATATACAAATTATTATGTTTAGATATACATACTATATATATATCCAAATAGTTTTCTTCTTTTACCTAGATGTATAATTAATCATAATTAATATATATATATATATATATATATATATATATATATATATATATATAAAACATCTGTTCCTAATTAATATATGTTTGAAATACTGCTGCATTAGAAATGTCCTAAATATTACAGATATGTATTAGAAATATCATATGGTCACGCCTGTACCATGAGAAAATGGTCATTCTTATAACAAATTATTTTTAGGAATAATTTAGAACAAATATATCCCTTGTCCTAGGATGGCACTTGGTGGCTAAGAGAGACAATGCCTAAACAAATAATGGAATTAATATTTAGCCACATGAACCAATGAAAAGAAGTTCCACCTTCTGGGCTAGGCTTATTAAAATTTGTATGAGCTTATTGTCCAGAATGGTATATAGGACCAGGAGAGGAAGCCATTAGGTGGACTACACACACGTCATTCACACTGGGACTTCACTTCATTCATCACTCTTCACACACACCTCATACACTTATCATCATGCCTCATCATTTGACACTTTGAGCACACCAAAACACAGCTCCACCTTGATGAGACACCATTTTGGGAAAGGCAGCCATCTTAGGGGACTCTGGTAAAGACAATTGTAAGCCAGCAGCCATTTTGGAAGGGTAATTATGTTACATTGATCTTTCCTGATTCATTGATTATTTGAAAATACCTATTTTTGATTTCTTATAATATTTTGATTATTTCTTGTAGTATTTAGATTATTATTCCTCTGATAGAATAACCATTTTAGATTTTTCTTCAACTTTATTTTTGTTTTTCCAATTTTTATCATCTTTTGTTTGGCGCTATAGTATCATACCATCATTTTTATTTTACATAGTTTAACTCATACTCTTCCTACAGGAGGGTAACTGTTATGCCGCGTACACACAAAGGGACTATCCCGCGGGATTGTCCGCTGGACTCAAGTCCACCGGACAATCCCCTCGTGTGTGTGCGCCAGCGGACTTTTTGGCACCAAAAGTCCAGCGGACTAGGTTTTAATTTTTGTTTTAAAATTGTCCGCTGGACTTGGCAGTCCGGCAGACAATCCCGCCGTTAGTAGGCTAGTCCGCCGGACTTTTGAAATGAACGGACTTGCCGCTCATTGGAAAGTCCGTTCATTCCCGCAGACTTTTTCCAGCGGATTGTCCGCCGGAGAAGTCCGGGCGTGTGTGGGCAAGTCACACGCTCGGAAGTCCGGGCGTGTGTGGGGAAGTCCCGCCGGACTAGGACAAAGTCCGAACGTGTGTACGCGGCATTAGGCTGCGTAAATCACAGACTATTGTCTGGTAGTTATATATACCATATATATAGATGGTTATTTTGTCCACGGGGAGAAGTTAATCCTTTTGTTCCATTCATATGGTATAGCAAAACCCATTAGCGAGTGTTGCAAATAATTTAGCATTTTATGTAAGATTTTATTCATGTCCATCCATAATCTAACTATTTATTGTGAATACATGTCTAGTGAATAAATATTCCATATTTAGTCTGTATTCATATCGTTTGATCTGTGTTTTTGAAAAGGAAATGTAATTGGTGAAAACTACTCAATATAATTATCGATTAGGTCATTCCTGACGTCAAACGCACAACACTATATATGGTCATAATTGTTAACCTTTGTTCTATCTTTTTGTAATCATGTATCCAGTGTGTAGTTATGACAGATAGCAGACATGTATTCGAACTTTGTATATATTTGGATTGTTATTTTTAAACTGCAGGGTGGTAAGCCCCCCCCCCCCCCCCATGCGGGAGACGGAAGGGACTCCGGCAGTCCCACCCCCCACAGGAGACGGACGGGAATGCAGCGACCTCCCCCTTACCTTAGGAAGGAGGCAGATCAGGCAGACATGGATCCGGGCTGCAGCTCCTAGCCCTGGGGCCATCGCTTCTCCTCCAGGCTGAACAGAAAGTGGGTCCTGACTGAGACCCGATTGTCCGAGAGTCCGAAGTGTCCCTGGCCAATCGGGTCTCAGGAACTGCTTCCTGATTGTCCAGGAGGAGAATCTGGAAGACAATAGCCAATATTATTTTGCTATTGTCACACAAGTGGGTGGGCTCGGGGGCCCATCCTTTTTTTAAGCCAATTAGAGCCTCATTGAAATCCATGCATCTGGGGCCCATGTAGATTAGGGGGATGTACGCATTGATAGGGGGGGCGGCGCCTGTGCGCCCCCTAAGGACGGGCCCCCACTGGTTACTCCAATGCCTTAAGGGGTTTGGTATATGGTGAATAATAATTGCCCTTGTTTTTCTATTTTTTGTCATTGGTTTATTCTTTGGTTGCATGTGCTGATATGCTTGACAACCTCAATTTATTTTTATAGAGCTGTTTTTTTTTTTTTTAAGACCAGCAAGATCCGCGTTCAAATTTAGCTGAACAACTAAGCTTCTGACCAAGCTGTAACGTCCACACTGAGAGCTCTGTAGGGACTAGACTTAGAAGTTTGAGTTTGAATGCTCCAATCATTATTTCTATACTTTACTCACACAAAATATGATTTTCCTTAATAGACGTCTTTCTTTTTAAACTGTTGTTCGCAAGAATGGTTGTTTTTAAAAGCTGCTCTCTGGGAAAGCTCTATATAAAATCAATCTATTATGTCCTAATCAAAGTAACTTGTGATGATAAGGCAAAATAGTTTGGCGAGTAATATAACCCCTCTGGTGTCTAGAACCGAATAGTAAGAACCCTCCAGGTATTGCTGCTGAATCAATAAGTATCCAGCATGCCCCTAAAGTGGATTAGATGGATGTGCCGATGCTTTATTCCATATCACTGTAGTACGTGAATCAATGGGATCTGACATTTTCTCTCACTAGCTCTAGATGTCATTCAGAGGATTTAATAAAAGTTCCATGCAGTTCATTTGAGGTGTGAGCAGCTGAGGCAAGATATAAAGATATAGCTTCTGACAAGATAAATGTCAAAAGTAAGAGGCACCTGGATAATCTTGTATCCAACAATGGGTTTATGTCTTGATAGTTATAGGAGACCATCCTCGGGATTTTGTTCGAAAAAACTTCTTTAGCTTAGAGGTACTTTTCCTCTAATGTTTCCTTTTGTATCCCTCCTTTCTTCCGGTAATTGACAAGTATCGAGCCTGGTCAGCTCTTAACCCACTTTATTAAATAAAAGTATAGCATGTTGTCAATGAGGATGCATTTTAAATTACTACTGCAGTAATTAAACTTGTATTAGCAAAATTATTATATATTGCATCTTACCAATGTGGTGGCTGCATTACTTTTCTTTTTTTAAACCTTTTTCCTTTATTTTCACCTGGCAATCTGGACAGTAACACACTTCCCATCTTAGGGTGGCTCCACTCTGGAAGAAGGAGAAACGGAGCCACTCTTGGATTGCAGCATTATCAAGGGAGAGGGTAGTTTTAAATGCACTAGCAGCTTTAGATGGACCTGGCTTACATATTAAGCCCTGGTTCACACTGGTGTGATTTGTCATGTGATTTGATAGCTCAAAATCCCATGAAAAGTCACACCTCATTGCTGGCAATAGAACTGTTCAAATTGTTGCGACTCAAGTTGCAGCGACTTTGAAAAAGGTTCCTGCACTACTTTTTTGTGATTTCATTGCAACGTGCATAGACTTCTGTTAAATGAAGTCACAAGCCACATAGAATCGCACCGATCTGCGGCTTTGAAATCTGAAGTAGTGCAATTTCAAAGCTGCACTCCAGCTAACACCCTTTGAGCAGTTGCAGCATTGTTTTTTTTTTCTTTTGGGATGAAGATTTTACATAAATTAATAAAGGCTGACCATTGTAAGCACCCCTGTCATGCGTTAAATGGTTTGTATGAACCCCCCAACTGCCACTTTCACTGGACAGCTTGTTCTTTTAGGCCTGGTGCTATGCATTTTTTTATTGTGCTTTTTCAGTTTTACAGAAACACACTACAGTCCATTTAACATGGTTTCCTATGGGTCACAGTCACATCTGTGCATTTTATGGAAGGGAAAGGCCAGGGACCAGCAGGTGATGTTTTTAGTTCCATAGATTTAAATGAATCAAAAAACGTGTATTAAAAAATGCAAAATGCACCTAGAATATGCATCAACTGCAGCCTTCATAGGTATGAACCAGGCCTTAAAGTGATTGTAAAGTCTTGTTTTTTATTTCTATAAAAATAACAAACATGTTATACTTACCTGCTCTGTTGCAGCGTATTTGCACAGAGCAGCCCACATCCTTCTCTTCTCGGGTCCCTCTTTTGTGCTCCTGGCCCCTCCCTCCTGTTGAGTGCCCCCACAGCAAGCAGCTTGCTATGGGGGCACCCAAGCTGAGCTGGAGCTCCCTGTGTCCATTCAGACATGGAGCTGTGGTTCGGCCCGCCCCCTCTCTCTCCTGATTGGCTAACTGACTTTGATTGAAAGCAGCCGGAGCCAATGGCGCCACTGCTGTGTCCCAGCCAATCAGGAGGGAGAGTCCCGGATGACTGAGACACTCGTGGACATCGCTGGACAGAGATGGGGCTCAGGTAAGTATTAGGTTAGCTGATGCACACAGAAGGCTTTTTATCTTAATGCATAGATTGCATTAAGTTAAAAAAACCTTTTGACTTTGCAACCACTTTAAAGGAATTTGAAAGACAACTAGCTGGATTATAAGATGAAAGTAAAGGAAAAAAACAAAAAAAAAAAAGGAAACTAATGCAGCCATATTTTTTTAATTGGTTGATAGATGCATTAGTGTCTTTTTTCAATCTAACTAACTATGTAATTACATTAAAGAATTTGTTAGCTGCAACATAATTACATTTTTGTTTTGGGGTTTAAGGCCTCTTTTACATGGACAGTTTTACCACCCCCCAAAATTGCCCACCAATTGTCTACAATACAACCATATCGGACTGTTGTGTGGCTGTGATGCTTTGCTTTGCATGCTAAGTTGACAGTCACCACCTGTCAATTTCACCCACTCCAGGCAATGGTGCCACGGTTAAAGCACATTAGTCCCTTTGTAAAAAAAAAATACAGACATTCAGGATGCATCTTGCGTGCCTGAATGCAACTACAAGTTTGAACCTAGCCTTTAAGCGCTTTAAAGGAAAGCCATTTTTCTTGTGACTTTCACATTTTTACAATATTGCTCTTCTTTTTCTATATTATATAAACATTAGAAGCTTGTACATTGCCCACTAGGACTAGAGTGGATTAGCCACCACAAAGACTCTAATTGCTTAACAGCTGTTGAGAGAAGATAACAGCCATAAAGGGAATGTATTTTTCAATGAGTTGGCCAACTCATAGGCTTGGATTGTAAGAAGGGTCAGTAAAGCACAACCATTGTGTCACACTCCAAAGGAGAAAGCAGAAACGACCTATTTAATGAACAAATTCGTTTTTTCCCTATGTACATTGCAAAAGATACAAGACTATAAAAACAAGGGCGTTTTTTTTTTTTTTTTTTTTTGCGGGAACACGGAGGAAAGCAGTTCTGGCACCTCTAGTACTGAATGGAGTGCTGGAGTGTGCTGGGGGGTCTACTGCTGCTGGCTACTGGGGATCTATTTTCGCTAGGGGGGTCTTTTGTTGCTGGTCGGGAGAGGCCTTATGTTGCTAGGGGGCCAATTGTTGCTAGTAGAGATATACTGTTGAGCGAGGGGTTTATTGTTGCTGGCTGCTGGAGGTTCTATTAATGTTGGCTACTTGTAGATCTACTGTATTGTTGCTGGCAGGGGTCTATTGTTGTTGGGGAGTTTTTTGTTGCAGGGGGTCTATTTTTGCTGGGAGGAATCTCTTTTTTCTGGCTTCAGGGGATCTAATTCACTGCTTTCTTGTTACGAGTAACAAATTCCATACAAATTACTTAGTATCACAAAATGATACTTTGTCCTATATTCTCTAAAAGGGGTGACATTGGGTGGTGTGTAGGGGATGGAACCAAGAGCCAGCATGTTTTGATCGCTCAGTTCTTGGTATAGAGTCGTTGGGGGACATCTGCAGCTGTGATTGGTGTTGCAGCCATCTAGGTGAGTATGATTGGTAATTATTTTGTATTCCTGAACTTCTCTTTTAATGCAACGGGCATTATGCTCTGCACAGATATATATATATATATATATATATATATATATATATATATATATATATATATATATGCCACTCAAAAGCTTACCTTTAAGTAACAGGATCCTGCTATCTAGTGTGAATGACAACTTATTTATAAAGCCTCATGCCCACAGGATGTCAAAAACACTGCTTTTACAGGCATTTGACTTTTTTCTTTTCCTTTTTATGCCTCTAAATGCCCCTCTATGTTAGCCTATGGGGGGGGATTTAGTAAAACTTTAGCCTGCAAAATCTGGTGCAGCTCTGCACAGAAACCAATCAGCTTCCAGGTTTGAGCCCCCATTCCCATTGGGGCGATTTGACATGTCAAATTGCATGCCAAATCGCACCCTATTCCTGGCAACGGCACCGCCCGAATCCGTGCGATTGACGACTTTGTGACAGCGCACCGATTTCCAAAAGTAGTTCCTGCACTACTTTTGCGACTTTCGGGGGCAATTTCAATAGATCTGTACAGGAACCCGCACAGATGTCTTTCAAATCGTCTCTGAATGAAATGCGGATTTGAAATTGTGCAAGTTCAGCTGAACTCGCAAGATTTCAAACCCACCTTCAGTGTGAACAAGGGCTTATTGTCAAGGCTTAATTAAACAAGCTGAAGGTAGAAGCGGATTAGCTACCATTCACAGCTGCAGCAGATTCTAAGTGCTCCAGTTTTATTAAATCTCCCCTATATGTCCATTGGTATTTACAGGCGTTTAGAGGCAGGAGCATTTAAAGGCAGGAAAAAAAAACATCACTTGCATGTTTGTGCATTATCGCTAGACACGTTTAGGTCTTTTTGCTTGTTAATGTATTGTAATGGCCAGAATAAATTAATATTTTGGCCAATAGAATGCATTAACGCCAAACGCGTGAATACACATGAATGGGCATAAATGCACATGCAAAAAGCAGCATTAGGTGCGTTTCTTAAGGTGCGTTTTCCGCTCCTGGAGCACAGGCATCCGGGGGGGGGGGGGGATGTCCTGTGTGCATGAGGCTTAAAGCTAAAGATTTTTGCAGTCTTTCACTTTGACAAAATGTAAGACAGATATATGTAATACAGTATTCACTCACCCAATATATTGTATTGAACCATATACACAGGTTTAAATATTGTAACTACTGTAAATACTCACATGACAGCCTGCTGTAAACTGGACAGGTCCATCTGCATACTGTGGTGGGATGTAAATGTGAATGCATGCTTGCTCATTTCTCCCTTCCAGTTCCAGTACTCAACCTAAAATGAAACAGCCATCAGTATTTTCATATTGTGTCCAATTGTGACTGCCGTGAATGTCCTTTGTCAAGCCTGAACTGCATATATGCTGATTAGTAGTATGGATGCTGCAATTGCTGATTGACTTCTGTCATTTCTAATTTTCAACACAAATGTGCAGATTCAATGTTCTGATTTTATTCTGATCTGCATGCTTGTTCCGAGTCAGTGGGGTTGCTTTACTGAAGGAATAGAGACTGTTCACTTAGCAAAGTAAATGTTCACTTAGCTTAGCAAATAAATTGAATCTGACTTCAGTCATCCAATCATGTACAAGGAAAAAGTGTGCTTTTATAATTTCCCTTGCACATAATCGAGTACTTAAATTTAACACTCACAGGTTTACCTACCTTACTAAGCAAGGTGAACATGCACTTTGCTAAAAGTGAATTATTTTAGTAAATCAACCCCCAATACTGAAGTAAAGAAACAACCAGGCATCTAGTAGAGCTGCACGATTCTGGCCAAAATGAGAATCACAATTTTTTTTTGCTTAGAATAAAGATCACGATTCTCTCACGATTCTCGCGGTGTAAAAAAAAAAATTGGGCTAACTTTACTGGTTATTCTTTTTCCCAAAAAAATGCATTTGAAAGACGGCTGCGCAAGTACAATGTGACAGAAAATATTGCAACAACCACCATTTTATTCTCTATGGACTCTACTAAAAAATATATATATATATATATATATATTATATATATAATGTTTGGGGTTCTAAGTAATTTTCTAGCAAAAAAAAAAAGGTTTTAACTTGAAACCAACAAATGTCAGAAAAAGGTTTAGTGTTTAAACTTTCCTCCATTTACACACCAAAGTCTATTCCTTTGACAAATTGTTACAATGTTTAGACTTAACCACTGCTAAAGAATGTTATGATTCTTGGCAGACTGCCCGTTTTTTTCTTCCTTTCTTTTGACAGCTGTGGCTTCAGCAGAGCAGAGAGAATTCTCTGCATAGAAAGAATCGGGGAAATACTTTTGTCAAGATCGCAACGGGAAAAAAAAAAAATTGCGATAATGATTCTTGACGATTAATCGTGCAGCTCTAACATCTAGCAATACCAAGAGAATACCATAATAGCAGCCACAGCATTGCTCTCAGTACAGGTTTCCTTGTATAGCATTGCAAACTAGTTGAATAACTGAGGAGGACTAGGAGTAGAGCTGTAGGTAATGTTGACATGTGGCTGGCAATAGGAGGAAAATGGGGGGCTGCATTTATAGGCACAGCATCCTGTAGGTCAAAGCTTCTCAAGCAGTGGTACATATACCCCCAGGCGTACTGCTGAAAAGTTCAGGGGGCACCTCTGCTGGATACAGATATTTTTTTGGAGCTAATAATAAGTCATTTAGAAAAGTGACCTGCACAAGTATTGTCAAATCTCTGGAAGGCACATTGGGTTGTTTGGTAATCATTTATGCACATCACTAAATAATACTGGATGTTAATTGTATGGTAATCATTTATACAGTACATATCATTAAAAGGTCCGACAATAAACATCTGGGTTTCATTGGTTAAAAAAACAAGTAAAAATCAAAATTGCTTTTCTTGTTAAAAAAAAAAAAAAAAAAAAATCAAAATTGCTATATTTAAAAGAATGTTTTATTGTAAATTTACTTTATTAAAGCTAAGAAACACCTTCTGTAGGTGACCTGTGAGTTTCTAACAGACATAGATTTTGTCTGAGAACATTTAGAAGAACTGACAACTGACTGCTTTCTGAAAATGAAATGTATTCATCTATCTCTGGCTTCCATATTATCTAACCTGGAACAATTTTGAAGCCATTAAAATCAGAATGAAGTCCGAACCCCCCTGATCTTTATCTATGTTCTGCGATATATATATAGTAATATGGAGAGTTTAGGATCACCAACCACTTTGTAATAGTAAAACAGTCTTGATTCTTCAAAAATCAGGAAAATAAAACAGCTTTTCTTTAGAAAAACAAAAAAAAACCCAAACAGTCCGCAGTTCTGGTATATGGACAGAAATATTACATCTCACCACCAAAGTGCCAGTCCCACACCTAGGGTAGGGTTTCCATCTGCTTCAGGGTCCAAGAAAAGCCGCAGGGGCTTAGCAAACCAAGTCTCAGTCGCCAGGCGGTGTACACTATATTGCTGTGAACTGTTCCCCTCCACCTCACAGACATGTGCTGACTTCCTCCTTCTCCTTTTTTAAGCCTCCCTTGTAGGCAGGTTAACCCTTTGGGGCCAATGTCCCTGTAATCAGGGTCTTTACCCCACCCAAAGTCTCTCCAAATCTCTGAATTCCGGGTCTCAAATGAGAACCTACCAATGCTAATCAGTCCTCTCCTCTCCAGGCGGATTAGCCTGGAACTCCGCACACTGCATGGGTGAGAACCATTGATTACACAAAATGTCTCTTGTCCTCTCCCCTAAAGTGGTTGTAAAGCTTCAATTTTTTTTCTAAAAATATTATACTTTCTCTGTGCAGTCGGGGAACAGGGAAATATACCTGCCATCAAGGACCCAATTCCTGGAGTCCTGACCAATAGATAAACTGTGTGAGCCAGGGAGCCATTTGTTCCATCAGTGAGCAAGTGGTACTCTTGGCAATTATTTACATATGATTTTAGCAGCATGACTGAGCTACTAAAAATTGTACATTCAGTTTGGCCTTAAGTTGAAAGACACAACTCAGTTGGTTGCTATTGGCGTCTTTTGCTTAAATTAGCTAATGAAAAAACACCTCCCTCCCTGATGAAGGAATTGTATCTGTCAGTGATACCACTCAGCAACCTTCTGTCACTTTTATCTAGAGTTGTCAGAAATCCAGAGGCAGGGGCTTGTTAAGTAGACGTGTACTTACCTCTGCTTGCTTGTGTTCATACTGGAGCAGCTGGGTGAGCAGCATTTCATGAATCACAGAGCCAGATGCCTTCTTGCTTAGCACCGTGTCCCTCTGAAACACATTAGTTAATTCAGACATTTACACCATGCTATTTGTTTTAATACTGCTGGAATCAAATTACAGCTGAGACCTGTTTCCTGGCAAAGCATGTGGATGAGAAGATTGGGCATTTAACACGTAGATTAAATCATTTAGTACATTTTTCAGACGGCGGGTGTCATACTGAAATGCTGTACTAAAAACAGCATTAAGAAACTGGAATGTGCTGCTTATGTGACATACAAAGGCTTACATTTCTTGTAAATCCATCCTATCATTAATCCTTTGTCCTTCATCTCACAATATCAAGCTGCAAAACATATTTTGGTTGGTACAGGCCACGTATTTTACTTAATTAACGGTTTACCCTGAATAAATCTGTATTTATTTCAAGGCTATGTATATTGCTTTATTTATATATTCCATCTGTTGGCCAGGCATTCTGCACATCTATTTTTCTGTCAAATAATGATTTAACAAACCCAGGCTAAGAGGTTGGTGTGTGTCACAGCTCTGGCAGAGCATCGGTCTTCAAGCTGCAAGTTTAAGAACTACAGGAATATAAGCATAATGACACCTTCTGAAATGTATACAGTCGTTCAAAAGTCAGTAAAGTGTATCTGTATTTACCAACCAAATCTTTTCGGCCCCTTAAGGTTACATACATGCCTTAAAGCAATCTTTAAAGTGGTTGTAAACCCTTTCAAAACACTTTTTGCTACAGGTAAGCCTATAATAAGGCTTACCTGTAGCTACCCTGGATATCTCCTAAACCTGAACGGTTTAGGAGATATCCCCTGTATTTGCATGTGCCGACGTCATCGACACATGCGCACTGAAGCAATGGCACGTACGTGCAGTTGCTTCAGTGAGTGTGCCGTTACCGGTGGCTCCCGCGCGCATGCGTGGGCGTGATGTCATTACGGCTCCGGCCAATCACAGTGCCCAGAAGTAACTCTGGGAGCGATTTCCAGAGCGGTGTACGAGGATGGCTGCAGGGGCTTCAATCTCAGGTAAGTAATTCATAATGAGCTAGTATGCTATGTATGCTAGCTCATTATGCCTTTGTCTTGCAGGTTTTTTTTTTTTTTTTCCTTGGGGTTTACAACCACTTTAAATTTCCTCACTGAAATTTAACTGTAGAATACTAATACCAATCACTGTCCAAATCTTGCAAACTCAGTAACATCTCCAAAATACACCCCTTGTTAACCAATGACATCACAAAGTTTGTAATTCACGCCCTGGTTATCTGTCGCCTTGACTGTTGCAACTCCCTCCCCACTGGCCTACCTTTAGGCTGATTTCACACCTATGTGAATTGGATGCGGGTTTCCCCACATCCAATTCGCTTAGCAGGAGATTGTGACCGACTGTCTATGGAGCCGGTTCACACATCTCCACAACGGCTCCAGTGCGAATTGCACAGGAGCCCATTGCGTCTTTTAGTCCGTTTCAGGTCCGAATTCAGCCACAAATTTGGGCTGAAATCGGACCTGAAACAGTGAATGGAGACGTGCTGGACTCCTGCTGTTAGCCGCTACGTGCTGTAGTGTAAACCTACCCTTACACAGGCTATTCTACCTTCAGCCTATCATAAATGCTGTCACCAGAGTCCTCTGCCTAAAGCCAGATACACATGGGCAAAATGTCGGGAGACATTGGCCGGTTAAAAAAAAAACATCTGACATTCGTGTAAGTTGGAAAACCAGCAGCCGACCAACTCCCGATCAGCACTCTCAGCCAATGGCAAAGAGCGCTGATCGGAGTGTTCTGGTGGATGTATCGTCCCCCTGTTAGAACACAAGAGCTCAGCAGGGGAGATCGCTGCACTAATGTCGGATCATTAGTACAACGTCTCTGACCGCAGCTGATTTTATTTTTTGCGCAACCCATCGCATTGCAGGAAAAAAAACAGTAGTGTGTGCACGGCTTTACCGACCGTTCAGTGTTGACTACCCGTCTCTGCCAGTCCCTTCATTGGCTCAATACTAACAACAACCTACGAAGTCATCCACAACTCTGCCCCAAGCTACTACAATAACCTAGTCTCAAAATGCCAACTAAACTGTTCTCTCCACTTCTCCAAAGACCTCTTGCTCTCTAGCTCCCTTGTCTCCTCCTCCTATGCTCACTTCCAGGACTTCTCCAGAGCCTTTCCCATCCTCTGGAACACCCTAATCCAATCTGTCTATCTCCTACTCTAGTCACCCTTAGGCGATCCCTGAAAACCTGTCTATCCCACCTCCACCTAACTACTGAAATTTAATTTTCTCCTTATTTTATCTTTATTTTATCAGCTTATCCCTGGACCCCCGTTAAAGATTTTAGGTTATAATGATCAGTGCGCTCTGATTCCTTGTATCATATTGTATTGTAATCATATTGTTACTGTACTGTCTGCCTGCATTTTTTTAAATCACTGCACAAATCCTATACAACAATAATAATTATAAAAAATAATACAAAAAGCCGCGCTATTACCTAAATTAAAGAATAATAATAATAAATGGTGCGAATAAATAATATTAGAGACCTAAAGCAATATCATGTGATATGATCCAATTAGTAACCCTAAAAAGTCCAGTAAATTGATGAATAGAGACCTAGAACAGTTTATGTAATATGAAATAATCAAAGAAAAGTCCAGTATGGAAAACATAAATCCCAAAGTGACAAAGTGAAAATCCAAAAAAAGTAGTGACTGTCGTGATCCACCACCAAATGTTGAATGTGCTTACCAGAGGGCAAGCTAAAATAAGCCCATAAGTTGATGTCAGGATGAGTCGCAGCCGAATAGACCCCAAATATGATCTCCTTCACAGGGTTAACCAAAAACGGAAAACGGGCTAGCAATCCTCCTTGGGACCGATGATAACAAGGGCAACCTCCGGTTGATAACGAACCAACAAACTCTTAATGGCCAATTCGGACATGTAGAAAAAAGAGGGATGCTCCCATAGTGTGATATCAGGGTAAAAATTTTATTCAGTAAAAAACACTCCTACTTATATCAAGGCGAAAATCAATAAGCAGGAAATAGAAGATAAAAACATATGCCGGCCGGCAATTCGTACACCCGCTCAAACGCGGAACGCGATGACGTCAGCGCGTCAGCCTCCCTACGTCGTTTCGTCCAATGACGTCTTCTGGGGAACGGGCGACGCACTGACTCATATCCACGGTTATTCTTCACTTTTTATTTTTTGTTACGTTCTTACCATATCCGCCATTGAGAGTCACATTAGGGCGTGAATGTTATGTTGTCTATAAAGTTGCGATGAGTCAGTGCGTCGCCCGTTCCCCAGAAGACGTCATTGGACGAAACGACGTAAGGAGGCTGACGCGCTGACGTCATCGCGTTCCGCGTTTGAGCGGGTGTACGAATTGCCGGCCGGCATATGTTTTTATCTTCTATTTACTGCTTATTGATTTTCGCCTTGATGTAAGTAGGAGTGTTTTTTACTGAATAAAATTTTTACCCTGATATCACACTATGGGAGCATCCCTCTTTTTTCTACATGTCCGAATTGGCCATTAAGAGTTTGTTGGTTCGTTATCAACCGGAGGTTGCCCCTGTTATCATCGGTCCCAAGGAGGATTGCTAGCCCGTTTTCCGTTTCTGGTTAACCCTGTGAAGGAGATCATATTTGGGGTCTATTCGGCTGCGACTCATCCTGACATCAACTTATGGGCTTATTTTAGCTTGCCCTCTGGAGCATCCCTCTTTTTTCTACATGTCCGAATTGGCCATTAAGAGTTTGTTGGTTCGTTATCAACCGGAGGTTGCCCCTGTTATCATCGGTCCCAAGGAGGATTGCTAGCCCGTTTTCCGTTTCTGGTTAACCCTGTGAAGGAGATCATATTTGGGGTCTATTCGGCTGCGACTCATCCTGACATCAACTTATGGGCTTATTTTAGCTTGCCCTCTGGTAAGCACATTCAACATTTGGTGGTGGATCACGACAGTCACTACTTTTTTTGGATTTTCACTTTGTCACTTTGGGATTTATGTTTTCCATACTGGACTTTTCTTTGATTATTTCATATTACATAAACTGTTCTAGGTCTCTATTCATCAATTTACTGGACTTTTTAGGGTTACTAATTGGATCATATCACATGATATTGCTTTAGGTCTCTAATATTATTTATTCGCACCATTTATTATTATTATTCTTTAATTTAGGTAATAGCGCGGCTTTTTGTATTATTTTGTCCATTTATTGTGTATATCTCACAATTTTTTAGCTGCTGCTTTAGGGTTCATTGTATAAATTGATTTCCTCACTCGTATTGTTATATTGATATCACTTATCCTGATCAATGTTAGTGAGTTTCATGCTTTGAGGTAGGGATCAGCGCGGTGTTTCATTTTGTTTTTTCAATAATAATTATAATACCCCCTTTTTGCCGCCAGGATGCATGTTGAAACTTCACTTTCTCGCTGAGCTCTGTGTAACAGAGTGTCCCCCACTGACCACTGTAAATTTTTTCTGCCAGTTCCTATGTCACTACAGAACACACTAGTGATGAATGTGTCAGCTGAAGAACAACAGTGGCCCACGGGGGACATACTATCCCACACACCCAGAAATGCTAGATAGCAGCAATGCACAGAATGTAGCAATAATGGGATTTGTTTTTTGACAGGTACTGTCAAGGGCAGATGTCTGCCTGTGTGCACACAGACACCTGTGGGAGCATACATCAGTAAGCAAAGCAATGTATACACTATTATGCACTCATAAACTCTGCAATCTGTAACCAGTCTGCTACTGCCATTGTCACTCATAAACTCTGCAATCTGTAACCAGTCTGCTACTGCCATTGTGCCAATTAAAGGGTTGATAACTACATAATAAAAAACTTGCACATAATTGGTGAATACAGGTCCTACGTTCCTGTACTGTATGATTATGATATTGTGTTTTTATTTAATTTCCCTTGCACAAGATTGGGTACTCAAAGTGAACAGAGCTTCACCTTATTTGTTATAATACACTTCCCAAAGCCATATTCAACTAGATCGGTCGTCTCCATGCAGGGGATGCAGCCCTTTGTGTGCCTTTATCTGGCCCTTAGGACACTATTCCTTCCACTAACACCAATGATGAGGCACTATTCCTCCCATTGACACCAATGACGGCACACTCTTCCTCCCACTGACACCAACCATGGGGCATTATTCCTCCCACTGACCCCAATGATGAGGGCATGATTCCTCCCATGAATACCAATGATTGAGAACCTCCTCCACCTAACCACAGGGGTGCTATGTAGTTTTTTTATTTCCAGTGACCACAAAGCTTGAGGCATTATCCAATTCCACTGTTCACAGTTCGGCCCCCCTAAAGTAGGGAGGACAGCAAACTGGCCCTTTGTTTAGAAAGTTTGGAGACCCCTGAACTAGATGAACAGACTCTATTTCTTTGGAAAATCAACTCCAGCATGTCCAAACTGCTTTGTCATGAACTTCTGCCCCCTTCTGCCTCTGCATTTGAGAGAAAAAAAAAAAGATGGCTAAACCTCCTGACCAGAATCTGGTCATGCTAGTCCAGTCAAAAGGGTTTAAAGCTGAACACGGCCACCATAAGAAATCACGTGACCCCATACAGCCAGCATAAAAGGGACAACCACACCCCAACACACAGAGAAGGGACTTTAAAAACCTTATAGTGCACGTGCCATAATCCCGCAGGCTGCGGTTCCCAGCAATTAAATTAAAGTCCCTCAGGCCTCATTATTTCATCAGGGAAGCCGGGAATAGAGAAAGGTCTGTTTACTCGGTTTCAGAATCAGGTGGTTTAATCCTCTGTGCTGTGGCACAAAGGATTACCTCATTTGCTCCAGAAAATTAGTAAATAGTCCCCTCTCTATCCCCAGCCCCCTTTGCTGAACTTAAAAGGCACACTGAACTTTTATTTAATCGCTGGGAACCACTGCCCATTAAATTACTGTGCATGCATGGTATTTAAAGAGTCCCCTTTCTGCCCTGGGCCTCCTGTTGAATTGATTGGGCCCGGGTCCAGTAAAGGAGGGCTTGCTCTACCCCCCTATTAGTGGCCTTAAAGCTGAACCCTATGAAACTAAAAAGTTAACAGCTCGTTTATTCTAGGGCAGTGATCTCTAAACTGTAGCTCTAGGCCCAGATTTGGCCCTTTGCTTGCCTTTATCTGGCCCTTGGGGCACTTTTCCTCCTACTGATATGAGACACTATTCCTCCCACTGATGCACAGCACTATTTCTCCCACTGACAACAACCATGAAGCACCATTCCTTCCACTGACACCAACAGTGGGCCTTATTTGTCCCACTGATACCAACAAGGGGGCACTATTCTTTCCACTGACACCAACAGTGGGCAATGTTCGTCCCACTGATACCAACATGGGTGCACTATTCCTTTCACTGACACCAACAGTGGGCACTATTCCTCCCACTGATGCCAACATCGAGCACTATTCCTTCCACTGATGGGGCACTATTCCTCCCACTGATACCAACGATGGGGCACTATTCCTTCCACTGATACCAACGATGGGGCACTATTCCTCCCACTGATACCAACGATGGGGCACTATTCCTCCCACTGATACCAATGATAGAGCTATTCCTCTCAATAATACCAATGATGGGGCATTATTCCTTTCACTGACACCAATGATGTGGCACTATCTCTTCAACTGATATAAACAATCTGGCAATATTCCTCCCGCTGACACCAACAATGGAGCTACTGTATTTCTCTCACTTAAACCAATGATGAGGCACTATTCTTCCCACTGATACCAATCTATTCTTCCCACTAATGCCAATTAGGGATGAGCCGAACACCCCGGGTTCGGTTCGAACCAGAACCTTCGAACGGACCGAAAGTTCGCGCGAATTTTCGAACCCTATACGTTATAATGGACGCGAACGTTCGAAATCAAAAGTGCTAATTACAACGGCCAATATGCATGTTAATGTCATAAAACAGGTTTGGGGAGCAGTCATTTTAATGATGCATAAAGTGAAAAAAAAAAAGTGACATTTTCCTTTAAATATGGTACCTGGGGGGTGTCCAAAGTATGCCTGTGAAGTGGCATGTGTTTCCCGTGTTTAGAACTGTCCTTGCACAAAATGACATTTGTAAAGGAAAAAAAGAAGCCATTTAAAACCACTTGCGGCTTTAGGTTTGATCTTAAGTAGAATCTGAACAGGTACATTATGAAGTGTAGCTCCATCCCAAAAAAATCTATTTTTAAGCTTTTTGGAGAACATAGGGAGGGGTTATCACCCCTGTAACATTTGCTGTCTTTGCACATCTGTTCAGAACATGTCACCTCACTTTCCGTCCCAATGATAAATGTTTTTGGAAAAGTGGGGTTTTAATTGAAACAAGGATTGGTGATAAAGTATCAGTAGAGAGGAGATACCTTTTTCCCAAATTAAATCTAACAGGATAGAATTTCCCTTCCTAGGGGTAGATTTCCTCTCACTTCCTGTTTTCTCTTTCCATTTGCAAGTAGGAGTCGTTTGTAAGTTGGATGTTTGAAAGTAGGGCCTGGCGTATATACTCTGCAGAAATTTGCCCTATTAGATGTTGGTGTAGCCACAAGACTGGTGGGCACAGGAATGGGCCCTGCTGTGAGTTAATAGATCAAGATTTGTAATTGCATGCACCTGTTGAACAGGGCAGAAAAAATTGGGGTGGTGGTGGTGGTGGTGGTGGTGGACGGTTTTTGCCACAAGACTGTAAGCTCTCACAGTTACTCTTGGTGGGCGCAGGAATGGGCCCTGCTGTGAGTTATTAGATCAAGATTTGTAATTGCAAGCACCTGATGAACAGGCAGAAAAATTGGGCCTTTGGCGGTGGTGGTGGACGGTGTTGCCACAAGACTGTAGGCCCTCATAGTTACTCTTGGTGGGCGCAGGAATGGGCCCTGCTGTGAACTATTAGATCAAGATTTGTAATTACCCGCCCCTGTTAAACAGGGCTGAAAAATTGTGCCTTAGGCACTGGTGCTGGTGCCACAACACTGCAACCCCTCACAGAGACTGTACTTGGAGCACAGCAGTCACACGTGTTGCGAAGCATTTTTTTAAAAAATTGTAAGTACACGCCCCTGTTAAACAGGGGCTGAAAAATTGTGCCTTAGGCACTGGTGCTGGTGCCACAACACTGCAACACGGCCCTCACAGAGACTGTACTTGGAGCACAGCAGTCACACGTGTTGCGAAGCATTTTTTTAAAAAATTGTAAGTACACGCCCCTGTTAAACAGGGGCTGAAAAATTGTGCCTTAGGCACTGGTGCTGGTGCCACAACACTGCAACACGGCCCTCACAGAGACTGTACTTGGAGCACAGCAGTCACACGTGTTGCGAAGCATTTTTTTAAAAATTGTAAGTACACGCCCCTGTTAAACAGGGGCTGAAAAATTGTGCCTTAGGCACTGGTGCTGTGGCATGGATCATTGAGGAGGAGGAAGAGGATAGTCAGTGAACATAAGAGGACAGTCACTCAGCATCAGCATAGGCAGTCTTGAAGGGATGTGACATTAAAAATTATTCGGTTATATCCGCCTCAGGTGCCTGGTAGCTGGTGGTGATCCAAGACTGATTCATTTTTGATGAATGTCAGTCGATCAACCGAGGCGGTGGACAGGCGCACCCTATGATCAGTCACAAATCCTCCAGCAGCACTGAATGTGCGTTCGGAAAGAACGCTGGAGGCAGGACAGGCCAGTAGCTCAATTGCATACTGTGCAAGCTCTGGCCAGTGATCCATCCTCAGGACCCAGTAAGCCAGAGGATTTTCGGTGGGAAAGGTGTCCAAGTCTGACCTTGCCCCAAGGTATTCCTGCACCATGTATATCAGACGCTGGCGATGGTTGCTGGAACCGATCATACCTTGGGGCTGCGGACTAAAAAATTGTCTGAACGCATCGGTCAGACGTCCACCTTCCCCACCGCTCCTTCTGCCACTGACCGAAGCCTCAGCAACTCGTCGCCCAGGACCAGGAGTTTGTAGCCTCCCAGTTTCTGGGAACGCGTTGCACAGACCTTTCTGCAAGGCCTCCCTGAGATGTCTCATCCTCTGCTCCCTCTGCGACGGCAAGATAAGGTCCGCAACCTTACCCTTGTACCGCGGATCAAGGAGAGTGGCCAGCCAGTAATGGTCCCTCTCCTTGATCCGAAGAACACGAGGATCCTTCCGCAGGCTTTGCAGGATCAGGGAGGCCATGCAGCGTAGGTTAGCTGAGGCATTCGGTCCGGAGTCTTCTGGGTCACTGAGGATGACATGATCGCCAGCCACCTCCTCCCAGCCACGTACAAGTCCACTGGCTTGTTGGGACTGTACATCATCCCTAAAAGACTGCTGCTGCTGATGCTGAGTGCCAGGCTCCACCTCCATGCTCACACAATCCTCCTCCTCCTCCTCCTCCTCCTCCTCCTCATCCTCTTCCTGTGTGATGGGTGGGACAGAAGGAACACTGTCCGGATAAAGGGGGCCTTGAGAGGCAAGGAAGTCCTCCTCTTCCTGCCTCTGTTCTGCCTCAAGTGCCCTGTCCATTATCCCACGCAGCGTATGCTCCAACAGGTGGACAAGAGGGACAGTGTCACTGATGCATGCACTGTCACTGCTCACCATCCTCGTGGCCTCCTCAAATGGTGAGAGGACAGTGCATGCATCCCTGATCATGCTCCACTGACGTGGGGAAAAAAACCCAAGCTCCCCTGACCCTGTCCTGGTGCCGTAGTCGCAAAGGTACTCATTGATGGCCCTCTGCTGCGTGTGCAGTCGCTGCAGCATGGCCAACGTTGAGTTCCACCTGGTGGGCATGTCAGATATTAGGCGGTTCTTGGGCAGGTTCAGCTCCTTTTGCAGCTCAGTCAGCCGAGCACTGGCATTATAAGATCGGCGGAAATGCACACAGACTTTCCTGGCCTGCCTCAGGACATCCTGTAAGCCTGGGAACCTGCCCAAGAACCGCTGCACCACCAGGTTGAGGACGTGAGCCATGCAGGGCACATGGGTGAGCTGCCCCTGTCGCAGGGCGGAGAGGAGGTTGGTGCCATTGTCAGAAACGACCATTCCTGGCTTAAGCTGACGTGGCGTCAACCACCTCTCGGCCTGCCCCTGCAGAGCTGCCAGAACCTCTGGCCCAGTGTGGCTCCTGTCCCCCAAACACACCAGCGCAAGCACGGCATGGCATCTTTTTGCCTGCGTACTTGCGTAGCCCCTTGTACGCCTACGGAGCACCGCTGGTTCCAAGGACAGAGCACTGGAGGAAGAAGAAGAGGAGGGGGTGGAGGAGAGAGGTGTGTCACAACCAGTAGCAGTAGTCGCGTTTTGGAGGCGTGGTGGCGGAACAACCTCCAACACTACTGCACCTTGTCCTGCATCCCTCCCAGCTGCCAATAGAGTGACCCAATGGGCCGTGAAAGAAAGGTACCGTCCCTGTCCATGCCTGCTGGACCATGAGTCAGCGGTAATATGCACCTTACCGCTGACCGCCCTGTCCAGCGAGGCATGGACATTGCCCTCCACATGCCGGTAGAGAGACGGAATCGCCTTCCGCGAGAAAAAGTGGCGTTTGGGAACCTGCCACTGAGGAACCGCACATTGAACAAACTCACGGAAGGGGGCCGAGTCTACCAACTGAAAAGGCAGCAGTTGAAGTGCTAGCAATTTAGCAAGGCTAGCATTCAACCGCTGGGCATGTGGATGGCTGGGAGTGTACTTCTTTCTACGGTCCAGCAGCTGGGCAGGGAAATTTGCCTGCTGCATTCGGACGTCGGTGTACTGCAAGTACTTGGTTGTGACACACCGAATTCTACACCTTCAGTCCTCTCAGAGCAGCTTTCAGAGAGGACTGAAGGTGTAGTGGGGATGGAGATCCCAGCTGAGGAGGAGCAAGGAGAGGTCCGCTTAGTTCTTTGGTGTGGGTCTTTTATGTGTGCCTGCCAACGAGCTGCATGGCAGGTCGCCATATGTCTGGTCATGCTTGTCGTGCCCAAGCGGCTGATGTTTTGGCCACGCGAGATACGCTTGAGACAAATATTGCAAATAGCATTGGTGCGATCTGCTGCACTCGTCTCAAAAAAGGCCCACACCAAAGAACTTTTCTGATAACGTGCAGAGGCAGCGCCCTGCACAGGCGGAGCTCTGCGGTGTTGTACAGTTGCTGTGCTGGCCTCTACCTGGCCTCCAGGGGGCATCCTGCCTCGTTGGACATGTGACGCCGCATCCTCCTCCTCCTCGTCCTCCTCCTCATCCTCTCTCCCTTGAGGCACCCACGTGGAGTCAGTGACCTCATCATCCCCTCCCTCTTCACCACTAGAGCAAACCTGGCAGTAAGCTGCAGCTGGTGGAACTGTACTGCCAGATTCCTCAAGCTGGGTATCGTCATCCGAGCCTTCGAATCGTTGGGCATCCTCCTGGAGCATGTACCCAACACTGTGCTCAAAGAGTTCGGGGGACTCCTCAGGAGGACATGGTGGGTCTAGGGAAGGGGTGGCTGATGATGCTCTGTCAGTACCCTGAGCCTGGGTGAGAGAGGATGAGGAGGATGAGGAGGGCTTGGTCATCCATTCTACCAAGCCTTCAGCATGATGCGGCTCCACATGTCCAGCTGCCGAAAACAAAGACGCGCGTGTCCCATGGCCACGTGCTGATGACGATGCACGACCACGTCCACGTCCACGGCCACGTCCACTAGAAACAGAGCCTGCCTGCCCTGTGTTCTTGCTCTGCACGCTCTGCCTCCCCTTGGCGGTCTTCCAGCCATTGTAGTCGGTAGTCCTGTGGGTGCTGCTGATAAGAAAATATAGGAGCTCTGTGTGATGCCACTAACACACTAGAAGTCCTATGGGTGCTTCTGCAAAGAAAATAGAGGAGCTCTGTGTGATGCCACTAACACACTAGAAGTCCTGTGGGTGCTTCTGCAAAGAAAATAGAGGAGCTCTGTGTGATGCCACTAACACACTAGAAGTCCTATAGGTGCTTCTGCAAAGAAAATATAGGAGCTCTGTGTGATGCCACTAACACACTAGAAGTCCTGTGGGTGCTGCTGAGAAAATATATAGGAGCTCTGTGTGATGCCACTAACACACTAGAAGTCCTATGGGTGCTTCTGCAAAGAAAATAGAGGAGCTCTGTGTGATGCCACTAACACACTAGAAGTCCTGTGGGTGCTTCTGCAAAGAAAATAGAGGAGCTCTGTGTGATGCCACTAACACACTAGAAGTCCTGTGGGTGCTGCTGAGAAGAATATATAGGAGCTCTGTGTGATGCCACTAACACACTAGAAGTCCTATGGGTGCTTCTGCAAAGAAAATAGAGGAGCTCTGTGTGATGCCACTAACACACTAGAAGTCCTGTGGGTGCTTCTGCAAAGAAAATAGAGGAGCTCTGTGTGATGCCACTAACACACTAGAAGTCCTGTGTGGGTGCTTCTGCAAAGAAAATAGAGGAGCTCTGTGTGATGCCACTAACACACTAGAAGTCCTATGGGTGCTTCTGCAAAGAAAATAGAGGAGCGCTGTGTGATGCCACTAACACACTAGAAGTCCTGTGGGTGCTTCTGCAAAGAAAATAGAGGAGCTCTGTGTGATGCCACTAACACACTAGAAGTCCTATAGGTGCTTCTGCAAAGAAATATAGGAGCTCTGTGTGATGCCACTAACACACTAGAAGTCCTGTGGGTGCTTCTGCAAAGAAAATAGAGGAGCTCTGTGTGATGCCACTAACACACTAGAAGTCCTATAGGTGCTTCTGCAAAGAAAATATAGGAGCTCTGTGTGATGCCACTAACACACTAGAAGTCCTGTGGGTGCTGCTGAGAAGAATATATAGGAGCTCTGTGTGATGCCACTAACACACTAGAAGTCCTATGGGTGCTTCTGCAAAGAAAATAGAGGAGCTCTGTGTGATGCCACTAACACACTAGAAGTCCTATGGGTGCATCTGCAAAGAAAATAGAGGAGCTCTGTGTGATGCCACTACAACACTAGAAGTCCTGTGGGTGCTTCTGCAAAGAAAATAGAGGAGCACTGTGTGATGCCACTAACACACTAGAAGTCCTATATGTGCTTCTGCAAAGAAAATATAGGAGCTCTGTGTGATGCCACTAACACACTAGAAGTCCTGTGGGTGCTGCTGAGAAGAATATATAGGAGCTCTGTGTGATGCCACTAACACACTAGAAGTCCTGTGGGTGCTGCTGAGAAGAATATATAGGAGCTCTGTGTGATGCCACTAACACACTAGAAGTCCTATGGGTGCTTCTGCAAAGAAAATAGAGGAGCTCTGTGTGATGCCACTAACACACTAGAAGTCCTGTGGGTGCTTCTGCAAAGAAAATAGAGGAGCTCTGTGTGATGCCACTAACACACTAGAAGTCCTGTGGGTGCTTCTGCAAAGAAAATAGAGGAGCTCTGTGTGATGCCACTAACACACTAGAAGTCCTATGGGTGCTTCTGCAAAGAAATAGAGGAGCTCTGTGTGATGCCACTAACACACTAGAAGTCCTGTGGGTGCTTCTGCAAAGAAAATAGAGGAGCTCTGTGTGATGCCACTAACCACACTAGAAGTCCTGTGGGTGCTTCTGCAAAGAAAATAGAGGAGCTCTGTGTGTTGCCACTAACACACTAGAAGTCCTGTGGGTGCTGCTGAGAAGAATATATAGGAGCTCTGTGTGATGCCACTAACACACTAGAAGTCCTGTGGGTGCTTATGCAAAGAAAATAGAGGAGCTCTGTGTGATGGGACTAACACACTTCAAGTCCTATAGGTGCTTCTGGGAAGAAAAATATTGCTCTGTGTGTGTAATGGGACTAACACACTTCAAGTCCTATAGGTGCTTCTGGGAAGAAAATATAGCTCTGTGTGTGTAATGGGACTAACACACTTCAAGTCCTATAAGTGCCTCTGGGAACAAAATATAGGAGCTCTGCCTGCCTGCCACGAACACACTACAAGTCCTATAGGTGCTTCTGGTAACAAAATATAGGAGCTCTGCCTGCCTGCCACTAACACACTACAAGTCCTATAGGTGCTTCTGGGAAGAAAATATAGCTCTGTGTGTGTAATGGACTAACACACTTCAAGTCCTATAAGTGCTTCTGGGAACAAAATATAGGAGCTCTGCCTGCCTGCCACGAACACACTACAAGTCCTATAGGTGCTTCTGGGAAGAAAATATAGCTCTGTGTGTGTAATGGGACTAACACACTTCAAGTCCTATAGGTGCTTCTGGGAAGAAAATATAGCTCTGTGTGTGTAATGGGACTAACACACTTCAAGTCCTATAGGTGCTTCTGGGAACAAAATATAGCTCTGTGTGTGTAATGGGACTAACACACTTCAAGTCCTATAGGTGCTTCTGGGAAGAAAATATAGCTCTGTGTGTGTAATGGGACTAACACACTTCAAGTCCTATAGGTGCTTCTGGGAACAAAGTATAGCTCTTTGTGTGTAATGGGACTAACACACTTCAAGTCCTATAGGTGCTTCTGGGAAGAAAATATAGCTCTGTGTGTGTGATGGGACTAACACACTCAAGTCCTATAGGTGCTTCTGGGAACAAAATATAGCTCTGTGTGTAATGGGACTAACACACTTCAAGTCCTATAGGTGCTTCTGGGAACAAAATATAGCTCTGTGTGTGTGATGGGACTAACACACTTCAAGTCCTATAGGTGCTTCTGGGGAAGAAAATATAGCTCTGTGTGTGTAATGGGACTAACACACTTCAGTCCTATAGGTGCTTCTGGGAAGAAAATATAGCTCTGTGTGTGTAAATGGGACTAACACACTTCAAGTCCTATAGGTGCTTCTGGGAAGAAAATATAGCTCTGTGTGTGTAATGGGACTAACACACTCAAGTCCTATAGGTGCTTCTGGGAAGAAAATATAGCTCTGTGTGTGTGATGGGACTAACACACTTCAAGTCCTATAGGTGCTTCTGGAACAAAATATAGCTCTGTGAGTGTAATGGGACTAACACACTTCAAGTCCTATAGGTGCTTCTGGGAAGAAAATATAGCTCTGTGTGTGTAATGGGACTAACACACTTCAAGTCCTATAGGTGCTTCTGTGAACAAAATATAGGAGCTCTGCCTTCCTGCCACGAACACACTACAAGTCCTATAGGTGCTTCTGGGAAGAAAATATAGCTCTGTGTGTGTAATGGGACTAACACACTTCAAGTCCTATAGGTGCTTCTGGAACAAAGTATAGCTCTTTGTGTGTAATGGGACTAACACACTTCAAGTCCTATAGGTGCTTCTGGAAGAAAATATAGCTCTGTGTGTGTGATGGGACTAACACACTTCAAGTCCTATAGGTGCTTTCTGGGAAGAAAATATAGCTCTGTGTGTGTAATGGGACTAACACACTTCAAGTCCTATAGGTGCTTCTGGGAACAAAGTATAGCTCTTTGTGTGTAATGGGACTAACACACTTCAAGTCCTATAGGTGCTTCTGGGAAGAAAATATAGCTCTGTGTGTGTGATGGGACTAACACACTTCAATTCCTATAGGTGCTTCTGGGGAACAAAATATAGCTCTGTGTGTGTAATGGGACTAACACACTTCAAGTCCTATAGGTGCTTCTGGGAACAAAATATAGCTCTGTGTGTGTGATGGGACTAACACACTTCAAGTCCTATAGGTGCTTCTGGGAAGAAAATATAGCTCTGTGTGTGTAATGGGACTAACACACTACAAGTCCTATAGGTGCTTCTGGGAAGAAAATATAGCTCTGTGTGTGTAATGGGACTAACACACTTCAAGTCCTATAGGTGCTTCTGGGAACAAAGTATAGCTCTTTGTGTGTAATGGGACTAACACACTTCAAGTCCTATAGGTGCTTCTGGGAAGAAAATATAGCTCTGTGTGTGTGATGGGACTAACACACTTCAAGTCCTATAGGTGCTTCTGGAAGAAAATATAGCTCTGTGTGTGTAATGGGACTAACACACTTCAAGTCCTATAGGTGCTTCTGGAACAAAGTATAGCTCTTTGTGTGTAATGGGACTAACACACTTCAAGTCCTATAGGTGCTTCTGGGAAGAAAATATAGCTCTGTGTGTGTGATGGGACTAACACACTTCAAGTCCTATAGGTGCTTCTGGGAACAAAATATAGCTCTGTGTGTGTAATGGGACTAACACACTTCAAGTCCTATAGGAGCTTCTGGGAACAAAATATAGCTCTGTGTGTGTGATGGGACTAACACACTTCAAGTCCTATAGGTGCTTCTGGAACAAAATATAGCTCTGTGTGTGTAATGGGACTAACACACTTCAAGTCCTATAGGTCTTCTGGGAACAAAATATAGCTCTGTGTGTGTTATGGGACTAACACACTTCAAGTCCTATAGGTGCTTCTGGGAAGAAAATATAGCTCTGTGTGTGTAATGGGACTAACACACTTCAAGTCCTATAGGTGCTTCTGGAAGAAAATATAGCTCTGTGTGTGTAATGGGACTACACACTTCAAGTCCTATAGGTGCTTCTGGGAAGAAAATATAGCTCTGTGTGTGTAATGGGACTAACACACTTCAAGTCCTATAGGTGCTTCTGGGAAGAAAATATAGCTCTGTGTGTGTAATGGGACTAACACACTTCAAGTCCTATAGGTGCTTCTGGAACAAAGTATAGCTCTTTGTGTGTAATGGGACTAACACACTTCAAGTCCTATAGGTGCTTCTGGGAAGAAAATATAGCTCTGAGTGTGTGATGGGACTAACACACTTCAAGTCCTATAGGTGCTTCTGGGAAGAAAATATAGCTCTGTGTGTGTGATGGGACTAACACACTCAAGTCCTATAGGTGCTTCTGGGAACAAAATATAGGAGCTCTGCCTGCCTGCCACGAACACACTACAAGTCCTATAGGTGCTTCTGTAACAAAATATAGGAGCTCTGCCTGCCTGTCACTAACACACTACAAGTCCTATAGGTGCTTCTGGTAACAAAATATAGGAGCTCTGCCTGCCTGCCACTAACACACTACAAGTCCTATAGGTGCTTCTGGTAACAAAATATAGGAGCTCTGCCTGCCTGTCACTAACACACTACAAGTCCTATAGGTGCTTCTGGTAACAAAATATAGGAGCTCTGCCTGCCTGTCACTAACACACTACAAGTCCTATAGGTGCTTCTGGTAACAAAATATAGGAGCTCTGCCTGCCTGCCACTAACACACTACAAGTCCTATAGGTGCTTCTGGTAACAAAAATATAGGAGCTCTGCCTGCCTGTCACTAACACACTACAAGTCCTATAGGTGCTTCTGGTAACAAAATATAGGAGCTCTGCCTGCCTGCCACTAACACACTACAAGTCCTATAGGTGCTTCTGGTAACAAAATATAGGAGCTCTGCCTGCCTTCCACGAACACACTACAAGTCCTATAGGTGCTTCTGGTAACAAAATATAGGAGCTCTGCCTGCCTGCCACGAGCACACTACAAGCCCCTCTTTGTCAATCAATCTTTGTAACTGAATCTATCTAACTCAATCTCTGCAAGTGAATCTCTCTCTCTATCTATCTAAATGCAGCAGAGTGTCACAGTTCGCATCGAGCACCGGGCCCATCCTTAATGCCAATGAGGGGGGCATTATTCCTCCTCCTACTCACCACAGCCGCATCTTAATTTTCTTACTCTAACTGACCCCTGGGCCTGAAAAATTCTTCACTCCCTGGTGGTGGGGCATGCTATATTCCCACTGGACACAGTCTGGCCCCCTTAAGGCTGAGTGACAGTGAACTGGCCCTTTGTTTAGAAACTTTGGGGACCCCTGGTCTAGGGGACAGGAAAAGCACATTTACTTACCTGATTCTCTTCTCCCCTGACAAGCAATGCTCCCCTCCGCTCCAGCAGCGAAGTGTCTCTTGTAATGCCGGACTTTGGTCCCTGCATTAGTCTTGATGATGTCAGAGGACCTTGGACTGCAGGAGCATAGGGGAAAAAAGGTTGCAGGAACTAGCAGCAAAGAAGGCCTGCAGAAGTGGTGGATCAGGTAAGTAAAAGTGCTTTTCACATTTTGTTAAAAAAAAAAGTGCTTTTCACGGTCCCCTAGACATACACAAGCAGTTAACCCTTGCAGTGTAGATGCAGCCCCACTACAGGGGAGGACTAAATAGATCCCCCTGAGATAATCACAAAAAGATGATGTTTTGAGCAGTTCCATTTTCTTGTCAATCCTCCTCAAAATATCAGCAGAGGGAGAGACAGATTCTATTTCTATAAATCAATTTAGCTACCGGTATTTCTAACAGTTTAACTCAGAATCCACATGGGTTTCTCACAATTCTTCATATACTAGCAAACTCTGGCTAAGTGAAGCTAAAGTAACATTTCCTACACAGTATTTCTCCACAGAGCAATTCAGAATCTATCTACTGTATATGAATACAGCACCCCATCCATGTCAGTGCAGAATTGTAGTGTGAATTCAGCAGTTAAAGGAGATGTATGGGATTTTTTTTTTGTAGATTCATACTTATCTAGGTGGATCAAGCACCACAGATTGCTCGGTTCTCAGGGCTCCCTTAGCAGAGAGCTGGTGACTGTCAGTCACCGCTCTCTGCACTGCCCCCCCCACACTCACTCGAGCGCTAGGCTGTGGAGGGGGTGGGAGTGGCCGGCTCAGGCTCTAAGCGGTTCCCTTATGCCGCGTACAGACGATCGGAATTTCCGACAACCAAACCGTGGATTTTTTTCCGACGGATGTTGCTTCAAAATTATTTGCATACACACGGTGTTGTCGGAAATTACGAACGTCAAGAACACGGTGACGTACAACACGTACGACGAGCGGAGAAAAATGAAGTTCAATAGCCAGTGCGGCTCTTCTGCTTGTTGTTGGAAAATTTGAGAACATGCTCTCAAACAGTTGTTGGAAATTCCGACAGCAAATGTCCGATGGAGCGTACACACGGTCGGAATTTCCGACAATAAGCTCACATGGAACATTTGTTGGCGGAAATTCCGATCGTCTGTACGCAGCATAAGAGTCTGAGCCGGGTGTCAGTCCAGGCATGTGGGCAGATCCCGACTTCATTGTCGTGATCTTGCCCGAGCCAGTACCGGTTCTGTGACGTCAGCCGGCAGCGGGCTTCAGACTGCTGTCTGCTAAAAATGGGTCAGAGGAGTGCAGAAAACTCCTGTGATCCAAAGGGGAAGTACAGCCAAACAAGCTTTGGCTGTACTTCTCCTTTAGGTACATAGGGCTAGAGGATTAACGTGGCAGTCACAAGCCACACAATTTCCAAACTGTGCATGCTTTTTAATTTCTTCTTTCGCTCAGCCACCACTAGACATTTTAGTTAAATAGCCATAGAGGAAAGGAATATGCAGTCTCTGATGAGAGAAGTCTTAAAGTGGAACTTAACTGTATCTAAGCACCACAAACCGAAAAAAATAAGTTTTCATTCATTTTTAATATGCACAGCAAACCCACCCATCTATTTACGTCTCTATGCATTATTTTGTTGGGAAATCATGTTGAATGCCTACCCCCCCCCCCCAAAAAAAATTCCAGCTGCAGGCCATCTTGAGTAAGGACAGGGGATTCATTACTTCCTTGAACCTATCTACCCTTAGCCTAGAGTAGATGCAGACGGGAAGGCATGTTTAGCTGAGAAAGCCCCTCCTCCAGATGAAAGATAAAAAAAAAATACCCCCGGGATGTATGACACAATTTTGGTCTAGGCCAGAAACCAGAAAGCAACTGAATGTAAAGAAAAGTATACTTATACCATCCTATCTATTTCCTAAGGCTAGCAGCAAAAGGAATAAAAATAGCTAATGTCTACAGCCACATAGCTGTACATCTGCTGTGAGAGAGGCACAGCTGCCTCAGACTGCTAGTCTCATGAGATACTGTGCAGCTTGCTGGAGAGGAATCTGCACTGTGTGCATTTCCATGTTTCTGCTTAATTTATTCTGTGGATGTATTCTTCCCCTCCCTCTACCAAGATGGCACCTTCTACACACAAACAGTGCAGAAAAATGTATAGTAAATCAGTAATAGGGAAAAAAATCAGCTGCAGGGAGCTGATCAGGAATACCGGTGATTTGTCTTTTTCTCAATTCTAAAGCCTTTTATCTTGAAAAACAAGGAAGGTTGGGCAGTGCCTTAAACATTAGTAGGCAGTAAAGTGAGACTGCTTAAAAGATGCACTTATCAGTACATGCAAATAATGGTAAAGAGTAGGACATCATAAAACTGTCTGATGATTTGTTTATTAAATGATCAGATCACTCTGTGTATGGACAGCTTTAGGACATCATTATATTTAAATTGAGTGGACTTCACCAACCAAACTGATATCAGTTTTAATCTTCTAATATAAAATGTTCTCTTCTAAGTTTTATCTCTTTTTACAAGGGAAATAATGATATTTTCTGTACAGTACAGTATTACACTGTGACCCTGTCACAATGTGAGTATAGGAAAAAGGCAGGACTCTGGAGTGTCTTTATTGAGCAGAGAAAACTGGGCTTTTTGGTTTTCTCTGGGTTTTGTAATCCTGGATCGGGGTCTAGGGCTTCAAAATGTCTTGGGTGGGATGAAGCTTTTAATCCTCTGTCCAGGTCTTACTGGAGACCTGCAGGTTGTGTGGGTGTGTAGGTGTGCACACTCGCCCTATCCGGAGAGAGCTGTGTGCTCCAGCCAGGAGGGACGTGTACTCCATGTTGGAGGGATTTTAAGTCCATTGGGGTGAGAAAGTTGAGGTGGCTACACAAGTCTGGTAGACTGAGAGAGAGAGTCTGGGAGACTGAGAAAGCAAGGATAACTAGGTGAGTCAATGGGACTGTGGGAATCTGTAAGTCTTAGAGAAATGAAAGAGTCTGGGGTGTCAGGAAAGCCCCTACTGAGAGGCCATCAGTGGGCCTGTACAGCAAGGAGCTGTTACTAAAGGCTCATTGAGTGATTCAGGAGTGATTTCAGAGAACCAGGAGAGTTAGTGAGATAGTCTGTGTGAAACTGAAACCCCTGCATGAGCAACTGTGTTTTGTGGACCTTTATTTTCCTTTATTTAACAAAAGTGGGCTGGCAAGCCCTTAAACGATAAGTTCACCTTTGGGAACATGCACATGTTCCACCCATTTTTATTGCTCCCCGACCCCCCCCCCCTGTAAAAGTAGGTTGGGGATCTTCTCGCCGCACCTGCTGTCACTATTTGAAAGAGCGCGGCCGTGTGGGGTTATGTCCATCCAACTGCATCATTCATTCACAGTTGAGTTCTGTGAATTAATAAACTAAAAGTACTATGCAGCTGTTGGCTTGTAGTTCTTGATGAACTACCAGGGCGCTATAGGTAGTTCATGGATTCTTCATATCATTGTGTAACTGTCTGCTCATACGAGGTACAAGCAGACAGCTTACACTGAAAGTCTGCAAGAACCCTGCTTTGCACCTGCTGATCATGGGTGCAATGCTTTCCTGCTCCTACTTGCAAAAAATTAGCATGTACTATTTTTTTTAAAAGGTGAACTTATCCGCTAGATCACAAGTTCGGACTGGCATGACAAAAAATGCTTCTACCGTTGAGCTGAACAATTCGCATATCACAACACACACAACTGCATACACACATTTACACTGTTTTACAATTAGATATTTAACAAATGACAAAGGATTCAAGAGCATATAGGTTAGCTAAAGAGACAGTAGAGCAAACAACTTGCTTGCTTTTCCTCTCCTTTTATCTGATTGAACCATCAGACTGATCCACCCAGTAGAGTAACTGCTCACTGAGCTCTGTAAACAATGGGCTTTTTTTAGCGTAGCTAAACGTGGCACATTACATAACACATAAACAGAGACTAGAGCATCACCTGCTGAAAGGACAGAATGCCTAAAAATAGAAATATATTTAAAGAAAGAGAAATAAAGAAAATATATACAAAGCCATTATGCATTAAAAAAAAAACATTATATATTTATTATTATTCTTTAAAGCTGGCGCAATGAATTCACCTGGTTTGTGATTAGTTTTATGATGAGATGACAGTCGCCTTGAACCTTTGAAGAACTTGTTCGTGGTTCCAGTTTAAACCATTTATCCAGTCCTCCAACAGGAATCTCCTTTATGGAAATAAAATATAAGTATACATTTATGTTCTCCCAGGTAGTAAACACATCCAAACCTTTAAAAAAGCCTCATTGTAAAGCTATTGCTGCCAACCTAAGCTACAATAAATCTTTATAATCTGTAAAGCGGTAATGGTCTGTTGTAGGAAATGTTTTGAAATTCCACTCAAGCGTACACACATCAATTTCTGATATTGCAGGATGAGTCATGCTACTTATATTGCAGACAGCTCTCGTTCAAGCAGCAGTAATTAATTCTTTCCTGTTTACTTACATTAATGGCGATGTTAAGGCATCCTAAAAAGTCATCGGCATTGTCCTCTGCAGAGCCAGCTGTTCCGTTTGCTCTCGCTGATTTCACTATCTGCTTGAAGTACCTGTGTAAAGATCTCAATAGGGTAAGCTGTTGCTCTAATCACTTTATTACAGAGTGGATGAGGCACATGTAAAATATAAACCTCTACAGTTCGAGTCAATGGCTTTACTAAATAGGTAGTGTGAGGGTTCAGCCCAGCGGTACCACTTTACACGCACTTCAGTCAAGTCACAGAACTACGTTTCAGGGCTTTCTTTACCCACCTTGGGCTACACTGGCTCTCTACCTAGAACATTGCTCCTTGAGCAATTATATCTCTCAAGTGTTGACCTGGGCAGCCAATGACACACTCTGAGTGTGTATACACACTGCTTCCATGCCTAAAGGCTGTCACCTGGGGAGGCTCTGAGCTCCAGAACTCATACCAGGGTTTACCAATACTTGAGCAAAATGAAGGGCCAGTTTACTCCTAATGAGGCACACACCCGAAGCCCATCAACCTGCATGGGTGGGAACCCAGGGTGACACAAAATTCTTCTAAAACTGTGACACAGTATTGTCACAAAGGAAGCCATACATGTATATCAATCCTCTGTGATAAAATAGACCAAAAACACAACTTGGCTTACAGAAAACAGCTTTTAATTGTCTGAAATATTTCAAAATGTGCTTGGTGAATCTTGCATTCTGGGAAATGGAATAGATTTGTATTCCTTTGTGTTAATGTTTGTCTGTCCCGATGACCCCCCTTTTTTTATGCACAGTTAGAGCATGCAGGTGGGGAAGTGCCCTCAGATCATCCAAATCAGTTGTAGGGTTAGCCCTTTGTCATGTTTTCCCAGTACTTGGTCATGTAACATCACGTCTCCCATCTCCATTGGTGTGCTCTGCATCAACTGCAAGAGTCCTGCTCTTCCTTTTTGCTCTGCTCCTCGTTTGTTACCTCTGAGTTATATGCTAGCTTGCTTCCCTGTATCCACAGCTACTGGGATAGACTCCATTGCTGCAGGTCTTTTTTTGATATGTATGGGTGAATACGCCCCCCCCATATTTTGGCGGAATATTTTGATGACTGGTAAGCCCTCTCCTTCTTCATTATTTTGTTACTATTTTAAATTTATTTCTAGATTTTCAGACACCTGGCCGGTAACATCAAACTCCTGATAAAGGTAAATGTGTTTTATGAAATGCGTACAGACTATGGTGTTTCTCAGTTTTTGGATGTGTACATCATAATCACAATTACCTATTTGTATGGTGCTAAATGTACCGATGTACGAAGAAGTGATATTTTTAAATGTACATGTTTTGTGTTGGTGCATTTTCTTTTAATTGAGGTTCAACCATTGTTTGTAATAAGTATAATTTTCCCCTTGTTTGTGGACTTTATAGGCACTACTAATTTTTACCCAAATTATTACAATGTGTATAATAGCAAAAAAGGTTTATTTATAATAAATCAAAAAAGAATTATAAAAAGGTATTTGAAGGTTTACACAAAAGATTTACAATAAAAAGGTTGCATCAATATAATGTATGATATCAGACCAGACGCGTTTCGGAGAGAAGTATCCTCCTTCTTCAGGGGTCATAAATACCAGATGTGGACCTTAATTTTAGATGTAGAAAATTCAATTTTAGTATAACATTACATATAATTGCAATATGGCAAAAGAATTAATGCAAAATGGAAAGAGACAAGAGGCATATGATGGGTGGAAAAAGGTCATAGGGATAACAGAAAGCAAGAATACTATACTCTAAAAGGCAGAATGGATGTAAATGACAAAGACTTACATATGTGTGTCTTATATTGATTGGAAAAATTTCATCATATTAAAAACAAAGAGCATTTTTTCACTGGTTTCAGCACTCTCTGTGTTGGGGTCCAAGCCGAAGCAAAAAAGTTCAATTGGGTGTTTAAGCCGAGATTTTTTTGGAAGGATTATCTAGATAGCTAGAGAGCCCTTGTCCAGAAAGATATGATGTTGTTGAGCTGCCGCAAGCGGGATCAGGAGCATGCAAAGCGGGGTTGCTGGGGTCAGTAAATGATACCGAGGTCCTTTGTGGGAGAAAAATAGTCATATTATAGCATCGTATATAGGTCCAACGTATAAAGTAAAAAATCTCTAAGGTTGAATAATAGGCGGTGCGGCGTCTTGTGGGGGTGGTGGTACGCTCCGGCGTCCTCCCCTCCACTCCGGCCTCTCATGCGCACATGCGCGGTCCGCCGATGGAGCCATGACATCCATCGTGCTCCATCCGGCGGACCTCCGCAGTATGCTTGTTGAAGCCCTACGTGCCGGCTAGAGACCTGGGCGTGGCCGCGTGACGTAGCGCGACCTACTTGGCCGCGCTGGAATGTGACCGCGCGCAGGCCACTCGGGGGGCCAGCGTCATCGAGGCCCTTCTCCTCCCCCCCATCAGACACAGCTGTTTTGAAGACAGCTGATTGGGGGCGGGAGATTTATAAGTCCACTCAGCCCTAACACTAAACATTGGCGTCCTTGCACGCCGAAAGATTGAGTGGCTGGCGTTGTCAACAACATTCTTGCCATTAGAAATCTTAAAAGGTATGTTTCTTTCAATGCATAGATCTGATGCTGCCATATCTCTGTGTCCTTTACATGCCTCATTTCATGCTAACTTTACCTGTCACAAGAATTACCAGATCTTTTGGCTGCTTTTTTATGGCACCTTCCCTAACCCAGGGATTCCTCTCAATATTGAAAGCCCTGAGGGAGTATCTCTCCTGACATTAAGAGCCATATACGGCATGTTTGCAACATACTTTCTACAACACCCTACACATAAACTGTTTGATAGGCACCTAATATTACTATATAGCAAACGTATATTTAAAATCTAAAAAACAACAAATATAAAATACTTCAATTATAAAAGCCTCATCATATGCCCCTAAAAAACTCCTAAATTTTAATAGATCAGTTTACATAGAAGTACTATATCTACATTTCAATCTCCTTGCAGATTGCTGTCACACCCACAAGACCTCTTTGGCTTTAGCCACTTTGGGTGGATTCCAGGGGACAGGTATTATTCAACCTTAGAGATTTTTTACTTTATACGTTGGACCTATATACGATGCTATAATATGACTATTTTTCTCCCACAAAGGACCTCGGTATCATTTACTGACCCCAGCAACCCCGCTTTGCATGCTCCTGATCCCGCTTGCGGCAGCTCAATAACATCATATCTTTCTGGACAAGGGCTCTCTAGCTATCTAGAGAATCCTTCCAAAAAAAATCTCGGCTTAAACACCCAATTGAATTTTTTTGCTTCGGCTTGGACCCCAACACAGAGAGTGCTGAAACCAGTGAAAAAATGCTCTTTGTTTTTAATATGATGAAATTTTTCCAATAAATATAAGACACACATATGTAAGTCTTTGTCATTTACATCCATTCTGCCTTTTAGAGTATAGTATTCTTGCTTTCTGTTATCCCTATGACCTTTTTCCACCCATCATATGCCTCTTGTCTCTTTCCATTTTGCATTAATTCTTTTGCCATATTGCAATTATATGTAATGTTATACTAAAATTGCATTTTCTACATCTAAAATTAAGGTCCACATCTGGTATTTATGACCCCTGAAGAAGGAGGATACTTCTCTCCGAAACGCGTCGGGTCTGATATCATACATTATATTGATGCAACCTTTTTATTGTAAATCTTTTGTGTAAACCTTCAAATACCTTTTTATAATTCTTTTTAGATTTATTATAAATAAACCTTTTTTGCTATTATACACATTGTAATCATTTGGGTAAAACTTAGTAGTGCCTATAAAGTCCACAAACAAGGGGAAAATTATACTTTTTTCTTCTATCATTATTTGGATGCGGCACACAGATCTTCAACCCTCCTTTTGTGCAAACCAGCTGACCTAACTAAGCCCCTTATTGTTTGTAATAAAGTACATATTTTAAATACTTGTTGTAGTATTATATATTGACCACCCAGGGACTATAATGTTTCCTGCATTTGTCTGCTTTAACTGTAAGCCCTCGTTCACACCAATGTGATTTGTCATGCCATTTGACAGTTCAAAATTGCATGACAAGTTGCATCCTATTTTTGGTAATGGAACCATTCAAAATGTTCCAAACCAAGTCGCAGCAACTTTAAAAAAGATTCCTGCACTACTTTTCTGGGATTTCATTGTGACTTGCATTGACTTCTGTTAAATGAAGTTGCAAGCTGCAATGAAACCGTAGATCCAAATCACATCTATCTACGGCTTTGAAATCGCGCTGAAGTAGTGCAATTTCAAAGCCGCACTGGTGTGAACCAGGGCTAAATGTTAGCATGGAGCATGAAGAGTTGGGAATGGAAACCAGCTCAGGATCCCCCAGTACATAAGTTTCAGCTGTAACCACTGGGTATGTTGTTTGAAAGCCATTGTCTGGAAGGTCGCTACACTCACTCTACATCTACTGATGTACTAGAACTGACCACATTCTCTCCTACTTTTCTGAACTGTGTTCTTTCTTTGATCTTTTCTATTCCTTCAGGGCTATGCATTTTTCATGTTACAGAGGATGTAAATATCCCCTACCCTTCAGCCCTCATGCTTAGCATGGTCAGTTTACTACCAGAGAGTGGGGACCTGGCAGGATCAACCAGATAATATTGAAGGATTACAACCATAAATAAATTATTACTATAAAACACTCACATATGAATTATTTTTTACGTTTCAAAGATTTTTATTGAGCATCATATGTTTTTTCCATAGAAAACAATATATTCACAATGCCAATATCCTTTTCAACAAAGGTTTACAAATCTTTACAGAGCATACTAACGACGCATAAACAATAAAATAGCAAGCATTGCAAACTATGTGGGTCGGTAACTAAGGGATAGGTCAAACAGACCTTAACGAGTATAAAGGTCCTTTGGCATGGGCTTGTCCACTCGGCAGACTCTGCTTGCTCAGCAGGGGATCAATCTCCGCTGAGCAGGCGGATGACAGGTCCGTCTCCACTCATTGTGCTGAGACGGACCCTTCAGAGCCCCGCTCACCTCTATGGGGAGATTGGATGAAAACAGATCAGATCGGATAGCAGCCCCTCCATGGGAGTAAATGGAGTGTCCGATCAGGTCCGCCTCAAAAACTGACAGACGGACCTGATCGGAAAGCCCGCTTGAAAGGGGCCTAACTTCGGATAAGTAGCAGGCTCAAACAGCCCTTAGAAGGAATTGGCAAAATTAGCTCAATCAAAATAATATATACAGGATTCAAGGAAATGAGAGCTGGAGACTGAGCCATAGGAAAGGTTCCAGGAAGAAAGGGGGAAAAGGAGGGGAAGAAGGAGAAACATATGAATTATTTTAAGCTTACAAACACTTTTTAATGGAAGCTATTTTTGACGTTTGGATATGTAGCCACTACGGTTCACCTCTACTCAATGCCTGCTTATAACGCAGGGCAACTCTAAGTAGGTTGCTGAAACTCTGCACAGCTTTATGTGATATGTAGGGACAAGCCACATTAATCACTTTTTTCAAAAAGTCATAATTTGCTAATTGCGGACACCTAGTTTTTACAGCCACCCAAGATGTCCAGCACTAATACTCTGGAAAAGGAAATGCTGTGATCAGCTCCAGGAGGTGCCTAGGTAAAATATAGGGAAAGGGCATTTTTTTTATAATCTCCATATGTATAAGACCTTACCCTTTCTATGCGAACGTTGTTTTACTTGTAGTTCTCCTTTAAGATGGCTTGCTTTTGAACTTAAAGTTGCACATGACTTATATTTCCGGTGAGCTTGGGATGCTTATGATTGCTGCGTTCCAGAGATGTGACCTCGTTCTGCTACATTCTAAAGTCTTGTCACTGGTGACAAGAATGTCTGCTTTGACTCTGCATGCTATTTGATTATTGATTAGGTTCTGTTTGTCCCTAAATCCCAGAGTTATTCAGGAAACCATTGCTAGGCCATTATGGCTTTCAAATCTAATTTAAATATAATCCAGCAGAGAAAACAGCCAGGTTATCTGTGCACCAGATATTCATGCAGTGGGTAGTATTTTGTTAATTTCTGTCTTGATTACTGCTAAACAAACAATTGTTAATTTTTAGCATCTACTGTAGATCTCGATAAATGCATATGGGCAGTATTAAAGGGTTAATTCATCCACAAATGGAATTACAGATTTGTATATGGTTTTGTTTGCCTACTTCATTTTCATAGTGTCGTTTTTTTTACACACAGTTTATCAATCCTAAATGTGGATGTACAATCATTTTCTTTTTAGACTTTTTTTTATTTACTCCTGGTGATCCGGCTATTCAAGAAAAAAAAAAAAACCCTGGTTGCTGTAATTGCTTGGAGCTTGGCTTTAATTTGTTAGGCCATCTAAATGCGCTAGTGCATCTAATGCTACCCTCTCCTCAGATTGAAAATTCTGCTGTCCAAGGGTATCTCTGTTGCAGGAAGTGGTTTTACAGGCTAGATCACTAAGTGAAAATAAAGAAAAGAAAGCCTAAAAAAGCCTAAAAAATAAAAATTCAGCCATCAAATTTAATGATTGGTAACTTGCATTAAAACATGCAGAGGGCTACAGTATATGAAGATTGCCCAGTGAGGTCATGGCTATGAGGAGTGACAGTCATAATGTGGTTGCATCATATCCATCCAGCCAACTTTGAAGAGCCATTATATTGACATTACTGGAGAATATGGGATTTACTAGAACTGGAGCGTGCAAAATCTGGTGCAGCTCTGCAAAGAATCTGGTCAGCTTCCAGGTTTTTGTCAAAACTTAATTAAACAAACTGAAGTTTGAAGCTGATAAGCTACCATTCACAGCTGCACCAGGTTCTGAGTGCTTCAGTTTTCGTAAATACCCCCTATATGTTTTGTCCAGAAGTGTGACTTTGGTGCAGTGTGTTAGGCCTCTTTCACACAGGTGACTGTTCTGTGCTGTTAAAAGCAAGTTTTGTTATTTTGAAATTCCAAGACTCCAGGCACAGCGATCACTTTCAGATGTACATTGTGATTAGCAGTGATATAGTGCATTTACATGCAGCTGCGGTGGAACATTCTTTCCATTTCTGATGTGCTTCTTGTTGTTTTTTTTTTTCCTTGTTGCCACTGCTATCCGCAGGTGAAATTGTACACTGCGATTACCTGCGGTTAGATGAAGATAGCTGCACACATACGCCAATAGAGGCTGCCCCAACAAGTATGACAAAGTCTGGTCTAAATGGTTGGCGGATCCCTCCTCTGCTTCGGAGGTCTCTTAGTAAAACTTGCACAAAATAGCTCTCAAGTGGGTGCCAACTGTGCACAACGAATATATCAGATGTTAACTACAGTATCCAGTGACCCAGGGAACTGTGCTGCTGTACAAACAATCACAATCTATGCTATATGCCTGCTGTCTATGTATGACATAACTAAATGAGGTCCCCACAGGTATGTTTAACTGTTTGTTTTTTGTTCTGCTCATTGTAAATCAATAAAAAGATATTTAAAAAAAAAAAAAAAAAAAGATAGCTGCGCTAAATCGGCCCTGGACGCAGTCAAATTAATTTTTCTCTAACTGCACAAAACCCCATGTAACGAAACCTTCGGTAAATGCAGTGTGTGAATGGGGCCATAGAAAAAGCCTTGTCTGAGCTTAGGTGCAGTAGATAACTTCATCTATCCGCAGCTAAAACCTGAATTCTACCCGTCTGTGTGAAAGGGGCCTTACTCTGTTGCTTCCTGTGCTTCTTTAGCATCACTAATAATATTCTTAACACCTAAAGCAGCCCATACACTGCTTTTTTTTGTTTAACATTTTCCAATAAGTCCCTTCAAGAAGTTGATCAAGTTTGAAGATCGACTTTTCAAATTCGCATTACGCTGCCCTCTCATAGCGGCTCACTGCAGCCAAAAACTGACAACTGTGTTGTTGTGGCAGAACATTCAGCATGCAAGCAGTGTGAACAGGCCCTTAAGGCGGTCTGCCGATTTTCGGATCGTTAGTATGGTGCTTTCGACAGCGGATTTCGGCAGACAAAAGCTGGATGTGCAGACTATAACATTTTTGTCGGATGTGAACTCAACGTCCAATTTTCACCACAGAATACATACAAAACTATTCAACACATTACGTCACTTCTGACGTTATATTTTGTCATACGAAAATTTTTGTATTGTGAGTAACCTCTTCACTTTCGACATGAGACTAACATGCCACAAAAAACGGACGTTCGGTGGTCCGAAAATCTAAGCCTGTGTAAGTGGCTTTAGGAAGAAAACTCTTAATGGGACATAGGTGGCAACACATGCATACAAAAAGGATTTATACTCTATCCAAAACAAAAATAAATACTTAAAATAAACCACTCAACTCCAAATTTGCCTTTCAAGGCAAAGGCACACTTTGTTAACATCCATATCCTTACAGTTTCAAAATTTATTGTAACAAATTCAGATAGCATGTACCTAATCTCTATGGGTACTTTCAGGAAACCCACAGAACAATGGATAACCTAATTAAGAGCTGCATTATGACACATCTAACATTTACTTTTAGCAGCTTCTTCAAAAAGATAGGAAAAAAAATCTTCAATGTTATAGAAAACCATTTGATCTTTTTTTTTCCTCGAAGAATGTGTTTTTCAGTCTGACCTGAAGGATGTCACATACGGGTCTAAAATGAACAGGCTGCAAAATGGCTAGGTTAGGCTGAAACTGTAATATTTCCTTTAATTGCTTTTTCACTAATTGCTAGAGCTACACTGAACACTGTGCTGACATCTTCTGTGAAATCTTATACATGAAAAGGAAGTGGGGACATTTAATAAAACACATAATTTGTAATGTCTTCTAAATAGAAGCATTAGCGTGGATAATGTGGATTTGTATAAATAGGGGACATTTTCGAGAGATTAAACAATGTCACTAAATACAACCAAACATTTCATACTTAAACATTTCGTCATCTTTATTTAGACTGAAGACAAGAACATAAACAGTAGTTTGTGGTAGCAATTTTATCACACTTATGCCGCGTACACGCGGTCGGAATTTCCGATGGAAACAGTCCGATGGGAGCTTTTCTTTGGATTTTCCGACCGTGTTTATGCCCATATCTGTCTTTTTTCTGTCGGAATTTCCGACGGACTTTGGATTGAGAACCTGTTCTCAATTTTTCTGACGGAAAACCTTTCTATCGGATTTTCCGATCGTGTGTTTGCAATTCCGACACGCAAAATTCCGACGCATGCTCGGAAACAATTCCACGCATGCTCGGAAGCATTAAACTTCCCTTTTATAGTGATGTCAAACGTGTTTTATGCCGCTGTGTTACTGACTGTCGGAATTTGGTGTGACCGTGTGTAGGCAAGACAGTTCGAGCGAAATTCCGTCAGAATTCCAACGGGAAAACCATCAGAGCTTTTTCCGACGAGAATTCCGACCGTGTGTACGCGGCATTAAACTGCTTACAGAAGACTAAAAGCAACATAATGTTTTGGATACTACAACGGCCGGTTACAAAAAAAATGTCCGACATTCGGCCCGTGTGTATGTCGGTCTGTCAGCAGCCGTCCGAAAAAACTGTTAGTATGTACCGGCTTAAATTTGCTGTCTCTGGCCCCAAGGGGAGATTAAACCTATTTGTCCTGATGACCACTGTCACCGGGACATAAAATGTTGGCACCTACTCTGATGACATCTGTCTAATGCTAACCACACAGGTTACAATCTGATTGTACAATCTCCTTTAGATCTGCCAACAATATGTAGTGCAAGGGCCTGCCTGATAGGATAAACATTAATTGGATAGGTAGGTCCTCAAATTACATAGATATGGTAAACATAAATTTGTGTGTTCAAGACAGGAAGTTAAGGGAAATCTTGACAGCAAAACACATTTTCCCAACAGAGGCTTTTATATTTATACCCCACTCTATCCAAAAGATAGAACTTACTTGAAATAAATAAATACATTTTTAGTGAACTCCTCCCTCCCCTATTTAGTGAACTCCTCCCCTATTCTATATAAACATCATCAAAAACCTCAGAGACAGCACATCTCCTATTGACATCATCCCCACAAAACTCCTGAAAGAATGCTCCGACATCTTGGCTCCCACCATAACGCACCTCATAAATCAATCGTTTAAAGAAGGGATTGTTCCAGGCGCCCTCAAACAAGGCATCATCAAACCCCTGCTAAAGAAACCCAACCTCGACCCTCGGGACCCTAACCACCGCAGACCGATAACAAGCTTGAACAACATCTCCAAGATCATGGAGAAGGCGGTAGTACAACAGATACAACGCCACCTGGACACACACACACTCCTGGACCCTCTACAATCAGGCTTCCGCCCAGGCCATGGGACAGAAACCGCACTCCTGAAGATATGGGACGACGCCCTCGAAGCAGCAGATGACGGAGAATCATGTCTCCTTGTACTGTTGGACCTCAGTGCAGCGTTTGATACTGTGGACCACAATACTCTACTCATCCGCCTCACAGAAGTAGCAGGAGTCACAGACTCAGATCTACAATGGTTCGCATCCTTCTTAGGAAATCGTTCTCAGACAGTGAAACTAGGAGCTTTCACCTCTGAAACCCGGGCAGTCTCTTGTGGAGTCCCTCAAGGATCACCCTTGTCGCCAGTGCTCTTCAACATATACATCCGCCCACTCCTCAAAATCATCAGAAGATCAGACCTCCGCTTCCACTCATACGCTGACGACACGCAATTATATTTTCGTATCACCGGACAAAAAGACCATCATCAGCAACTAGAAAAATGCCTCACTCTGATAGACGACTGGATGACCACTAGCTCCCTCAAACTTAACGAATCGAAAACAGAACTTCTTATTCTACATGCAAATCAAAACCCCCGAACCAAGATCCCTTGGACACCACCCACCATTTTTGGACAGACCATCGCCCCTAGGACCAAGGCCAAGAGTCTCGGAGTCATTTTTGACTCAGAAATGTCAATGGATGCCCAAATAGGAGTAGTAGTCAGTGGTTCTCACCATCTCCTCCGCCTGCTTCGCAGACTCATCCCCTTCATCCCAAAGGAGGACAAAGCAGTGCTAGTTGGAACAGTCATTAATTCTCGACTGGACTACGCAAACTCCCTCGACATAGGACTACCCCAATATCAACTTGCGCGCTTACAACTTATCCAAAATACGGCGGCAAGACTGATAACAGGAAAAAAAACATCTCCCCTTCTCTGAGGAACCTCCATTGGCTAACCGTAAGGAATCGGGTCACATTCAAGACCCTCTGCCTCACCCACAAATGCACACATGGAGACGCTCCGCAATACCTTCTCGAGAAAATAAAACACTACACACCGAATTGCAGTCTTCGATCGGCTAATCAAAATCTCCTCCTCATTCCTAAATCCCGCTACAAATCAAAGGGGGAACGGAGATTCGCTGTCCAAGGACCACGGCTATGGAACGCTCTACCAACCGACATTCGCATGGAAGGAAACCATCAGGCCTTCAGGAAGAAACTCAAGACCTGCCTCTTCTAGAAGCTCGACAACAAAACGCCAATACAGCGCCTTGAGGCGATTCAGTTCGCATTGTAGCGCTATATAGGTTATTCATTCATTCATTCACAACACAATTATCTGGCAGATTATAAGGTTTTTAAATTATTAAATACTAGTCAGTATCAAATGGTGGTATGATACTGTAGAATCAATGACCCCTTGTATGCAATTCTAAAATATGTATCCAGGAATGGCAATCTTCATCTGGCGGCAGAGAACAGTAGACAACTGTTTTGCTGAGATTTTTTTGTTCACTGCATATAACAGAAACATGACAGTTTTACCGGTGATGTGTCACTAAATATGAGTTGTTTAACACACAAGATGTTTGGTAGGTGAACTGAATACCTTACCTGCCCATACCTTTAAAACCACTGACTTCATTGAGCTTTGTGCAGGCCTCTGCCACAGACACATCATCATCATGATCCCTGAAATAAATTAAGCATTAAAACCACAGATGTATTGTGCAACGTATGAAGAGTGTGGTAAAGCATACATTTCTGTTAATAGCATAGTTACATAGTTGGTAAAATTAAATGAAAACTCCAGTAAATCCAGTTCAACCTGTGTTAGTGAGTGAGTGTATGTGATTAAGTGACTACCATTTACCACATCCCTGTATATTGTGTTTGCTAAGATGCCCATCTGAAAGTGTTTTTGAACTTATATACATTTCCTGCTGACATCAACAACTGTAGAAGGGTTTTCCACATGTTTATCACTCCGGCAGCAAAGAACCCCTTACGTAGTTTAGCAACCAATCAAATTTATTTTTTCAAATCTAGACTGTAAAAATTTGAGATGGCAGCTAATACTTTTTTTAAACTTGTTTACAACTTTATGTTACAGGCAAGCCTATATTAAGGCTTACCTGTAGCTAACAAGGATATCTCCTAAACCTGCATGGTTCAGGAGATATCCCTGTATTAGCATGTGCCAACGTCATGTGGCACATGCGCACTTAAGACAACAGAAGCAATGGCGCTATATGCCGTTGCTTCAGTTGTACTGTGCCGTTCCCGCATGCATGAGTGACATCATTGCGGCTCCAGGACAACACGTCGGCGGTCAGAGGGGGAGACGTGGACTGATGCGGGGGCTTCGATCTGAGGTAAGTGATACATAACTAGCTAGTATGCTATGCATACTAGCTAATTATGCCTTTGTCTTGCAGGGTTTTTTTTTTTTTTCGTCTTTTTGCTGTGGGTTTACTTACTAGTTCGTTTTCACCTGCATTTGCTGTCCCTCTTACATGCATGACAATGAAAATCACATTATTATCTATGTTGCCCCTTCACATCAATGCAGCGCAGCGCAGTGTATTTTTTTTAAAACAGCACTTCTTTTGATGCAGTGCAGAATTTTTTTTGCCCCAGACTTCAATAGGAACAAATTGAAAGCCCATGAAAAGCATATGTACATGCATTTGTTGTGTGTTTTTGGCAGAGTTTTGTGTATAACATTTGGGCATTTATTTACTAAAACTAGACAGTGCAAAATCTGGTGCAGCTGTGCATAGAAACCAATCAGCTTCCAGGTTTTACTGTCTAAGCTAAATCGAACAAGCTAAAGTTAAAATCTGATTGGCTACCATGTACAGCGGCACCAGATTCTGAGTGCTCCAGTTTTGTTAAATCTATATAGTCTCCTTCTACAAAAAAATGCATGCAGTATGAAAACACATCAAAAACGCATGTAAAAATGCACTAAAGATGCATCATCATGCAGCAGCACTAATGTGAACTTAGGCTAAAGGTCTATAAAATATCTGAGAGAGAGAAAAAAAGCAAGCGAGAAACAGAGAGAGACTCAGACAGAGCATAAACCAGAGAGAGAGAAAAAAAAAAGAAAATAAGAGAAGAGAGAAAAAGAAAGGAGAAAGAGAGGAGAGTGAAAGAGTGAAAGGGGCGAGAGGGAGAGAGAAAAAAGAGCAAGATAAGAAAGAGAGCGAATAACCGAGAGAAAGGAGAGATATAGAGAGAGGTAAACAGAGCCAATTATACATACCAAATATCCAGGTGAAGCTGGTCAGTATAAATATCATCAATTTCACTATAAAATAAAAAATAAATTATACATAATAGATACTAAAAAAGTTGTTAAATAGTATTTATTAATTGTTTCTCTCTCACAGTTTTCATAATCACAGCTGTAGTAAAACTAAATTTGATTAATAGCAGTTGTAGAGAGCTCTTTAATTCACCGATCTCTTTAGTCACCCTGGCCTAAAGCAGTATTAAACTCATTACCAAAAATGTAATATATTGCAGCTTACCAATCATTCGATGTGGTGGCTGCATTAGTTTACTTTTTATAGGCTTTCCCCCTCTGTTTTTACCTGGTTATCTGGCCGGTATCACACCTCCTGTATTAGAGTGCCTATCCTCTGGATAAAGGACAGACACCATTGGACAGCATTGGAAGAAAGGTTTTACCTAAATAAAAGCTGATCGTTGTAAGCACCCCTGTCAGTGGTAAATGGTATGTCTCAACCCCCTAACTGCTACATCTACAGGACAGCTTGCTGTGTTTAAAAACAATAGACTTACTGGCAGCATCACCAGTTGAAAATAAAGGCAAGGAAGCCTAAAAAAGGAAACAAATACAGCCATCACATCTAAGAATTGGTAAGCTGCAAAGTAATAAATGTTTGCTTTTGGGTTTACCACTGCTTTAGGTTCCAAACCAACAGGCTAGTAAAAAAAAAACGTGGGAGGCATATACAACAGTCAACCTGCCAAAATAAATGATATTTTAGTTATAGGTGGAGCATTGTGGGCTAATTTGGAACCTAGCTCCCTAAATGGGCACTATGATCATGAGATCTTCCATAATTCTCATCTCTATTTCTGTATGTCTGATTTTTATTTTCACCTGCTGATCCTGCCATTAACACACTTCCTGTCCCAGAGAGACAACACATGCTCAGTGTTCTGTGTCAGTGGAAGAGCAGTGTTCTCAACCTTAGCTGTTCTCCTAATCTGAACTACAAATTCCTCTCCCTCTCCTTTTCTCATGACATATACGGAGGTGTTCTGTAGTTCACAGAAGAAAACTGGGAGCACTCATACCATTATTTGAGATTCCAGTTCAGTACACAGGATGTTATAAGAACTCTACAGTTCTGGCAAGACTGCCAAGTAATTTTTGTACTTGGAGGAAATGTACTAAACTTGGTCTAAAAAATAGCATCTACCAAAAAGAGAATGGCCATTTTAGATAGCATGACCCTTAGTATGTGACATCATAGAAGTCCCATACTGACCACCTTTTAGCTATCAAGTGGATTAAGACATACCTCCCAACTTTTTGAGATGGGAATGAGGGACACCTATCAGCAAAAGTATGCAGGCATAGGATACACCCCTTACCACGCCCCCTTAAAGGAGAATCGTACAAAAAAAACAAGATTGGTTAAACCCACAAGTGCTTTTTTTACCACTTCTATTCCTTTATATTGGCTTTTGGAATTTATAAACGCAGCAATTTAGAAATCAGATGAAATGTTTAGCGCTGGAAAACACTTTTTGATAGATAAAAAGTGCATTTTATATACATCTATATAGATCAGACCAAAATGAGGGACAAATGAGGAGGAATGAGGGACAGAGGGACATTGTTCCAAATTAGGGACAGTCCCTCCAAATCAGGGACAGTTGGGAACTATGTTAAAATGAAACACAATAAGCCTAAAAATAAAACAGAAATCCCTTCTTTAAAATCTCTCAGCATTATACAGTACAGCCGTGTTTTATACCATAAAGCAAGTACTTGCTTTTGACATAGAGACAAAAATATGGCTGAGGGTCTTGTTCACAGGATATTATTTTAGGAAACCTTCTAAAACACTTCTCAGGGGGAAGACGGTGTATTCAATATATACGTTACATGAAACAGAAGAAGTTTTAGGTGCAGAATGTCACTCCACTTACAAAAGGAAGTTTTCATTCCAAATTGGATTCAAGGTATTGCTCTTGACCTCAGTGACCTGGATGTACTTTGCTGGCAGCACTTCCCTTATACTTGAACGTTTCTCCATTTTGTCTTTCTTCTTTCGGAAGCTAAATTTCCTCTCTTTCTTTTCCTCAGTTTCTTTCGCACTTTGCACAATCATGATTCCCAGCATGCAATATGGGTCGCTAAAACCTATGCCAATTATAAAAGACAGGCATATATAAAGAAACCTGGGTTATGACTTATTTTCATTATACGATGGCTTTATAGTTGTTGACCGATCAGTTCTGTAAATAAATATGTTAAAAAGTCTGGTTGAAGGTACACATGGTAAAGAAAACCCCAGATCAATAGAAGGCAGCAAGTTAAAGTGGATCTTTCAACAATTTCACATATCTGCACCATCTTTATCCAGAGCAGCCTGTATTTCTCCCGAGGTTACCTGTGGGTTTTTCTTTGCATCACGAACAGTTCCAGTGGCTGAAATCTTTTTTAATCTATCTGACCTTGGCTTGGTCTCAAGAGATCCCCACATTTTTCACTTCTTATTAAGTGAACAGTACTGACTGGCTTATTCAAGGATTTGGATATCTTTTTATATCCTTTTCCATATTGTAAAGTTTCATTACCTTGTTACGCAGGTCTTTTGACTGTTCTTTTGTACCTTCTCATGGCTCAGTGTCTAGCCTGCTTAGTGCATCCATGTGAGAACTAACAAACTCATTAACAATTTATACACAGACACTAATTGTGATTTAAAAAGCCACAAATGTGGGAAATTAACTGCCATTGCTTTAATTGCCATTCAACCTGTGTGTGCCACCTTCTGTGTCTGTACCAAGGCCAAACATTCCAGGGTATGTAAACTTTTTATCAGGGCCATTTGGGTGATTTCTGTTAGTTTTTTGGATCCTTTTAAAATCATAATGATAACAGAAATCGCCCAAATGGCCCTGATAAAAAGTTTACATACCCTGGAATGTTTGGCCTTGGTACACACACAGAAGGTGGCACACACAGGTTAAAATGGCAATTACATTTTATATTCCCACATTTGTGGTTTTTGAAATCACAATTAGTGTCTGTGTATAAATAGTCAATGAGTTTGTTAGCTCTCACATGGATGCACTAAGCAGGCTAGACACTGAGCCATGAGAAGGTAGAGAAGAACAGTCAAAAAAAAACAGCGTAACAGGGTAATGAAGCTTTAGAAAGATGGAAAAGGATAGAAAAAGATATCAAAAGCCTTGAATATGCCAGTCCGTACTGTTTAGTCACTTAATAAGAAGTGGAAAGCCACGGTCAGGTAGATCAAGAAAGATTTCAGCCACAACTGCCACATGAACTGTTTGGGATACAAAAAAAAACCCACAGGTAACTTCAGGAGAAATACAGGCTGCTCTGGAAAAAGATGGTGTGGTTGTTTTTAAGCAGCACAATACGATGATACTTGAACAAAAAAAAGCTGCATGGTTGAGCTGCCAGAAGGAAGCCTTTACTGTCCCAATGCCACAAAAAAGCCAATGAGGCATGTCAAGGTGTTGTTGGGCATATTGTAACCAGGCTTTTTTTGTGGAACTTGTACAGTAAAGGCTTCTTTCTGGCAACTTGACCACTATGCAACTCTTTTTTGTTCAAGTATCATCGTATTGTGCTCCTTAAAAACAACCACACCATCTTTTTCCAGAGAAGCCTATATTTCTCCTGAGGTTACCTGTGGGTTTTTCTTTGTATCCTGAACAGTTCCTGTGGTAGTTGTGGCTGAAATCTTCCTTAATCTACCTGACCTCAGCTTGGTCTCGAGATCCTCAAATTTTTCACTTCTTATTAAGTGATGGTTAAGTGATTGAACAGTACTGACTGGCATATTGGCATAAAGACATGTATGAGGGTGTTTAGGGTCGAGGAACTTGACTGGCATGCACAGTCCTGACCTCAACCCAACAGAACACCTTTGGGATGAATTAGATTGGAGACTGCGAGCCAGGCCTTCTCATCCACATAAGTGCCTGACCTCACAAATGTGCTTCTGGAAGAATGGTCAAACATTTACCTAGACACACTCCTAAACCTTGTGGACAGCCTTCCTAAAAGAGTTGAAGCTGCTACAAAGGGTGTGCCAACTCAATATTGAACCCTACGGACTAAGACTGGGATGCCCTTAAAGTTCATGTGTGTGTGTGTAAAGGCAGGCGCCCCAATACTTTTGGTAACATAGTGTATGGGAACCCAGCCTAATGCTTACCTGAAAGCAGGAATGCAACCCTCATATACATTGTCTGTGAGCTCCCCCCTTCTACTACATCAAGATCACTGAAAGCATAGAGCAGGGTGGGCAATTCTTTTTTCCAAGGGGCCATATGTGAAAGGTTGCTGCTGATAAGGCATGTGCTTGTAATCCACACTGAAAAAATACAATCGTATGTCCAGTTCACTTCTGGTTTGTTCTTATTGTTGCCAGTCAAGCCCTGAAGAAGGATACTATTTTGGACTGTACCCATGACTTTTATTGAAATAAAGTTGTATCCGGACCTCCTATCAATTTCAATTCTCCTTACATATGAGATTAAACCAGCTGCCTTAGGTGAACAACACTGGACTGGGAAGGTCCATAAGTATCAAAACATATAGAAAAAAGACACCTGCTGCTGGAAATATTAGGTACAACTGCTCATGAAATAGTATGCACACTCACGATTATTAGAAGCAGTAGTGAAGAAATGTCCTCTGCCGATCTGCTGGTCACAATGTTGGTGTAGGGCAGGCTGGTGAAATCAGTGAGGGAGCTGAGAAGCACATTAACTGATCTGCTATTCTGAATGATGACGTGTGACTGACAGGCTCAGGGAAATAACTGGCAGAGCTGCAAGCACTGTGACTGGAAGGAGAGAGCCTGAGATTGGTACAGCAGGGATTTCTTCAGATCCTAACCTGGAGTGAAGGACTTGCAGCATGCAGGTGCTAATACAGTAAGAAGTTGACCCTGTTGCAGAGTGGCGGAAGAGCGTTGATTTTCCTAGGCAACACTCTCTTGCCTGAACCGAGCCTCTCCACTGTAACTAATCAGCTCCTCAGGCTCTCTCCTTCCAGTTCTTGCAGCTCTCCATACGGACATCTGTCAGGGAGGAAGCTGACAGGCTCACAGAGGCATGCTGAGAGCGGAAGCATCGCGGGCCAGAAAAAGACAGCCAAAGGGCCGCAATTTGCAGCCTATGCAGTCTGGCATAGGGCCTAGTATTATCACCCAACTCAAAGATTTGAACTTCTGTCAGGTTTTACGGTTATGGTATCCCCTTTGGTAAGTTTTCCCCTCACTCGCTGTGTTCCTGTGTTGTCATTAGGACAAAAGTCAATGAGAAATCTCCCCAAAATAGATAAAATTACAGTAAAGGTGTTTTTCTTGAACAGAGTGGTAAAGATTTAGAACTTCAACGCAAATTTGTACTGCATTGTGTCCCCAATTGGGAGATTTCCCTCACTCACTGCCCTTATTAAACCCTGTGTGTGAAGGTATACCAGGTTGTTACATGGACAGAATTTTAGGGTAATCTATCCAATAAGATCTGCCACCTGCTCTCCATTTTATTCTTCCTTTGGATCCTGGCCTCCCTGGGACCTTGTCAACTTTTCTCAATGCTACAACATTCACCAAAAGTCTAGGTCCCTGTCAGGCCTGATTGACTCCTTTTTCCACCTGGCTTGTTGGACCCAGCACAATTTGCTATTGGATCACACACAGCTATCACAAATAAACCCTAATAAAGTAATACCCTTCCAGCATTTAAAATACAATAAGAAAATTGTTAACAGTTATTCAGTATAACAGGGAGAGGAAATGAGGGAAAAGCTTTCTAAAGGGGTCAAAGAAAGGTATGACAACTTGAAAGAAATTTTAAATCTTTTCCACTCTTTTCAAAACCAAAAAGAACATTTTAAATAGACTTAAATAAAGTATTGATAGTATTTTACACATTCTTTTTTTTCGTTCAATATGTTTTATGAAATAAGAAAACAAGATGCACAAATCATTAAAGGTACATTGTCAGTCATATACTGTATATTCAACAGTGCATTGTTATAAAAAGCTAACATCTTATACAAAGTCAAGAGTGGACATAATTACATTTGATATACCAAAGGTGTAGGCTTCAGTAGTCATAAAATGCACATAAAATGCAACCTAGTGTGCATTTTATGACATATAAAAGCAACTGAAAAAAAAAAAAGAAATGATGAAGAAAAAAAAGAATGGGGGGAAGAGAAGGGGGTATGGGGTTAAAGGGGGTGAGCACCTAGGGATTTGTTTTAATTCTCAAGCCAGAACCAGACTTCCTCTGTTTCACAAATCTATCAGCCTATGGTCAAAATCTGAACCTAGTGAGTTAGAAAACCAGGGGTCCCAGATCTTGTGGAATTCAATCATCATATCTGTTCATTTCGCTGTCAGCTTTTCATTAATGAATGTTGAATAAATCCTATTTTGCACTGCCATTAGCGAGAACGTGTCAGATAACCATGCTTTAGCTATTGCTTTTTCAGTTGCCGTAAGGACATCATTTAAAATTTTAATTGCCGTGTAGGTATTCCATCAGGTTTGAGATTGAGTAAAGCTTTGGCTGGTGAAGCAGGGATAGAGATAATCAGTAATAATTCCAGCAAATCATATACAGTGCTGTGAAAAAGTATTTGACCCCTTCCTGATTTTTGATTTTGATTTTTTTGCAATTTTCTCAAACTTAAATGATATTCAGATCATCAAACAAATTTTAATAGGACACAAATATAACCCAAGTAAATCCAAAATGCAGTTTTTAAATGATTATTTAATTTATTAAGGGAAAAAAGCTGTTCAAACCTGCCTGGCCCTATGTGAAAAGTAATTGCCCCCTCCCATGCTGAATCATGAATGACCTGTGATTAACCACAATTTTTTTGGAATGTGGAGTTAAATTTCAATTGCCACACCCAGGCCTGATTACTGCCAGACCTGCTGAGTCAATAAATCACATACATAGAAGCTGTCTGACAAAGTGTAGCATGCTAACAGATCACAAAAAAAACACACATCATGCCACAATCTAAAAAAAATTCAAGAACAGATAGAAACAAAGTAATGTATATGTATCAGTCTAGGAATGGTTTCAAAGCCATTTCTAAGGCTTTGGAACTCAAGTGAACCACGGGGAGAGCCATTATCCACAAATGGAGATAACAGGCTTTACTTGCCTCAGGTAAGATCCGTGTTCATGATTTAACAATAAGAATGAGAATGGGCAAAAATGGCATCCATGGGAGAGTTCCAAGGCCAAAGCCACTGCTGACCAAAAATAACACAAACGCTCATCTCATATTTACCAAAAAACACCTTGATTATCCCCAAGACTTTTATGCAAATATTCTGTGGACTGATGAGACAAAAATTTTACTTTTTGGAAGGTGTGCGTCCCATTACATCTGGCATAAAATGAATACAGCATTTCATAACAAGAACATCATACCAACAGTCAGACATGGTGGTGGTAGCGTGATGGTCTGGGGCTGCTTTGCAGCTTAAAGACAAGGGCGACTTACCATAATTGATGGAACCATAAATTCTGAGCTCTACCAGAAAATCCTAAAGGAGAATGTCCAGCCATCAGTTTGTGACCTCAAGCTCAAGTGCACTTGGGTTATGCAGCAGGACAATGATTCGAAACACAACAGCAAGTCCATCTCCAAATGGTTCAAACAAAACAAAATATCAGTTTTGGAGTGGCCTAGTCAAAGCCCAGACTTAAATCCAATTGAGATGCTGTATTATGACCTTACACAGGTCGTTCATGCTGGAAAACCCTCCAATGTGGCTAAATTAAAACAATTCTGCAAAGAGTGGGCCAAAATTGCTCCACAACAATGTGAAAGACTCATTGCCAGTTATCGCAAATGCTTGATTGCAGTTGTTGTGCCGCCAAGGGTTATTAGGTTTTGGGGGCAATTACTTTTTCACATAAAGCCAGGCAGGTTTACCTTAATAAATGAAACCATCATTTAAAAACTGCATTTTGTATTTACTCAGGTTATCTTTGTGTAATAAAATTTGTTTGATGATCCGAGTCATTTAAGTGTAACAAATATGCAAAAAAAAGAAAAATCAGAAAGGGGGCAAATACTTTTTCACAGCATTGTACTTGGGTCCACAAATGTTGTACTATAAGATAGGTCCACCAGGTGTGGATATATGTCTCTGGGTCTGGGCACCATCAAAAACAGGTCCCTGTGCGGCCTGGAGTGTAACGTAGATTTCTAGTAGGGACTATGTACCAGGGATATAACGATCTATAACTGGACTCTAAAGCTAGTGCATTTTTCTGGTTCTTTTTTTCTTTTGTTGGTCCATTGTTTTGGTTCTATTGGGTATTTAGATCCCTCGTCTAATTACGTATATAATCATGGTTGTGTAACAAGGGCCCTGCAGGAAGTAAGTTATACAGCAAAAAGATCAAGCCAAGATCAAGGTCAAAGGAATCAGGGACATCTTTTCTCCAATGTTTAAAGGGTGTTAGGGTAGTTCTATCATTTTAACAGTGGAATAAGGATGAGACAAAGAGTTTCACCTGTAGGTGATTGAATATTTTGGAGTTAGGTAGTGAGTATTCACATTGCAGGGTCAGAAATGATTTTACACTGACTTTGATCATTAGGTTATATAGGCTTGTAATGTTGAATTCAATGTTGAGTTTAAAAAGAAAGGACTCCTCCAAGGCTGGTGGGAAGGAAAGAGTTCTGGAAAAAGACAGTAAAGGCAAATGGGGAAACAGTAGCCCCTTAAAATATCTGAGTTTGTCACAAATTTTCAGGGAATGGGAATGATGGTATTTTGGTACTTTGTATGAATTCTCTCATGGGAGAAGCCACAGTACATTATCTATTTGTAGGAAGTCACAGTCAACTGCCTCCTAGGATACCCATATCGGGTTTTTAGAGGTGACATGGTATCTAGCAAGGCGATTAAGCGGCTTGGTAATATTTTTATAGGTGTGGGACACTTAATCCACCTTGAGGCCTATTACCAAAAAGGATTCATCTAGAGGTTCTGGGTTTATGATTTTGCCAAATAAATGGTAATACTTGGTTCTGTAAATCTCATAGAACCTGTAAAGGGATATGCAGAGGCATCACTCTGAAAAGGTAAAGCAGCTTGGCAAATATATAATTTTACTGGGAAGTGAGGTGAATTCTTAAATAAGGGATGTGCTTTTATTACCAAGATTAGGGGAAGGAATCATGCAAGGAGCAGACAAGATGCAGTGGTAATGAGATATTTAGGATCTTAGTTACACATTATTTTACAAAAGAAAGTACTTTATGCAAATGACATAAAATACATGGTTAATGTGCCCTAAAAGTACTTTTATTATAAAATTGTGCATACAATAATGCATTAAATAGTAGAAAAGTGGGGGAGTTGAGCAATTTCCAAAAGTCTTCAAACTTTTTTTAATTAAACGCAAACAGCCAAGCAATACTTAAAACAGACCTCCAGTTAAACAGCTGAAAATACAGTTGTAAAACATATATGGGTTCTGTCTTACCTGTCAACGGATTTGTGAATCTGTATAGCCAGTCTCATGATCTAGTCATGCTGCCTAGTGTAGTTAATCAGAACAGCTTAGTCTTTGACATGCCCCAAGCTGCTGACTGGCCAATGAAAAATGAGATCCTTGTTTAATTCTGTTCTCCCCCCTGTAAGCAGTCCCCTATTGTTACCTTAACAGCTCTGTCAAACTAACAATGACAGCACTGTCCAAAGCAGCGTACAGTGCTGGCCCTCCCTTTCTGGCACCTACTCTTTTTGGAGTTACAGGAAAACATTAAATCAAATTGTAAACATAATTGGGATCAGGGATGTTTTTTATGTTTGCCTTAAGTTCAGCTTTAAAAACACCTTAAATATCTTAATGGCACATTACATACTGCAGTTAATATTCACATTACATAAAACACATAGCATGAACACATATTTATGGTAATCCACAGCAATAACTTCATTCTGAATAACCTTCTGATTTGAATTAAAGTAACATTAGTTAAAGTAACATCAGTTAAGTTGATCAAAGATTAGTTTTACAGCTTCGCTAAGTGCCGGTTCACACAGGGGCAGCCTGACTTGCAGCATGACTTTGCAAGGCGATCTGCATACCAATTCAGCGGCGACTTGCAAAATGACTTCTGCATAGAAGTCAATGCAAGTTGCCCTGAAGTCATCCCAAAGTACACTTGACTTGAGTCACTCCTATTAGAACTGTCATAGTACAGAACGGAGCGTGACTTGTCAGGCGGCTAAGTCGGCTGACAAGTCGCCTCTGTGTAAACCGCCACTAACACTGGTTTCTTGAAAGTATATAATGTAGTAGAACACTTTGCTGGGTCTTATAGTAACTCTTGCATGTGTATATTTGTGCTCCGCATGTAACTTTATTAATGTATTGACCTTAGGGAGAAATAAAAAGTGCTGTAATGACTGCATGCCCAAAATGGAGTGAACTGCAGCAGTGATGTGATGTGCCTTTAGTTGAAAAGTGATTAAGCAGAGTTAAGAGCATCTCCTGAAAAGTTAGCATGTTGGACTTACTGTGCTTCTTAAAGTGAGAGCCTGGACATGAGGACAGGATGAGGATTGCCTGCATCAGTGTTACGAGTATGTGTACAGAGCTCTAAGAGGAAAACTTCTCTCTAACAGGTTGGGGGTTCCAGGCAGTGTTCCAATATTGAATAATCATTTACTCAAATAGAAAATCTGCAATTTATAGTTAAAGGGTCAGTCCACTAAAAAATTATATTTCTGCTTTTGGCAGTTGCTAGCATTCAGAGAATTTCCTTTATCTTTGGGGGATTCAAAGTAATATCTCTAGTCTTGATTTGACAGATCTGTAAGCCTGCTGTGGTTATTATGACAGGGCTCTACACTGTTTGTAGGATTATTTCTTATCATTCTATATATAACAGGAGTTGAAATAGGCAGAGGCAGGTGGGAACGAGGGAAACTAATATAGTTTTGAACTATAGCAGAGGAATCTCTTTGTTGCAGCATCCAAGGCAGTATGCAAGAAATTCTAATCTAACTTTACCGGCAAGGCTCCACCTAAAGCTACAACATTGCTTTTCGGTGGATTGATATTTTAATATAAACATTATTTCACTATCATTACTTTTTGTTTAAAGTTATTTGTTTTTTTTCAGCCACATTTAATTTAAGTTCCTATTATGTTTCTTGCTGAATTATATATGTATCACCACAGCTATGCATATTGGATTCAGTGTACCTATAGAGTACTTTGGTATTTGCAGGGTCATTCCTACGGTGAGTATGGCTTACCTTTGCCCCACATTCACTGGTGTAGCCAGTTAAATGTCAAGTTCAATTCCCTATATCATTTTATGGATTGTAATACCCCAAATCCCAAAAAAGTAGGGACACTGTGTAAAATCTACATGAATACAATGATTTGCAAATCTCATAAACACATAGTTTATTCAAAATAGAAAATAGTGAACTATCAAACGTTTAAATTGAGAACATTTACAGTTTTAAGAAAAAAATACGGTAATTTTGAAATTGATGGCAGCAACACGTCTTATAAAGGTTGGGACAGGGCAACAACAATCTGGCAAATTAAGTGGTACTAACAAAGAAGAGCTTGAACATTTTTTGCAACTGGTTAGGTTAATTGGCAACAAGTCAGTAACCTGATTGGGTATAAAAAGCGCATCTTAGAGAGTCAGTGTCTCAGCTGTAAAGATAGGCAGAGGTTCACCAATCTGTTAAAAACTGCATCTAAAAATTGTCAATTTCAAAATAATGTTCCACAATGTAAAGAATTTTAATATATCATCATCTACAGTACATAAAGTCATCAAAAGATTTAGAGAATCAGACAGGAGGCTCGGGAGTGCAGAATGGCATATGTGCCTGGCAGGATCGCTAGTGAAAGGGCTGGTAGGAACTTCCAATGACACCATGGAGGACCTCCAGCAAAGAAGATGACCAGGAACGGCTGAAGGCTGAAGACCGGAGCAGGCTGGAAGTCAAGTGCCACAGACTAGAAGGTGGACACAGCAGTCAGCGAAGCGGTGTTCTGTAGGTAGGAACACAAGCAGGTACAGGCAGGCTGGGTCATACACAATCGGGCAAATCAGGAACAGATGCAGGAGCTGGAGCAAAGTCGGGGTACAGGCTGGGTTGGTAGCAGGCGGACAGCGAGGTAATCAGAGGAATATACAGAAGCAGAGTCAAAGGCAAGCCAAGATCAGGTGCAGGCGGATAGCAGGAGTAGTCAGTAACAAGCCAAGCAATAACTGGAACAGGTGTTCAGGATACCAGATGGCAGGGGTCACAGGGAACGCTGTAGACCAGACAGCATTGATCCCGGGCATTTGCCTTGTTTAAATAGCCCATTTGGCGCCAAAAACCACCACAATGTGCACGCGCGTGCTCCACGTGTGTTCCCGCGTGCGCACTGCGAATGTGCCATGTGGCTTTCTTCATGAAAATGTGGAGAACAGGCATCTTTCTGTGGCTGCCATCTTGGTTACTGGCTTGCCCTTCCTGACATTTCCCCCTCTGATGGGCAGCCTCAGGATGCCCAACCTAGCCAACTTTACAGGATGGGATCTCTTAAATGACTGGATCAGTCTTTTGGCATGAATATTGTCCTTGTGTTCCCATGAATTTTCCTCTGGTCCATACCCTTTCCATTTGATCAAGTACTGAACTCGATTATCCCTCTTTCTGCAATCCAGGATGGACTCGACTCTGAATTCTTCCTCCTCATCAATCAATACTGGCTCAGGTGGTCCAGTATTCCGTCCGGAGAAGGAATCAGGAACGGCAGGTTTTAGTAGGGTTACATGAAAAACAGGGTGCTACCCACCCTCCCCAATTCATCCTACCACTGTACAACGAAGTGTCCTCCGCATACCGCATTTTTAACATCAAGATATCTGATACCCCATTCGAACTTAAATATATCTGTTACATTATGCTTACCTCCCTACCCCTTCCTCCACCCCCCGGGTATTAGACTACATAATGATTTTCTTTTATATTGGGTTTGACACGTCCACACTACTACGCTGCTCTTGTCCGATTCCTGTTTACTCTATAGTATCCTACCCCCACTCACAGCTAGATCCCCTTGGGGGTGAGTGGGGATAGATAGTGCCTAAGCAACGTACCTACACGTTCTCTTACTCCCATTGTTTCCAATCTGGTATGAGGGTTCCACCCTACTCAACTACTCACCACGTAGGCAAGACCAACGGTTATTGCCTTTCACAAAATCTACAATGAATTACCACCTTGGTCATACCGATTGCTCACCCCCGCCCCGAGATCACACCCTGTGATCCCGACCTACATTAAATAAATAACGATATCTCATTAGCACCATTCATCCTCGCTAGGACCGGTACAGTACTCTACAATTTTTTCCACTTCATACTTACCCTGGTTGCGCTACCATAAATTATTAACTACCTGCCACATCCACCCTAGCCATAAACAGGCCCCAATTCCGCCCTCCGTCCACAGCACGACCCCTTAGAGAATAATCTGGGGTGGACCGCTCTATCCCACAGTTGCTAACGCTTCACTCCCATCCCGCTCAGTTAGCTACATCCCCAACCAATATACCTCCATGTATCCCTTTCGAAACGTTCACCCTACTATAGAGCAATATGGAACTCTTTGTGACTCACTATCTATGTTACATTCCACATGGATCGCAAATTTGCTTCTGTACACGATTATACACTTTCTGTACCGTTTTGAACACTGTTGTTGTTTCAGATCTGCTGTTGTTTTGCTTTGAAGTAGAGCTGTTCTCTACTATGCATTTATTGTAAAACTGCAAATCTTTAAAAAAAAATTTTTTTGGAAAAAAAAAAAAAAGAAAAACAGGGTGTATCCAAAATTAGTCTGGTAGCTCTAGTTCGTAGGCTACATCATTGATCTTTCTCTTCACTGACAAAGGCCCTACAAACTTAGGACCCAGTTTCCTTGAAGGACATGCAAGTTTTAGGTTTGTAGTAGACAACCATACCAGATCACCAGGTTTCAGACTTAATTCCCCTTGTCTCTTCTTATCAAAGACCCTCTTGTTGTACTCCTGTGTCTTAGCCATTGTTAGCAGGCAGGCAGTGAGGTAACCAGAGGAGTAGACAGAAGCAATAACTGGAACAGGTTTTCAGGATAACAGATGGCAGGGGTCACAGGAAATGTTGTACCAGACAGCATTGATCCTGGGCACTGCTTTGTTTAAATAGTCCATTTGACGTCAAGAACCGTCACAACGTGCATGCGGGCGTTCCCACGCACACATACTGCGCATGTGCGTGCAGAATTTTTAATGGGAATGTGGAGAACAGGCATCTTTCTGCGGCTGCCATCTTGGTTACTGCCCTTCCTGACACTATGGAATGGACAGCTTGTACATCTAAAAAGGCACCTTTAATGATAAGCGATATATCCAGGTTTTCAAGCATATGCTCCCATCCAGACAATGTCTTTTTCAGTGAAGGCCTTGCATATTTCAGAAGTACAATGCTAAACTGCATACTGCATCTATGCTAAACTGCATACTGCATACATGGCTTTGTAGTAGAAGAGTCTGGTGCTTAACTTGCCTGCCTGCAGTCCAGACCTTTCACCAATTGAAAATACCCAGGACTGTTGCATAGATAGAATCCTATTTTGGGCAAGAATGGGACAACATTCCTCACCCAAAAATCCAGCAATTGGTTTTCTCAGTTCCCAGACATTTACAGAGTATTGTTAAAAAAGGGGGGTTGCGACACAGTGGCAAGGATGGACCTGTCCCAACTTTTTTCAGATGTGTTGCTGCCATCATTTTCAAAATTGCCTTTTTTTCATAAAATAGTTTAAACATTTGATATGTTTTCTTTTTTCTATTGTGAATAAAATCTGAGTTTATGAAATTTGCTAATTTATTACATTCTGTTTTTATGTAGATTTGTAGATTTTACATAGCGTCCCAACTTTTTTGGAGTTGAGGGTTGTACATATATGAACATCTAACACATCGAATGAGAATATCACAGTAAAAACATTTTAACAATTATGTCTACCAAGGCTACATCTGACAAGATTTTAAAGTAATAGATATAATTTTCTGCATAACCATGTGTCTAAGTGCAATCATATCTAAGATGCTCACGAATAAAGGGGTAAGTATTTATTTACACTTATTGAACAGAGATACTTTACATATTTTGTATCTTAAAAACCTAAAACCTTGTGTTGGGTAAGGAAGAATGCAGTAGGGTCAACCATGACCAGCTTGATGACCTTGTTGTGTATTGCTATCAAGAACACAATAAACCAAGGCTTCACAAACATCAGATGAGCTGCAAACATGAAAGATTTACAAACCTTGACATTTCTGAGGATAATACGGTTTGTCTCCTTGGGGTAAAGTTATCAAAATATGTCATCAGCCAGAGCTGCTGGACTTGGAAACAGATTTATAATTAAACTATTGGATCTGCATCAGATTTCTTTCATTTAATTCTGTCCTACATTTCAGATTGGGACAGTTCACTAAACAGGCCCTGTGGATTTGTTCAGAGTATGGCATTTTTAGCCATGTCTTTAATTATTAAATGAAAAAGCAGCAAACGTGCAGTGGGTGTGACTGATGATCTGCGTGTCTAACTCATAAGGGACATGTACTACCAGTTCCATAGCTTTCAACAGTAACTGCTGACCTGCATTCTAGAGCAGAATGACATCTTCTTATGTATAGATGAATGGAGCCTGACATGTGCCTACAGCTGCTGTCCTGAGCATAGGCACAAGGCCGTGCCATAGCTTGCTCAGTCATTGGATCAGAAAGATGCACATCTGCTATGCAAAAGTTGCTTTGATCTTCAGGGCTGTTTGCTGCCACTGAGCGATAAAATGAGAATATATAATGCCACTCGAAGCATTGGAAACATGTTATGTTTGCCTACCGCATTCCGAGGAAAAAATAATAGACGTGCCAGTTTGTGTTCAAATCTTATAAGCACATTTGCAAATGGCCACACTTACAAAGGATTTCACTTACACATGCATCCTTAAGTGTGTGTGTGTGTGTGTGTGTAGGTGTGTGTGTGTAGGTGTAGGCTGCTGGTGGGGCCTAGGCCTACAGGTGTAGCAGTGGCTGTTTGTCACATCCTCCATGTTTCCCATTGACTCGTTGGTCGCCAAGTACTGGGTCACATGTGAGCTCTACCCGACGTGGGTTCTTCTGGGCTACGTTAGGCACTTTTTAAAGAGTCACTTTACACATTAATGGGGTACCTTTGTACTGTCTTGTCTTCTTCAATGCCCTGGGGCAAGGCTGAGGCTACTATGGGGGAATACTCAACCTTAAGGCAGACCTCTACACTCAGATATGAACGTACAATCTATGCATTGGCACTGAAACTGTTCTCCAGTTAACTCTCAGTTCCCCAATGTACACCTTCATTGTAACATTTTTGGAGGGATACACCATGACAATGTCCACAACCACCTGTCCAGAGCTTTCCACTACTACTCCGGAGTGGCAGAGTTGGCCATCAATGCAGCCATCAGGAGGAGACTACTCCATAGTTAAACAATATGAAAGGAATTGCAGGTTGGCATACTGGTAACAGCAACGGCAAAGCATATTGTCAGAGCAGCCAGGGTAGGTAATGGCTGGACCCAGAATGCACACACCTCCTGTTCTTGTCCAGTCCCCCTTCTAACCAAAGCCCCATAGTAGTTCTTTGGTGGCTATAGTGGTAGTTCTGACAAAGTTTTCACTTAAAGACCTCCCTAAACCCACAGAAATATAATTTTTGTACTTAATGTAAAATCCTTTTTTTAAAGTCCATTGAAGGACACAGGAAATTCTTAATTTTTGGGTTATACTGCCACCTACAAATTAAATCCTGGCAAACAAAACAACTTTAGGTCAGCCCAGGATAACCACTTTTACTACCAGCATGGCTCAATTTTGAAGTAAGCAGTACTCAGAGCATCATTTTTAACACACAGGAGTGCGACGCGTGTCCCTCATTGGACTCCATGAAAAGATTTTTACAGTGCAAAAATCTTATTTTCCTTATATTCCATTGAAGGGCACAGAAGCTCTTTAAACTTTGGAAATGTGTAAACAGAAAACCAGATGGCAGCCTTGCAATTCAGTAGCCTGATTCTAAAAAGCCCACAAAGCACTCACAGACTTGGTAGAGTTCACCTTGAAAGGAAAGGGTGGGATCTGATTTGAGAATGATTTGATCTGGGGTGGGATCTGATTTGACTTGAGAATAGATCGAGTGCCCTCCAAGGCATTGTATTATTTCAATGGCTATCTGTATTGTTTTTATGCAGTTTAAAAGAACGTATTACGCAATGATTCCTCTTCTTTCTGTGGTATTTTTATCCTTTTAGCATCATGGAGGGATATCATTAAAAAGATCCCTGGTGGTTGGCGCATTGATTCTCAGTGCTGCTTTTCTAAATACACTTTTCTGACCCTTTATTAGCTTATAGGGTCACAGGGCTCTGGTGAGTGCGCAGACTTCTTGGTAGTGGCACGGAACAGCACGCTTGGGGTGGCTGTGACTAGCTCCCCAACATCATTTGTTTTAAGTGGTTCACATATGGACTTATTTTTTAAGTTTTATTGATTACCGTATATACTCGAGTATAAGCCGAGTTTTTCAGCACATTTTTTTGTGCTGAAAGTGCCCCCCTCGGCTTATACTCGAGTCAAGCACTTTTCTGCATCAAAAAAAAAATTCCGACCCGACTTTGGTGTACCAACCCAGTGGACCTAGCACTATAACATATCCAAAGCCCTAGCACTAAATGGCCCCGAGATACTGGGCCCCAAAGTCGGTTCGGAAAATGTCATTCTCTGCTGCAGAAAAGTGCTTGACATTTTCTGACCCGAATTTGGGGCCCCATATCTCGGGGACACTTGGTGCTAGGAACCCCAAATGTTGTATTCCAACCCAGTGGAATTAGCACTACAACATATCCAAAAATGGGGTTCCTAGCACTAAGTGACCCCGAGATACAGGACCCCAAATCGGTCAACTGTGTCCATCTGCATGGGCACAGTGAGGCTGCAAATGGGCATTGTTGACCCTCTTTTCCACTTACAGTAGCTGCACATTTCTCACCCTAGGCTTATACTCGAGTCAATACGTTTTCCCAGTTGTTTGTGGTAAAATTAGGTGCCTCAGCTTATATTCGGGTTGGCCTATACTCGAGTATATACGGTAATTGATGTTTTTTAATAATTATGTTACACCCATACACTTTTCTGCACTTTAGCACTGTTTTAGTCTACATCAAGTCACCGTGAAGGGTGGAATGGGGGCGTCAGCCATGAGCAAAGCCTTACTGACTCAAATTCTGAGAGGAGCACAACTATTAGATCAGATAATGCTCAAGCTTTGGGCAAGAGACCATAATGACCCTCTGACCTACTCCCAACTGATGAAGACAATTCAGGAGGCGGAAGCCTTCATCACCCCCAAAACTTCAAAGGGGCATGAGTCAAACTAGTACAGGTGTACACACTGGCATCGGAAATGGGCTATCCCCAACTGCAGAAGCTTTGTTATTCAGATGACCCAATCGCAGTTCACCCTACAACAAACCTCATCTGAAATCCAAAAGACTGTTGGACAGGTGGTACAGACTTAAGCAGGGATGCAAAAGTCTCCAACTGATATGCAACAGACAGTGGTTGCTTTGGCCTCTGAACGGGAGGCATTGGGGGTGGCTGAATTAGACAATGCCAAGTCTTCTACTGGAAAGAAATGTTACGGCTGTGGAGAAGTTGGGCACTTCAGAGCCCAATGCCCAAGGGGAAGAGCCCCACCCGATGTTGCAGAAGAAGTTCTAAAGGCACTGCAGAAGCTGCTACCCAGAAAGCCAGCGTGGAATTTCAGAGGGCCCAAGTGAAGGAACAAATCAACAACAGCTGCTACAACAGCTAACTCCAAATCTAACGACGCAAGAAAAATAACAGCGGAGGCAAAAAGGGTAGATCCAAAGAGATGTTGTCCCTCGAAGATCATGCGGAGCACGTGCTTCTTAGATGTAGATTCCAAAGTCAAACACTTTAACCAAAGTGTCCTCTGCATGTTTACTAAAAGGAGACACATACAGGAGATGAGACGTGGCAGCAGACCACCTCCAGCAGACCCTCACAACTAAAGTTTAAGGCAAAAATAATTTGTTCCAAATGTTCTATGATCAAGGAATCAGCCGCAGTAGTGACCATTTTAATAGACTTTGATCAGTTAGTCAAAGTTTGAAAAGCAAGACCATAGCTAAAACAAGATAAAGAATGTGACCTGTCAGAAAGAACAGAGCTGTAGAGAAGGCTTCCAAATACGTATTATTTGGTCCTTAAAGATGAGTGCTCCTTCCACTGGAATGGAACAAATCATGGCCATGGTCCTTATGAGTCTGTTCATCACAAATTCAGAGGAAGATTAAAGTGATTGTAAGGGTTCTTTTTTTTTTTTTAAATAACAAACATATCATACTTACCTCCACTGTGCAGCTCGTTTTGCACAGAGTGGCCCCGAACCTGCTCTTCTGGGGTCCCCCGGCGGCTCTCGCGGCTTCTCCCCGCATCATATAACCTCCTAGGGGAAGCGCTGATACATTGTGGGACACTGACACCACTTACAGTGAAGATGAAAAGATGTCACTGCTCTGGAATGACATATATTAACAAGAATGTTCTTAGTAAAGGTCAGTGCTGACCATAATTTAACTTTGATATACTACAACATCCACTTAAAGCCCAACTCCGGGCTTGTCAGGATTCTTGCATTTTCTTCTTACTTCTCTTTCCAGATGTCTTCAGGCCGTTTTGTACGATGCATGGGGTCCTCCACCTCCTACCTCTTCTCTGGAGGTGGGTGGTCCTTAATGATGCAGAGAACAGCGCTAATAAGATGACATCAGCACCATTCTTTGCACCATTATACTGTGATCAGTTTTACAGAACAGACTGTGGCAAGCAGAGACTATTTTATATATTTATTTATTTCTAACTGTTTATTTCTAACAATATAAAACAAATTAGCCTGGATTTGGCTTTATAAATTCATAAAAGGTATAGTCTGCTATATTTTTATTGTGAAAAACTCAATTTTATGTGTACCTGTTGCATACTCTTATACCTAGCTGAAGTTTATACTGCTTATATTTTGCCTTCCGTGGTTTATCCTTTCCTGCTCATCAACGTGCTGATTATATTTTTAAATAAAACCTTTCCGTTTTCATTACACACCTTATTTTAGATCTAGGGACTCCATCACTAGGTCTCAGTACTTTTCTATGCAATGCAGGCAGCTCATAGCTGGTGTGAGGGACACATACATTTACATTGAAAGTCCATAAATGAAAGGGGCAGATCAGGGACAGTCAGGCATGGGAGGACAGGGTTAGATGATGCTGGATGTCCCCCAGCCTGGAAATGAGGCAGGCTCTGAGTTGCTGCAGCTTCTAATGCACACTGTGAGAAACTTACAGTGTGTAATAAATTCTGGCTAACTATTTTCAGTGTAAGAGACGAGCCAGTACAATTCTGAAGAAGGAAATGTAAGGCTGGAGCTCAGCTTTAAAAGGTGCTCGCTAAGTTTGGCTGTCTTATTATCTCCCCGGCTCAAAAGCTTAAATCATCATTAGAACACAGTAAAGTACAATTACCAATCCAAACCTTAGATAAATTAATAACTAAAGAGACGTGTGTCACAAATAATTCAAGAATAACAATTATTTAATATAAAATTAGCAGCTAATGTACATTATGATGTTTACGGAACAAAAAGCATGGATACATAGCACAGTGTTTGCAATTATAGGAACACACAGTACAAACACATACTCCCACACAGTGTGTATCAATGTCTAGGAGTGATCACTTATCACACTGTGCTGTGGAGTTGGCTGATCCATTATTATTTTCCCTGCTGTGTCATATAAATAAAAGTAAAATAATAAACCAAGATCAAATATGATACATATGTAAAAAAAAAAAAAAATCTGAACTACACTATATGTTATAACACACAAATGAAGCAGATATATCTTCTCATAAATATTTTACAAAGTTTACAAAAGTTAAAACACGATATTAAAGAGAAAGCATGGTGCATTATCAGTGGGCACCTTTTTTTTAGTTATTGCATGTTCATATAATTTTTATTTTTTTTTTATTTTTACTTTACTCTCTTAATCAACATTAAAGTCGGACGGGTGAAGCTGGGGGAGCCATTCTCCAATCCCCAAGATTGTTATATGTTAGATGACGTGAACTGATAATCTCGTCTTCTTCTTTTAGTATACATATTGCTTGTATGAATATTTCATGTAAACGACAAATGTAATAAGGGGACATTTTTTTAAATAAAGTTTGAATTATAAAAAAAAAAACTTAAAGTGTCATTCAACGTAATACTACAGTGCCTTGAAAAAGTATTCATACCCCTTGAAATGTTCCATATTTTGTCATGTTATAACCAAAAACATAATTGTATTTTATTGGGATTTTATATGATAGAGCAACACAAAGTAGCACATAATTGTGAAGTAGAAGGAAAATGATAAATGGTTTTAATTTTTTTTTTTACAAATAACTATCTAAAAAGTGTGGCGTGCATTTGTATTCAGCCCCCGTTACTCTGATACCCCTAGAGATCCACAGCTCAGGTGGGAGAATCTGTCCACAGGACAACTATTGGTCATATCTGGACTTTATGGAAGAGTGGCATAAAGAAAGCCATTGTTGAAAGAAAGTCAAAAGAAATCCCGTTTGCAGTTTGCGAGAAGCCATGTGGGGGACACAGCAAACATGTGGAAGAAGGAGCTCTGGTCAGATGAGACCAAAATTGACCTTTGTGGTCTAAAAGCAAAATCCTGTGTGGCCGAAAACTAACACTGCACATCAACCTGAACACACCATTCCCACCGTGAAACATGGTGGTGGCAGCATCATGTTGTGGGGATTCTTTTCTTCAGCAGGGTCAGGAAAGCTGGTCAGAGTTGATGGGAAGATGGATGCAGCCAAATACAGGGCAATCTTAGAAGAAAACCTGTTAGAGTCTTCAAAAGACTTAATAATGGGGCAGAGGTTCTCCTTCCAGCAGGAGAACGACCGTAAACATACAGTACAATGTAATGGTTTATATCAAGGCATATTCATGTGTTAGAATGGCCCGGTCAAAGTCCAGACCTAAATCCAATTGAGGATCTGTGGCAAGACTTGAAAATTGCTGTTCACAGACGCTCTCCATGCAATCTGACAGAACTTGAGCTATTTTGCAAAGAAGAATGGGCAAAAATGTCACTCTCTAGATGTGCAAAGCTGGTAGAGATGTACCAAAAAAGACTTGCAGCTGTAATTGCAGCGAAAGATGGTTCTACAAAGTATTGACTCAGGGGGGCTGAATACAAATGCACGCCACACTTTTCACATATTTATTTGTAAAAAAAAAAATTGAAAATCATTTGTCATTTTCCTTCTACTTCACAATTTTGTGACACTTCGTGTTGGTCAATCACATAAAATCCCAATAAAATACATTTGCATTTTTTGCTGTATCATGAAAATATGTGGAGAATTTCAAGGGGTATGAATACGTTTTCAAGGCACTGTAACGATGCTCAAAAAATATCTCTTCCCTCCTGCTGCCCATGCTGCCTAACCTCTGTAAAAAAGATGCGATATGCCTCCTCACCATCTGTCAAATGCTCTCTAAAGAGCAATCTGAATGCTGATTGCTCTTCACAGAGCAAAGAACATGTGAATGAGCCCCTAATTTTTGTTTTTTATTTTTCTTTCAACTTTTTTTTTTCTTACAAATTTTTAAATGCTCTGTTGAGGGAACTTCGGTGAAATATCAGGGGTTTAAACAGACCCCTGATGTCTGACTTATGAGACAAAGAAACGGACTGGCAACGCAAGATTCCCCAATACCTTTCTCTGAAACCTGAGCTGCACTGAAGATGAATGAATAGGAAGTTCTCTGAGGCTTCCTGTTCATTCACAAACTGAAGCATACACAATTTACCAGGGTTCAGTTACAAACAAACACAGCGAGTGATCGATACCGATTGCTCAGTGTTCATTCATATTTAACCCCCCCACTCTCCATCCTAAAACAATCTCCCTGTGTGGCCTGCAGCAGCTAAAGCCGGCTGAGGGAGAGGGGGAGAAGTCGGATTCACTGCAGGGGAGGAGGGCACACAGGGGAGCCTGGAAACTAGGGGGAAGGGGGAACGAAAATACTGGAACCAATCCTCCTGTGGTTCTCCCTGCAGCATAGCTGCATGGAGAGGAGGAGAATCCAGCTATGCTATTGGGAGAGCCACAGGAGGATCGGTTCCAGTGATAAGGCAGCACAGCCAGTCCTTCTGCTCGGCAGGTGCCTGGGCCCCCATCGAACAGATAGGACCTGACCCCTTTACAGGGATGGCTGTACCCCTTTTTCAGTGACAGGAATATTTTTAAGCATAGTTAAGTCAAATACAATTAAGTTCCACTTAAATTTACTAAACATAGTGATTTGTGCATAAGCTACTAGAGGTGGGGTAGCTACTAAATGCTTAAGGTAGATCTTGCGGCATTATGCAAATTAGGTTTAAAATATTGTATGGAGTATTATTTCACACTTACCTAGGCGGCAGAAGAGGTGGATAGGAGCAAGGAAAGTATAACATTCAACTTTTTACATTTATCACCAATCTGTACAGTGGGAGGGGGCATTACATTATAACTTTCACTGCTATGACTACCAATGTAGTGAGTATGGGTGAGGCGGTAGGTGTTAACTTTTTCTGTGCCATGAACACAAATACAGGAAGAGGGTTTAATGTTTACCGCCACTGACCACCAATGCGGGGGGGGGGGGGTTGTTGGGGGTGGATTAAGTTTCACAAAGAGTACATTGTACTGACACCAGTGCTACTATTATTGAGTCCACTGACACCATGGTGGGGGGTTATTGTTGCACTCACTATCACCAATAATGGGGTTATTAATACTGCCTCTGACACCAATGCTGGATGTTATTGTACTTTAATTTCTTTTGTGTGCATTGCAATACACTGCAAAAAATACAGCAGGATTGACATTTTTGGATGACGAGGTGCATTATAGTCCATTCATTCTAAGTTGCCTGTCTAAATCAACACACTGCATGAAAATGCATGAAAATGCACTGCTGTTGTTCAGCTTTCTGGAAGTGTTGGGAACTGCACTTGAAGTCTTCAAAAATTTCAAGCTGACCATCACTGCCTCTAAACTATGCCAATATTTTTTATTCTATGTAAATGTTACACTCTTCAAATCTTAAGGTTAATTAATTTTCATTATAAAAGCAAAAAACTGCGCTAAAGTGCAAATTATTTATTTTATTTATTTCAGGTTCGTATACAGCACGCTCAATTTACACAGTGCTTTACACATATATATATTGTACATTTAGATCAGTCTCTGCCCTCAAGGAGCTTACAATCTAAGGTCCCTAACTCACTTTCATACATACACATACTAGGACCAATTTACCTACCAGCATGTCTTTGGAGTGTGGGTGGAAACCCACGCAGGCACAGGGAGAACATGCAAACCCTAGGCAGGTAGCACCGTGGTTGGGATTTTAAGACCCCATGCTACTAGGCGAAAGTGCTAACCACTAACCACTGTGCTCCCCACAAATAAACTCAATTACATAAAAAGAGACGGCAGCACTCATCAACACCCAGATACCAGTGTAGCAATTTAAATAGTAAACAAACTAAAAGATCAAATTATCATGCCATAAATTGGGTGAGCAACCCACTGATCGTGACCTACCTGTCGATTGCATGTAGGTAATGGGTAGATTGCGATCCTTCCTTGCCAACCCCCAGAACTTGGACAGGAGGGGCTGCGCGGGCGGCATTTACAGGTACTGATCCTTTCCTCCTGAAGCCACTGAAAGCTGCCTTTCGTCCTCTTCTACCTGTTGGCATTCAGGGGCTGCAGGAGGAAAAGTGGACTGGTACCAGCAAATTCGGCCCCGTCACCCCTCCTGTCCCTGTTACTCCTCTTTTGGGTGCCCCATGTACTCCTTGTGCCCCCCCACCCCTTTAGCACTGTTGGCTTCCCCTCCTTTCCTCTCCCGCCAGCTGCTTCAGGAAATTGTTTTAGGATGGAGAGCAGTGGACGGGGCTGGTAAATATGGGATTTACTGGCCCCTTCCTTTTCTTAATGAACACAGTGAATGATCAGTACCGGTCACTCATTGTGTTCATTTGTAACTGGAGCATAGTAAATACTATGCTTGATTTTGTGAATAAACAAGAAGCCAACTAGCATAGAGCACTTCCCATTCATTCACTCTCCAGTGCAGCTGAGGCTGCAGAGAAAGAGACTGTGATCGGGAGCTATGATCAGTGAAGTGTCTTTCGTAGCCCATCCCCCTAACAGTTAGAAACACTCCCCAGGACACACTTAACCCTTAAACTGTAAAAATGAAGTTGGCTTTACTTAAAACTAGAGTTCCAGACAAGTTAAAGTGGCTGTAAACCCTTGTGTTTTTTCACCTTAATGCATCCTATGCATTAAGGTGAAAAAACACCTGGCAGTGACCGGCCCCCCCATTTTACTTACCTGAGCCCTGGAACTTGACCCGGCAGGGACACGCTGTCTCTCTGCCTAGGGGGTTCTCGGCTCTTGATTGGATAGATTGATAGCAGCGCAGCCATTGGCTCCCACTGCTGTCAATCAAATCCAATGACGCGGGCCGAGTCATACATTTGGCGGCTATGGATGCCAAATGATGGACTCGGGAGCGCGCGCGCAAGGTAACCCCCCCGGAGAGCGCTTCTCCTAGGGGGTTATCTGATGTGAGGAGGAGCGCGAGAGACGCCAGGGGACCCCAGAAGATGAGGTTTGGGGCCACTCTGTGCAAAACGAGCTGCACAGTGGCGGTAAGTATGATATGTTTGTTGTTTAAAAAAAATAAAAATGAACCCTTATAATCACTTTAAGGTATGTATTCCTAACTTAAAACACTATGGTCTATAAACTGAAACAAATTAGTTGGCTTTACTTAAAACAAAGAAAAACCTTAAAACATGAAAAGTCTAATGAGTCAGACAAAAATATGTTTAGTTGACAGTACCTAAAAAATTGATTCAAATAGTTGCCTCAATTTTTTTGAGACCCAGCACAATATTTTTTTACAGTGTACCTTCCTCAATATCTTCTTTGAAGAAGTTAAGGGGTTCAGTGTCATACAGTTGAATAAATTCAGTTGATGAATGGGCATAAAAGCATTTTTGAGCCCCGTAGCTAACTACACTTGCTGCAACGCATGCCAAGGTGAGCACAAGCATGTGGTTCAGTGTCCGAAGCCAACATTACAGGGAGGCCCCTGCTGATCGAGGGTCATGGCATAGTTCTCAAGATGTACTGTATATCAAGGGTAAGTGATCCGGAAACTGCTAGTGAACCCCAAGGCAATAAGCAGTTGGATCTTTATAGAAGAATCAGTCGAAGTAGTGAGAAAAAATAAAAAAGAATAGTTTCGAAAACTTCTCCATAGGAAATGAGGTCCATTACCTACAGACACAAGCAAAAACCGGAGTCCCACAGAGTGGGTGAGGTTATATGAGGGTGCACTGGGAGCATTCCTCTAGAACAGTGATCTTCAAACTGCAGCCCGTGGGCCAGATGTAGCCCTTTGCTTGCCTTTATCTGGCCCTTGGGGCACCATGTCATCCGCTGACACCAATAATGAGGCACCATTCCCCCCCACAGACACCAGCAATGGGGCACCATTGCTCCAACAGATACCAATGATGGGGCACCTTTCCTCCCACAGACACCAATGATGGATCAACATTCCTCCCACAGACACCAATGATAGGGCACCATTCCTCCCACAGACACCAATGATGGGGCAAAATTTCTCCCACAAAACACCATTGACGGGACACCATTCCTCCCACAAATACCACTGATGGGGCACCATTCCTCCCACAGACACCAATGATGGGGCACCATTCCTCCCATAGACACCAGTGATGGGGCACCATTACTACCTTGAATACCAATAATGGGGCACCATTCCTACCTTGAATACCAACAATGGAGCACCATTCCTTCCACTGATACAATAGGGCACTATTCTTTCCACTAAAACCAATAATGGGCACTGTTTGCGCTTACCAAAACCATGGCATTTTCTAATCCCACTGGCCACGGTTTGGTCCCTCTAAATCCTCAAGGACAGTAAACTGGCCCTTTGTTCAGAAAGTTTGGAGACCCCTGCTCTAGTTGCACTCTACTGGATCTGTTAAGTGCTTTTTGGCATCAAGCAACTGTTTCTCAGATTTGTAAGGCTGCCATCTGGTTTTCTGTTCACACGTTCTTTTACTTTCTAGCAGGTGGATGTTGGGGCCTCATCTGATGCCAGATTTAGGTGTAAAATCCTTCAGGCAGCTCTTTGTTCCGCATGCTTTTATCCATTCTCAGTTGGACTGTTTTTGCATATTCTAAAAGTGAAAAGCTTTTTGTGTCCTTCAATGAATGAGAAATAAAATAGGAATTTTTTACTCACTGTAAAATCGTTACTGGAGTCCATTGAGGAACATAGGTCCCACCCTATTTTTATGATTAAGCTCTCTTTACTACAAAAATTAGGCATTCTTATAGTAAGAGGGGTCGTCTTGGGCTAGCCAACAGTTTTTTTGTTTACCAGTGTCCAATGAGTATAGCCGCAGATGTGTGCCTCTAAAAGAAACTCCAAGAAAGGAAAAAAAAAAAAAAAAAAATTCTGTTTTCACATGATCTTTTTTGTTCATGTTTACATTTTAATAATACAGAAAAGTGAAATGTTATATAATAATTTATGCATATATATTTATCTATCTATCTATCTATCTATCTATCTATCTATCTATCTATCTATCTATCTATCTATCTATGCCTCAAATTGAATTAAATCCAGACATAATACTAAAGAAACCTCGGGGTAGCAATTTGGAAATGACAAGAAATATGAAATATATTAACATTTATCCTGGAACAGTGAATAAAACATATTTCATATTGTGTAAAATATTTTTAACATGTTATTTATTATAAACTAGATAAACATCTTAACCAAATAACATTTTATTTGCTAAAGCACTTTGTATCATAAGCAATCCTTATTCTTTTCTAGATCAAATCCTTTTTTCACCTTTTTCGTCCCTTGTGTCTCCGTGCTGATGATCTTCTGCAGCTTAATTGTATTCATTTCTTGTCTACATGAACACTGACAATGCCTACATGGCATTTCTGGAGATGAGCCTCTTGGTAGTGACAACAGTGGGCCATGCCTGTGCAATTTATGTTAAAGCAGCCACATGGAGTCTCCATTGGAAGCCCGTTTTAAGGGAATTTATTTAATAAATATTGAAAATTATTTTTGAAGTCAAAGTTTCATGTTAAACCTTACAGTATATGAGATTTTAGTATTTCGATTTACATATACATTAAAACATAGTGCTGCAAAATAAAGAAAAGCAGGTACTTTTTTATTCTAAGGCCCTAACATTACAGGTTAATACACCTAGGTAAGCATGGACCTGTTAAAGCATATGTGGCAGAGTGAGAAGCAAAAGCCATACCGACAAAGGCTAAGAAGAGTGACATCTTTAGGCCGGTGGCAGGTCTTGACCAGGCTTAGGCAACCTGTGGCTCTCCAGCTGTTGTTAAACTATAAGTTCCAGCAAGCCTAGTTCAACAACAGCTGGAAAGCAACAGAGGCTGCCTATCTCAGCTGTAGAACAACTTCTGGAGGTCCAACTGAAAGTGACAGCATCCAACGAGAATCCTCAGTTGGCTTCAGAGGAAGAGAACTCTAATTCAGGTGAATCAACAATTAAACAATACTCGCTGGAAATGTTGAAGGACATAGGAATTATAAAATAAAAAAATATTTAAAGAACTTCAGGCAAATATTTGATAAACACCCTTTGGTTTTATTACAGATGACTTTAAAACTCATGACAGGTAGGGGGTGGAAGAGGGAGATGTGGAACTATACATGGTTGGGTTTGGCTGGTAAAACAATGGCTATGTATGTATTTTAAATGTATCTTTAGCTGTTTGGCTGGAGGTCTTCCTTAAAAGGTTGAATAAACAAACAACAAACCTTATACTCTCAAAAAAACCTACCATTGGCGTCTTTTGCAAGAAGGTTTCTGGCCTGAACAACTGTGACTTTTAAAGCATAGATCGGAGCCTATGAGAAAGGAGACATCAAATGGAAAGCTTAGAAGGTAGAAAATCTTTGAAGTTTATTACAAAGTAGAGTCTATAGCAGTGGTCATTAACCCTGTCCTCAGGGCTCACTAACAGGCCAGGTTTGCAAGATAACTGAAATACATCACAGGTGATATGATTTTCTGCCCAGTGATTACAGTATTCTAGTCTGTATTTCCCCAAGGTAATACATAAAACCTGGCCTGTTAGTGGGCCCTGAGGACAGGGTTGATGACCACTGGTCTATAGTATATTGTTATCTGAGATTCATTATATTTTATATTTAGGATTTTTTAGTCAGTGACTGGAAAGGGAATCGAGTCTCAGTTTTACAAACTTTTATTAAGATAGTAGTTGAACCAGGAGTAGAGTTAGTAGGTTAAGCAAAAAATGTAAACAGTTTAAAACAGGAATACAGTAATGATACACTGGACTAAGATCACACAACAAAGACAGTTAAAGATAAACTCTACTAAACGTTTAGTTATAGTATTGGATAGAGTGGGGAGAGGGTTACATACACAAAGGGGTTGATTTACAAAAGCTGGAGAGTGCAATGTCTGGTGCAGTTCTGCACAGAAACCAATCAGCTTCCATTTTTTTTTGTCAAAGTTTAATTGAACAAGCTGAAGTTTGATGCAGATTGGCTACCATGCACAGCTGCACCAGATGTTGCACTCTCCAGCTTTAGTAAATCAACCTCATAGGATTTTTATTGCTGTCTGTGTCAACATTTGGTGGATCTACCCTCACCATGCTTTACTGTCATTAAGACAAATGCCCCGTACACACGGTCAGAAATTCCGACGGAAAATGTCCTATCGGCCCATGTTGTCGGAAAATCCGATCGTGTGGGCTCCATCTGACTTTTTCCGTCGGAATTTGAGATCCTGCTCTCAAATTTTCCGACAACAAAATCCGATCTGACTTTTTCCGATCGTGTGTAGAGAATTCCGACGGACAAAGTGCCACGCATGCTCAGATCACATTAGGAGACCAAACCTATTGGCTAATAGCCTCTACATAGTTCCGTCGTACGCAACAAACGTCACCACGTTCAGAATGATCGGATTTTCTGACAACTTTGTCCGACCGTGTGTATGCAACACCAGTGTCGGACAAAATCCGTCGGAAAAAGTCAGACGGATTTTGTGGTCGGAATTTCCGACCATGTGTACGGGGCAAAAGTGTGAGGGAAAATCCAAAATTTTATTGTTCTCACCGACAGAGGAATAGAGGGAAAATTTCCCAATGCGGACTCATGTTACAATGCCAAGTATTAAAGGTAGAATTTCCCCACACTTCTACCCACTTCTCATTGTGTTTCTAGGCTTGAAGGTAAATATCCTCAACATCCTCAATTCTCCTAAATGCTATAAAAAATAAAAATAAAGATAAAAACATGCTTGTGCTGGAGTTCTACTTATATAAATATATAAACAATTATTGACCATAAGGGCTAATTTTAAACTTATTCTAACAGAGAACCCACAGTCAACATTTCAAGATGACAGATATTCAATTGAATTTTCAATGACTAGGACCGCAGATGTGGATATACAAAAGCTCTTTCAGTGCATGTACGCAGTTCTTGTACAACTACATCTACATCCATTTAGCGTGGGTGTTGAACATCCACATTGGTTAGATAAGATCATTGCAGGGAATAGAAAAAATGTGTTTCAGATCAAGCCATGTGCAGCCAAGCATAAGAAGTGTCTGAAAGCCTGATACGCTTATAAATGACCATGTTTACAGGCAATCTACAGGAATTGGTCTAAATCTTGTCTTTTTGTAGAAAAAGCATAGTTTTAACTAAATATGTGGGCAGCCTATAATTTCAATGTTTACTGCAAAACAGTAAATATAATCCTATACCTTATTTCTGGGGAAATGTGTTTAGCACTGGCTGGCCTGTAAGAAGTTAGGGCAGTGTTTGTATCCTTGCTACTTGTTAAATAATATAGGGATGGGGTCAGTGCCAGACTAGCTCATATTGTATAATATTCAACCTGCCACATACCTTGTTCCTTTCTCATTTAAAGCTTTATTTGAAAAAAATAAGCTGCTAGAAGGTATAATGTAAGTGTAGACATGTGCATGATTAAAAAATGTGTTTCGTTTTGATTCGTTAATCTAGTTATTTCATTTAGTTAAATTCGGTTGATTCGTTCAATACGTATTCGGAATTCGTATTCGGAATTTTCAAATTTTCTTCGAACTTACTGATTTTTTAGTTTCGAAACGTTCAATACGATACATTTTAGAATGGGTCGAAACGAAAATGTTATATTGTTTTTGATTTGAATGCAGCAAAGTGAACAAACAAAAGAAAAATCTTCATCAAATGATTACAATGACTCTTTAAATCACCTTTGGCTTAACAAAAACAGCATTATTTTGAAATGGTACTCTAATAACACACAAAGTCTTTGATTTCAGCAATATGTGTAATAGAAGTCAACTGGAGTACAATGTAAAATTTGATTCTCCACTGGTATTTCTTGATAGTCCCAGGCAAAGGGATCCCAGCCCTGGCACTGAGCAGAGTCTAGCAGCCGTCTGTAGGCAATTTCCAGCTCCCATTCCTGATCGGCCAGAAACTCCAAATCTTCCAGTGCCCAGTGCACTTCAGAGACGTTCAGTAGCCCTTTTCTGAAATCCATGATTTCATCCAACCGCCACTCCAAATCACTCCCAAAGTTAGAGTCTCCTGTCAGCTTCACATACAACAGTCCCAGGCCACCGTAGCTTAAGCCTTCCGTTGGGCTGTCATCTGCTATCCAAGGGCATGCTTGGGATACATGCCACCGGAGGGCTCTGTAACTCTCATCCAGCTTCATCTCTGCCCAGATCAGCCTGCTTAATTCAGCTGTCTGCTCCTTGTGCGGTTTCTCTCCCAAAAACAGCACCCGCAATCCATACTGCGACCAGTACCTTTCCTGGTTGGAGGGGAGAACTTTTCCCTGGTGACGCCGCTCACGGGCTAGCGCTTCCCAGAATCAAACCATCCCAGCAGGACCTGCTCTGATACTGGTCCTCTGTGCTGTAGCTGCATCTCTCGCAACCTCCTCCTGAATTCCTCTTCCATGGCGGCTGGTATCTGTACCTCTCCTCCTCTCCTGCTATCCGGACCTTGGATCCAGGTGGAGGTTTGGATGTCCCAGACTGCAGGAACTATGATCTCACTGCTTGCCAACAATGTGACGGAACGTCCCTACACTCCTCTTGAGTGCGTTCGTCATATATCACTTCCTTCAAGTCTGGATATAGGTATAAGATATTCCAACCGCTCCCAAGCACCAAACGAGACAACACTTGCTTGGTGCCAGCATGGACTGACGATTTATTACCAAACCAAACTGACATTTATATAGCAGGAGAAGAGGAAGTCCCCCCTTCCCTCTCATATTACTCTAACAATACACCTGTAACAACTTAACATAAACTAATTAGCTAATTCCTTTAAGCAGCCGATGTGACTCAGGATTTCACTACAGGCCAGACTTCTTGTCACCGAGATAAACACAGTTGATTATAAATTATCATAATTACAACCACACAACATTTTATCACAATAGCAGGAGACCACCAGTAACAGACGGAGCGTCTCCTGCATTGTGCAGAGGACAATGGGATCAGCCAACTCAATTAACATCTTGAGTTCATGACACTAGCACCTCTTGCTAATATGCCAAATACACATACAGATTCTATGTGTATTGGGGGGCCAGCATGGACCTGAATCCAAGTAACACCAGCTCAGGGGTCCCAGGCTTGCAGCTCAAAGAGCACTGTTCCCCCAAATACCAGGGCCCATAATCGCAAGGTAATCGGCTCGCATTCAGTCCCCTCCAACAGCCTGTGTCCCGGCTAGGTCTGTCACAGGTTCATAATCTGAATGCACACTGTCTGCATTCGAGGCCATGCATTTGCACCTGAATGCCTGTCAAAATGTGTGGGTGAGTCCATATAGCTGCTACGTTCCCATTGACTAACCTAGGCTGCCTGCACTCCACACTGGTCCAGCCACATAAATAAATGGCCCCTGATCGCTGTGTGAGCTTCTGCACTTGTGTAAATGAGCCCTAAATTGTATGGGTAAAGTTTTTGTAAATCCAAACAATCTTATTTGCCACCTTTTAATCTGTTACATATACCAAGTAAATATACCAACATGTTATAATGATGAAAGGAAAGATTTCTGCATTCCTAACATTTCCTTTCCTAGTAGGTGAGCGCTGTCACCATAAGAAATGTGTTAATGGCAGGCTCACCAGATGATAATAAAGAATATTAAAAGAAGCTTGAAAAAAAGTGAAAGCAGCCACCACATCCAGGGACTGGTAAGCCTACAAAACATACTCTATCTATACTCTACCTATGCGGATTTGTTAGTACCTCATAATGAATGGGATTTTTAAGGCAATGTATTTAGCGACTAAACAATATATAGTAACATTATTGATAAATTTATTAGTACACAAAAGAATCCAAAAAGAAACAACAAAACAAATATATACAGATCATAAAAATGTTTTGCATAACACAATAGCTGCATACATGTCATAAATCATAGATGAGTGGCCGTTTCATACTACAATGAAAATACAATACAGAGACAGAAGAGAAACATTTGCTCTGGACGTATAGTAGTCTGAAAAATCTAACGCGTTTCGAAGTGTGCAATATGGTCCCCATTGGCTGTGCCTGGTTGCGATAGAGTGTACACATCAATATTCTGAATTTTTGAGCGGATACGTAGATATATATATTTATATATATTTATTTACTATTTGTATTCATTTTTGGCAAACCAAGTTTAAAATGCTGCTGCATTGTATTGATGTCATATTCTATTTTTAGAAAGAGTGGCTTCCCTGAGGAAGAATCTATATACATATGCACACTTCGAAACGCGTTGGATTTTTCAGACTACTATACATCCAGAGCAAATGTTTCTCTTCTGTCTCTGTACTGTATTTTCATTGTAGTATGAAACAGCCCCTTGTCTATGATTTATGACACGTATGCAACTATTGTGTTATGTAAAACATTTTTATGATCTGTATATATTTGTTTTGTTGTTTCTTTTTGGATTCTTTTGTGTACTAATAAATTTATCAATAATTTTACTATATATTGTTTAGTCGCTGACTACATTGCCTTAAAAATCCGATTCATTATGAGGTACTAACAAATCCACATTTATCAGGGATGATGGCAATGACATGCCTCCCTCCATGAGTCTAAATGTATTTCTATACTCTACCTATGCGAAGCCTAGTAAGTTTTTTGTGCATTAGCCTTAAATCCTAAATCCTAAAAGAACCTACATACAACAGAAAGTTACTCTTAATTTGCATTACAAACCTGTGACCCCGATACAGAATTTATTAATTTATTGGAGCGCCAGTAAATTTTTATCTGACTGGTTAGTTTAGCCATAAATTAGATAAGAAGAACAGCAGTGCGCAGTCTGAGTGTAGTATATTAACAGTATATTAACAGATTTATTGTGGTAAAAAGACAATTATTGTGATTTATTGTGGTAAAAAGACAAATGGCAACTGACATTGTGACAGTTAAAATCAGGCTCATCACATCATCATCATCAACATCATCATCACAAGGGCTTCCGATAGACAGTCTCACAACAACAGGGAACCTCAGACCAAGATAGGTGTACTGAGTCGATGGATACACCTGCATGACCAAGAGAAAACACCAGGGGGCACCAGACTAAGTGCAGCATTAATAGTACTGAGAAATACTTGTAAATTAGTAACTCACATGGGAGGAAGAAATGTCACATTTTTTTATGTAATCCGTAAAGGGTCGGCTCATGCATCTGGGATGGGGAGCCTCTTCCAACAACTTGCAGCCTGGAAAGATGTCAGGCTGGATGACAGCTTAGATGAGGAAACTGTTTAGAAGTAGTTTTCAGTGCTATTAATGCTGCACTTAGTTTGGTGCCCCCTGGTGTCTTGGTCATGCAGGTGTATCCATCCACCCAGTACTCCTATCTTGGTCTGAGGTTCCCTGTTGTTGTGGGATTTTCCATTGGAAGCCCTTACTATGTGATGAGCCTGATTTTAACTGTCACAATGTGAATTGCCATTTGTCTTTTCACCACAATAAATATATTAATATACTACACTCAGTTTGCTAATACTGTTTTTTCTTATCTGTTTACTTAGAGATACTTCAGTCTCTTCAGAGGTGCTGGATCTGTTGCATTGAGATCAGCAGAAAGTCAACCTGAATGCTCCAATTGGACTCTATGAATGTTTTGTTGTTCCGCATAGACAAATATGTACACACAACACTTACTGCACCACATACCCCATTCACGGGAGGTTATGCACTCTGAGCCAGAAACAGCTAACGTCACTCTAATGCCGCGTACACACGATCGGAAATTAAGCAAGCAAAAGACTGATGAGAGCTTTTGGTCGGAAAATGCGATCGTGTGTATGCTCCATCGAACTTTTGCTGGTGGAATTCCTGCCAGCAAAAGATTGAGAGCAAGTTCTCTATTTTTCGGTTGGAAAAAGTTCCGATCGGAAGTTCCGTTCGTCTGTAGCAATTCTGACGCGAAAAATTCCTACGCATGCTCGGAAACAAGTTGATGCATGCTCAGAAGCAGTGAACTTAATTTTCTCGGCTCGTCGTAGTGTTGTACATCACCGCGTTCTTGACGGTCAAAAGTTCAGAGAACTTTTATGTGACCATGTGTATGTAAACCAAGCTTGAGCGGAATTCCGTCGGAAAAAAACATAAAAAAAATTTCGGACGGAAATTCCGCTCGTGTGTATGGGGCATTACATGTGTCAGGAATTTAAGATGGAGGGAGGAGAGTAGGGTGCCTACAGTGCTGGGAAGCACATAAAAGAACTTAGTACTGTGATAATTCTTTATCATAGTTCTGGTGAGATACAAGAGCTTGAGAAAGCAGTTAAGGCAGCTCATACATTAATTATTCTTTGTTTTTTGTTCAATCAATAGGTTGAACAAAAAAAAAAGTCTCAATTGCCCCATCCACACTCAATGTGGATGGGGGGAATCACTCCTGCTTAATTATTGTATATTGTATACAGCTATAGCTGGTGGCAATGATTATTTGTGAAAAACCCGGCTGGTTGTAGATCGGTTTCTGTACAAACAGCCTGCCCATACATGGATCAATGAGTTATAAAGGCAGAAGTATTTTTATCTTAATGCATTCTATGCATTTAGGAGCTATAACTCCACCCCCTTTATCAGAGTTTTTAACTAGTGCAGCATCCATCAGCAGCTGTGCTAATTCTCCACACCCTAAAACTGTGATTAAGGGGGTGGAGTTACACCCCCCAAAACACATTGGATTTGCAAACAATATATCGCTGGAATACATTTTTATTTTCATGGCTTTTCATGGTGTGGCTATAATTATATATTCACTTAGTGATAGACAAATGACACAGGAAAAGGAAAGAGTGGTGTCACCCTAGGACAGGAAGTGTGGTAATGGCAAGAGAACAAGGCTAAAATAAAGGAAAAACTATGTGAAAAATGAAAACGAATGCAGCCACCACCTCTAAGGCCTGGTAAGCTACAATACTATTCTTTTTCCTTCCCGTTTTCTATCTCACTCTCATACTTTCCTTTGCCTCCCTATAATGGAGGTCCTGTTACTTGTCTTCTTCTCGGCAGCAGACTAAACCATCTAATCAGATCTAATAGCACATTTTGGCCAGCACCTTGCCAGCCACCTGAATCCTTTCAATATCATTGTAGACCACGTCTAAATCATTAGCCCATCGGTCTGTTCATAACTTTTGTCATGTTTAAACATGGATCCTATATATGTGTGTGTATATATATATATATATATATATATATATATATATATATATATACACACACAGTATCTCACAAAAATTAGTACACCCCTCACATTTTTGTAAATATTTTATTATATCTTTTCATGTGACAACACTGAAGAAATTACACTTTGCTACAATGTAAAGTAGTGAGTGTACAGCTTGTATAACAGTATACATTTTCTGTCCCCTACTCTGGTATTAGGATTAACTGGGCCAAGTCGATACTTTTCCCCCTAGATGAGGGAGCCATCCGTGGAGCAGCCTCCACCCCCCTGCGTTGGGTTGAGGAGTTCCGCTGCTTGGGGTTCCTGGTAACAAAAAGCCACTCAGACTACAGTGGGAAAAATCTGATGCCAGTCCTATCAACTCTTAGATCCAAATGCTTGGCATGGGCGAATCTGCCTCTCAATTTACTAGGCCGCATCAATTTACTCAAAATGATGTTACCCAAATTGAATTACCTGTTCAGGAACTGTCCGGTGTGGATCCCTATTGCCTTCTTTAAAGACATAGACAAATGTATAGGATCCTATATTTGTATTGGAGCGATCCCAAGATTGGCCCACTCCAGTTTTGGTGACGGTCCAGTGGTGGTATCAGAGATCTAGATCTAACGCGGCAGTCTGTCTAGAGGCGAACTGCCTGGGCTCACTGGCTGGGCTCCACAATTTTGCCTACAGGGGATCGGGGGCATATGAGACAACACCAGGACCAACTAGAGCGACATGGCGAGTGTGGGCTGCTGCCCAGCGGCGATGTAAGCGGTCAGATCAGTGGTCTCCAGCACAACCCTTATGGGGTAATCCTGCCCTACCACACTTTCGTTCCATCCCAGATCCCCAGTTATAAGCCAGACATGCCATCACAACACTGGATCATTTCATGCCCCAGGGCACTCTACTACAGTTTACATACCTGAAGGCCAAACACGCCTTAGCTATCTGGATGGAATTCAGATATCTGCAACTTAAACATACTGCCAGGGCTCAATTCCCTCGACCACCCACAATCAAGGCTGACCCTATTGAGGAGCTTCTGGCCCCAGGGGATCTGACTAAACCCCTATCCATTCTATATGGTGCACTCCTGGGTACTGACTCCCCCAAACTTTGGGAAAGATGGCACAGTGACATACCCTCACTAGACAGGGAGGGATGGGAGGATTGTTTGGAATATGGCCCCAAATTAGTTATCTCCTCTAAGGACAAACTCATACAGGTAAAATTCTTGCACAGAATATACTATACGCCCCAAAGACTTCACAGAATATTTCCGGATGGGGACCCTGAGTGTCCTAGATGTAAAGCACACATAGGAAAACATTTTCATATGTTCTGGGACTGTCCTATCATCTCGGCTTACTGGAAGAAGCTATTTGGGGAAATAAACTCTAGACTGCAACTGTCCCTTCCAATACTACCTGAGTTGGCTTTATTGCTAAATTACTGATTTCATACCTTCTCTTTTATGCTAAAAAAGAAATACTCCTCAAATGGATTATGCCAAACAAACCTCGGTCCTGAAAGATATGGAAGAGCAAACATAAACACACCACAAAACAGACAACATAAATAGACCTGAAGTGTGCCCTGGCCTGCCGTAAGGTAAGCCCTGGTGAGCTGGGCGGTGAGCCCCATTCTGCTAGGAGATAGCTAAGAAAGGGCGCTTACCTTAAGAAGTAATGGCTGTTTCTGTAGAGAAACGTATTTTGAGGTACTCTGAGAAGGGGAATTGGTGGGTGGGTACCGCGCACTGGAACCGACACCGGACGTTGTGGGTAGTCTGGTTATATACCCTCCGGGCTCCTCCCATAATTGCAGGCCACCATACTGGCCTTCTTATTTATGGTCGGAGCCCTCGGTCCTGAAAGATATGATAAGATATGGAAGAGCAAACATAAACACACCACAAAACAGACAACATAAATAGACCTGAAGTGTGCCCTGGCCTGCCATGAGGTAAGACCTGGTGAGCTGGGCGGTGAGCCCCGTTCTGCTAGGAGATAGCTAAGAAAGGGCGCAAAAGACTTGGTTAGGGAGGTAATAGTTTATTATGTAAGATAAACACTACAAGGCAAGGTTGCTGAAAGCCCGGGACATTTCAGATTGGGGATCGGGAATGTATCGAGCAAAGCAGGTGGACTTCCACCTGCCCATCTTTCTGATCACATGATCCGGGACTCCGTTGCGTGAGGCTGCTGATGCTGCTCCAATGCGGAAAGAATGTCCTGAAAAACAAGTGGGGTCAAGGCCTAAATTGCGAAGGAGGATCCTGACGTGAATGACAAATTGATTGCTGCTAAGGGGTCTAACTGGAAATGGAAATAACGGGCTATCTGGTGAGGGATCAGGTAGATGCGCTAGTAACTGATCTAAAACTGCCACGGGGCACCAGGCATTGAGGGTTTTGAAAAGCTTGATGTCAGCCCCTGGGCCAGTCTGTTGCGTTTTAGATGCTTCTAGGTGTAGGATGAAGAATGTTTGATGACGTGTAAGGTGCCGCCTGCGTAGCGTCTTGCAGCTAGGGCCGGAGACTGAAAATTCGCTGGGGCGTAAGAAGCCGTAGAAGGCCAGGTACATGGCTGCATGGATGACAAGGCTGGGAAGTAAGCCGAACGGGGAATGAGAGAGCATGACTGACATGTCCCGAAAGATGGCACTGGTTACTGGAAGACGTTTGCTGCTGATCTGCGGCTGTCGTTTGAGAACGCCGCGCAGGATTGCCTTGACTGCGTGGGAGGCGAACAAGGACGGTTTGGAAGGGTCTTGCAAAGAAATGAAATGCTGGATACCGGCTAGATGGAGTTTGATGGTATTGTGCGATAATGCTAGTTGTGTGTGGCAGTATGAAATAAAGGCCAGGATATGGTGGAGGTCCCCTGGTGCCCCCCCGGGGTTTGCGGCTAGAAACCGGTGGTACGTTTTCCAGGCAGCGTGATAGGCTTTCAGCGTGTTATGTGACAACGAAAGATTAATAATACTGGTGGCACTGTGAAGGTATTGTCTCAGTGCAGGGTTAGTTGAGACCAGTGCGGGATAGCAGACATGGTCGGGTCGGCTCCAGGCTCCTGCGAAAAGAATGATGGAAAATTAAGACGAGACAGAGCGACGGCTGAGGTATTACATTTGCCTGGGATGTGGATGCAGAGGACATTAAATTGGTGCAGAAGGGACAAGCCTGCGCAGGAAGGCCATTATGGCCAATGACTTGGAGCGGCCTTTGTTTATGATGCTGGCTGTGGCCTGAATGTCTGTGGCGAATATCACTGTTTGACCTGCCCAGTTACCTCCCCAGATTTGTGCTGCTGCAACTATAGGGTACAGCTCGAATAATGAAGAGGATTGGCTGAACCCAGGGATTGACAACATTTCTGGCGGCCATGGACCGGCGAACCAGTGGTGGCCAAAAATAGCTGAAAAGCTGGTGGAGGCTGCGGCATCAGTGACTATCTGGGGAGAAGAGGGAGATGCTGATGGTATGAACATCAAAATGCCATTCCAATTTGCTAGGAAATGGTCCCACATGGTGAGATCGGCTATTGCTGCCTGGTCTAACTTGAAGATCTGGTCGGGGTCTTGAATTTGTGAAAGAAAGACCAGGAGGCGAGAGACGAAGGAACGTCCCTGAGGGATGATTCTTACGGCAAAATTTAGCATCCCGAGTAACGACTGGAGTTGCTTCCTGGTGCACCCTTGGGTAGTCGTGAAGGTATGAATGACCGCCCTGATGCGGGTTAACTTGTTGAGTGGTAAGCTGGCCTGCATGGCCCGAGTATCCAGTGTGACACCTAAGAAGGTGATGCGTTGTGCTGGGCCTTCTACCTTCTTCTCTGCTATGGGTATGTTGAGATTGGAAAAGACCTCCCTCAGGCTCTTTAGGTCTACTGGGGGTTCACCAGGGTTTTCGATGAGCAAAAAATCGTCCAAGTAGTGGATCACTTTCTGACAGGACGCATGGTGTGAAAGGACCCAGGACAGGGACTGTGCGAATGTGTCGAACAGCCATGGGCTGCTCTTGGAGCCGAAGGTTAGCTTTGTGGCAAAGTAATACTGACCTTTCCACTTGACTCCGTGCCATCGCCACAGGCATGGCTGGATTGGTAGCAACTTGAAAGCGTCCGCGACATCTGCCTTGGACAGCCAGGCGCCTGCGTCGACTGAGAAGTATTTGAGGGAAAATTCCTCTGAGGGTATGAGGGAATTTAAACTAGGTGTGTGAGAGAAATGAGGCGGGGACAAATCATAGATTAACTGGAGTTTATTGGAAAACTTTCCTTTAACGAGCCCGATAGGGCTAACTCTACAAACCGAAAAAGGTGGGTGTGAGAAGGGGCCGATCATGTACCCCCGGTCAAGTTCATTTTGTAGCAAGGTGCTGACGGCTTCCTCGTCGATGGCTGCCGACAGCAGATTCTTGCATTTGTGGGTGGTGTCGGGGAGTGCGATAAACCCTGTGTGAAAGCCTGTGGTGAAGCCTTGTACCAGGAAGGCTGCTAGTGAGGGTGACGGATGTGAGGAAAGGTAGAATTGCAGCCATCCGATGTGTATCCGGCTTAGTCATGCCGGGCTGAGTTTCTTGATCCCGCAGGAGGCCCTGGGGTGAGCTTTGCGGCAGGTGAGGCAGACATGGAGAAGTCTGCAACGAGGGAAATTGCAACCCCCCATGTTGTAGTTGTTGCATATTTTCGCACCTCCTATTGCTTGAATGGGCCGTCCCAGCCTATCTTCCGGGGGGTGCTGTGGGGTCGCTCCTGAATACTGAGCTGTATTCGGGACAGAGGAGAAGTTGGGGAAGCATTTGCCATCGGGGTCTGAACACCAGTTGGCAGTGTGGGTGGAAGATTGGCAGTTGGTGCAAAGTGGGGAGCGAAGGCCAGCAAAATGGCGACAGAATAGTTCTGTATCAACAGTGCTCCAGTCAGTGGTCGCCTGGAACTGGCTGAGCCTGGCTGCTGCCTTGGCTGAAAACGAGCGGTGGTAATCGTAAAAGGAACTGCCCCCATACTTGTACCCTAGATCTGTAACTGCATGTAGGTATAGATCTAGTTCTTCCCTCCTGTTGGGTTTGAGGGAGCAAATTACGTCTCTAAACATGCCAAAGGCAAGCAGGAACTCCGTGACTGTGAGCTTGCGTGTGAGCCTGTGGTATTTTGCCTTTAGGACGACGGAGACGTCTCCCCAAGCGTAGGCTTTGTTATCTGCCGCGTCATGTACCGAAATAAGGAGGGATGCCAAGTTGATGTCTCGGCCATCCAGTATGTCCTTCCTTATACTTGCTGGGATGAGATGCGCAGGGAAGACGGTGGAGCAGCTCTGGGGCGTACCTGTGAGTACTGGTGCGGGGGTGGCGGTTGCAACTGGCGGTGATGAGGGGGTTACTTGCCGTACCCCCAAGGTCCCCACTCTTGCCTGGACGTCGGAGATGGTAGTTGACAGGGAGGATACTAGAGAGTGTAGCTGAAACACTGCTGAGGCGATTGACTGTAGCGATGCCTGAGTGTCTGGTGGAGTTGGCGGAGATGGGATGGGGAATAGCAGTTTGAACAGTTCAGCTTTCCTAGCTGTGGCAGGATAGGGGACATTCCTGCGCCTCAGCTCTGCTGTGAGTCTGGGGATAGTCCAGGCTCTGAAGGACTGTGAGTCATTGTCTGCTGAGCCCGCCCCGGGTGATGATGGGACGGGGTGAGATCATCGCTGAAAGCCTATCACGCATGTCGGCCAGCGACATGTCGTCCGCTAGAATAAAGAGGGGGAATGCATGTTTTAAGGAAAGCTTGGGGAATAGGAGGGGATAGATGCGTTTGAATAGATGTGGGAAGTAGTGGGAAGACAGAACAGGACAAGGAGCGACAGGTATAGGGACAGTTGGTTTGCGCGTTAGCGCTGAGTGAGAGATTTTTTATTTATTTTTTTAAACTCAAAGGATGCGTGACAACCGAGGTGAGCCAGGAGGTGACTGGTTAGGTAACCGATGCTCGGGTGTCCGTCTGTGCACGGCACAGACTAGTGAACCAGAGCCCCCAGGGCGGACTGGGGAGAGTGGCTGCTGTCTGGTTACCTATGTAGGAATGTTTCGATCTGTAGTTGTTTGACGTGGGTTCGGTCTGCTAACGCTTGCACTGTCAGAAAGTAAGGAGATTAGGTGACCTTGTCTGCGTGGTGAAGGCTTGTGCTTCGAAAACAGAGTGAAATGCATAGAAGTATGTGACAGTTTCTAACGCCTGGGAAAATGAGCCAATTATGTATGTGAAGTGAGAGTATGTTGTGTGTTTTTTTTTACCTGGGAGAATCCTGTCCGTAGGAGAGACCAAATGGCGACCTTACTGACCTACAAGGGTGAAAAGGGATAGAGAAAAGTGTGAGTAGCCGTGTTCGCTGCTGGAGATGATTGGCCGCTTAGAGGCGGATGCAGAAAGACCTGCAGCGATTGCAACGGTATGGGGGGACTTGCAGCGACAGCAAGATGGGGAAGATAGCAGCGATCGTGAGCTGTAGGGGGGGGGGGTTTGTGGTGCCCACGAGACGAAAACTTGCGGCGATTGCAAGACGTGGGGGGATTTGCAGCGATTGAAAGCTGTAGATGGGTTTGCGGTGAAAGTATGATGTAGAACGACTTGCGGTGATTGCAAGGTGTGGGGGGGGGGGGGGGGGGACTGCAGTGATTGCGAGCTGCAGAGAGACTTGCAGTGATTGCCAGAACATGGTTTTCTGGTGAAGGAAAGAAAGTAGAGAAGACGAGCCTGTGTGGATTTAGCATGGACAGAAAGGAAGGTATTTATTGTACTTGTGATGAGTTTTTAAAATCTGGTTGGGCTGGGTATGAGCCGAAAAATTTGTTTTTGAACCAGTCGGTGATGGGACAGGATTCGGTATGACTGTTCGTAACTTCGTTACCGAGCCGAATCGAGTCGTAGCAACGGTGTTACGACTAGATTCGAATCGGCCGTAGGTGCGGGGAAGCTGAGGGGATCGTATGTAAGGATCCGAACCGTGTCGCCGGTTCAGATTGAGTGGTGGGAGTTTTGACGGGCTTGGGTATGCCTGAGGATCCGAACCCGAAGATTTTTTTGTCTGGACTCTTTACCTTAAGTTTTTAGATGAACAACTGACAAGGACTCTCTTTCATGTTTTTTAGCGCTGCACCTTTATATGCTTTTTACATATATTACATATTTCAAAGATGTACTTGGCTGAAATTCCACTTTACAACCTTTTTTCAGGCAGTGTATAATTGAAAAACTGAAAAATAAACTGAAAAATAATGCATAGAAATAGACATGACCCTAAAAAAAAACATTCATGATCTGTATAAAGAAAAAAAGGAAAGAGATATAAAAAGAAAATTCTGCTTTCCAACCTCATTAATGTTACTGCTCTGTACATTGTGCTATGTTACTGCTGGTAAACATAAGCTATGATCTTCTTGACCTATTCAAGTGTTTACCATAATAGATGTATTTCGTACTCTTCACCCTAGAAAACAACATGTGCAGAATACCTCTGCCCACTCCAACAGGCATAATGACTCTCTCTGATCTGTCAGCTTTACCTTTCAATTTTTAAACCATCTTTAGGATCCTATTTATAGCACAGTGCAGATACTGCTATCCGATAGAGAAAGAAAATGTTTCAGTTATCAAATTCAGACCACAATGTGGTACCTGCAGTGTCTAACAATTTTAATACCTGCTTAAAGTGTATCTGCCAAAATAAAATAATAGTATTGCAGCTTACTAGTCCTTAGATGTGGTGGCTGCATTAGTATTCTATTTTCACACGTTTTTCCTTTATTTTAAAGTGTTACTAAACCCAGGATCCTGCATTCACTATAGCTGGTCATACACAGAACATGGAAATGCAATAGTTTTAGTAAATATAAACTGCTAAATACCTTATCAGCAGTATATACAGTGGTGTGAAAAAGTGTTTGCCCCCTTCCTCATTTCCTGTTCCTTTGCATGTTTGTCACACTTAAGGCCCCATGCACACGAGACGCAGATGCAAACTCTGCTGAACGCGTGTTTTAAAAAGCAGAAACCTGCGTTTAAAAACGCACGTTTTGCTGTGTTTTCATGCCGCGTTTAGACGCGTTTAGACGCGTTTGCGTCTATAAGCATTTGTAAAGATAACATCATATAGACCCTCCCCAAGCTCAGAAAGCATGTATTATTAACTATTTCTGCCAATTTGATCAGAGTGAGCAGCAGCAGCAGAGAGAGCAGTTGTACACTTGCATTTGCCTCTCTTTCTGTGTTTTTTTTTTTAAAATGGATCCCATATTGAATATATGTCAGGAAATGCTCCTGATGTTGCTCTTGATGCGGCAGCAATGTCGTCGCAAATTTGCATGAGAGGTCCAGAATCAGAGCTCGTCGATATTGGACCCATCAGTTGATGGCACAGCGAATGTCCGTTGGATATGTCACAAACATGTATGCATTTCACAAACATGTATACATAAGTGAGTATATACGCTCTATGAACTATCTAAACTAATTACGACATTTTAAACAATTTTTTCTAGTATTTTTTATGGTTTACCATCATATTTCTGATTTTTTTGCTCAAAAAAATTGGGTTCCTTTAACCGCTTCCCGAACGGCCACTGCATATATACGTCAGCAGAATGGCTCGGGCAGGCAGAATCACGTACCTGTACGTGATCGTGCATGTGCCTGCCCGTGGGTCGCGCGCGCGCCGCTAGCGGCGCGCTCGCCACCCCGGTCGGGAGCTCCGTGACCCCGGCCGCGGGACCAGCGGACCCGATCGCCGCTGGTATCCCGCGATCGGGTTACGGAGCTGAAGAACGGGGAGAGGTCTATGTAAACAAACCTCTCCCCGCGCTTCCTACACTGACTGTCAGTGATCGGCGGTTCCCTGTCATCGGGAACGCCGATCAATGACGTCACACGTACAGCCACGCCCCCCTACTGTAAAAAAAACACAACACGTCACACTGACTCCTCCCCGCCCCCTAGTGGTTAACCCCCTAACTACAACTGTCATTTACATAGGAATCAGTGCTATTTAAATAGCAGTGATTGCTGTATAAATGACAAATGTCCCAAAAATGTGTCAAAAATGTCCGATGTGTCCGCCAAAATGTCGCAGTCACAATAAAAATCGCTGATCGCCGCCATTACTAATAAAAAAAAAATATTAATAAAAATGCTATAAAACTATCCCCTATTTTGTAAACGCTATAACTTTTGCGCAAACTAATCAATAATCGCTAATTGTGATTTTTTTTACCAAAAATATGTGGAAGAATACGTATCGGCCTAAACTGAGGAAAAAAAAATGTTTTTTTATATATTTTTTGGGGATATTTATTATAGCAAAAAGTAAAAAATATTGCATTTTTTTCAAAATTGTCGCTCTATTTTTGTTTATAGCGCAAAAAATAAAAACCGCAGGGGCGATCAAATACCACCAAAAGAAAGCTCTATTTGTGGGAAAAAAAGGACGCCAATTTTGTTTTGGAGCCACGTCGCATGACCGCGCAATTGTTAGTTAAAGTGACGCAGTGCCGAATTGCAAAAAGGGGCCTGGTCCTTTAGCTGCAAATTGGTCCGGGGCTGAAGTGGTTAAAAAGGCTTATAAACGCAAACGCGGCTAAACGCAGGTGCCTGCGTTTAGCCGCGTTTAGCTGCGTTTTGCGTCTGAAAAGCAGAAAAGCAAAGTGTCTGAACGCATTTTTTTGCTTCTGGAAAAACGAGGTTAAACGCAACTGCATAAAAGCGGGAAAAAACTAGACTGTGTACATGGACACATAGGATAACATTGCATGCGTTCAGGTGCAGTTGAAAAAAGTGTCCAACTGCCTCTGAACGCGCGTTTAACTGCGTCTCGTGTGCATGAGGCCTAAGTGTTTCGGAACATCAAACCAATTTAAACAATAGTCAAGGACAACACAAGTAAACACAAAATGCAATTTGTAAATGAAGGTGTTTATTATTAAAGGTGAAAAAAAATCCAAACCATCATGGCCCTGTGTGAAAAAGTGATTGCCCCCTAAACCTAATAACTGGTTGGGCCACCCTTAGTAGCAACAACTGCAACCAAGCGTTTGCGATAACGTGCAATGAGGCTTTTACAGCGTCCTGGAGGAATTTTGGCCCACTCATCTTTGCAGAATTGTCCTAATTCAGTTACATTAGAGGGTTTTCGAGCATGAACGGCCTTTTTAAGGTCATACCACAACATCTCAATAGGATTCAGGTCAGGACTTTGGCTAGGCCACTCCAAAGTCTTCATTTTGTTTTTCTTCAGCCATTCGGTGGTGGACTTGCTGGTGTGTTTAGGATCATTGTCCTGCTGCAGAACCCAAGTTCGTTTCAGCTTGAGTACACGAACAGATGGTCGGACATTCTCCTTCAGGATCTCTTGGTAGACAGCAGAATTCATAGTTCCTTTTATCACGGCAAGTCTTCCAGGTCCTGAAGCAGCAAAACAGCCCCAGACCATCACACTACCACCACCATATTTTACTGTTGGTATAATGTTCTTTTTCTGAAATGCAGTGTTCCTTCTACGCCAGATATACTTGGACACACACCTTCCAAAGAGTTCCACTTTTGTCTCATCGGTCCACAGAATGTTGTCCCAAAAGTCTTGGGGATCATCAAGATGTGTTGTGGAGAAATTGAGACGAGCTTTGATGTTCTTTTTGCTCAGCAGTGGTTTTCTCCTTGGAACTCTGCCATGCAGGCCATTTTTGCCCAGTCTTTTCCTGATGGTGGAGGCATGAACGCTGACCTTAACTGAGGCAAGTGAGGCCTGCAGTTCCTTGGACGTTGTTGTGGGGTCTTTTGTGATCTCTTGGATGAGTCGTCGCTGCGCTCTTGGGGTAATTTTGGGCGGCCGGCCACTCCTGGGAAGGTTCACCACTGTTCCATGTCTTCGCCATTTGTGGATAATGGCTCTCACTGTGGTTCGCTGGATTCCCAAAGCTTTGGAAATGGCTTTATAACCCTTTCCAGACTGATAGATCTCAATTACTTTCTTTCTCAATTGTTCCTGAATTTCTTTGGGTCTCGGCATGATGTGTAGCTTTTAAGGATCTTCTGGTGGACCTTACTGTGTCAAGCAGCTCCTATTTAAGTGATGCCTTGATTGTGAACAGGTGTGGCAATAATCAGGCCTGGGTGTGGCTAGAGAAATTGAACTCAGGTGTGGACAACCACAGTTATAGTATGTTTTAACAAGGGGCAATCACTTTTTCACACAGGGCCATGATGGTTTGGATTTTTTTTCACCTTTAATAATAAACACCTTCATTTACAAATTGCATTTTGTGTTTACTTGTGTTGTCCTTGACTATTGTTTAAATTGGTTTGATGTTCCGAAACACTTAAGTGTGACAAACATGCAAAGGAACAGGAAATGAGGAAGGGGGCAAACACTTTTTCACACAACTGTAGCAGTCTTGTGACTTCTGTGAGTGTATAGTTAAAGCTTGTAAGAGGAGTTTTCATTCTGCACTGACTGTCCTATCAGGATACAGGACCCTCTATCTGGACAGTGCTGATTGGCCCTGTGCTCATCACATGCACTCTCCCAAGAAAAAAAATACTCTCTAGCAATACACACCAAACTGAGCATGTGCAGCTTGTCCCCTACCCTCTGTATTATCAGGAAATATATTGGGGACAATGGAAGGAGGAGAGGATCAGAGAAGAGAGGATCAAACAGCCTTTATACACAATTCTGAGGATTAACCCCTTAGGCTCCACAGTGCATATAACAAGCATGCTTTACTGCATATACAGACTATGTTTTATATTATTTGTTTTTTTATTATTTATGATGTATATGGTTTGACCACCTACACTGGAAACGGTGGTTGGTGTTTATTCACAGTACAGTGGTAAACAATTTTTCTCACTTCAAATAAATTTGGCAAAACTAGTGTTAACACTATAGTTTTGGTCACATAAGGCACAGTAAAAGAAGAAGATTGTGATTAATCTATTTTTTGTTTTGTGGTAGCCAGCGCAGTCCATTTTTTGCATATTATTTTGTGTTTGTGTCCGCTAATAATGATTTTAATGTATTTTACAGGGGGTGGTGTAAGGTAATCTCTACATGGCCCCATGATTTCTAACAACAACCCTGTCTATGTAACCTTGATTTGTACACAACATTGTACACTCTCAATAACATAAAAAAAAAAAAAATTTAAAAAGTGCAATGCAATGACACATGGTGCTGCCCCCTCACAGCAGCCCACTAAACAGGGTGTTTTAGCATGCAACTAGTGTCAATGGTTCCTAATTTAAAGTGTTACTAAACACAGGACCCTGCATTCACTATATTTTATCACCCACAGAACATGGAAATGCAATTACATAGTAGTAGGTGAGGTTGAAAAAAGATACAAGTCCATCAAGTCCAACCTATGTGTGTGATTATATGTCAGTATTACATTGTATATCCCTGTATGTTGTGAGCGTTCAGGTGCTTATCTAATAGTTTTTTTTAAACTAATGATGGTTCTCCTCGCTCCTTTGTTTCTTTTGTTATTTCATTAATTTGAACAGTGCTTCACTTGCTTGAGTGCAATGCACATTTGTAAAGTGCAGCATTGTGCTTTAGAAATGTGTTTTCTTCCCCCCATTTTTAAACCAGACCATACCATTGCTTTATATACTGTATGGGGCCTTTAGCCCACTATAATGCTGTGTTGTTTTCAAGTGTATTGGATTTTATATCTTAAAGACAGGTATTTTGATATGTAACCATACAGAATAATTTCCCTCTTTCCAGTCTGAATATTTCAATTTTTAATGAGCACCGGTGTGTTAAAAAATCTTCAAGGTTACAGCCCTATGAAAGTCCAGTGATTCAATTTTAATGGTGGTAATATTATTATCATTCATAACAGTTTGTGCCTCTGACCCGATGAAACACCATAACAATAAGAAATTCATGCTAGACTCTCACATTGTTACCATCAGGGGAGTGCCACTTAATAAGTTGGCCCCGAAGTGGTTTTAGTACTTAACGGCTCTAGATATTCTAGGGATATCTCAGCACTATTGACATAAGTAGTCAACAAATGATTTTGTTTCCTAGCAAGCACAAGCACTTATGAAATCTTTAGCAGGCACTCTTTATGAAGTCTTAGCTCCACTTTTCTACTTTTTTTTTTGTTGCAGCACTTTTTTTTATACAATACCAGTCACAGAAATAGATATTTCATCAGATAAACTTTGCACTAACCATCCCCATTTTCATAGTTTTCCCCCCACATTCCAGCTACATCAGTTGTGAAGCGGCTCCAGATATGACCATGCAGTCCAATAGGCACCAACAGTTAAACCCAATGCTCTCAGCAATCAGCAGTCAATACCAGACCTTGGTAGACACCACCCTTTTTCGCTGCAATACAAGTCTATGTGAGAAAGCACCTGATGGGGGGGGGGGGTATAGTTGGCCATACACTCAAATATTTATTTTATTCAGTCTTCTGGCTGAATGAAAGAAATCCAACAGATTCCTCCATCCACAATTAACAGCACGGCTCCACGAATCTCCCTTGACGATTATTGTATTTTGACTGCCGAACTGGCAGCTGTCAGAATGGGTGAATAGTGCTTGCATGTGATTGGATGCAGAGGCTGTTTGGCTTCTGTTGGCAAGAACATTGGGAGGGGTGCTTTGCTAGGGAACTTGCTCTTCCTGAAGTAATCAAATTTGATGGCACATTCAGAAGCACACTGGAAATCAATAACAAATGTGTATGGGTAAGTAAGCATTTAAAATACTCTATATATCTGTGATTTTACCTGCAAAGTTGGTCTCTTTAAGCCTTTCCTAATTTTATTGCAAATTTTTTGCCACATTATCAGTTTTCTGGATGTAATATTACTCAAGAACGTAAGGTTGATGGAACAAGTCCTTTACCTTTGAATCTTTGACACGTATCAGAATGAAATCATGGTCGCTCTCACTCATTCCAAAAACCTGCAGACACAAACAAGATTTTTTTTTAGTATGGATCAGAGATGCAAGAACACAAGACCACACAGCTAAAAATACTACAAAGCCAAGAGATAGACGTTGGCTGCCCTATTATCCTGTGCAGCTGACTGTAAGCTGCCATTTGTTTCCTTCATGTCGACAGTTCTTATGAAGGCAGCAGATCAGTAAATACGGGATGACATTTTCAGAGCCAATTGCCTTTGTCTCAAGTCTGCTTTGTGTCATCATCCAAAATGTGCGATAAATTTATGTGCAATGTCTACTTGTGGGATTTCTTCTTAAACAAACATTTTTTTACAGACTGTATGATATTAGAAAGCTCACGCTCTAGAATTTCAAAATGATTTTGTTTAACAATGACTGTTTTTAATGATAATGACTGTTTTTTAGCATTTGGATGGATGGCATATGAATTCCCCACAAGCTAGTTTCTTATACTTCTGATGACTCCCCTAGCAAGATCTACTGGCTGTTTAGTCTCACCCCTTCTGCTACATTCTCAATTTCTCAGTAATGAAAAATGGAATAAAAAGTCCAGTAGACAAAGTGAGATCCCTTCACAATGACCTCAAGTTGGTAAAAATGGTGGTTGAAGCGTACATATAACCAGAGTCCACAAAAAAATGTTCAAACCTGGGGATGTGTTGACCTCTAGCAACCCTGAGCAGAAACCCTAGGATACAACAGAACCCTGCTTGAGAAGGCTGATCGAAAAACAATTTTGGTAGTTAATGTATTTGTAGATTTTTATACACAGGACCCAAAAGAAGAAACAATGTAAAGAAAAGAGAGAGGTAAAGGGGCTTGGGTGATCAAGAAAACGTGTCCCTTTAAAATGGGGGAAAACAGGAACTGTGAACAAATTTAGGGCTAAACTGCACCGTTCAGTGGCAGAATTATCAGGGTCCCAACGGCCCTGGCATTCCATCACTGTAGGGGGGCCTCAGCGGGGTTACTACTCAAATGACTCTGAGTGGAGAGCGTGCCTCTCATGGAACAGCAGCACAGAGCCGCATTGATAGTTCTATCTCCACTCCGTCCGTCCTCTCTCGCATGGGATGAGAGAGAGAGAACAGCTGACCTGCTCCCCCTTCTCCCCCCTCCCCTCTCCTGTGTGCCCCGTGGGCAGTCAAGTGCGAAGCTAACGAGCTTACATTTCCCGCGGAGCACACACAGGAGAGGGGAGAAGGGGGAACAGATCAGCTGTGTCCTCTGTCAACCCGTGCGAGAGAGAATGGACAGAGGGGGAGATAGAACTGTCAATGTCGGCTATGTGCTGCTGTTCCATGAGGGACACGCTCTCCGCTCAGAGCTGCGCTGTCCTGAGAAGGCAGACGGCACTGATGGACACTGATACAAGGGCACTGATGGACACTAATAGAAGGCACTGATAAACACTGATAGAAGGCACTGATGAGCACTGATAGAAGGCACTGATGGACACTCATAGAAGGCACTGATGGACACTGATAGAGCACCAATGAGCACGTATAGAAGGCACTGATGGACACTGATAGAAGGCACTGATGGACACTGATAGAAGGCACTGGTGGACACTGATAGGAGGCACTGATGGGCAATGATAGGAGGCATATATGGGCACTGATAGGAGGCACCGATGAGCACTTATAGGAGGCACTGATAGGAGTCATTGATGGGCACTGATAAGAGGCACTGATGGGCACTGATAGGAGGCATTGATGGGCACTGATATGAGGCACTAATGGGCACAGATAGGCCACATTGATGAGCACTGATAGGTAGCACTGATAGGAGGCACTAATGTGCAATGATAGGCTGCACTGATAGGTGGCACGGATGGGCATTGATAAACACTGATAGGCAGAACTCATAGGCTGCACTGATGGGCACTGAGGAACACTGATAGGCAGAACTCAGGCAGTATTGATGAGCACTGATAGATGGAACTGATTGGCAGCATTGAAAAGTACTGATAGGTGGCACTGATGGATGCTGTTAGAATGCAGGAAGCAGGGTTCTGGGAGGATGTCCATGGACACCCTCCCAAAATTGGAAGCCTGGGGCTCGGATGAAAGGGGGTCAGGGGGGCCCATCATGGTTTCTTGCACCAGGGCCCTGAAGGTTCTAGTTTCGCATCTGGCACTGTTCACTTTGCTGCTTAACTGGATAATCATGAGTGTGAAACAGATTTGTCACTGGGTAATTGCTGAAAACAAAATACTAAATAAGCACAAAACACCATAATAACTGTTAATATAAATCATTATCTACCAGTTTTATGGTTGAATATATTTTTATTACCAAATCTTTAGACGGTTACATACATAAACAGTCATTCAGACTGAGTGAGTTCAAATACACATGAAAATTATAAACGGAGCAGTAAATATATCTTAGAATGAAAATTCTCAAAGGGAGTCAATATCTGCAACAAAGCAGAAGAATATAAACAAAAGTATAGGAGTACAGTAAACAACATTGAAATTAATGAGGGTAATTGCAAAGAAATGGGCGAGGATATTGTCCTTAGTGCAGCCCAATGTGCATATATTCAGTGCAAAATCAGGAGACCCCCAAAAAACAAGTGCTCAATAATATTCGTGGTAAGAATCAGAAGACAAAAGAAAAGGGTATAGCAAAAGAAATGAGAAAAAAAGAGAAATAAAAAAACGTTCTCTTAGTGTGAGAAGCAATAAAAAAAGGGCGTTTGAGTCTATTGATGAATTCTATTGCTTAATTTCTCCGAAGAGGAGTAATACATCCATATATCTACCAGTTTTAATGATTAATAAAAAAAAAAAAGAAAGAAGAAAAGCAGATACAGCATAACAGTGACATCTTCCCATATAGTGTGCTGTGTAAACCACATTACATACAATGCCATTTGATTAGCATACAGATTGTTGTATTTGTAAAGCTGGAATGTGGCTACAATTTACATTTGAGAGCTTAGTGGACATCTTGTTTTTTTGGAGTTCAATATTTTGAAGATAATGATAAAAGAAATAATTCAGCTGAAAATGTGCTCAGTGTTTGTATATAAAGCATTTATTGAAAGACAGTGGCTTATGTGTCTCCCAAAATAATTCAATCTGTGCCAATCTCCCAAATGTACTATGTTTGCTAATAAAACATATTAGTCCTGTGGCACATCAGATAAACGAGAGAAACATAATAACTTTGTTTTAAGAAAACACACATTTTACATTATACTGTATATCTGCATATTACATCAATGCACTGGGACAAATTTACCAAAAGGAAATGAAGAAGAACACAGGTACTGTAAATCATGTTTACACTGACAGACTGCAGAATACTGACCGTGAATCCTAAACCTAGCAAATTGTACAATTATGTTCAATTCTTGCGGTTCAGACAGTGGTGTTGTGTGGGTTTCCAGTGCCTAGAGGAAGGGGTCCCTTTCACCAGAATATATACTGTATATATATGGTGGTAGTGTCAGTGGGGAGTTTTGATATTTTTAAAAGACTCCTGGACGTGCATCTTAAAGAACACAATATACAGGGATATGGGAAATGATTATGGACACTGACTCACATACACCTACAGTGGGGATAGAAAGTTTGGGCACCCCAGGTAAAAATGTGTATTAATGTGCATAACGAAGCCAAGGAAAGATGGAAAAATCTCCAAATGGCATCAAATTACAGATTAGACATTCTTATATGTCAAGAAAAGTTAGATTTTATTTCCATCATTTACACTTTCAAAATTACAGAAAACAAAAAAATGGCGTCTGCAAAAGTTTGGGCACCCTGCAGAGTTAATATCTTCTACTGCCCCCTTTGGCAAGTATCACAGCTTGTAAACGCTTTTTGTAGCCAGCCAAGAGTCTTTGAATTCTTGTTTGAGGTATGTTTGCCCATTCTTCCTTACAAAAGTGTTCCAGTTCTTTAAGATTTCTGGGCTGTCTGTCACGCACTGCTCTTTTAAGGTCTATCCATAGATTTTCAATAATGTTGAGGTCAGGAGATTGTGAAGGCCATGGCAAAACCTACAGTTTACGCCTCTTGATGTAATCCCCCGTGGATTTTGAGGTGTGTTTAGGATCATTATGCATTTGTACAAGCCATCCTCTCTTTAACTTCAGCTTTTTCACAGATGGCATCAAGTTACCATCCAAAATTTGCTGAAATTTTATTGAATCCATTTTTCCTTCTACTCGTGAAATGTTCCCTGTGCCACTGGCTGCAATACAACCCCAAAGCATGATTGATCCACCCCCATGCTTAACAGTTGGACAGAGGTTCTTTTCATTAAATTCTGTGCCCTTTCTTCTCCAAACGTATCTTTGCTCATTCTGGCCAAAAAGTTCTATTCTAACCTCATCGGTCCACAGAATTTCCAATTTCCATTTTCCAAAATGCCTCAGGCTTATCTATATGTTCATTTGCAAAGTTCAAATGCTGATTTTTGTGGTGAGGACGTAGAAGAGGTTTTCTTCTGATGACTCTTCCATGAAGACCATATTGTACAAGTATCTCTTTACAGTGGAATAGCGTACCACAACTCCAGTGTCTGCCAGATCTTTCTGGAGGGATCGTGCAGTCAATCGTGGGTTTTGAATTGCTTTTCTCACAATCCTGCGAGCTGTTCTGTCTGATATTTTTCTTGGTCTTCCAGATCTTGCTTTAACTTCCACTGTTCCTGATGACTGCCATTTCTTAATTACATTCCGAACAGAGGATATTGACATCTGAAAATGCTTTGCTATTTTCTTGTAGCCTTCTCCAGCTTTGTGAGCGTCAACTATTTTCAGTTTCAGTTTTCTAGACAACTGCTTAGAAGAACCCATGGTGCTGATTGTTGGGGCAAGGTCAGAGTCTGGCCATTTAAAACCTTTGAGATTGACATCACCTGGTCTTCCCAGACGATGATTGAGAACAATCCATGACACTGGCAGGTCTCAGCTTTTCAAAGGGGGCAGTGCATGCTATAAATTCTGCATGGTGCCCAAACTTTTGCAGACGCCATTTTTTTGTTTTCTGTAATTATGAAAGTGTAAACGATGAAAATAAAATCTAACTTTTTTTGACATATTATAAGAATGTCTAATATGTAATTTGATGCCATTTGGAGATTTTTCCATCTTTCCTTGGCTTCGTTATGCACATTAATACACATTTTTACCTGGGGGGCCCAAACTTTCGATTCCCACTGTACATAGGTTGAACTCGCTGGATTGTTCTCTTTATTCAAACTTACCTACTATCTAACTCAGTAACTATGTGCACCCTCCTATTTGAGCACCCCTCTACTCGATTCACCCCCTTCGGTGTGCACCCCAGACCTTCCACCCCCTTTTTGTGCACCCCAACTCCATATAACCACCCTTACCCCCAGGTGCACCTCATGCCTGTTGGCGATGGCCCCAGGGACGATGGATCCTGAACTGCCCCAAGCAGCGCAGTGGTACACACTTAAGCCCCATACACACGGGTTTAATGTCGAGCGGCATCAGCCGGTTCAATAGAAACCGGCCGACATTTGGTCCATGTGTACTGCAGCCGATCATTCAAAGGTCTTCCAGCCAGCTCCCAATTAGAACTCTCGGCTAATGGCTGAGAGCGCTGACTAGAGTGTTCTGGCGGGGGGGCTGTCCCCCTGTCACAACACAATAGAACAGCAGGGGAGATCACTGTACTAACATTGGATTGTTAGTACATCGGCTCCGACCTGAGCTGTCAGGTTTTTTTTATTGAACAGGGTTGAACGGAAAAAAAACTAGTAGTGAGTACTAGGCTTTAGTGGGATCATGCCATTTGCTCTCCTCAACTCTGCCCACTCTAACCTAGACCCACCCACACAACTTAAGAGGAAGAGAGAAAGGAGGGAGCGTGTCGCTGGCTGGACCTGGATGGGTACACGCATAGAGAAATCTCCTGCCTTTTCTAACCCTGAATCCTCATTAATTTTTTAGCCCCAAGAATTGTGCACCCAGGGCAACCGCCTCTGTTGCCCCACCAATTCTACGTCACTGGGTTCAGATCCCGTTTGTAGTGTGCTTTGTACATCCAGATGCTGCCATCTGTTCCAATAGGGTTCACCAAGGGATGCAGATGTCAACATGTACATGGATGTAAAATACAACACCACACTTGCCCACTAAGGAATGGACTGCATATATGGAAGGGAGAGCAGCAGGTTGCAATCAGAACAAAAAAAATCTAAAATTATGGATATTTATCATTGGAATCTCTGTTTCAATTTGCAGTACAAGTGAATATACTGCAGTACAGTGTTCTTTCCAGTGTGTCGTATTGGTCACCTCCTTTCTGCTGCTAAATGTCATTGTCGCCCTCAGTTGGATCAATGGGGGCTTCTCCCACTGTGCCATTACATCATTGTTATACCTAATCACAGCCACAGACAGATCTTCTGCTATGTGCTAGTACAGTCTAATAATTGTCAGTAATTCTTTTCACACTTTGCACTTGTACTATAAGGGCACAAAGGCAACTTGGTGGTTGTTGCAGTTGTAGCTACACACATGTAAGCAATAGGAGTCAGGCAAAGTCAGGGTGCGGGTCATTCGAGTTAAAGAAAAGCTACGCTATGGCACCATAACCAAATAAATACCCTGTACACCTAGATCAACATATTACCGGCACATTAATTCCTTCTTTTCCTTTTATTGACAATGCTGATGCTTGGTGATTGAACCAGTGCTCTCGCAAGAGGGTGGAAAAGAGCATAATTTCTTGAGCAACCTTGAGCAAAACATTTCACTTTAACCGTCATCCTGCACAAACCAATCAAGACCAGCAATCAGAAAAAAATGGGAAGAAGATGCTGGTGAGCTACTTCATGGGTCTTAGAACGTTGGAACTAAGGTAGTAATTGCTGGCTTTAGTTCAGCTTTAAGCTGGCCATACAGTATACAATTTGATTCTACAATCTCCTTTAATTCTACCATCAACTACGTAAAAATTTAAGGGCCAGCACATTGGATACAAACTGAATGGATTATTAATGCTTTTCCTTATATTATGTTTTAAAAAAAAAAATTAAGATATCAAACACAGAATGTACAATCAGATTGCAACGTTTATAGTCACTGTTATACAGCAGAAATAAACAAAATTTTATAACTTGTACAACTGCTTTGACCCCTGAAAACTGTTTTTGGTGCCTGTTGAGGGTTGACGTACCAACATCAGATTATTGCTTGGAAGGAATGGGAGACTAGGGCTGTAATTAACGATTATTTTCATAATCGATTAGTTGGCCGATTATTGTTTTGATTAATCGATTAATCGGTTAATAACCTTAAAAAAAAAGTGTGGTGTATAATTGAGTTAATATGTAAAGTTTAAAAAAAAAAGGTAATTTATTCTTAAATATCTCTATGCCGTGGTAAATATAAATAACCAACTATATGGTTAGGGAGCAAAATATCTAATCCACTCTGAGAATAACAGACAGAAGAGATGTACTGTATATACTATTAGCGGAGATAAATACTGTATATACTAATAGAGGAGATATACTGTATATACTATTAAAGGGTGAATCTGGTAAATATCATCAGACACAGAGATCAATTTTAAAAACAATTCCTTCTTCCTTCAAAAAAATAATACATTTTAAGAAAGTTCAATTTTCTAATCATTAGTGGGGTCAAATCGATGTTCATTTTCAACCACAGTGATGGGAAAATTTGGAAATAATAGAAAACTTCTTGGTCAAAGTAATTTTCAGACAGTCTATGTGGTTTTCGTTCAGAAATAACATTCGTTTTAAAAACAGAATGTTAAAAACAAGTTAAAATTTCAAACATTCTTTCATTCAGCGAATGTAGTATGTACAAAGATTTTTTTTGTCTGAATATTCTCATGTGAAAATTGATCAGTGTAGCCAGCATAAGGCTCAGTACACACCTATACAGTTTGCTTTTGATGTGTTTCTGCAATGCTTTTTGCTGTGTGTTTTGATTTTTGCGCACGCGATTTCGGCCAATTTGTTGTTGGGCAAATTAAAAAAAAACACAAATTGCTGCAAAAACGCATTACATGCTTTTCTGCAGCTTCTCCATTGAAGTATATTGAACCAAAAAAGCACTGTACTGTATTGCGTTAAAAAAAGTCCCTGACCCTTTCCAAATACGCATCGGCTGAAAAAAGCATAGATGTGAACATGTCCCATAGGAAACCATGTAAATGAACTGTAGTGCGCTTTTGCAAAAAGCACCAAAAAACACATGGATGTGAACCAGGTCTAAGACATTTAGTAACATAATGGGGTTAAAAAAACTAAAATTAGCCCTTTATAGTACAAAAAAAAAAAAAAAAGCAGATAATCACTACTGTAAGGGGGTTACATTTTTTACTGTAGAACTGTGAAAGTAATATTTACAGTAGTGATTATTTGCCCTGTTTGTACTATAAATGGCTCATTTTATTTTTTTTAACCCCATTATGTTACTGGCCGATTAATCGATTATGAAAATAGTAATCGATTAATTTCATAATTGATTAGTTGTCGATTAATCAATTAGTTGTTTATAGCCCTATGGGAGACTTTCATCTAATGCATGTATTCATCTATGTGTGTCTTTAGGGAGTGCTACCGAAGATTATAGGGGCAGAATCATGTAAGTATCAATACGTACCAAGCCACAGAACAAGGATATATATAGCAAGTCAAATCAAAACTCCTCTTCGGAAAACTTGTTAACTGTTGACTTACATTATTATTGAAGCCACTGCGTCAGGATGATAGCCAGAAAACTAGCATTTGTGAAGGGTTCAGCTATGATAGCCAGATATTTTATCGTTTACAAATTGCTTTTAAGGTATAACTAAAGGCAAAACCTTTTTTTCTTAAGCTTTAGAGCAGAGAGAGATTAGAACACCTGTCAGGTTTTTATCATTATCTGTGCCCCCATTAGGGATATGCACCCATTTTTCATGTTTACTGTTATCACTGAAAATGAAAGAAAATCCCAAATTTGGGGTTGTCCTCAGAACAGTAATAGAGGGGAAATCTTCCAAAGGGCACACTTTAATAAGGTTACCAGGAATCATGGGCTTTACAGGCACAAAAACACAAATATATGAAGAATTAAAAAACAACTTCATTTATACATCATTAAAACACTGAACTCAGTGAAAAAGTCTAAAAATCAACCTCAATAAGGCAAGATATTTATTAATTTCAGTTTCTAAGCTTTCCAACTCTGAACAGTATATCCTTCATCTAATAGCTCAGCTTAACATGTTTTGCGGAAAGCCGCTTATTCAGGAGCTTCCTTGGGTGCTGAGTCACTTAAAAGCATGAAAGATCAGATGGATCTGTAGCTAGAATAACATTGGCACAGAATATATGGGCTATCATTCACCAATAAAGATATGTCATCAACTTAATTATCATATCATAGTAGTCCTAATAGGACCTAGTAACAATATTAAATGAGGACACATGGTTATACTGAGGTTGGCTTTTCCTTACTAGCTTAAGCTTACTTTGCACTGTTTCGACATACAAAGACACTTACAGTGTAATAGTTTCAAACTAGGAAGCCTTTGTAGAAGTTAAGTAAAGGACATTAGATGGCCCCGCATGGCTAATTACAGCATGCAGTGATTATTACCCACCATTTCACTATGATTTGTACATGTATTGTACTGAGATATTAATTGAAGTATATGATATTCAGAGCCGGAAGGCTTAGAAACTAGAATTAAAAAATATCTTTCCTTATTGACGGTGATTGTTAGATTTTTTTATTTCAGTGTTTTAATGATGTATCAATAAAGTTGGTTTGTAATTTTTCATATATTTGTGTTTTTGTGCCTAAAAAGTCCATGATTCCTGGTAAACTTATTATTGCTTCATAGTTAGAACATGACACATTTTACAATTATTGGGGTTCCGCATAACCATGCCTTTAGTCCTGCTTTGAGTAAAATAGAGAAAATAAAAAATGTACAGCAAAATGTTACAGATAGAAAATTTGAAAAAGGTGACCTTGGGCTTTAAAACAGAAGTATGGCCAAAGCTTTTTTGGCCATACTTCTCTTCTGGGCCACAGGAGTGCACCTACTTTTCCTCTTCTGTGACCAAGAATCAGCTAAAGCCTTCTGTCAGCTGATATCACAGATCTGCTCCTGGCTCTGGAAGGAACCTGACCCTATTGTTGGGATCCGATTCCTGTTTGACAGCTGGCTCTGGCTCTCAGCTTGTGGCTGAGAGCCAACTGCGCCCACTCCATCTTCAGCCCGGCACTCCAGAAAGCAATGGAGAGGCAGAGCAGGGATTGATGAAGAAAACCATCAGGCCTTCAGGAAGAAACTCAAGACCTACCTCTTCTAGAAGCTTTACAACAAAGCACCAATACAGCGCCTTGAGGCGATTCAGTTCGCATTGTAGCGCTATATAAGTTATTCATTCATTCATTCATTCACTGACAGTCACTGCTCTCCACTCTGAGAAGACTGAGACTTGATCAATCAGCAGTCATGTGATTGTGCAGTTTTTAGTGTGAGATGGTGTAGGACAGCTGCAGGATAACACTGATGTTGCAGCATTTAGGTATGTATGTATATTTGTTTTTTCTATACCCCAAACTTCTCCTTTAAACAAACCCAACTCCATTAGTAAAATCAGTGCATAAAAAAAAAAAAAAAAACATTGAAAAGAAAAGTGAATAGCTGCCTGCATGTTTGTTAGTCAGCGAGTGGGGCAGCTGTCCGTGGTGCTGATCTACAATACTGGCCACATAGCTTGCAATACAAATAGCTGTCTGTATCCTTTATGAAAATATCACAAGAAACATTCAAGGAATAAAGAAAAGGAACTAAAGGTAACATACCCTCTGAAGGTAATAGAAAAGTTCCTCTTCATTGGCAATGTGTTCAGAGGACACAATACCAGCCATGTACACAAGTGTGTAGATGATTTCTTCATACAGCAGTTCCAGCTAAAAAACAAAAAATTAAGAAAAAAAATATTTATTTTTGGCCTGAGCTCAAAAAATGAAAATGTGTTATCTTATGGAGAAAAATAGATACCGTATATACTCGAGTATAAGCCGAGATTTTCAGGAACTAGCACTACAACATATCCAAATTTGGGGTTCCTAGCACCAAGTGGCCCGAGATAAGGGGCCCCAAAGTCGGTTCGGAAAATGTAATTCTCTGCTGCAGAAAAGTGCTTGACATTTTCCGACCCGACTTTGGGGCCCTGTATCTTGGGGCCACTTGGTGCTAGGAACCCCAAATTGGGTGTGCAAACCTAGTGGACAATATATCCAAATTTGGGGTTCCTAGCACCAAGTGGCCCGAGATACAGGGCCCCAAAGTCGGTCAACTGTGTCCATCTGCAGCAATGTCATTTCGGGACCCTTGGGGATGCAGCTAGTGGGCATCTAGGAACCCTTAACTACCAATTTTGAAGTTCGGGGGACCTATGGCTGCAAATGGGCACAGTGAGGCATGCAAATGGGCACAGTGAGGCTGCAAATGGGCATTGCTGACCTCTTTTACACTTGCAGTAGCTGCGCATTTCTCACCCTAGGCTTATACTCAAGTCAATAAGTTTTCCCAGTTTTTTGTGGTAAAATTAGGTGCCTCGGCTTATACTCGAGTATATACGGTACTTTTATTGTGTCTAAGCAATATCTTGAAGTGCTAGCTAGCTTGGATAGATCACAGTCAGGTGATGAGCGCAGACATTTTAGTGTTATTTAATATCCTGAAAATGCTGCTTTGAATTTCTCCTGAAAGATACATAGCAATGCACTTCCTGGCATGTGACTGCTAAACGCATTCCCTTGAGCCTCATTCTGTATACCTGCAATGTGAAATCTAGGCTGCTCACGGGTGAGAAAGCAGTACATGAGGACATGCAGTAGAAGTATTCCCCTGCTTCAGCTTCATCCATTCTGTGGATCTTTGTTCAACTCACCTCTCCTGCAGTTTCCAATATCAGATCATTATTCATCAGGGGCAGTTCTGACATGAGAAAGCAAAATCATGCTTCTCCACCAAAGATGGGTATCTCCACAAAGTCATAGCACAGACTAAACAATGGTAAGGTCGGCTGCAGGTAGCTGAGAGGCAATGCTGGTAAAAAGTCCTTTGTCCTCTTTTGTGTTCCATGTTGAGCACCACTTCCACTGTACAGAGAAACTATAATACATTTGAGCCAATTTTATTTCTTTGTTTTGAAAGTTTATAGGCCTGTAAAAGATATTTAATACTGGGTAACCCCACAACAAAGAATTCCCAGAGCAAAGCTGGTTTTATAAAGAGAGCACAGTGGAAGCCGTTTGCCTGTTTGTCTATAATTGAAACTTTGGTGGCCTATAAACAGCAGGAAGGAAAAGGACAATTTTCTGCTCTGACGTGTTCACTTGTATGTGGAAAAGGTTCAAATGGAGCTGCTAAACAACAGGTTTCTTTCATCAAGTAGATAAGGACGGATAGTCAAACATTTGAAAATGAGAATAGGGCTCTACCTGTGGACTGCACATGAAAATACAAAATATTCAGATGCTATATTTTATTTTAACCTGACTAAAAGAAGACTGTTTATAATAATTTTTTCAATAAAAAAAAAAAATACATTTATTTTTGCACATATACATATATTCACTATTTAAATCCTACACCATGCAAAACAGATATCATTTTATACATACTCCAATATTATTTACAATATTTACTCCAAAAGGCTGGAACAAAGTTTTAGTTCTTTCATTGTTATTGCCTCTTTTCTTGGTATTCCATTACTGGAGTGTCACACAACCATTTGGCTTTGTAATGACTAGATTTGGTGTTCTCGTTCTTAAAAATGCTAAATTCATTCAGAATATCACAAATTCAATTTTGAAAAGCTACAACTGAACACCCACAATGTTCGAGGGCACTGAATTTGGCACAAAAAAAATGTGCTAAAAGCTATGCAGTGTACATAATTATATGTGTATAGCGGTAATTTTGCAAATATAATTACACATTCCACCCTTTAATGTCAGGGGGGTCTATTTACATTAGATTTATGTTAAATTAATAAGAACAGGTCTGGTTTATAATTTGTCATTTATATTTTGCCAATGTTTTGTAACCAAAATAAAATAGAAAGCCCTCCAGATCTGTTCGGGAATGTAGTAATTTAAAAAAGAAAAAAATGGTGTGGAAAATTTCCCTTAATAGTTCGACCAGACCTTATCCAAGCATGGAGCCTAGGTGGCCAGGAAATAGAAGGCAGTGAGGGTGCAGCGCAAGGTACCCTTGGTCCAAAGTTAAGGTACAAGTGCCTCTTCCCCACCTCCATGTGCTCCAAAAAGGAGGTGGGGGTAATAGTATCATGTGGTGGAATTCATCACCATATTGGTTTTCTAACCCTAAGCTTAGCGGATGAGGGGGTTCTAAAAAATAACAGGGTACAGGGTCCTTGACCCCCGTCTTGGTCCGCTGAACCCATCTGGGGTGGGACCCATGGTTCAAATGGGTTAGAAAATTTGAAACCATATAATACATCATTAGATACGTCCAAGTACCCCTAATGCCCCGTACACACGTTCAGACTTTGTCCGCCGGACCTAGTCCGGCGGATTGTCCGCCGGACCTAGTCCGGCGGGACTTCCCCACACACGGCCGGACTTCCGAGCGTGTGACTTGCCCACACACGCGCGGACTTCTCCGGCGGACAATCCGCTGGACAAAGTCCGCGGGACTTTTGAAAATGAACGGACTTGCCCACACACGGAGCAGTCCGTTCATTTAGAACGTAACTGCAGGTAGACAGAGCTAGCGAAGGCAGTGAATGCCGCCGCGCTAGCCCCGTCACCTGGCATGGATTTAAAGGGAATCCCCACGCCGAAAAACCGGCGTGGGGGTCCCCCCAAAATCCATCTCAGACCCTTATCCGAGCACGCAGCCCGGCCAGCCAGGAAAGGGGTGGGGACGAGCGAGCCGTGCGGCCCCCCCCACCCCAAAGCACCTTGTCCCCATGTTGATGAGGACAAGGGCCTCTTCCCGACAACCCTGGCCGTTGGTTGTCGGGGTCTGCGGGCGGGGGCTTATCGGAATCTGGGAGCCCCCTTTTCTAAGGGGGCCCTCAGATCCTGGCCCCCCACCCTATGTGAATGAGTATGGGGTACGATGTACCCCTACCCATTCACTAAGGTGTAAAATGTAAAGTAAAAAAACACACACTTTTGAAAAAATATTTTATTGCACAGCTCCGGGGGTCTTCTTCCGTCTTGGGGGTCTTCTCGCCGGACTCCTCCACCATTTACCTAGCTCTTTTACAGAGCGGAGAAGTCCGGCTACCTTCTTCGTCGTCGCCGCCGCCGTCTGGTGGTCTCTTCTGTTCTTGCCGTGGTCGTCGTTTTCCGCGCCGCCGGCGCCGCCTTCTTCTTCTTCTTCTTCCGATGTTGACCCGTCGCTCTCTCTGGCTGGAATGGCAGAGCCGCGCTGTGCTGGGACTTATATAGGGACAGGGGACAGGGTCACATGCTCATGTCACATGGTGACCCCGCCCCCTTGTGATGTCACAGTCCCGGAGGATGCTGTGACTGTGACATCACAAGGGGGCGGGGTCATCATGTGACATGAGCATGTGACCCTGTCCCCTTGTCCCTATATAAGTCCGGCGGACTAGGTTTTAAAACAAAACTTTTGGCGGCAAAAAGTCCGCCGGCGCCCACACACGAGGGGATTGTCCGACTTGAGTCCAGCGGATAATCCCGCGGGATAGTCCCTTCGTGTGTACACGGCATAAGTGTTGTATAATGTTACTGCTATGGGCACTGCTCCAATCAGAAAGATTGGCAGCAGTCACCTTTTCCAATGGCTATTTTTACCGTGACCATAATGTGCTTCTATTTTATGCTTCTAACTCTAGGGGTGGGCCTTCAGAAGTAAACCAAGTCTCTGACTGGCCACCTTATTCACAGCAAAGACATTGCCAATGAGGTGGCCAGTCAGAGGCTTTGTTTTCCTATAAAGGCCCACCTCTAGTTTTAGAAACATACAAAAAGAGCCTAATGGCTCTGTTATGGCCACTGCCAAAATGGTGGCTGGAGGGGGCTGCCAATCTTTTTAATCGCAGCAGACTTCATAGAAAAATGGTGGATGAACCGCATAGAAGCCCCCATAGAGGGCTTCTAGACTGCCAAACAACCCACTTGAATTCCATCACTATTGATATCAATGTTGTTTAGACAAGGGTTTGAGCAACACTAGTAATGGTAATTGATCTAAGCTAAGAATTACACTTGTGTAAAGTGGGGGAAATTACAGCGCTAAACTCAAATATAACACACAGTGCAAATGTAGCTGCCGCACTAGAATAAGACAAATATTCAAAACAATGTAAGGAAAAAAGTGCAGCGCTAAAAAAGTGAATGGTGGTGATACCCTTCAACTGGCAAACAATTCCTCAATAATAATTGGGGAAATGGTGGTATATACCTGGCGTGAACAGAAAATATACACAAAATAAGTGACAATATATTACTCAATGATAAATAAAAAATGGTGAGAACCTGAAACCAAAAAAGCAAACAATACAAATGATAATTTGTAGTGCACAAAAATAAAGTCCCAAAGGAACTCCTCAGTGGTGATTGAGGAACAAATTCCTATATGCATTAAGAGTGAAAAGTAACATATCAAAGTAATGGTGATATCCTGGGTAAACAGAAAATGTCCCAAAGTGATAAGATATGGATAACGTCAAATCAGAATAATCCTGGACCGAATCTTCTGGTATACATACTCGTATATAAGAAAAATGGATGTGCGCTTACCAGAACTGGTGGACTCCCTGTCAGCAACAGGGAGTCAAACAGGCATGGAGAGGCTCTAGGTAGCCTCGATCTCGATGTTCCAAGGCGGACGGATGGGCTGTATAGAACCACTCACGGCTTCGCCGACAGGATACGGTGGATCAGGATGAAGACGGCTGTCAGGAAGTCTGGATCTTCACGGATGGAGTAGGGATTCCTGGACGGCCACTTGGTAGGTGGAAAGTGAAGTGAGCAAGTGCTGGACACTCACAGGAGATGGTGCAAGAGCTCTCTTGGAATACTCTCCAAATAGATATTCAACCATGTGGAGAAAAGGTGAAAAAAAACGGAGGGGACTCCAATCGTGTGGATCAATAAAGCAGGTTTTTATTCAAAAAAACCGAATACAAAACAAAATAATATAAAAGTGATCACGTATTAAAAAGCAGTGTGGGTATGGGTATGACCTGGCCCGACGCGTTTCGTCTATAGTAGACTTCAACTGGGGCATATATCCATTCCCCTACACTGCACTTATATATATAAATACCCAACATAATTGCCATCCAATCAAGAAATGTCAACATGTGATGCAATTGTTACCTCATCCGATAGGACGAACACTTGTCATGTGATGAGGGGTGTGGTCCTACTAGGAGTGAGACAACCAATGGGATGAGAGTGTGGCTAGATAAGGCACCATGATAGGTGTCAAACAGACCAGACCCTCCCCAAACAATTTGAAATAGGCACATGTGGAAAATGGCGCCAAAAAGAAAGCTAATGTATGGTCGGACACAACCAATGAGCAAGATCCACAATCATCATCAAGTCAAGGAGGAATGGACATAACCTCTTCTAAACCAATCAAATGACCATATGAAACCTATATGGACAATCCTAAATAGCCAATGGCGTAGTATAACATATGTGTCCAATAAGGCAAGACGTGGTGAACGTCCAATCCAGAATCAGCATAGATGTCTACTGCTCAAAAACCTCCAATGAGTGGGCAATGGTGTCACACACTATCTGTTCCGTCTCAATATGTATGGCTATTTCCGGTCTGAAGACCGGTCAAATGTGGACAGGGGGCGGCGCCAGGAGCGCCGTATATCCCAGTGATAGGGTGAACGTACCGATGGAAGGGAGGCTGGCTCCGATCATGTGACGACCACATGATCAGGTGACCAGTCAGGTAGAGATGAGGGGCGGCGCCAGAAGCGCCGAGCGTCCCCATAAGTGGACGGGCATCCGAGAGAGAGCCGGCCCAGACCAATGGGTGAACAGGCACCTCGATCACGACTGGGCTGGCTCCGATCATGTGACAATCACGTGACCGGGTCTAAATAAAGACCAGGCGCATGCGTGATGACGTCACGCATGTGCCACACGGATCATCCCACATAGGAGGGGAATTCAAAAGGGGGCCAGAATCTAACACAGGCCGAGAAAAGCAATGTCCCCAGGCAGAAACAATCTACATTGAAACACAGCCCTCCTCAGCAGGTGTTCCCCCTGATAATCTCAAAGTGGTGACATCCGAACATAAATAAAAACACAAGGCTATATGAGGAGAAATGGAAAAAATGGTGCTCACAGGCGCCATCTTGTGTATATATACCACACTACATAGGAACCCAATATAAAGGTACTAATAGAGCCGAATGTGATGAATGAATATTAAAAATGAATAAAAAATATATAAAAAGAAAACAGAAATGTATATGATACACATCTGATTGTATCCACAAGTACCTTTGGCCATATCTTTAGAGGTAATAGATAGGCCGAAGGGGGAGGATTAATGAAAGGACTGAAGCAATGGTGAGTGTGAAATTTAATGTTTGGACAGAGAATGATAAATAAAAAACTCATGACATATTGATGAAAGAGTTGATATCCCACTCGACATTCAAACCGAATGGCGAGTAAGTGCGGAGTTCGTAAATCCAGTATGTTTCGAGGCGAGAAACGCCACGCACACGAGATTCTCCTCTCCAATGAGGAACAAACTGATCGATGACCAAAAATTGTGTTCCTGTGGGGTCACGGTCATGGCATTCTAGATAGTGACGGGGAACACTATGGTTGGTTTTACCTTTTTTAATGTTGTTAATGTGTTCGTTTACCCGGATAGAGAATGTCCTAATTGTACGTCCAATATACTGCTTCTTACATGGACAAGTCAGGAGATACACGATGTAACGAGTCGCACATGTGGTGAAACGTTGCATGGAATAAATCCGTGAAGTAGTGGAGGACTGAAAAGTTTCACTCTTACTCCTGCCGCTGATATTGTGCAAGCACACATTACACTTCCGGCAGGGAAAGTATCCCTTGCATTGGAAGAAGAAGGAGACTCTTTTAGGGGGATCGATGACATTGGGGGCAACTTGGCCCTGAATGGATCTTGCACCCCTAAATATGACACCCGCTTTTTCAGGTATTGCAGAGCTGAGAACTTTATCGTTCTGAAGTACTCCCCAGTGTTTCTTTATGATTTGTTTAAATTGCATAGATTGTACAGAGAAGGTGGTAAAGAAGGACCACTTAAATTTGGTGTCCACGGTCTTTTTAGTTTGTGTTTCCAACAGTGCCTTACGATCCAACTGTTGGATACGGTCGATCTCTAGATTGAGATCTTCCGACTTGTACCCCTTTTCTATAAATCGCTGTTTCAATACCACGGCCTGTCTAGAAAAGTCCTCCACTCTGGTACAATTCCTCCGTAAACGGAGGAATTGGCTGCGTGGTACGGATCTGAGCCACTGGGAATGGTGGCAACTATCGACCGGAATGTAACCATTCCGGTCGGTAGGTTTGAAATATGTAACGAACTCTAATTTGTGGTCAACAGCTTTGATCTCAAGATCCAAAAAGTTGACACTGGTGAAACTGGCCTCATGACAGAGGCGAATACCCCTATTGTTGGAATTGAGCAGGGATATAAATGCATCCAATGATTCGCGGGTGCCCCTCCATAGGAGGAGGATGTCGTCTATGTACCTCGCCCAGAAGACCAATTCTTTAATGAAGTGGGCATTCAGCTCCTTACATTTTTAATTGAAAGAAAGCAACTTAAACTCACCAATATTGACAAAGAAATTAAGGATCTTAGAGAAAAACTCGGCCCTTACAAAACTTCTTCGGAGTATGCCTCTCTCTCCACTAGTCTCAAAAACCATTTGGAGAAAGAGGAGAAAGACCAGAGGATAAAAAAACAGAAAAAGTATAATAGGGATGTCACTGACTATAAGTCTAAGACTGTTTTCAACTGGCAGAAAAAAGTCATCTCTGCCAATGCAAACCCAGAAATGGAGGTCACACAGTCTGACGCCCTGAGTACTGATAGGAGATTGATGTATGATCTCAATTACACAGAGGGGTCCATGCGACCACCCCCTGTGTCTCAACTTGGAAAACCAGTACCTTCCAGGGGTCCTGAACCCCGGGGTAAACCATATAATCCAAACGGATATCCATCTACAAACCCTAGAGGTAGGGGCCCTCCTAATAGAAGTAGAGGGGCTCATCAGGGCCAATATAGAGATTCCTACCACCATAACAGCCCTAGAGGACATTCTAATGGTTGGCATGGCTCACGTGATGATTATCACCATGGCTACCATGAGAATAGTTATAGGACCCCCACTCGATCAATTCTTCGTCCATTCCCAGTTCCGGAGACTCGAAGGAATGATGTACATCACGATGCATATGGGTATATGGAGAGGGAGGAAGAGCCTTATCTCCGTTCCCCATATGGGTACAATTCCAATGGAGATGGACGTTCTTACCCTTTGGATTTTCCCAGGCCCATGCAGGACTACCCGGGAAACCCAAAAGGAAACGAGGGACCCGAGGTGGCTGGCGGGTCCAAAGCCAAAAGAAAAAGAACCTGACCAGTTCTGGCATATTCAATCTAAGCACTGTTTGTTTATCAGATGAAGAAAAACTTGTTTTAGACAAAGGTCTAAAATATGTCCCTCCAAGGACCTTGAACAAGTTTTTCACTTTCATCGACATTCAAAAATTTGTCCGAAAACTTAATATACAAAGACATTTCCTTACTACACCTACTTACAGTACAACCAGAACATCAGATGGTCAGGTTCATTCAGGACTATCCAACCCCTCGTTGTTTAACCCTCCCGGGGCGATGGTCCCGTCTTTACAGGTTTTCCGCAGTTTGGTCTTACAAGACCTTGAGAGACTACCCAATAAAAAGGTACACACCAATAATAAGGTTAAAATAGGACTGAAGCAATTGTGTGAACGAAAGAATCTCATTATCAGGCCGGCAGATAAGGGTGGGGGTATAGTCGTCCTCAACAAGGACGACTACATAAAGTAAATGGATACCATTCTGAGTGATATCGATACATACACTCCCATTCCCAATGATCCCACCACCCTCTTCAAAAGAGATTTGACCGCTCTTGTTGAAGAAGGCTCTTCTTTAGGTATTCTTGACAAAAAAGAGAGGAGTTTTTTGATACCTGTAGTACCACGGATTCCTACAATCTATTACCTCCCCAAGGTACATAAAAATCCCGTCCACCCGCCTGGGCGGCCTATAGTCAACGGGATTGACTCTGTCACGGCCAGAATAGGAAAATACGTGGATTTCTATCTTCAACCTCTGGTCAAGCTGGTGCCTTCATATTTGAAGGACACCGGCGATACCATCAGAAAGTTAGAAGCAGTCACAGATTTAGAGGACACGTTATTAGTAACAGCTGACGTGGCTGCACTCTATACGTGCATTCCGCACAATCTAGGTTTTGAGGCAGTGGAGTACTATTTGTCCCAGAGTGCTTCGATACCCCTTATACAGCGAAACTTTATCATGGATCTGCTCAGGTTCGCGGCCCAGCACAACTACTTCTGGTTCCAGAACAGGTTCTATCTGCAAAAACGCGGAGTGGCTATGGGTGCCAAATTTGCACCCAGCCTTGCGAACTTGTTCATGGCCAAATGGGAGGAGGATGTCGTCTATGCTCTCAGGAGACCGGAATTGGTCTTCTGGGCGAGGTACATAGACGACATCCTCCTCCTATGGAGGGGCACCCGCGAATCATTGGATGCATTTATATCCCTGCTCAATTCCAACAATAGGGGTATTCGCCTCTGTCATGAGGCCAGTTTCACCAGTGTCAACTTTTTGGATCTTGAGATCAAAGTTGTTGACCACAAATTAGAGTTCGTTACATATTTCAAACCTACCGACCGGAATGGTTACATTCCGGTCGATAGTTGCCACCATTCCCAGTGGCTCAGATCCGTACCACGCAGCCAATTCCTCCGTTTACGGAGGAATTGTACCAGAGTGGAGGACTTTTCTAGACAGGCCGTGGTATTGAAACAGCGATTTATAGAAAAGGGGTACAAGTCGGAAGATCTCAATGGAGAGATCGACCGTATCCAACAGTTGGATCGTAAGGCACTGTTGGAAACACAAACTAAAAAGACCGTGGACACCAAATTTAAGTGGTCCTTCTTTACCACCTTCTCTGTACAATCTATGCAAATTAAACAAATCATAAAGAAACACTGGGGAGTACTTCAGAACGATAAAGTTCTCAGCTCTGCAATACCTGAAAAAGCGGGTGTCATATTTAGGGGTGCAAGATCCATTCAGGGCCAAGTTGCCCCCAATGTCATCGATCCCCCTAAAAGAGTCTCCTTCTTCTTCCAATGCAAGGGATATTTTCCCTGCCGGAAGTGTAATGTGTGCTTGCACAATATCAGCGGCAGGAGTAAGAGTGAAACTTTTCAGTCCTCCACTACTTCACGGATTTATTCCATGCAACGTTTCACCACATGTGCGACTCGTTACATCGTGTATCTCCTGACTTGTCCATGTAAGAAGCAGTATATTGGACGTACAATTAGGACATTCTCTATCCGGGTAAACGAACACATTAACAACATTAAAAAAGGTAAAACCAACCATAGTGTTCCCCGTCACTATCTAGAATGCCATGACCGTGACCCCACAGGAACACAATTTTTGGTCATTGATCAGTTTGTTCCTCATTGGAGAGGAGAATCTGTGTGCGTGGCGTTTCTCGCCTCGAAACATACTGGATTTACGAACTCCGCACTTACTCGCCATTCGGTTTGAATGTCGAGTGGGATATCAACTCTTTCATCAATATGTCATGAGTTTTTTATTTATCATTCTCTGTCCAAACATTAAATTTCACACTCACCATTGCTTCAGTCCTTTCATTAATCCTCCCCCTTCGGCCTATCTATTACCTCTAAAGATATGGCCAAAGGTACTTGTGGATACAATCAGATGTGTATCATATACATTTTGTTTTTTTTTATATATTTTTTTATTCATTTTTAATATTCATTCATCACATTCGGCTCTATTAGTACCTTTATATTGGGTTCCTATGTAGTGTGGTATATATACACAAGATGGCGCCTGTGAGCACCATTTTTTCCATTTCTCCTCATATAGCCTTGTGTTTTTATTTATGTTCGGATGTCACCACTTTGAGATTATCAGGGGGAACACCTGCTGAGGAGGGCTGTGTTTCAATGTAGATTGTTTCTGCCTGGGGACATTGCTTTTCTCGGCCTGTGTTAGATTCTGGCCCCCTTTTGAATTCCCCTCCTATGTGGGATGATCCGTGTGGCACATGCGTGACGTCATCACGCATGCGCCTGGTCTTTATTTAGACCCGGTCACGTGATTGTCACATGATCGGAGCCAGCCCAGTCGTGATCGAGGTGCCTGTTCACCCATTGGTCTGGGCCGGCTCTCTCTCGGATGCCCGTCCACTTATGGGGACGCTCGGCGCTTCTGGCGCCGCCCCTCATCTCTACCTGACTGGTCACCTGATCATGTGTTTGTCACATGATCGGAGCCAGCCTCCCTTCCATCGGTACGTTCACCCTATCACTGGGATATACGGCGCTCCTGGCGCCGCCCCCTGTCCACATTTGACCGGTCTTCAGACCGGAAATAGCCATACATATTGAGACGGAACAGATAGTGTGTGACACCATTGCCCACTCATTGGAGGTTTTTGAGCAGTAGACATCTATGCTGATTCTGGATTGGACGTTCACCACGTCTTGCCTTATTGGACACATATGTTATACTACGCCATTGGCTATTTAGGATTGTCCATATAGGTTTCATATGGTCATTTCATTGGTTTAGAAGAGGTTATGTCCATCCTTCCTTGACTTGATGATGATTGTGGATCTTGCTCATTGGTTGTGTTCGACCATACATTAGCCTTCTTTTTGGCGCCATTTTCCACATGTGCCTATTTCAAATTGTTTGGGGAGGGTCTGGTCTGTTTGACACCTATCATGGTGCCTTATCTAGCCACACTCTCATCCCATTGGTTGTCTCACTCCTAGTAGGACCACACCCCTCATCACATGACAAGTGTTCGTCCTATCGGATGAGGTAACAATTGCATCACATGTTGACATTTCTTGATTGGATGGCAATTATGTTGGGTATTTATATATATAAGTGCAGTGTAGGGGAATGGATATATGCCCCAGTTGAAGTCTACTATAGACGAAACGCGTCGGCCCAGGTCATACCCATACCCACACTGCTTTTTAATACGTGATCACTTTTATATTATTTTGTTTTGTATTCGGTTTTTTTGAATAAAAACCTGCTTTATTGATCCACATGATTGGAGTCCCCTCCGGTTTTTTTCACCTTTTCTCCACATGGTTGAATATCTATTTGGAGAGTATTCCAAGAGAGCTCTTGCACCATCTCCTGTGAGTGTCCAGCACTTGCTCACTTCACTTTCCACCTACCAAGTGGCCGTCCAGGAATCCCTACTCCATCCGTGAAGATCCAGACTTCCTGACAGCCGTCTTCATCCTGATCCACCGTATCCTGTCGGCGAAGCCGTGAGTGGTTCTATACAGCCCATCCGTCCGCCTTGGAACATCGAGATCGAGGCTACCTAGAGCCTCTCCATGCCTGTTTGACTCCCTGTTGCTGACAGGGAGTCCACCAGTTCTGGTAAGCGCACATCCATTTTTCTTATATACGAGTATGTATACCAGAAGATTCGGTCCAGGATTATTCTGATTTGACGTTATCCATATCTTATCACTTTGGGACATTTTCTGTTTACCCAGGATATCACCATTACTTTGATATGTTACTTTTCACTCTTAATGCATATAGGAATTTGTTCCTCAATCACCACTGAGGAGTTCCTTTGGGACTTTATTTTTGTGCACTACAAATTATCATTTGTATTGTTTGCTTTTTTGGTTTCAGGTTCTCACCATTTTTTATTTATCATTGAGTAATATATTGTCACTTATTTTGTGTATATTTTCTGTTCACGCCAGGTATATACCACCATTTCCCCAATTATTATTGAGGAATTGTTTGCCAGTTGAAGGGTATCACCACCATTCACTTTTTTAGCGCTGCACTTTTTTCCTTACAAGAATTACACTTGGGCAGTTTCTGTCACTAAAGTCTCTGTGTTAAAGCCCAACTCCAGGTTGACATCCATCTTCAATTTTTAAAAAATGTTTCTTATACAGGTGCATCTAAAAAAAATTTGAATATCATCCAAAAGTTCATTTATTTTTAATTTAATTCAAAAAGTGAAACTCATATATTATAGTATATAGATTCATTACACACAGAGTGATATATTTCAAGCATTTTTTTCTTTTAATTTTGAGGATTATGGCTTACAGCTAGCGAAAACCCAAATTCAGTATCTCAGAAAATTAGAATATTACATAAGACCAATAAAAAAAAAGGATTTTTAATACAGAAATGTTGACTTACTGAAAAGTATGTCCATGTACAGTATAGTATACACTCAATACTTGGTCGGGGCTCCTTTATCATGAATTATTGGGTCTGGTGTCTCTCATCTCCCTCTTGGCAATACCTCACAGATTCTCTATGGGGTTTAGGTCAGGCAGGTTTGCTGGCCAGTGGCCAATCAAGCACAGTGATACCATGATCATTAAACCAGTTATTGATCCTTTTGGCAGTATGGGCATGTCCCAAGTCCTGCTGAAAAATTAAATCAGCATCTCCATAAAGCTGGTCAGCATGAAGTGCTCTTGAATTTCCTTGTAGAGGGCTGCGCTGACACAGTGGAACAACACCAGCAGATGACAGTCTCCCCAAATCATCACTGACTGTGGAAACTTCACACTGGACCTCATGCAACTTGGATTCTGTGCCTCTCCACTCTTCCTCCAGACTCTGGGACCTTGATTTCCAAATGGAATGCAATTCACCTGAAAAGAGGACGTTGGACCACTTAGCAACAGTCCAGTCCTTTTTCTCCTTAGCCCAAGTAAGACGTTTCTAACATTGTCTCTGGTTCAGGTGTGGCTTGACACAAGGAATGCGATAGTTGTAGCCCATGTTCTAGATACCTCTATGTGTGGTGGCTCTTGAAGCACTAATATCAGCCGTAGTCCACTCCTTGTAAATCTACCCCACATTCTTGAATGGCCTTTGCTTCACAATCCTCTCAAGGCTGCGGCTATCCCTGTTGCTTGTGCACCTTTTTCTACCACACTTTTCCCTTCAACTCAACATTCCATTAATATGCTGGGATATAGCACTCTGTGAACAGTCAGCTTCTTTACAATGACCTTTTGTGACTTACCCTCCTTGTGGAGGGTGTCAATGACTATCTTCTGGACATCTGTCTTCCCCATGATTGTGTAACCCACTGAACCAGACTGAGAGACCATTTAAAGGCTCAGGAAAAATTTAGAGTGTGGCACCATGAGTCAACAATATTCAACTTTTTCACAATATTCAAATTTTCTGAGATACTGAATTTTGGGGTTTCACTAGCTGTAAGCCATAATCATCAAAATTTGAAGAAAAAAAAATTGTGAAATATATCACTCTGTGTGTAATGAATCTATACAATATATATCTTTTGAATTGAATTACTAGAATAAATTAACTTTTTGATTATATTCAAATTTTTTGAGATGCACCTGTACATACATTTTTTCCAGGGGGATCTTCAGTCTGGTTGCCTCCTCCTGTGGAAGTAGTTATGTCTTACATTTAATGACATGACACTGCTTTCTGCATCATTCTGGTATGAGCCCATGATGACCTGAAGAGGTACACCCAGTGGGCCAATGATGCTTTGGGCTCAAGCATTATTCAGCCTAGAAGAGGATTAGCGCTGCATTCTTAAGGGGCAGCTGGGCTTTTAATAATGGCTAAGATGACAGAGCAGGTCAGAGGAGGACTCCCCCATTTTCCTGCCTGGAGTGCAATAATTTCATTTTGCCTTAATTGCAATCTTTACTGAATAAACAAAAAATATAATTACCTCTCTTTTGGAAGGTGTCAGTTTTTCTGTTGCTCTGGGTTCCCCCGTATTCTCATATGGAGGAGGGATGCTGTTATTTAAAACACCCTAGAAAAAAAAAAAACACAACACAGAAGAATGTCTTCCATAATTTGGCAATAACTTATTTTTTTTCCTTGTGACCATCTGTTCTAGTGAAGTAAACCCAATTACTCACAACTTTGTATAAATTGCTGTTTGATAAAATTAGCATCAATAGTTGAAAAAGTCAGAAGACAATGCTTTAAAGTATTTTGTGCACATAAACCAACTGGAAAATGGAAACTTCCTAAACATAATTTAATTGAATTACTGGTGTTAACCAGAATTCAGAGCAATTGTACTATAGGCAGAAGGCCATTTTCCCTCACTTTCTTTGTGGGCTTCAGGACAGGAGGTAAGAATACCATCTCCAATGGGGAGACATGCACCAATAAATGCATGTTTAGTAAAAGAAAGGGGATAGACCCTCTTTCAGTTCTTTATCTTCACTTTGTCTTTATCCTCAATTTTCTCTATTGACAGTGAGAGAAAATCTCCCTAAGAGCCGGTTAACACTGGGGCAACACGACTTCCAGCACGACTTTTGGAGGCAACTTGGACATGACTTGAGTATGAATAACAGAGCGACTTGGAGCTACTTCAACACGACTTGGGGCGACTTACAACACGACTTTAAGTCGCCCCAGGCCAGGCGACTTTGGCCGTGGCCAATCAGAGAATGATCAGCTCTGGAGGGGGAACTCCACGCCAAATTTTAAATTAAAAAACTGCATGGGTTCCCCCTCCAGGAGCATACCAGGCCCTTAGGTCTGGTATGGATTTTAAGGGCAACCCCCTACTCTGAAAAAACGACGTGGGTGTCCCCCCCAAAATCCATACCAGACCCTTATCCGAGCACGCAGCCTGGCCGGTCAGGAAAGGGGGTGGGGACGAGCAAGCCCCCCCTCTTGAACCGTACCAGGCGGCATGCCCTCAACATGGGGGGTGGGTGCTTTGGGGAAGGGGGGCGCCCTGCGGGCCCCCCCACCCCAAAGCTCCTTGTCCCCATGTTGATGAGAACAAGGGCCTCTTCCCGACAACCCTGGCCCTTGGTTGTCGGGGTCTGCGGGCGGGGGTCTTATCGGAATCCCTGCGGGCCCCCCACCCCAAAGCACCTTGTCCCTATGTTGATGAGGACAAGGGACTCTTCCCGACAACCTTGGCTGTTGGTTGTCGGGGTCTGCTGGCGGGGGGGCTTATGGGAATCCGGGAGCCCCCTTTAATAAGGGGGCCCCCAGATCCCGCCCCCCCACCCTATGTGAATGAAATGGGGTACATCGTACCCCTACCCATTCACCTGGGGAAAAAAATGTCAATAAAAAAAAACACAACACAGGTTTTTAAAGTAATTTATTAATCAGCTCCGGGGGTCTTCTTCAGACTTCGGGGGCCGACTTCCGACTTCTCCGCTCTCTGTTCGGCCTCTTCTCCCGCTCTCCGGTGCCGTCTCCCGCTCTTCTGCCGGCTCCTCTGCTATCTTCTTTTACCAGCAGAGGTGCCGGTCTGCTCCGTCCTCCGTTTTAAATTACTTTAAAAACCTGTGTTGTGTTTTTTTTTATTGACACTTTTTTCCCCAGGTGAATGGGTAGGGGTATGATGTACCCCATATTCATTCACATCGGGTGGGGGGCCGGGATTTGGGGGCTCCCTTATTAAAGGGGGCTCCCGGATTCCGATAAGCCCCCCCGCCAGCAGACCCCGACAACCAACAGCCAAGGTTGTCGGGAAGAGTCCCTTGTCCTCATCAACATAGGGACAAGGTGCTTTGGGGTGGGGGGGCCCGCAGGGCGCCCCCTTCCCCAAAGCACCCACCCCCCATGTTGAGGGCATGCGGCCTGCTACGGTTCAGGAGGGGGGGCGCTCGCTCGTCCCCACCCCCTTTCCTGAACGGCCAGGCTGCGTGCTCGGATAAGGATTTGGATATGGAGCTGCGTGCTCGGATAAGGATTCGGATATGGATTTTGGGGGGGACCCCCACGCCGTTTTTTCGGCGTAGGGGGTTGCCCTTAAAATCCATACCAGACCTAAGGGCCTGGTATGCTCCTGGAGGGGGAACCCATGCCGTTTTTTTATTTAAAATTTGGCGTGGAGTTCCCCCTCAAGGAGACACTGTCGCGTCCATATAGATAGAGATCCGACTTGGAGGCGACTTCCATTGAAATCAATGGGTACAAGTCGCCTAGAAGTCGGATTGAAGTAGTACAGGAACCTTTTCTGAAGTCGGAGCAACTTCAGTAGCGTTCATTAAGATGGCTCTCATTCACTTGCATGTAATTTCTGATGTCAAGCGACTTGGGGCGACTTGTGGTCTGCCAAGTCGCGGTAGTGTGAACCGGCTCTAAAGGTCAGAGGATACCTTAGCCTGTGATTGGATAGTGTAGGAGCAACTGCACACCATACAGGATTTACAAGATTTTAGTAATAACTGTATTAAATGATGTCTTTAATGTGTTGAAGGCTTTAAAGTTGATCTCCCACCATACAAATTCCATGCCAGATTAATGTTTGCATTTTGGGTCAAGTAGAGGCCTTGGCTCATTCTAGGGTGGTCAGGTCTCTTATAATTTTATGCCAGGAAGTCAATAGTGCTTAAATGTAAGGCACCTGTAGCCCCTTTCTTAGAATATTGGAAATCTCTAGTCAACCAAGTAATTCCCCAATACAAAAGTACATATCTCTCCTTAGGTTGTCCCAAGAAATTTCATAAAATTTGGGATATATGGTTTGATTCTTCTTATACCGCTACTTAATATTTCTATAATTGGTCTTCCCAGCTTTATTTGTGTTCAGCTTCCTTGATGATTTGAAACCACCTAGCATTGTGCTTTGATTATACTTGTCTGATTAGATACAATTTTATTGGTACTGTATTCACTAGTTTATCTTAAGTACTTCCCAGGTTTTATTGTGAGGGACACTAAAGCGGGTTGCACGGTAAAAAACTGACAACTTCGGTCGGATCGACTGTACTAACCATATGAGGTTAGTTCAGCGATCTCCACTGCTGAGCCATTGTGTTCTGACAGGGGGACAGCCTCCCCACCAGAACACTTTGATCAGCGCTCTCAGCCAATGGTCAGGAGTCTGTCGGCTGCTGGTTTTATGTCAGACAGACCAACATACACACAGATCGAATGTCGGACATTTTCTTTTTTTGAACCAGCCGTTGTCTTCCTACATTTGGCCTATGTGTACCCAGCTTAATTCTCCTGTGACATTGCCCTTCTCTGTTGACTTGGTTGACTCTGAGCAAGTTAGTCGACCACTGGCGAGTTCTTGACTTTATAGTTCTTGTTTTGGAATGTCTGTTTCTAAGTTTCGTACATTTTGTATGATTTGAGCTGGCGACTGAATGCCCAGAAGGCTCTGTTCTGTAACACCCTTTATTAAAATTGATAAGGTTTAAGAAAAAAAAAAAAAAAGAGAGAGAAGAGTAAAACCTCTGCTGCCTGTGTTCCCTCACTGGGGAGATCTTCCCTCACTTCCTGTCCTGGTTACAGTTATGAACGTGAGGGTACATTTTCTTTGACACCAGGACAGGCATTCTACCAATGTAGAATTTTTTTTCTGGTGACAGACTTCACGGCCAGGTACTTCATCTCACTTTAAGATTTCTTTTGATTCATTGTTGCATCACTGGGACAGGAAGGGAGGAGAAATGTCACAACATGAACCCCAACCCAACCAGCAAAAGACAAAGAATTACATTTAAAAATAAAATATCTATGTAGGACATCAATTTCTTGATTTGAATTCACTTTCTAAAGCCACGATCCCTTGTTTCCATCCAATATAGAGTGTTGTGAACAATTTGGGCATGAGTTAGAAGAGAGGGCCCCCAGATCCCATCAGGCATATTTATGTGCCGGCAAACAGCTATCGTTCCCATTGCTCCTACAGAGAAAGTGATTCTACTGTCATAGTAAATTGATTGGCACCGTATGTGTTGCTATTGTGTCAGTTTCACATTGGGCTCATTGTGAGCACCTTTCTATGAGGCATCTTCACAAGTTATTCCCTTCATCATTACAGCTGTGCTATGTGGCTATTTTAGGAAATGAGCAATAATAATGACACAAACAGCTGAACATACTGTACCTCGGTCCTCCAATACCGCTGCATGCTTTCTTGTTTCTGAAGTACACTTCTCATTCTATCGAAAAAATCACCCGTCTCCTCGCTGAGAAAGAAAGACAGAGAATTCAAGGCCATTGTACTGAACATACGGAATGCTTAAAGTGACAATGCTACAGATGTATTCATCTATCTTATTATTTAATGGTTTGTAATTATTTATTTTCTAACCATAAAAATTGCACTCATATTTACACAGGTCTTTAGCATTATCAGTCACAAATCTGTAGAAAAACAACATGGGTGGCCACAATCCATAGCAAAACAAATTCAGCAGGCTGGGAGGCTTTATTGTACTTAATAATAAAAACATAACTCTTTTTGAAATATAAATTAAAACATATTTGCCTTAGGGCTTGTTTAACCTCCCTGGCGGTATGATTATGTCTGGAATTTTGTACCAAAAGCGGTACAATTATTTTGCATGGAAATTTGGCGTTTTATATTGTAGGCATGCAATTCTTATGAATAACTCACTTAAATCTGTCCAAACCAGAGTCTAGTAGACATCCTGGGTATGATAGAGTTTGAAACACAAAATCATAAATTATAATATAACAAATAACTATAAAAATTATTCAATAATGTAATCAAATCAAAAACACTGAAATTTTCTCAGTTGCAGAATTGTCGCTGTCATTAAATTTAGTGTTTGATGATGAATTGTGATTCTAATTTATTATCGCTGTTTTCTAGCTGGTCTAAAACCACTTTTGACATAAAGGGACACTTTTTGGTTGCTATGGACAATCTCCAGTTTCCAGGCAGAAAAAAATGTATTTATTATATAAAACTACATGCAGGGCACTGGGCAGACCACTAGGGACAAAGGGGATGTGTAATTTTTTTTATACAGTACTGTAATCTGTAAGATTACAGTACTGTATGTGTATTGTGTGTTTTTACTTTTTTGAATTTGGTGCCGATCTCCACTCCCGTGCGTCGTAACGTCGCAGGGAATGGAGCTCAGCGGCACTCGGCACTGTGTGGATCAAGCGAGGAGACAGCTCGCTCGCACACGGGGAGACATCGCAGGATCCAGGGGACAAGGTTAGTAAGTCTCCCTGTATTCTGCAATGCAATCCCGAGTCTGGCTTGGGGTTACCGCTTATGGTACAAAAATTCTACCCCGAGCCAGACCCGGGATTACCGCCAGGGGGGTTAAACTTGTACAGAGATTGGTGTTTTTCTGAACCAGAAAAATGCGGATCTCTGCAAGGGCAAACAACTGTTTTCTATGTGCCCTCTCACACTACAAAGTCTGTAGGGTTCAATATTGAGTGTTCTATCGGATGTTCTTATGGACCTTGCTTTGTGCACTAGTGTGCAGTCATGTTGGAACAGGAGGGGGCAATCCCCAAACTGTTCCCACAAAGTTGGGGGCATGAAATTGTCCAAAATGTCTTGGTATGCTGATCCCTTAATGCCGCGTACACACGAGCGGATTTTCGACGGACTAGGTCCGACGGAACAAATCCGCCAGACAATTCGATTGTGTGTGGGCTTCATCGGACCTTTGCTGTCTAAAAATAAGATGGACTTTAGATTTAAAACATATTTCAAATCTTTCCGACGGACTCGAGTCTGGTCGAAAAAATCTGTTTGTCTGTGTACTAGACCGGCGGACGAAAACCGACGCTAGGGTAGCTATTGGCTACTGGCTATAAACTTCCTTATTCTACTCCGGTCATACGTCATCACGTAAGAATCCATTGGACTTTGGTGTGCTTGTGTGTGGCCAAGTCTGTTCGTTCGGAAAGTCCGTTGGAACTCCGCCGAAAGTCCGTCAGGAAGACTGCTCGTGTGTACGCGCCATTAGTTTTCACTTCACTGGAACTAAGGGGCAAAGCCCAACCCCTAAAAAACAACCCCACACCATAATCCCCCCTCTACCAAATGATTTGGACCAATGCACAAAGCAAGCACACCCTGCCACGCCTCCCTTAAAGAACAATTATTTATAAAAAAATTAGTTAAACCCACAAGTGCTTTTTTTTTTTTTTTTTTTTTTTTTTTTTACCACTACTATTACTTTATATTGCCTTTTTAAATTTACAAATGCAGCAGTTTAGAAATTAGGTGAAAGGTTTGGCACTGGGAAACACTTTTTGAAAGATAAAAAGTGCATTTTATATACAACTATATAGATCAGACCAAAATGTGGGACAAATGAGGAGGAAAGAAGAACAGAGGGACTTTGTTCCAAATCAGGGACAGTTGGGAGCTATGATCACAATGCAGGCAGTCCCATTCACCTCAATTGGGACGCAGTGGCTGCATGGTCACAGCCGCTGCTCCCAATTGGACAGCCATGTAGGTGCACGGCCCTGAACACAGACAGTGTGCAATTCTCATTTTAGACTGTCTAAAATAAAAAAATAAAAAAAAAGAACTTCTTGCCCACTTGTTGATATGCTATGTGGTCACATTTAAGCTGTTCTGCAGCCTCTATTGGCACTTTCCAAATCAGTCCAGGAAACACTAATAACAAAATAACATAAATCATAGCTCCTATTCTTCTTATCATTCAAAACTGCTATGCCAACAGATCCACTAGTACCCAGGGTATATTTTAGTTAATTTATTACTTCGTTAGACGGCATACATTTGCATTAAAGTTGCCTTTCCACAAAGTTAATGTTTCAAACTGAATGTGTAAAAAAAAAAAAGTATAATTTCCCTGTTTGACACAATACAGGTTGATTTTTCTATTGTCTCAGTAGGCAGCACATTTCTCAATGGCTTTCACAATAAACAGTTGCCGGTGCATAATTATCAAACAGTATACAAAGCACTTCTGTTAGCTAATCAATATTGTTTTCTACAGGTGTTCAGGAATGACGGCGTCCCAGCGTGCAGCCACTTAATGTTCAAATTGTTAATTTGTTCTTAAACACTAATCTTATCGAACATTTTCAAATATCAAAAGCATGCTGCCTAGTGGAAATAATTGGAAATCGTTTCAAGGCTATTTTTCATGAATTCTTGTTGGGAACAGTGGATTATAACAGTAACATAATGGCAAACGTTTAGACAGAATGACTTTCCTGACTTGTCACTGCTGAAACATGCTCATTATAGAATTAACCTCATGTACTAAAATGTTAGGACTGAAGATGGCCAATCACGTTACGGTCTGATTGCACAATTTGTGTACAATAATTTACCGACACACATTGGACACTGGCCTACCCTAACTACTGCATATGTTCATTTTCTAGCTAATCGGGTTATAGTTTTGGTAAATCTAGAGGAGGTTGTACAACCAGACTGTAATGTGTATAGGAAACTTCATAACGTGTTTCTCCGGTGATGCTAATCAGATTCAGGCTTTTATATTTTGGAGGAAAGATTTGGAATTTGAATGATGTTTTTTGGGTAATTGCACATGGCACGTCTAGCCTCACTGCCTGCAGCCTGTCAAAGTCTATGGCAGACTGAAATACGATACGGCTGGAGAATGCTGTATGGGGTAGAACTCGCGTTTAGTGCCTTATGCATTCAGGGACAAATGCCCAGAGTACAGAATACATGCTTTCCAGGTATTTGAGGGTAGGCTGATTCCTAACAGTCTTTTTGCAGCCACTCCCTCTCTGTATACATTTGCTCCAGCAGTGGCTGTTTCTCAGGACCAGGTGCAATATGAGCCAACATAGCTACTTATTGGAAGCGTGTGTAACAATGCAGAAATTGGTGGGCAGGGACAGTGTTATCACGGTCACCCCATAGAAGGAAGTGCCTGAACAAGGCCCTTCATGGCAGGATTACCAGGTATTATTCTATTGGAAGGTTTAGATTGATAAAAAAAAAAAAAAGATAATAAATTACAGTAAAGTTACAGTGGTTATAATATAGGAGAGAAATTGGGACTTTTAAAGTGCACACATATACAAATTTTTGAAAAATCGAAAATATTTATTGAATTAAAAATACATATATGAAAAGAGGATAAAACCACAGTACATCAGTAACAAATATCAACAAGTAAATTGTCTCTCTACATGTTTCGCCGTTCACGGCTTCTTCAGGAGATTCTGTTACAATAAGCTCTGTGTGTATAAACTGATCACTTCAAAATTTCAAAAATACAGTCATCAATAGTTGAGGAAGGGCAAGCAGGGCCATTTGGAAGCATCAAAGAGAGGGGTAATAAACTGGGAAGAACAGAAAATCCATCTCAATGCGTTTTTGAGCCAGTCAAGATCTCGATAGCAACAGCAGGTTATATTTGCTCCATTTACAAACAAGGGAAGGAAAATAAACTTTTTGAATCAAAAAGATTCTTAAAGTATTCCAAAATTCCCTGGTAATTTCTGAAGCCCTAGGCAGCATCCCTCCTTCCATGAACCGAGTGGTTCTTAAGTTAAAACTGTTTTTTTTTACCTTAATGCATTAAGGTCAAAAACTCCCCACTACCTAACCTACACCCGCTCCCTAAATACTAATCTGACACCTCTAACTGCTCCAGCGCTGTCTTGGCTGCAGCACGGCTGTCATCTATTCCTGCTCTCGCAGAAGACACTGCTGTCAGTCAAACTCCTGTGAGAAGGGAGCAGGGCATGTCAGGTTGTGTGTGTGTCTATGGATGCACATAGCCCTGCTGTTTAGTGAACATGGCTTGCCAAGGGGGGCCTCAGGAAGGAGTAGACAGCATTGGCCCACATTAGAGGAGGTGAGGGACCATTCTGAGATTTTGGTGACTGAGATTACATTTTACTAAACTTCTTACAATGTAAAAGGATAATCTATTCCCACTTTCTCCATTTAAGCATTCGTATAGCAGTGTGACAATGACCTCTTTTGGAGTCAGTAAAGGGCACTTGCCTTTTTCCTATCATTATTGGAAATGAAGACAATAGACTAATATGTATAATCTACATTTGTGCATATGACTGAACATTGAGCTCATTGAATGCAGTTTATGTTGCATTGTTTTGTACCTTTTTGCTTGTAATCCTTTCCTTGTACACCAATAGCATAAAATGTTCAAAGTACATATTCAGTACCTTTAAATAGGCAGAAAACAACAGGCAGCTTGACTTTTGTATTTATCATATAGTGGTACCAATACTCTGCAGGATGACATGGAATATATATATATATATATATATATATATATATATATATATGTTTTTTTTTTAGGATGTCTGTGCTGGCAGAATAATAAGGTATAACAGAAGCCTTCAACTTTATTAGTGGTACTCATCACCACCTGAAATGTCACTATAACATGGTCTGACAGTCTACCCTGTGCGACCAATTTGTAGCAGTGTTGTATTTCCACATCCCAGCTGTGTAAAGAGAGCCTGCATTCTTTCTCTAAATTATGACAAAAGAACAACACTCATCCCTTTGGATGAAGGGGAATCCTGTGTCTTCATTTCAGGTTCACCTTGAAGTGGTTTCTCATAATCATGGCAAGGGAGTGAGAAGACGGGTACATTCGTTTTTAGTACTTCAAAGCTACTCTGTGCCGGTAATAAAAAAAATCTGCAAAATACAGCGTGGGACTCCCCCTCCCCCCCCCCCCAATAGGGCCTGGTTTGAGTTTAAAGAGGAACCCATTTTGAGAAAAATGGCGTGCCCCCCCCCCCTATAGTTCTTGTATGGATTTTGAGGGGTACACCAAGCTAAAATGTAAAAAAAAAATGGTGTAAGGTCCCCCCGAAAATCCATATGAGACCCTTATACAAGCATGCAGCCTGGTAGGCCAGGAAACCATACCAGGTCACATGCCCTCAACATGGGGGGGGTGCTTTGGGGCAGGGGGGCTCCCCCCAAAGCACCTTGTTTATAGGGACAAGAGTCTCTTCCCCACAACCCTGGCCCATGGTTGTGAGGGTCTGCGGGCAGGGGGGGGATTAACGGTATCTGGAAGCCCCCTAGGGCCTGGTATGGATTGGGAGAGGACCCCCACGCTGTTTTTTTTTTTTAATTCTTTTTTGCCAGCAAAGGTTTTTTTTACATTCAGTGGGCAACCCGGCTGACAGCTGATAACTCATTGTTAAGGATGTGGCAGCCTGCTCCTTAACAACCAGCTATTCACTGTTTTAGAGTTTAGTGGAAAAAACACATCTGCTAAACGCTGGAAACCGGGGTTTGGTAGAGTTTAGAAGCTATTAGTGTTTTTTTTTCTGCCAAAACGCTGCTGCTCCAGAATGCGCTTGCAGAGGGTTTTTTTTGCTACTAAACTCTCCTGCCAAACAAAGCTGATAAAAGCCTATGGGGTTGATTTACTAAAGGCAAAAAGACACACTGTAAGAAAGGTTACTCCAGAGCTTAGTAAATGAGCAGAAGCTCTGCTGACTTTCATCAACCAATCATGTGCAAGCAAAAATTCTGTTTTTTTATTATGTGATTATGTGATTGGATATTCTTTGCAAAATTAAGCTTTACCTCATTTACTAAGCTCGGAAGCAACTGCCCTTGCAGAGTGCAATTGCACTTTGCAAGGTGCACAGTCTATTGGCCTTTAGTAAATAAACCCCTATGTGTGTATGAACACTTAGGATAACATGCAGGGGAGTTTAAAGGCAGTTGAAAAACATCTGACGGCCAAAATAGCAGCTGTAAAAATGCCCAGTGTGCATGAGGGCATAGAGGCTAAAGTACTATATATTATTCCCTCACCTCGCCTACTATATTTCCCACATCAAACATTCATAATGGTCTACAGCTGCAGCCTACAGCAAGCAATGTTTCACCTCTCTTTAGAGCTGGCTGTCCTTGAACTTTTAAACAAGCATGTTTTTCTATGATAGGGAATAATGGATCTCTGCAAGGACACATAGGGGTTTATTTACTAAAGGTAAATCCACTTTGCACTGCAAGTGCACTTAAAAGTAAAGTCGCTGTAGATCCAAGGAGGACATGCAAGGAAAATAAAAAACAGCATTTTAGCTTGCACATGAGTGGATGATAAAATCAGCAGATTCCACTGATTTCAGATCTACCCCTTAGATTTAGAGCGACTGCACTTCCAAGTGCACTTGCAGTGCAAAGTGGATTTGCCTTTAATAAATAACCCTCATAGAGATTGATTTACTAAAGAAAAATAGACTGTACATTTTGCAAAGTGCAGCTGCTCCAGAGCTTAGTAAATGAGCAGAAGCTCTGCTGACTTCCATCATCCAATCATGTGCAAGCAAAAAATCATTTTTTTTTCTTTCACGTGATTGGGTACACTTTACAAAGTGAAGCTTTACCTAATTTACTAAGCTCTGGAGCAACTATACTTGCAGAGTGCAACTGCATTTTGCAAAGTGCACAGTCTAGTTGCCTTTAGTAAATTAACCCCATACTCTCCATTATTCTTTATCATGTGGAGTAGCTTATAGCCCTCTGGGCCTGAGAAGATGTCATACAAAGCCTGGCTCGGAAAAGCCCACGTTATTTAACCCACACCCTAAAATGAATCCTTAAAATCTTTCCAACACTTGGAGCTTACAACCTAGCCTAGAACTAAAAAGTAATGCTTAACCCTTAACCTAACCCTTAAATTTACCTACTTAGCACCTAACCTAACCCTTGAAAAAAAAACCTAGTGAATTTCTATCACTTAAGCCATTCTATACAGCTAACCTTTACACCTAAACTTAACACCCATAACTATAAACCTATCACTTACCGGTAGCTAAAAACTATGACTAATAGAAGAAGTGAGGCAAATTTCCCAGTGAGGCTATTGACAACAATAAAAAAGCTGACGGAAATACATTTGCTTAATGCTGCAAAAGCTTGTATTCCAAGTAAATAGAAACAACCTGACCCACCCACGACTTGCCAGTGATAGTCCAAAGTTAATGACATTATGTAAAGTATATGGAGAATCTGACCTCGTCTTTGGGGGACATATCTGAAGCCTTTAAATGCATTCTATTGGACACAATTTAGATTTTCCTTGGATTATGCATCATGTAAAAGATGCTCATGTGCACCCAGAGTTGGATTCTATACAGATAGCCACCTGCTCTGTTGACTTTGTGCCCATTCTCTCCACTCACTCCCCTCCCCCAGTTGTGAGTAAGTGGATGTGCTTTGACAGGGGAGAGGCACAGCTGCTGGCTGTGTGTGAAGATGCCCCGCTCGCCACCCCCTTTCCATCTGTCAGTATCTTACATACAGGGGAGGAGAGTTGTTAGTGCAGCTGCCCATCCCCTCCCTCCTGAATGATGCAGCTGTGCATGGAACCATGGGAGATGTAGTCCAAAAAGGAGTGCTGTGCAATGGAGGCCATGAGCTGCAAATTACAATACTCAGGGACCCCTTGCATGCACAGGAGGAGAGAGCAGGACTTTCCTGGGGAAATTAAGAGGAGGTTAGAGGAGAGCAGTGCTAGGCAAGAGAGTGAAAAGACCTGATGCAGCGCTCTGCACCCACATTAAAGGACAAGGAGAAAGAGAGAGACAGAGACAGGGCAACTGGAAAACCCTTTGCTGTGCCAGGGACCAGAGTACAAAGCTGTCATCTGTGTGCTGAGAGACTGAACCACCGCTGGGATGCAGTTTGCGCTATGCTGAGGATCAGAGTCACCCAAGACAATCCAGAATGATAGGTGAGAGAGCCTTACGGCCATGACCTGTTAGCCACTAGACGACTGAGCCCTTAAGAACTAGCTACATAGTTGTCTTATGGCTCTATCACTGCCTAAGGGCCTTATTGTGACTATTCCTATGTGTGCTAATGGTACAGTTGGGCCCCAACGTTAGCCAGCTGAAGATTTAGGCCTAAAGACTGCCCATTTACAGTTGCCACAGACCTGTGCCCACTGTTTAGATTAGAGGTACCTCTCAGGGGATATTGCACATGACTATAACTATTCATGAGGTCATTCTTGGAGTCTAGAAGCAGAACAGAGAACCCAAGTTACCAAAAGGTTTGTTTGGGGGTAAAGCTACATATATCTCTCCTGTGCACCCCCCTCCTTGGGGAGCATTGGGATTTTGTTCCCTTTTCCCAACACCCTTGTTTTTCCTTCCATGTTTTTCTTTTTTTCACACCACCCCCAATGTCTACAATACCCCAGTTTTTGACATTTCAATCTTCTTTTTCTTTTTTATACAAGTTTAAATAAAAAAAATTCCAACTTCACAGCATATGTTCTTGATGCAATCGTCTTTACAATAGCACCTGGAATATTACTGTTCTTTATATGCTTTACACGTGTCCTTTTGGGATCCTGAACTTATCATCATTATTCACATTGTAACTTTGACTTTCAGAGTTCCCTTTTGACCATTTGTTCCACATCCATGTGGATAGTATATTATGAAACTTTGTAATATTTGTTGTGAAGATAAAGAATATATAATAATAATAATAATAATAATATTACTGTAAGAAATTGCGTAATGTGCTAGTATGCATCGAATTCTAGTACATTATGAAATACTTACCTTAGAACAAAGCCTTCCAGTGGTGTGCTTTCACCAATGAAGGCGCTTCCATCTTCACCTTTGGCAGTGTGATTGGCCGCGCTGCAATGACATCACTCCACGGATGATGGCATATAGCTCTGAAGGGACGGCGTGGGTATGCCGTCCCTTCAGAGCGCATGCACCGATGACATCATTGGCTGCATGCAGTGTGAATATCTCGCAGGTATAAGTTTACAAAAAGGGTTTATTCCACTTTAACAGCTTAAGGACCGCCCCACGTATATTTAGTATGGCATGGTGGTCCTTAAGCGCAAAATCACATACCTATACGTCATTCCTCTCTTCGGGTCTGGGGCGCGTTGGCCACCGGGACCTGTTGATCATTCACAGGAGAGGCAGAACGGTGGTCTGCTTATGTAAACAAGGCAGACCGCCGTTCTGTGAGGGAGGAATCAGAAACTAAGCAGAAACACAGATCTGTGTTTTCCTCCAGTCACAGCATTCCCCCCACAGTTAGAAAGCACTCCCTAGGAGCACACTTAACCCTTTGATCACCCCTAATGTTAACCCTTCCATGCCAGTGTCATTTATACAGTGACAGTGCACTGTATTTGTGTCACTGGTCCCCAAAAAAATGTCACTTAGTGTCAGATTTGTCTGCCGCAATGTCGAAGTCCCGCTAAAAATCGCTTATTGCTACCATTACTAGTAAAAACAATAAAAAAAATAAAAAGTCCGTAAATCTATCCTATAGTTTGTCGACGCTATAACTTTTGCGGAAACCAATCAATATACGCTTGTTGTGATTTTTTTTTTAACAAAAAACATGTAGCAGAATACGCCGCGAGTGCCCGGCGGACATCGCGGCCGCCGGGCACTCGCGGCCAGGCACTCGCGGCGTATTCTGCTACATGTTTTTGTTAAAAAAAAAAATCACAACAAGCGTATATTGATTGGTTTCCGCAAAAGTTATAGCCGCGATTGCCCGTTAAAACAACGGGACCGTGGAGCTGTGTGTGTAAACACACAGCTCCACGTCCTGTCAGCGAAGAGGAGACCGATCATGTGATCCCAGTACGGAGGAACACATGATCGGTCTCCTCCCCTTGAGTCCCCTTCCCCCCACAGTTAGAATCACACATATAGGGAATACATTAACCCCTGCAGCGCCCCCTAGTGTTAACCCCTTCCCTGCCAGTCACATTTACACAGTAATCAATGCAATTTTATAGCAACGATCGCTGTGTAAATGTGAATGGTCCCAAAAATGTGTCAAAAGTGTCCGAAGTGTCCGCCGCAATGTCGCAGTCACGAAAAAAAAAAATCGCAGATCGCCGCCATTACTAGTAAAAAAAAAAATGCAATAAATCTATCCCCTATTTTTTAGACGCTATAACTTTTGCGCAAACCGCAAATATGTAGAAGAATACGTATCGGCCTAAACTAAGTAAAAAAATAGTTTTTTTTAAAAAAAATGGGATATTTATTATAGCAAAAAGTAAAAAATATTGTGTTTTTTTTCAAAATTGTCGCTCTTCTTTTGTTTATAGCGCAAAAAATGAAAGCTCTATTTGTGGGAAAAAAAGGACGTCAATTTTGTTTGGGTGTAACGTCGCACGACCGCGCAATTATCAGTTAAAGCAACGCAGTGCCGAATCGCAAAAAGTGCTCTGGTAAGGAAGGGTGTAAAATGGCCCAGTGTTGAAGCGGTTAAAGAGGAACTGCAGTCTGCTCACATAATTTGTAATAAAAACATCTTTGCCATTCTGAAGCTTCCCTCCGACAACTTTTCATATTATTTTATATATACTGTGATTCTGTACTTGCCAAATATGCTGCAGAAATCTCCCTCCGCTGAGTCTGGCTGCAGCCATTTTAACTGTGGGCAGCTGAAGCTGCTGTCTGTTCACTCCCTGGATTTACACAGACACACAGAGGAACACCTCCAGCTCTGCAGCTCTCATTGGCCCTCTTATGACTTATTCCTGGCAAACTCTCAAGAGAGTGAGAGAGAGAGCTGTGCATAATGTCATAAGCCTAGGCTTTTTACCAGAAATAGGAAGTGGGCTGTAAAAGGTATTTACTGTCAGAAAAAAAATGTTTTACTATCCAAAGTTAAAACAACAAGGGCAGAAGATTTAATTGATGGAAAGTTGAAAAAATTACTTAAGTTCCACTTTAGGCATTCTCAACTATGCAACCCACTGATTTTGTCAATAATTCCCTATGGCATCACTCAATCGTCGCACAATAAAGAAGATTCGGCCAAAGATCTATATTTGCATTTCCCCTCTGGAGCTGCCGTCAAAACGTTTTATGACTAATGAGGGCCAATGCAGGAGTGTGTGCCTGGAGTCATCAGACTTTTATATATGTGCCCCTCGAATCAAGTCCCTTGTAAAAGAAAAATGAAGGCTTTGATTGAAAGTTCTGTAAAAATGCAATGCTTGTAATCTGTAGGCAGTTTTTATTTTCCACTCACTTAGAAGATTTATTTCAAACACAACCCCATTACTGTGTTTACCCATCCAGTCATGTTTATGTCAAAAAGTAAACATGGATGACATGTGTCAAAATGCTTCAAAGACATTGCATGCTGGAAGCCATCTCCTACACTTGTGCTGAAACAAAGATTACCATATTTGATAACTGGGTCCCGGCACCAGACCAGAAAGGCCTGTCGGAATATGTCAAGAGGAATTGTATTAGCAGCCCAGGAGAAGCCTGCCATGTAGCAATGGAGTAATAACAGCATCCCTATTACAATATGTTATTGCACCGTACGCGAGCCACATGCTGATTTCTCAGAGATGATTCTCATCTAGATGTTATCTAGAGTCTGTCCATTGAATACAAGTTCCTTTGGCATTAATATATGGCACCTCCTGCCACTAATAAGTCTCCATCCTGATATAGGAGTCTTGGGACTACATATTGTATTGAGTCCCCTTATTTATAAAAAGCTAGTATTTGCCCCAACCTGAAATATTGATATTGGGAGGACCGATCCTCTAAAGTGGTAGTAAACTCTATTTTTATATTTTTACCCACAGGTAAACTCTGGGCTTTTTTTTTACAGAGGATGGGTGCAGGAAGTCTCCCTTCCTGAGTCACCCCTTGTCTCTGCCCCTTACTTACCTCTGAGCACCATTCATTGGTTCCACCCCCTACCCACCTCCTAGTACCGCTCCTTTTACAGAACCAAGTACAGTGGAACCTTGGATTACGACTATAATCCGTTCCAGGAGAATGCTTGTAATCCAAAGCACTCGCATATCAAAGCGAGTTTCCCCATAGAAGTCAATGAAAACGAAGTTAATTAGTTCCGCATTGACTTCTATTGCATGCAATACCGCATGTGGCCAGAGGTGGGAGGGGGCGCCGGAGAGCCTTGGATATACTCGGTGAGAGCTCGGCTGAAGTCGGAAAGCCTCAGAAAGGCTTGGAATGGAGTATTTCGGAGTGTTTCCGAGTATTTCCGAATGGCTTCCAACCGTTCCGAGTGTCACTGGCGCCCCCTCACCTCTGGCCAAATGCGGTACTGCACATCCTATTAGCTTAAATTCTGCTCGTTTTGCGAGACAACACTCGCAAACCGAGTCAGAATAAAAAAAAAAAAAGTTGCTCGTCTTTCAAATTGCTCGTTAACCGCGTTACTCGTTAACCAAGGTTCCACTGTATCATTTTGTGATGCTAAGTAATTTGTATGGAATTTGCTAATGATAACAAGAAAGGCAGTAAAATAGATTCCCCTGCAGCCCGCAAAAATAAACCCTACCCCAGCAAAAATATATCCCTCTCCAGCAACAATAGATCCCCCACAACAAAAGACACCCCCAGCAACAATAGATCCCCCCATAACAATAGACCTCTAGCAGCAACAACAGATCTACCAGCAGCCAGCATCTATAGACCTCTCTCTCAACAATAGATCCCTCCCAGCAACAATTGAGCAATGTAAGACCCCCCTTCCCCAGCAAAAATAGATTCCCCACCAGCAACAATAGACCTACCCAGCAATAATAGACCCCCCCACGTAAAAATAGCCCCCCCCAGCAACAATACACCCTCCAGCAACAAAATAGATCCCCTAGCAGCAGTGTTAATTTTGGCAGCAAATTTTGATTTATTGTTAGTCTTAGAGCCCTTTCACACTAACAGCACGGAGGCGCTTTTTCGACTGCTAGTGGGGTGCTTTTAACCCCCGCTAGCGGACGAATAAAGGGTTAAATGCGCCTGAAAAGCGTTGCTGCCAAGGCGCTTTGCGGGCACTTTAGGAGAGATGTATACACCGCTCCTAAGAGCCCTTTCACACTGAAAGAGTGGTGGCGTAGTTTTAGAGGCGCTTTTTGGCGATAGCGGCTGAATAAAGGCTTAAAAGGGCCTGCAAATCAGCGCTTTGGCTGCGCTGCCCATTGATTTTAATGGGCAGGGGCGCTTTAGGAGCCATGTATACACCGCTCCTAAAGCGCCTCAAAGAAGCTGCTTGCAGGACTTTTTTGGATGTTCTGCCAGAGCAGCGCCTCAGTGTGAAAGCACTCGGGCTTTCACACTGGGATTGCACATATGAGGCATTTATCAGGCACTTTACAGGTGCTATTTTTAGCGCTAAATCGCCTGAAAAACGCCTCCAGTCTTTTGACTAAAATGGCATTTTAGTCCCATTTTAGTCTTCTGCAATTGTTTTAGTCTTATTTAGTCGACTAAAATTATAGTCGTATTTAGTAGACTAAAATTATTTTAGTCGACTAAAACCAATTTTAATCGTCTAAAATCTAATGGGTGTAGGTAAATTGTAATGCATTATTTAAAGAGGAACTGTAGTCTGCTCACATAATTTGTAATAAAAACATCTTTGCCATTCTGAAGCTTCCCTCCAACTACTTTGCATATTATTTTATATATATACTGTGATTCAGTACTTGCCAAATATGCTACAGAAATCTCCCTCCACTAAGTCTGGCTGCATCCATTTTAACTGTGGGCAGCTGAAGCTGCTGCCTGTTCCACTTCCTGGATTTACACCAACACACAGAGGCACACCTCCAGCTCAGCAGCCCAAACATTTCAGATGTCTGATATGTGTATGTTGTGCTTGTATTGGTATTTATATTATACATATATACATATACACTTTATTGCCTGCCTTTACATGCACATGAACTTTATTGGCATCCCAGTCTTATGCCCCGTACACACGGTCGGATATTCTGATGGAGAAAGTCAGATCGGATTATGTAGTCGGAAAATACGATCTTGTGTGGGCTCTAGCGGGCTTTTTCCGTCTGAATTTCCAAAGGGCAAAATTTGAGAGCAGGATCTAAAATTTTCCGACAACAAAATCCGATCTGACTTTTTCCGATCGTTTGTAGAGAATTACGACGCACAAAGTGCCACGCATGCTAAGAAGAAATTTGGAGATGAAAGCTATTGGCTAATGGCCTATACGTAGTTGAAAAACAAACAACCACCGCTCCAAGACTCTCCTTACAAGCGAATGCTCCTGCTCCTGTGTGGGAGCCCCAGGTGCTGGCTAATAGCACAATGATTAGAAATCAAAAGGAAGAACTCCGGACAGCCGCACACCGGGAAATTAAAATCCAAAGGGTTTATTTAAAAGCAAAAAGACACTACAATCCAAACACGGCAAAAAAGGGGGGTACAGAGCTAGCCTTCCCAGAAGAGTTGAAGCTGTTATAGCTGCAAAGGGTGGGATAACGCAATATTGAACCAGACGTCCCAATATTTTACAATATAATATATATATATATATATTTATATCCCATGTTGTTCACTGATATCCTTTAACCGCTTCCGGACCAGCGCACAACGATGTACGTCGGCAGAATGGCCCATGGAGATTTTTAAGTACCGTAGTTTGTCGCCATTCCACGAGTACATGCAAATGTAAAGCGTAACATGTTAGGAATCTATTTACTCAGCGTAGCATCATCTTTCACTATATGCAAAATTGGGCTAACTTTACTGTTTGCTTATGTTTGGAGTGGTTAAAGTAGATGCAGAATGATGTAAACTCCTGTGACCCACAGGAGAAGTAGGGCAAAAAAGAGCTTTGGCCCTACTTCTCAATCAACGTTAGGGCCCACACTGTGTAAAGATGCCTATGATGTGGCAAGGTGGCATCACTTATATTTGCAAATATGGGGTGTTTAAAGCATTCGCCGGGGTGTTGTAAAGACAAATACTGTATTTCTGGTACAACGAGGGAATGCTTTTTCTGCCATGTTTCAGGGCCATGATGGAGCTTACAGTACTGTCCACTATAGCATGTTTGCTTTTACGCTATGACAATCATCTGGAAGAAACTAGACACAACACAAAAATGTCATTTCTGCCATTATGCCCTTTCCACACATAGTACATATAAATATTAGAATTTTAGTGGAAATAAATTATTTTCTGAATTTATCTGCATATAAACAGTCTTTATCGAAGCTCACCTGTTTCATTTGGTGAAAACAGCAGCTTCCATCTTGCAACCAATTAAGGTAATTTTCAAATTGCAGGGAACAAAACTAACAGAACTAATTATAGAATTACATGTTCTTTTCATTGTGCTACTTTTCCTCAATTAACCTCTACAAGAGAGCTTATAAATCACTGTAGTTAGAATAACACAGAGGAAGCAGAAAGGGTTTTGTGCATATTAGAAATTGTCTCAAGGACTGCTAAACATATGGTATTGCTAGTGTAAATACTAACAATATTAATAGTCACATTATTGTTCCTATACCTGAACAGAACTTGCAGATCTTACAGAGACGTTGGTTTAGGCTACATTCACACATCTGCATTTTTCTTAATGTGCAGTGGATTCAATATTTCACATATTTAAGATGTGTTTTACATGTTCGTCACTGAAAAGCAAGCATGATTTATTTTTTTAACACTATACTAAATCCCAGAGGTAATAAAACTGAAATGTAAAAAGACGAGAACAGGCGCCTCCAGGTTTGATCTAATAGTATTTAATGAATTAGAGGTGCAATTATCCACTTACATCAAAGTTATGGAAGTCCGGCACATGTCCTATCCACACTGATAGGATGAGAAAGGAGCGTGCCTGTCTTATTAGCCAGAGCTCATGCTCCAAAACGTCGTTGCGACCACCAGTGACATCACCGCGACTGGCGCTGCGTTCCAACACCGACCCACAGCTTAAACCAAGACTCGATCACAGCTCTCTAGCCTCCCAGAAATCCTGCTGGACAGGATTCCCTAATCCTGAGCAAGGAAAGCTGCAGTAATGCTAAAGCGCCGGGCCGATGCCACAACAGTGTGGATAGGACATGTGTCGGACTTCCATAACTTTAATGTAAGTGGATAATTGCACCTGTAATTCATTAAATGCTATTAGTTCTAACCTGGAGGCGCCTGTTCTCTTCTTTTTGCATATTCTGGAGTCTGCTCCCAACTTCCCTCTGAAGACTTGCCCTGGTTTTTGGACTTTTGCAAACTGTATACAGGTCTCCACCCCCCCATTTAGTCTCTTCATTCATACTAAGCCCCCGTACACACGGTCGGAAATTCCGACCACAAAATCCGTCTGATTTTTTCCGACGGATTTTGTCCGACACTGATGTTGCATAAACACGGTCGGACAAGGTTGTCGGAAAATCTGATCATTCTGAATGTGGTGACGTTCGTTGCGTACGACAGAACTATGTAGAGGCTAGTAGCCAATAGCTTTGGTCTCGTAATTTGATCTGAGCATGCGTGGCACTTTGTCCATCGGAATTCTCTACACACGATCGGAAAAAATCAGATCGGATTTTGTTGTCGGAAAATTTGAGAGCAGGATCTCAAATTTTTTCCGTCGGAAATTCCGATGGAAAAAGTCTCATGGAGCCCACACAGGGGCGGATTTTCCGACAACATGGTCCGATCGGACATTTCCGACCGTGTGTACGGGGCATTAGAACCCTATAACAAGGACTAAATTGATGGACTTTCTGCTATCATACATACCATGTGACAGTGCCGCTATCCCCTATGTAAAACTGAAATGTAGCTATTTTTTGTACACTACAGCTTTGGTGACATTACTGTTCTGTAATGAAGGGTGTCCAACATTATGCAGGCAGATGGATCCTAGTGAAATCTTCACTGTATAAAACAGGAAAGGTATATAAAAAGATATCCAAAGAATTGAGAATGCCAATCAGCAGTGTTCAAACTCTAACCAAAAAGTGGAAGATGAGGGGTTCTATTGAAACCAAACCACGGTCAGGTAGACCAACTAAAATTTCAGCCACAACTGCCAGGAAAATTGTTCGGGATGCAAAGAATAACCCACAAATAACTTCAGGTGAAATACAGGACTTTCTGAAAACATGTGATGTGGCTGTTTCAAGATGCACAATAAGGAGGCACTTGAAGAAAGATGGGCCACATGGTCGAGTCGCCAGAAGAAAGCCATTACTATGCAAATGCCACAAAGTATCCAACCTAAAATACGCCAAACTGCAGCCTCAAGCCTCAAACCTTCTAGCACAGTCATTTGGAGTGATGAGACCAAAATGTAGCTTTTGGTCACAACCATAAATGCTACATTTGGAGAGTCAACAAGGCCTATGATGAAAGGTAGACCATTCCTACTGTGAAACACGGTGGATCGCTGATGTTTTGGGGATTATTATACAGGATTTATATAGCGCCAATAGTTTGCACAGCTCTTTACAACATGAGGGCAGACAGTACACTTACAATACAAATCAATACAGAGGGGATCAGAGGGCCCTGCTCGTTAGAGCTTACAATCTAGAAGGGAGGGTCAAGTGGAACAAAAGGTAATAACTGTGGGGGGTGAGCTGATGGAGAAATAAAAATACAGTTGCTAGGCGTGGGTAGGGTAGGCTTCTCTGAAGAGAAGGGTTTTCAGGGATCGTCTAAAAGCTAATAGAGTAGGAGATAAGTGGACAGATTGGGGTAAGGCATTCCATAGGATTGGAGAGGCTCTGGAAAAGTCCTGGAGGTGAGCATGGGAGGAGGTCATGAGGGAGCTAGAGAGCAGGATGTCTTGAAAGGAACAAAGTAGGTTGGTATTTAGACTCTTGGCTAGTGATGTAGCTGGGGGCTAAATTGTGGATGGCTTTGTAAGTAGTTGTTAGTATTTTGAATTTAATTAGTTGGGTGAGTGGAAGCCAGTGGAGGGATTGACAGAGAGGAGTAGCAGACACAGAGCGGTTGGTAAGGTGGATGAGTCTGGCAGCAGCATTCATGATGGATTGAAGGGGTGATGGACTATGTAGAGGTAAGTCAATGAGAAGAGAGTTGCAGTAGTCGAGGCTAGAGATGACCAGCCAATGAATTAAGATGCAAAAAGCCGCGCTAAGTATTAAATATAAATTAAAATACCAAAAAGTGAAAAAAAGAATGAAAAGACAATATTAGTCCATACAATCTTGTGTGAAGTCAAATGACTAATGAAACTTAAAGTCCATGTGAAACTCAAAGTGACCAGTGAGAGAATATATAATATATATATATAACAATGTGAAGTCCAAAAAAGTGACTGTAAGAAATCCACCAAAGAACCGTGATCCACCACCACTCTAATGATGCGCTTACCAGAAGGCAAGCTTGGATAAGCCTGTAACTCAATGATGTCAGGATATAACCTGGACCGTCAGACCTCAGCACCGAATCCAAATCTCCACGGATATGATTGACCAAAGACCCGGATCTGAGCAGTATTTTCCCTTTAAAACTGCCTTAATATGGGACCTCTCCAGAGATGTGAAACCCGGAACCGCTCAGCATCACCATGAAATTATATGAAGACAAGGGATGCACACAGGACAGCTCCCACTCTCTACACAAACACAGAACTGGTTCCAGGATCAAATTAGTCATTTGACTTCACACAAGATTGTATGGACTAATATTGTCTTTTCATTCTTTTTTTCACTTTTTGGTATTTTAATTTATATTTAATACTTAGTGCGGCTTTTTGCATCATATATTTCTGTTTAGTGTGTATATCTCACATTTTTTAAGCTGCTGCTTCTTTCATCATTATATTTTTTTAGTATCATACTTAATTAACCTAATTTTTTATCACATTCATTTTCACTGGTTAGGGATTAGCGTGGTGTTTGCTCTATTATTTCCAATGAATTAAGAGCTTTGTTTTGTCATTGTTAAGAAAGGGGCGTATTTTGGAGATGTTGCGGAGGTTGAGGCGGCAGGATTTGGACAGTGATTGGAACGTGGTGCTTAAAGGAGAGTTCAGAGTCCAGGACTACACCTAGAACCTTGGCATGCAGGGATGGGCTTATAGTTGTGCCATCGATTTTGACAGAGAGATCAGGGGAAGGAACACATGGGGAGGAAGAATTTTAAGTTCAGTTTTGGATAGATTGAGTCTGAGGAAGTGGTGTGACATCCAGACTGATATATCTGATAGTAAATTTGTGCTACGTGAGGAGACAGAGGGAGTGAGCTGAGGAGTAGAGAAATGGATTTGGGTGTTGTCAGCGTAGAGGTGGTATTGAAAGCCATGGGAGGCTATCAGCTGACCCAGGGAGGTGAAAATAGGAGAAGTCCAAGAACAAAACCTTGGGGGACCCCAACAGAAAAAGGAAGAGGCGAGGAAGAAGCAGAGTTGTAAGAAACGCTAAAGGTGCTGTTAGATAAGTAGAAAGAGAACCAGTGAACAGTACAGTCACGGAGACCAAAGGCGTGGAGTTTTTTGACAAGGAGGGGTGGTCAACCATATCAAAGGCAGCAGAGAGGTCCAGGAGTAGGAGTACAGAATATCACAATTGGATGGAATCAATACAAAAAAAATTAATGCACAATTTTTACAAACATTGCTGACAGAAATTTTTTTTAGAAAGATACAAATTATAGTGAATAAAATAATTAACCCAATGGTGAGTATATTAATAAATTATTTAAGGTGAGTTTAAAGAAATCCCAAATTGGAGGTTCTCTATTAATAGTCCTCAAAAGAAAAAAAGGCAGGGTGTATTGGTATACAGAGGAATGAGTCCTTCCAAAGGGTTTCACAGGTGATAGAAGTGTTTTAAGCAAATCAATGTCCCAGCCTTCCAAGTGATATGCTTACCAGAGATAAGCAACAAATCCGCAGTTGGCTTATACCCAGCCTGGGCCTTTAGATGAATCAGGAACCCGGAACTTGAGGTACTCGAGAGTGGCGTATGCCCCCAGAGACCGGCGATAAACAGTGCATATAGTCTCCCAGGTAAGATAGGCCAGTAATTGGTAGCCAGAGGTCCTGGTCCACTTCAAAGATCGATGCTCACTCTCCTAAGCTCAGCGGCTCAACATTTATACCCAAAGGGAGAGAAAGCAGCAGACCATGGGGTAGTACTGCGGATTTGTTGCTTATCTCTGGTAAGCATATCACTTGGAAGGCTGGGACATTGAGAACCTGTATTTGGGATTTTGTTCACCCTGCCTTTTTTTCTTTTGAGGACTATTAATAGAGAACCTCCAATTTGGGATTTCTTTAAACTCACCTTAAATAATTTATTAATATACTCACCATTGGGTTAATTATTTTATTCACTATAATTTGTATCTTTCTAAAAAATTTTTCTGTCAGCAATGTTTGTAAAAATTGTGCATTAATTTTTTTAGGAGTACAGAATAGTGTTCATTGGTTTTGGCCGTGATGTGTGAGCTACAAAAGGCACAGGAAATTTAGTCAAAATTGATGGCAAGATGAATGCAGTATGTTATCAAAAAATACTGGAGGAACATTTACATTTATCAGCCAGGAAGCTGCGCATGGGACATACTTGGACACTCCAACATGACAATGATCCAAAACACAAGGCCAAGTCGACCTGTCATTGGCTACAGCAGAATAAAGTGAAGGTTCTAGAGTGGCCATCTCAGTCTCCTGACCTCAATATCATCGAGCCACTCTGGGGAGATCTCAAAAGTGCAGTTCATGCAAGACAGACCAAGAATTTACAGGAACTGGTGGCTTTTTGACAAGAGGAATGGGCAGCTTTACCATCTGAGAAGATAAAGAGCCTCATCCACAATACATGGTATTAAGAACTGGGGTATGTAATCTTTTAAACAGGGTAATTTGGCTAGTTTCTGTTGTCATTATGATTTAAAAAGAGCAAACACAGTTGATTGATAATAAATTGTTTCAGCCAAACACTAACTATTAGTGAAAGAAAAGTTTTTTGTGTTATCATTCATATTCGCTGAACAATGGCTAAGAAATTATAAATTCTGCCAGGGTATGTAAACTTATGAGCACAACTGTGTATATATATATATATATATATATATATATATATATATATATATATATACACACACAGTATATACACACATACACACACATATATATATATACTATATATATTTTTTTTTTTTTTTTGATTGAAGTATTTCAATAAAGTGGTCTGGTCTTAAGCCAGCAAAATGGTCCGGTCTGAAAGTGGTTAAACTGCATGAATATTAAGTGGTTCTAAAGGCTAGACATTTTTCCTGAATGCTTGAATGTCTGCCCCAATAGCAAGCAGCTTATTATGGTGGCAGATACTGAAGAGAAGGAGCCAACAGCACCCGCGGAGACTCCAGATAAGGAGGTGTGGGGCCATTCTGTGCAATTCCATTGCACAGAGCACGTAAGTATAACATGTTTATTATTTAAAAAAAAATAAAAAATGTAATCCTTACAACCGCTTTAACTTTGCTAAGTGAACATTCTATACTCTTTTAGTAAAGGTAGAAAGCATGTTATGCATTGTCCTATCATGGAGAATGCAGCTACCAACTTTTATATTGCTGCGTCCTTTACAACAGAAACGACAAAGATGACAAATAATTCCCTTTATAGGTGTGGGTAATTTTATATGATTAATATCAGTAACTCTTTCTTACACTTTAACATTTTTATTTTCGTACATATATCAAATAGGTGTGGAACCTAAACTGTAGTGGTATTTACATTATTATTTTTTGGCATCCACCTTTCCATGACAAGAAATCATTTTTGATCAGAGATCTCCAATCTTCCATCAAACTAAGGCAAAGGTTACCCCACTTTTCTTTTTCATCTCTTTTTGTCATAAGGCACACTGTTGCTATGCAACGTTTGTTACTGCCGTTTACTTTGACCTTTATTGGCCGTGAAAAATGCCTATATTGAATTACAGGGTTTAGCAAAAAGCACAATGTTGATGCTTTTTGCTGGAAGACTCTTGGGTGGATATCAAACTAGCTTGGAGGTCACTCAGGCAAGAGAGCGTAGCTCGGCACTAAAATAGAACTATTGTCCTCTAGCTGATACTTTTTTGACAAAAACAAAATACAAAAAATAATCCTTAGCGTCTACTAACCAACTCTCTCCCATCTGTTCTTCTATATTATTTTTTTGTTGAAATATTGCTAGAAACCTTTGTTGCCACTGAATGTGAAAAGCATGGCTGGAATCCAATGACATGAGCAAAAACACTCTTTCCTGTCACTGACATTGTCATTTTGCAGTCCTGTCAAAGGCATTATTCTGACACGATATAAGAAAAACAGAGCACAGACATGGCATGTAAAAAGTGGAAAATGGATATATTCAAATGTATAATATTAAAATTTTGTACAATATTTATTGTAATAAATATTGTATTGTAATAAACCTTAAAGCGTTATTTTTTTGTTTAAACAATAAACATGTTATACATGGCTACTCTGTGCAATGGTATTGATCCTCCTCTTCTCAGGTCCCCTCCGGCGCTCTGGTTTCTTCTCTATGCGCCACCACAAAAAGCCACTATTTGGGTGCACCTGCAGGGTTGCTACTGAGCCGGACTGTGTGCATCCATTGACTGTGTGTCTTAGCCCGACCCCCCACTCTCTGCTCACAGGATTTGATTGACAGCAGCAGGAGCCAATGACTCCCGCTGCTGCTTCTATGAACAGAGAGGGAGGAGAGAGCCGCTGAAGACGGCCACATCGCTGGATTGAGATCATGCTCAGGTAAGTATGAAAGAGTTACTAAACCCACAACAGTAAAATCAGTCTGTATATGCAGTAAAGCATGCTTGTTATACTCACTGGCACTCACAAGTGGGTGTGGTGGGGGATGATGACAGTTCGCAGTGGATGGGAAGTCCAAGTGGGGACTATGGTCTTTATCCGTTATATGGGATGGTGCCCATTGGCTCTCACGGCGGATGGACTGACAGCTCCTATCTACACTCCCGCTGGAGATACATACTTTGGACGGATATCCGAACACCGAATGGACCATCCTGGCTATACAGGGCAGCTCAACACCAGCTCCCTCTGGACGGATCTCAAGCTGATCTCGCTCCCTCTATACAGCTTGCCTTCTTCCTATAGCAGATAAAGACCATAGCTCCTGGTTCACACTTGGACTTTCCATCCAATGCGAACTGTCGTCATCCCCCACCACACCCGCTTGTGAGTGCCATTGCTATTTATATAGTTTTTTTATCTTTTAATTGTGCTACACGATGCCTGCTTGGCACTTTTTTTCCATTCCCTCTTGCATTTCAGATTGTGGATTCCCAGCCCACTTCTAAAGGCAGCCTTGCAAGCATCTATGGTGTCAGCCAGTCTTTTTATTAACTATTTTTTAATCAGTAGCTTGATTATATCCTATGACCACGGGATTGGCACAGAGATAGCACTGTAGTGTAGTGTGTTTTGTTATACTTACTGTGGAACCTAAGGGGTTAATCCTCTGCATTGTGTAAACGGCTGTTCAAACTTGTATGCACAGATCCTCCCCTCCCTTCACTGTCCCCCCGGACAAGTCCTGATAAGAAGGGCCTCAGGCTGCACATGCTCAGTTTGGTGTGTATTGCTACAGAGAGTTTTTTTTTCTTGGGAGGGTGCATGTGATCAGCCCTGGGCCAATCAGCACTGTCCAAACATGTCCAGACAGAGGGTCAGGAGTCCTGCAGCCTCATAGACAGCTCAGTGCAGTATGAAAACTCCTCCTACAAGCTTCTATAGGAACTGATAGAAATCACAAGACTGCTATATACTACTGATGAGAAAAGGTATTTATCAGTTTATTTTTACTAAAATAATTGCATTTCCATGTTCTGTGTACTGTGGGAGATCAGATATAGTGAATGCAGGGTCCTGAGTTTGGTAACACTTTAAAGCCCCATACACACGGTCGGACTTTTTCATGGATTCTGTCCGATCGGACAATGTTGTTGAAAAATCAGACCGTGTGTATGCACCATCGGACAGTGTACGTCGGATTGTCCGACGGACAAAGTCTTATCTCCTGCTGGAAAGATTTGCCGACAACACGGTCCGATCACACCAAATCCGATCGTGTGTACGGTTGTCCGACCGGACAAAGTGCTACGCATGCTCAGATCACATTACAAGACCAAAGCTATTGGCTACTAGCCTCTACGTAGTCCCGTCGTAGGCAACAAACGTCACCACGTTCAGAATGATCGGATTTTCCGACAACTTTGTCCGACCGTGTGTACGCAAAACCAACATCAGACAAAGTATGACGGACAGGATCCGACCGACCTGGTCCGCGGATTGTCCGACCGTGTGTATGGGGCTTAAGGGGGTGAAGGGGCGATACATGTAATGGGACATTGTTTAGCTTAATGCAGAGAATGCAATGAGGTAAAAAATGTCCAGCCTTTAAAACCATAATCCAAGTTTTTCATTCAAAGTGCTGTTTGTTTTTCATGTGTTCGTACAAAAAAAATAAGCAACTAGTCCTTTACAGAAGCTGCAAGTCACATATTTAAAGGAAACCTGTTTGCCATATAAGGATTCATTGGCATAATCTAATAAGACAATGCAAACCAGTAAAAACACAACTTTAGCATATGATTCTTGATTAGCTGTAGCAGAGCCCTTCTGCTCCTTACAGTCTGACACCATCAAAGTATTATCTCACCCATTCCTGCTTCTGGTCAATGGATTACATTAAAGGGGTCATCTAAAGGTAGGGTCTAGAAACATAAGTAGCTACCCAGTGGCATCCACTAATACGCAACCTCCTTGCAGAAAATATTGCTGCAGAATAACTACAAAGTGGGCCTAGGCAAACAAGCAGCAGGAACAAAATGCCCACCGCCAGTGCTGTTTCATTCACTGCTGACTTTCTTACACTGTTTGAAGGATAAGGCTGCATGAGTCTAGACCCACTTTATGCCATAACTGATGATTTCTATACTTTTTCTGATTCATGGAGTCTGAATGTATGCAGGTACAGGATCAGCATTTAAGCCAGGCAATTAGCATTCAGGATTATAGGCCACCATTTAGGTTAAGGATTTTCCTTAACACAGGTTCTTTAAAACTCTCCTATGAACCATTTTCATGTGACTGTCTTTTACTCCTGGAGGGGATTTAGAGATGTTTTTGCTACTGTTACATACAGTACATGCAATCAGGTGCAGCAGAAATCCCTGTTTTTTAATTCCTTTTAATATGATTGAATGCTCAACATAATCACAGGTTCCCATCACTTGAGTTCAGTTTGAGCTAGGAAATTAATCCTCGTTGATGGACCATTATTATGGAAAATGCTGTATTTTGCTAACTGTATATGGTTAACATATATGGTATATATTAATTTTACATTCAGTACTCTATTCAAAATTCTGGTTGGTTGAAAGGCCAAAGAAGGGAAGCTCTAGGCCTTAATACTAACTTTATCATTTTGCAAGACCAAAAGGGGTTCTTTTTTAGGCTAAGGTGTCTAGCTCAAACACACGCCTTGCGGTGATGACGAAAAGGAACACAATCTTGTGAGTGAGAGAGAGCCATATGAATGATGCCCCGTACAAAGGTTCCAATGAAAAAATGGTAGGCTAGTGGTCTTTGACATAAAATCGCAAGGGCCAAGATTTGCCCCTTGATAGTACCAAATGTTGATCTAGGCCTGACTGCATAAATGTCAGGATACAATGTATGGAGTATTTCCTGCAGGGAAACTTTTTTCCTTATACCAGGCGATGTAATCTTTCCATGTCCAATGGTAGACCTTATGAGAGGTAAATTATCTGGTTATGAAAAACATGGAAATTTCTGACAAGAAGTTTTAATCAGGTCAGAGTACCACAACTGCATGGGCCAGTCCGGAAGAATGGGGATCACAGGAATGTCCTCCATTTTGATCCTGCATAGTGGATGAGGCATTTGTTTTTAGAGGAGGAAAAGAGTAAATCAGGCTGTACTAATCTGACAGAGTCACCAGAACATCCCCTGCTTCCATCAGAGGATCTATGTCTCTGAAACCAAACCTGCATAGTTTGGTGTTGAACTAGGAGGCCAGGATGTCTGCATCTGATGTCCCCACCTGTGACACAGGTCTCAAAACACTTGTAGGGAGTGTAGGGACTAGTCCTCTGGGTCCAGGCATTGCCAGCTGAGGTAGCCTGCCAGTTGTCTGCACCTGGAATGTGAATGGCAGACAGGGTTGAAACATGGAGTACAAAATTGTTTTCTAACTCTCTTGCAAAAATGTGTCCTGGTTTCTCCCTGGTGAATGATCTACACCACTGCTGTGTCATTGTCTGAATGGATTCTGACTGAATGACCCTCCAGTCCAGGTGTCTAGCACTGCAGGGACAACACTTGTAACTTCAGAATGTTCATTGGTAGATAGGATTTCTTTGACAAACAAGTCCCCTGCATCAAGCAGGTGATTAGCAGCTGGATTCCCGAGCCACCAGGCGAGAGATAACTTGTTTTTCGATGTCAGGAGTTGAATGGCTCCTGGGCTGTAGAGTCAAAATCTGGAATGGGAGAGTCAGAGGTTTTCATAGGGAGAAAAGACTCTGGCTTTGGCCGTGTCTTGGACTAGACCTAAATATTCCAAGTGTGTTGGTTAAAGCTCAGATTTTTGTTAAGGTTTGGAATGTCCTCATAATATTGATGGTCAGAGTTTGAGCTGACTGTTCTCTCAACTGGAGGTCATCTAGGCATCCCACAAGGCTAGCACCAGGTCCACAACCTTGTTGAACACTCAGGGTGCAGATGATAGGCCAAATGTTAGAGCCACAAACTGGTAATGTTGTGTGCCCTGAGCAAAATGTAGATAACTTTGTTGCACTGGAATGGTGAGACATGAAAGTATGCATCCTTGATACCCACTGAGGCTAGGAAAGACTTGATAGTTTTCATGCCGAACCTTTGAACATGAAAAAAAAAAGACATTTAAGGCTTCCAAATCCAAGATGGGGTAAATGCCCTCTTTTGGTCTTGCAATAGTGAAAAGGTTGGAGTAGAACCCCTGAAACCTCTTCCTTATTACTGCAATCACAAAAAACGAAAACATGCTGGGAGTGGGAGTGATTATACCTGTCCGGTCCATGCCTTTGTTTGTTTGCCAGTGTCCAAAGCCTCGTAGCAGTATAACCCAATTGTCTCAGATTTACTGAAATCTGTTTCCCTTAATCAAAGATAAAGAAATATAATTTTCCTTGCAGTGTCAGCGGAAGCAGCAAAAACAAAAGATAGACATTCAGTTGTTGAGTTTTGTATATTAGGTTTAACACTAGCATTTAAACAGAAAGATTGTTTGTAAATATTATTTGTTAATATGTTAGTTAATTCTGCCTGTGCTATGACATTTGCTGAACAAAATATTTTAAGCAGCTGTTCACCTTGGGTGTTTCAAAGTTGTTTTTTCCTTGTCGGCTAGCTTTTTATTATGTAATCAGCTTCTCTTATTTGCAAAGAGTAAGCTGCTGCGTCTGACATGCCAATTTTCAAGCAAATTCTTTACATTTACTTAATTATAATAATTTGCCATTGAGATTCATAGTAACACGTAGGAATTACATTTTATCTGAGATGCACCCACTGTGTATGATTGTCCGAGAGCCGTGCCATGTGCCAAATTGATGGACAAATAGAAAAGACTTAATGACAAACTGTGTACTGCAGAAAGTGTTCCTTGTCACTCCTTGAAGAGTGTCTATATATGAATAAAGAGCCTGCATGTATACAATGCATCCTGCTGGTAAGGCTTCAAACTGCCCATCCTTCTATTAAGATGTTAAAGTAGACAAACAGGACACAATTGCTACTAGAAGGTTTACCAGTTACCAAATAATCAAAAAGAAAAAGAAAATTACATCTAAAGATACTTGACAAATTCTTGCCCTTGCGGAGTTGATGGATTTTACCCCAAGATAAGGAGCAACAGTAATATTTTGTGTCTTGCAAGCTAACCTTAGCTGATTGAGGAGCATCATGCACAGCAAGCATTTACCAAGCAATTTAACAAGCTTCAAGGACCTTTCGTTATAGCACTTGAAGCTCTACCCCCCTTGTGTCCCTTTTAAAAAAATGTTTTTGTAAATTTTTTGGAGTTGCCTTTGGTCCAGTCACATGATATACCGGGATCCTGTGACAGCGTTGGGAAGTCCTCATTGATGCAGAGAACTGCATTCATGAAGTGACATGGGCACTGTTCTCTTTATCATTCTTCTGTGAGCCCAGGTTTGACAACATGCCCATAAAGGCCATGTCCTTGATGGCCTGGGTTTAGAGACAGTGGACTGTCTGGGCATCATTCAACTCAGCATCAGATAAAGAGGCAGAGTGCTGCACGGGATCATGGACAGGGTCAATGGAGTTTGACTTTAAGGCACCATTCAGCTTAAATCTGGGAGTACTGAATACATTTTTAATGAAGTGCTCGCTGTAGATTTAAACAAGCTTTTGGTAAGGTTTTAGTAAGCCTTGCCATGGGGACGATTCTTCTCTTTTTATATTGAGAGGATAGAGTGAAGTAATTTGCCATGGGAGTAAACCCTAGAAATGTATTTGAAGTAGGGTTGCACCAATATCAATACTAGTATTGGTATCTGTGCCGATACAGAGCATTTGCACGAGTACTTGTCCTGATACCTATACAGTCAGGGATGATCAGTGCGGCTGTGGGGGGTGTTACAATCACTGATCTCCCTGTCTAGATTTCAATAAAGCAGCTGACAGCCACTTCTCTTCCTCTCTCCCCGTGGCTTTCAACTGCTTTACTGAAATCTATACAGGGAGATCTGTGATTGTAACTCCCCCCACTGTCGCATCGATCATCCCCGACTGTCTGTGTTCCTTGTTCAACCACCTGTTTTTACCTCCCTCCAACAGTATGTGTAAACATGCCTTCAGGGCTTTTTCATACAGTGGCACCAATACTTTTTTTTTTTTATCCAGCGGTAATAGGCCTGAATTGACTGATGGAACTAGCAGCCACAACAGATCTAAAAGCTAGAGGAAAGTCTGTTCCTACAAAAATAATGCTAAAGCCCTTAACTTTGTACTTACTGGTCAGTGACAAAACAGCTTTATAGTATAGTTTGTAAACTAAAGACAATGCAGTTTATATCCTGAAAAAAAAGTATATTAATTAAAGTAGAACTATAGGAAAAAAAAAATCATTTTGGATAGTAAGGGATGGTTTTGACCCCTGCAGGATTTATTTTTGCCATATTTGAACCTTTGGGGAGATTTACCTTTACTTCCTGTACCATAGCCAAAACGGGGCCCCAAGGTCACTAGAACTAGTGTCCCCATTGCAAGATTTCCCCTGTACTACTTTTCTAGGGACAACCCAAAATGGATAATGGTAAACAGGACAAAGGAAAATTTTCCCTAACAGGGACACATACAGCATTAAAAACTTACAGGTGTTCTAATCCATCTCCCCTCTATCCAAAACGAAAAAAAAAATTCTGCCTTTAGTTATGCTTTAAGAGTCAACAGCCACACATAGAGAACAATGGCTGGAGAGCATGTACGCAGCTTGATTAGGCCGCAACGTTAGAGGGAGAAACAAGGCAGACTTTATCATGAAATAAAAATTAGAGTGTATTATTTCAGAGAAAATAGTCACAAATATTGTATAGCCATTGCATAGTATGTGTGCAGGTTGCTTAGGATACAATATTAAGGCCTTAACATGGCCCTTTTTATCATGAAATAAAAATGTGAGTGTTTTTTCTGGTACTGAAATTGCTCACTAATAACAGCTCCATGTACAGAACTTACACCACTTTAGGCCTGTCTGATGGTCTCTGGGGCATTGCCTAACTTTAGTATCAGCTATGGCAAAAAAAAAAAAAAAAAAATTAAACCTGAAACACTAGTTTCAAACCCTAAAACACCAAATCGCAGCCATATTGTGTGTGTGTATTTTGTTTTTAAATCCATCTGACAGAAAAAATATTTCTATAGTAAAACGTGAAATGAAAGAATAAAAAAAAAAAATAATAAGTCGGCAGGGTTAAACAGCAACTGAAGTTGTTACTGACACATGCAAAAAGGTAGTACTATAAAGCAGTGGTCCCCAACCTTTTTGGTACCGGGGACCGGCTGGGTGGAAGAAATTTGTGCCAAGGCCCGTGGGGTGGGGTACGCACATGCGGGGTGTAAAATTTTGCGGGCAATTTATCGGGGCAATAGCTGGTGTTCTGCTGTTGGTACTTCAATCATCACGGCACCATGGTTGGTATGGTGTCAGAATGATTGATTTGCAGATAATGCAGAATCAGTGGGAGCCCTGAGTGTGTCACTTTCCACGTCGCCTGCCACCAGATGAGGAATGCCACTTGCCACGCTGCCTGCCACCAGATGAGAAATGCCACTTGCCACGCTGCCTGCCACCAGATGAGAAATGCCACTTGCCACGCTGCCTGTCACCAGATGAGGAATGCCACTTGCCACGCTGCCAGCCACCAGATGAGGAATGCCACTTGCCACGCTGCCTGCCACCAGATGAGAAATGCCATTTGCCACGCTTGCCTGCCACCAGATAAGGAATGCCACTTGCCACGTCACCTGCCTGTGCCACCAGATGAGGAATGCCACTTGCCATGCTTGCCTGTGCCACCAGATGAGGAATGCCACTTGCCATGTCACCTGCCTGTGCCACCAGATGAGTAATGCCACTTGCCATGCTGCCTGCCACCAGTTGAGGAATGCCACTTGCCACATCACCTACCTGTGCCACCAGATGAGGAATGCCACATCACCTGCCAGTGCCACCAGATGAGGCTTGTCACTGCATTGGTGACACTGGTTTAGTGGTCTTTCTTCAGTGAGGAGAGCAGAGATGCGGGGTGGGCGGTGAGAGATGATATCATCTCTCTGCTCCCCGCCGCACCTCCGACATTCTTTATGCTGTGAGGGCGGAAGAGCGGTAAAACTAGGTGGGCAGGGAGAGATGATGTCATCTCTTTTCTCCCCGCCGCGCCACCGACATTCTTTATGCTGTGAGGGCGGAAGAGCAGTAAAACTAGGCGGGCAGTGATGTAGCACTGTACAGCACAGCTCTCTCTTCCTACAAGCGCTGTGAGCTCTCCTTATATACTTCAACACGCACAGACTGCTGGTAACCCTTCCTTTTCTAGTGATGGGGCTGACAAATAAGAAAACCCCCATTATTGGCCCTTTGAGGCAGCCTGACCAGATTTCAAATGCCATGAAGTGCATTATTGGTATTTGGTCGCTATAACTGTGACCAAATTAGTTTGCCATTTTCCTGAATCTACAAATGTTTTGGGTTCATCTTAAACCCATATTTGACCGGAACCTCATCTGTAATCTCCTGTGCAAAGGATTAGCTCCACCTATAAACCTGTGCCAAAGTTTATTTGGTCTATGGGCTTAGGTTTAGGCTTAGGATTATTGTAGATCAGGGGTCTACTGTGGACCGGTACCTGTCCATGGCCTGTTTTTGAGCAGGTTGCCGTCATAGCAGGAGGTGAGTCCTGTCACAGACCATGGACCATTTAGCAGCCTTTGTGTATTCTCTCAGAGAAGGTCAACTGGCCGCTGATGTTGCTATTAGCAAGGCAGGGGATGGGAGCAGCTGCAGATCGGACAGAGACCGGGAGACTTTTCATAATAACAATCGGGTAATCAGCTGCTTGTTATTATAAGGTTGGCAGCTCCCGCTCTCTGTCCCGATCTGCAACTGGAGACATGAGAGGATACACACAGGCTGCTAACTGCTTCTGCCTTGCCAAAGGTAAAACACTGCAGGGGAGGCAGGGATTAAAATGGGCACTGTGCAGGGATGACTGTGATTGGGGGGGCATGACTGCAGGAAAGAATGTGATGGGGGCATGGTTCAAGGAGGACTGTGCTGGGGGGACATGGTTGCAGGGAGGACTGTGATAGGGGGGGGGCTTGCATGACTGCAGGGTGGACTTGGATGGGGGTATGACTGCAGGGAGGACTGAGATGGGGGCATGACTGCAAGAAGGACTGTGATGGGGGAGGGCATGATTGCAAGGAGGACTATGATGGGGGATAATGACTGCAAGGGGAACTGTGATGTGGGGTGGCAATAACTGCAAGGGACACTGTGATTCAAAGGGGACTGCACTGTAAATCATCACAGTGCAGTCCACTTTATATCACAGTGCTCCCTCACAGTGCAGTGCAGGGGGTGATTGTGAAACTCTAAACTGCCTTCCCTATCCGCCAGCCCCCCCCCCCCACTCATAAAATTGGCTACACCAAAAGCAGTCCCTGGTGCCAAAAATGTTGGGTACCGCTGTTGTAGAGTACTGCTGAGCTGTTGCCAGTCTTGGTGTTACTGAGGGATGCAGCCAAGGAACCATCTGCAGCAGAGCCCATTACTCCTTTGCAGAGTGACGGAATATATTTACCTGTGACAGTCACCCAGATTCAATAAAAACTGTAACGTCATGTCTATGTGTACCATTAGTCTAATCACAGGAAGTATAAGTATTTCCTCTATAACCACACATGTGGCATGATTTCTGGATGTTTTTTTTCTTTTCAAAGCCATGTTCCTGGGTGTAAAAATGGGATATAGCTTATAATCTTAATATCATATATTAATAGCCATGAAAATTACAGTGCTCAAAATTCTGAAATATCATGGTGTGGGAGCATGCTATCTTTAGGTAGGACGATTGCAGAACATTTTCTGCCACATCTGTAAATCTACCATTCCCGCCCACACCCTGGATCCAGACCTTTCTTAGTAGCTCTGTTGATGCCAGGACAAGTAGTTCTGAAGCAAGCACTTTGTTTCCTAGAGAGTGACAGAGGTACTGCCATATTTTCTATCAGCCAGGCGCATTTGTCAAATTGGGAACAAAAAAAGGTGCAGCACGGAAGGATACTTTCTAAATGGCACCCTCATAGCCTTACCAAGCAATGGTCAACAGCTGCGTAATCTCTCTTTATATTACTCAAAGAAAACCTTTATACCTCAGGAGTATTAGAAATCTCAGACGAATGATTTCTCAACAATGAGCAAACAATCTCAGACAGTAGCATGTACCAGAGTCTTTTCTGTAAGATTCTTTTGGAACCTCTGAGATGAAAAATCGCATGTGTAGCTGTTCCTGCATACCAGTGCTAATCAGACCTGTGTAAAAGGCAAAAAAATTAATATAGAATTCTGACAACCAGCAGGGAGTAGGAAATCCTTTCCTCTCTGTATGTTGCCATCTGGTCTCCATGGTAACCGTCCTCCTCAATTCCTTACATCCAAATTGTCTGTGCTTTATTTGAAGGGAAATATAAATGTATGCAGAGAAAGCAGGCATTTCATTAACAACAATTTACTGCACACATAGCTGCCATTACCTTATATTTGTCTATATCAACACTTTAAATAAGGTGAAAGAATAATCAAAACAGAGATTCAGCTCTAAACAGATAGAAACGTACTTCTGCCAAAAGCAGTGCCTAATTCGAGGTAGAACCGACTACATATAAATTCGACTGGTCCTCAATTCGCTATAAATGTGGCCACACTAGGTCTGCTGAAGTCCTGCGGTCTTTAACTCTACTTCTTCTGAAGAAAACTGGCTACGTTCTAAGACAAGGTCCATAATTAGTTTTATTCTGGAGCAAGTAATATTAGCAGTGTAAAAATAACAGATTTTAATAGAAGTTTTAATTTATTGAAGACAGAGTTTTCAATACTATATGTGTATTCATTAATAGAAGTTTTAATAATAATACTATACAGTATGTGTATTCATTTTATGTTTGTGCAATATGTGGTTTAACAAATTAGGTTTACTAAAACGATATTACAGATTGAATCAGTTTATATAAAAGGTATTTGTTTAAAACAGGTTGAAATGTAACATTTCTGCTAGTTTTAAATGGTTGCTTTTTTTATATCACCACTAACCAGGTGCTGAAATGTAGGAAACTAAATTTGAATTGTAACACAATTAGATTTTCTACATTTATTACTTTATTTGCATGACGTTCATGGTTTACTTAGTATATTACAGCACAATTGATAAAGGGGCCTCAGTGACAAATAATACTTTGTTTCCTCATTTACATATTCTGAACCTTACAGCCATTTTAAAAATAAAATTACACTTTAAAGAAAAAAAAAATGCAAAAACGACTGGCAGCCAAAGGGATACAGGAATAAAACGTAGGGAACTGTGCATGTTTTTTTTTTTCTTTGACATATGCTTTAATTAACACCCTTATATGCCTGCCCTGTCTCATATATATATATATATATATATATATATATATATATATATATATAAGGAGTATATAAAAGGATACGAGCAGCCAATTACATTATATAATGAAACAGCAACTCGGCAACCTGCAGCTAGTCTACATGGTAGAAGTTCATCACAGCGAAACAGATGTCCTACAGATAGAATATGAAGTTGTAATCTGCAAGATCAAATTTGGATCCTAACTAAAAATAGCAGGAGCATTAAAGAAAAATGCTCAGCTGCTCTCAGAATGTATAATCAGATTAATACAGAGAAAAAGATAGACACAAAACTTTTAGCCGGATTCTGCCAAAAATCACACGCTTTAGCAAGTTGCACTGCTACAAATTATAAATAGTTACTGACTAATTAAATAAAACAGCGAATCAGGTGTAAGCTTTTTTTTGTACTTGTACAGGAAAAATGAGGGGTTGGATTGGCTGCTGGGCCACCCCTATACTTTGCGCTAAAATTCATTAGTCACTTCTGCTATTGATAGCACAAATGTTACACTTGACATGATCCAGTCTTGTGATATGCGTTTAAAAAATATTTAAAGATTTTGGAAAACTACATACTATATAACCTTTAATTTATTTTATCTGCAATAGCACTTGCCCAACACACGTACAGGTTTTCAGTTAGCATTGTTCCCTGTTATCTCCTTTGCTACAAAAGACCTCTCTCTGTTATGGAGAGGGGAAGGTATTATATAGTCCTACACCCTTCCCTTCTTAGGGTGACAACGTTTCTCCTCCTTGATACAGATTGTCACCCTAGGATGGAAAATGTATTTCTGGCAGGATTTCCAGGTGAAAATAAAGAAGGAAAAAGTGTGAAAAAAGAAAATGATTACAACCACCACAGCTAAGGAAAGGTAAGGTGCAATATATTCAGTTTGTGTTCTTGGGTTTAGATATGCTATAAAGCAGCCAATTTATTTTGAATAAGTTGGCAAGTCACCCGAACTCAGTAAAAATGACAAGTGCCTTATTTAAACACACCACATCACACTGCAACACATGGGGGGTTATTTACTAAAACTGGAAAGTGAAAAATCTGGTACAATTCGGCATATAAACCAATTGGCTTCCAGGTTTTATTGCCAAAGCTTAACTGAACAAGCTAAAGTTAGAAGCTGATTGGCTACCATGCACAGCTGCACCAGATTCTGAGTGATCCAGTTATAATAAATTTCCCCTATGGTATATTTATTGTGGTGTGCTGCAGTGTAGGTGTATTTCCCAGTACTGTAAGGGCCCATGCACACAGGGCCTACAAAACGCTGCTTTTACAGGTGTTTGAGTTTTTTTTCAGCCTGTAAAAGTAGCTCTATTTTAGAGTAGGTATTTACAGGCATATTGGAAGAGGAGCGCTTCTGAGCAGAGAAACACGCATTGTGTATAAATGTGCATAAATGCTAGACACGTTTAGGTGCATTTTTTAAGCTGTTTTTTCCTGCCAAGACTAGAAGACGCAAGAAAAAATCAAGTGCCTAGTGTGCATGAGCCTTAACAGTGCGTTGGGATGCCATTCAGAATTAGTAGAAACCACTGTGCACTGCAGTAAAGTATGGTAAAATATCTGAGGCCCCCTATATTTTGTTGACCACCACTGCTATAAACCAAAAACCTGGTCAGGCTTTACTTTGCAATCTGCAATCATCATTTGCAATCATTGAGGAGATTTCCCTTCAATTTGCGTCCTGCAGACACTACAGGAAGTAAGAGGAGTTCTCTCCATAATGAGGGGAATTATTATTTTAGAGAGCTTTCCCTGGAATAACTCTCCCCATTGGAGGATTTCCCTCTATTCCTGTTCTGGTGAGAACGAACAATTTTGACTTATGGTGTAAATCTCTCTAATAGTGAAAAGCTTCAAGAAAAACCTGATAGTTCTAACTGCTCATCAAGCTGTCCAAAACTAAAAAAGGTACACCGTAGCCTCCCTGGCAGTATGATTATGTCATAATCTCAAAAGCGGTACATTGTTTTGCATAAAAATTTGGTGTTTTATATTGTAGGCCTGTAGTTCTTAATAATAACACACTTAAATCTGTCCAAACAAGAGCCTAGTAGACATCCCGGGTATGATAAAGTTTGAAACACAAAATCATAAATTCTAATATAATAAATAACTATAAATAAATATAAAAATAAATAATATAATAATGATAATAATAAAATTAATTTCCCCACAAATTACTATCGCTCAGTTCTGCGAGTGTTCTAATTTACTATTGCTGTTTTCTAGCTGCTCTAAGACCACTTTTGACGACAAGGGACGCTTTTTGGTTACCATGGACAATCTCAAGTTTCCAGGCAGAAAGAACAGTATATATAATATAAAAATGGACAAAGCACTAGGGACAAAAGGGAGGTGAAATGATTTGATAGAGTAATGTAATCTGTATAATTACAGTGTACTGTATGTGTTATGTTTTTTGTACTTTTTGAATTTGCCGCCGGGCTCTGTCCCCATGCGTTGTGACGCTTGAAGAGAACAAAGCCTGGAACACAGAGCATCGGGTGGATGATCCGGCGGAGGACACATTAGGGGGACATCGCAGGATCCTGGTGACAAGGTAAGTACGCTGTACCAGAATTCTGCAATGCAATCCCAAGTGTGGCTTGGGGTTACCGCTAATGGTACTGAAATTTAACCCCAGCCACACTCGGGAATACCTCCAGGAGGGTTAAGTTAAACAAATAAATAAAACAATTATAAAAATTAAAATAAATAAAAAAGTGGATATTTTGCCAAATAGACATTGTACAGTCTGGATTTATAATTTGACCTCCACTAATCTGTTACAGCAGTTGTGTGCTTCAGTTGGTGCCAGGGATACACCAGGTGTACTCATCAATTTACAAAGAGATGGTCAGGCACCCTCTTTCCCTTTCTATGCACTACAAATCTGTGAGAAAACTTTTGCCGAAGAATGTGACTGTTACTGAGCTCTGCCAGCACTTACACGCAAAAATTTGACACAAATCACAGAATGTGAGGGTACATAATTATAAAGAGGTATGAAAATTGCCCCTTTAAATACATATAAGGGAACTTTTTTTACCTGCTAAAGAACCAAACCTAAACCTTTTTCAGGATCTCAGTGCATGGCAGTGCACAGCAGTACATTGTAGTTTTGTGTTCATGACCACGAGCTGCAGAAACGCATATGTTCAATGTTGTATCCTGTCCCCACTTCCCCCCCGAAAGGTGCCAACTGTGGCATCGGAGGGGGAGAGAAGACAAATGAGCGGAAGTTCCACTTTTGGGTGGAACTCTGCTTTAACCTCTTTGGCGGTATGATTCTGTCTGGAATTTTGTGCTGAAAGCGGTACAATTATTTTGCATGGAAATTTGGCGTTTTTATTTTGTAGGCATGCGATTCTTATGAATAACTCACTTAAATCAGTCCGAACCAGAGTCTAGTAGACATCCCGGGTATGATAAAGTTTGAAACACAAAATCATAAATTATAATAAAATAATAATATATATAAAAATGATTCAATAATGTAATCAAATCAAAAACACTGAAATTTGCTCAGTTGCAGAATAGTCGCTGTCATTAAATTTAGTGTTTGATGATAAATTGTGATTCTAATTTATTTTCGCTGTTTTCTAGCTGCTCTAAAACCACTTTTGACATAAAGGGACACTTTTTGGTTGCTATGGACAATCTCCAGTTTCCAGGCAGAAAAAAATCAATTTATTATATAAAATGACATGCAGGGCACTGGGCAGACCACTAGGGACAAAGGGGATGTGTATTTTTTGTATACAGTGTTACAGTACTGTATGTGTACTGTGTTTTTAAACTTTTTTGAATTTGGCGCCGAACTCCGCTCCCGTGCGTCGTAACGTTGCAGGGAACGGAGATCAGCGGCACTCAGCACTGTGTGAATCGAGCAAGCAGACGGCTCGCTCACACAGCGGGAGACATCGCAGGATCCAGGGGATAAGGTAAGTAACTTCCCCCTGTATCCTGCAACGCAAGTCCGAGGCTCGGGGTTACCGCTTTTGGTACTAAAGTTCCTGCCCCGAGCCAGACTCGGGATTACCGCCAGGGAGGTTAAAGAGGAGCTTCACCCTGTTAACAAAAAGTGTAAAAGTCAGCCGCTACAAATACTGTAGCTGTTGAATTTTAAAAGGAATTTTCCAGGATTCAGCGTAGTCCTCACCCAACCCAGCTCTTTCTCAGTCTTCGGTGCAGGCGCTGGCATCTTAGCTGTGGGTAGCCAACTTTGACTCCATGTGGCTTCACAGCTGGATGCGCAAGCTGCGCTACGCCTTGTGAACGGTCCCGCAGTCTCCTGGGACCTGTGATGTGCCCCAAGAGACTGTGGGGGAAGGAGAGACGGTGGGCGAACATCCGCAATCTGACCAGAAGTGGGAGCCGTTACCTGTCAAAACCCGCTCCCCCCCCAAAAAATACATTCTAATTATGAATGAGAAGGGGGAGTGGAAAAGCAGAACTTCCTCTTTTGGGTGAAGTTCCGCTTTAAATAGCCTGCTAAAAGCCTTGATCTAAACTCTACTGAACACATTTGGGATGAATTAGACACCAGATCTTTTCATCCAGTATCTGACCTCACAAATGCTATTTTGGTTGAATGGACACAAATTACCACAAGCACTACCTAAACTATCATAGAAAGCCCTACCAGAAAAGTGGATATTCTAATGGTGGAAGGGCAACTCCACATTAATGTCCATGATTTGGAAATGGAATGCCCAAGAAGCTCATATACTGTAGATGTGGTGGTCAGGGTTTTTAACCACTTGCTTACCGGGCCTATTTTGGCCTATTTTCCTTCATGTAAACATCATCATTTTTTTGCTAGAAAATTACTCAGAACCCCCAAACATTGAGTACGTTTTTTTTAGCAGACACCCTAGGAAATAAAATGGCGGTCATTGCAACTTTTTTATCTCACACAGTATTTGCGCAATAATTTTTCAAACGCCTTTTTTTTGGAAAAAAAAAGGTTACATGAATTAAAAAATAACAAAACAGTAAAGTTAGCCCAATTTTTTTATATAATATGAAAGATGATGTTACGCCGTGTAAATAGATACCGAACATGTCACGCTTTAAAACCGTGGAATGGCGCCAAACTTCGGTACTTCTCCATAGGCGACGCTTTAATATTTTTTACTGGTTACCAGTTTTTTTTTAATAACAAGGTTGGTCTTTATTAAGTAAAAAGTTACAGTACAAGAGATATTACATTAAACAGTTTTGTGACATCTAATGTAAGCAAACACAAAAAGGAAAACAATTACAGTCTTGGACAACATAGTATTTTCCCCCATAGAGCAGTAAATGTACTTGATGTTGTGAACAGGGTCTATACTCGTATAGCTTTAACTCTGACCCCGTGGGGGGGAAAAAAAAAAGGGGGGGGGGGATAGGGGGGGGAGCAGAACCCCCACCGCCCAACCATCCCAGTAGGATTCCTCCGGTATTCCTGTATAACTTTTATCAATTCCTAGAACTGTTCCAGCCATGGTGTCCAGAGCCTTTCAAACTTTTGAGGACATCCTCTATTTGCGTACGTTATCTTGTATAGGGGGAGCACGGCATTGACTGCGGAGTCCCAGGACGCCACGGTAGGGGGAGAAGATGAGATCCAAGTCCTGAGAATCTCCTTCCTGGCATAAAATGCCAGCAGAGAGATTAGCAGCCTCGTATATCTGGGCCTCTGCTCGTCGTCATGAATGCCCAGCAACGCCATCTCGGGCGAGATTGGTATGTCCAACTGTAATCTAACGTTGATGCACTCAAAGACTGCAGACCAGAACCCCACTATCCTTGGGCATGACCAAAACATGTGAATAAATGTGCCTTCGGGAGACTGGCATCTGGGACAGTTCGGTGATCTGTGTGGGTAGATCCTATGTAGCCTCTGCGGGGTGTAATACACCCTGTGCAGGAACTTTGTGTGTATCAGTCTGTCCTTGGAGGAGATCACTACCTTTGCCCCGTCCTCGAAGCATTCTTCCCAAGTCTCCCTGTCCAGACTTGGGATGTCGCTGTGCCATTTGTCCCAGAGGGTGTTCATCTTAGGCGAATCAGCTCCCAGGAGTATAAAGTATAGAGTGGAGAGGGTTTTCTCAAGGGTTTTCTGGGCGAGGGTTTCCTCAACCGGGTCCGACTGTAACACTACCGCCTCTGGGAATTGGGCCCTAGCTGCGTGCCTCAACTGAAAATATCTAAACAACATATGACCTGGCAATCCGAACTTCTCTACCAGAGCCTGAAAGGGAAGCAGGGAGCCCGTACTGAGTATATCCCGAAGTGTTTTGATTCCATACCTGGCCCAAAGTTGCGGGTCCGGGATGGACCTAAAGTGTTTCAGGGAGGGGTTACCCCACAGCGGTGTAAGGGGAGACCACTGGTGTCTTACCAGAAATCTCTTCCTAGCTACCGTCCATACCCTCAGGGTCACCTTCGTGACGTCCGGAAGGGAGGGATAGGCGGCTATCCCTCTGTGCACCAGGTTGCCCAGCTCTATCATAGACCCCAACACAGCCGCTTCAAGACGAGTAGCAGCGTTTGAGTCTGACTGTTCAAACCACCACCTCACCGTGACTAGTATTGCTGCCCAGTAATAGGTCATAAAATTTGGAAGGGCCAGGCCTCCACAGCGCACCGGGAGTTGGAGTGTAGACCTAGCCAGCCTAGGGGAAGCCCCCCTCCATAGAAAAGAGCCGATGAGCCCCTCAAGCTCTTTAAAGAAGAGCCCGGGGAGCCACACCGGACAATTCCTGAAGATATAGTTAAACTTAGGAAGGTATAGCATTTTGATAACATTGATCCGACCCAGCAGGTTCAGGGGGAGGTCCCTCCACCTGGTACAGTGTTCCCTGAGCTTTGTGACAATGGGCTGGAGGTTAAGGCGACTAAAGGCCCGGACGTCCCTGGATACCACGATCCCCAAGTACTTAAATTCCTCAACCCACTGTAGGGGAGAGGAGATACCCCCCGACCTGGGCCGGGGGTCAAGTGGGAACAGCAGGGACTTAGACCAATTGATATTGACTCCAGAAAACCTCCCAAACTCATTGAAGATCCCCAGGGCAGTTTGAAGAGACGCTTCGGCGTCGTGTAGATACAGCAGTGCATCGTCTGCGTACAAGGAGATTTTCTCCTCCAGAGGACCAACCCGGAGACCCCGGATCGCCCCTGACTCCCGGATCCTGGCGGCCAGGGGTTCGAGAGCCAGAGCAAACAGGCTGGGCGATAGGGGGCAACCCTGCCTCGTGCCCCTCTGGAGGAGAAAAAACTCTGAGAGGGTGTCATTGGTGCGAATCCTAGCCCTAGGGGATCTATATAGCATTCCCAGCCACGCCAGGAACTTCGGACCAAAGCCGAACCTCCTGAGCACCTCCCATAGATACCTCCACTCCACGGAATCGAAAGCCTTCTCGGCGTCAAGGGAAGCTATGACTCTGGACCCACCGTTATCATGGACTATTCCCAAGTTGAGGAAGAGCCTACGGATGTTAATATCGGTGCCCTTACCCGGCATGAACCCGGTCTGGTCGTGGTGTACCAGCCCCTCTATCACTTTAGTCAGCCTAAGGGCCAGAATTTTGGCAATCAATTTAGCATCAGCATTGATTAGTGAAATGGGTCTGTATGACGAGCATTCATCCGGGTCCTTACCAGGCTTGGGCACCAACACCACCACCGCCTCAGTCATGGAGTCTGGGAGAAGGCCTTGTGAGGAGAACTGCCCGAGAAGGGAGACCAACCTAGGGGCCAGCATTTCCTGGTGGGTCGAATAAAATTCGATGGGGATACCATCCGGGCCTGGGGATTTGCCTACTTGCATTTGGGCCATCGCTTTTTGGACCTCCTCTAGGGTGATGTCACTATCCATAGTCTGTCGTTGGTCAGGGTTAAGCGTAGGAAGGTCAACCAGGTCTAGGTAAGCGGTCAGTTCATTGTCAGCATAGGCAACTTTGGATGCATATAGTTCTTGGTAGTATTGGAAGAACCTATGACTAATTTCTTCCGGTGCGGTCAAGATGTCCCCTCCTGCAGCCCGTATTCGGCCTATGTGGGTCATGGCAAATTGCCCCTTAGCCAGCCAAGCCAATAGCCTCCCGTTTTTATCCCCAAATTCGAACACCCTCTGGGCACTGGCAAGCATTGCTTTTTTTGTCATGTCTATTCGCAGCAGCGACAACTCCCGAAGGGTCGCCTGCCAAGGGGCATAGTTTGCCTGGGTTGGGTGCCTGACATACTCCCTTTCCAAGGCTAGTGCTCTGTCTTCTAGCTGTGTAAGCGATTGTGTGTATTCACGTTGTCTGCCTGCTATCTTTTTTATGTAGGTGCCCCTAACCCATGCCTTGAAGGCATCCCAAAGGACCTGCGGGTCGGCTGAGTCCGTGTTGTGCATCCAAAAATTGCATATTTCCTCAGGCATGTCCTCTTGTATTTTCTCCTCCATGATCCAATATTTGGACAGTCTCCACAATCTTGTTCCTCTAAGAGGAGCTACCTGCACCTTGACCAGCAGTGGAGCGTGGTCCGATATGCCCCGGGAGAGGATCTCAGCCGAGGATATCACCCGCAGCATATCGGAGGAGGCAAACGCCATGTCCAGCCGCGACATTGATCTATATGTCGTCGACAGGCACGTGAACTGTCTATCAGATGGGTGGAAGTGTCTCCACACATCTGTCAGGTGAAACGCCGAGGCCCAGAGGGACAACCCAACATTGGAAGACGGAGGTGGGTTTAGCCTGTCCAGGTCTCCGGCCATCACTAAATTAAAATCTCCCACCATTAGCACTCTGCTGACGCCCAATTGTATCACCGTATGCATTAATTCGTGTAGCAGAGAGATGTCAGCTGGAGGCGGTAAGTAAACACCCACTATGATATATGGAAGATCCCCAATAAGGGCATGCATCAAGACATAACGACCCTGGGGGTCCAATTTGACCTGCACCAGCTGGAAGGCCAGGGACCTATGGACCAGGATGCTCACTCCTCTTGCATAATTAGAGTATGTGGCATGGTAGGAAGTGGCAACCCAGGCTCTCTTTAACCCCAGTATCTTAGCTCCAATTAGGTGTGTCTCTTGCAGTATGCAAATTTTAGGGCTGTGTTGTCTGAGAAATCTAAACACCAGTGATCGTTTTATGGCTGAGTTGAGTCCCCTAACATTCCATGACATCACAGTGAAGTCAGCCATGGGTTCAGTTCAAACATTACAATAGGATAATACCTTTTACCGTAGTGCAGTATTCCTCCTGGGGAAGTGTCAGGCACCCCTACCCACCAGACTCGGCGGGAGACAAAACCGCCGTTAGGCGGTGCCGTCGCTCTCCCAGCAGTGCTTACATCCCAATATACATGTGTATACATAAAAGGACCAACCAAAAAAATAACAGAACCAAAACAATAAAAATTCAAACCCCGTATACCAACGGGCGGCAACGGCCGACCCCCCCCCCTCCCCCCACCCCATGCGCTCCCAAACATCGGGAGGCATCTGGATCCCCAAAACTGGACACCCCTCATGAGAGGTGTAATGACAGGTCGGGAGGCGTGGGCCCGAACAGAACTACGCCAAGTAACTTAGTCTAAGTTGGAGTGGAGTCTGCACTCAGAACCACTCATTGGGTGAGATGCTGGAGTCATACATTGCCGGTGAAGGAGTAGGGAAGGAGAAAAAACAGAAAACAAAATCAATAGAAAAATTTGAAAAATAACGTTGTGAGTCCGGGCAGGTGCCCAAGTATGCAGCCAGTTACCGTAGAATGGAAGGGCAAAGGGGGCAGTGGGATTGCTGCATTTGTAGTGTGAGAGGGAGGCCAGGATCTTCCAGGGGCCTGACTCCTCGTGTGCGGGGAACAAGGGCCAGTATAGTGCACTGCGGGGTCCCCCACTAAAAATTGTCAGGTGGGAAAGGTGCCTAAATGTTCAGGCTGAGAGGGAAGGGGGGCCCCGGGCCTAACCGCCGGGAGGTAGTGATCAACCGGGGAGCAATGTAATAGCATCGGGCATACCTTAGGAGCAGTCCGGCGTTGTTAAGTCCCGCTCTGAGTAAGTTCATAGCCGCAGGTCTTCGGTCTTCATCCCGGGGGCAGGGTGTCCATCCAGGCGCTGACCTCCCTCGGTTGGTTAAACACTCTGACCGTTTCGCCGTCCACCACTCGCAGCTTGGCCGGGAACAGGATGCTGTAGCGGATGTTTCTAGCCCGGAGGGCCGCCTTTACCGCGTCGAATGACCGGCGTAGCTTTTGGGTTTCAAGGGTGTAGTCGGGGAACATCATCAGCTTGGTGTTCCTATATTGGATGTCCCCAGCCGTTCTTGCAGCGCGGAGCAGTTCGTCCCTGTCACGGTAGTTCAGTAGACGGAGTATTAGTGTACGCGGGGGGGCCCCCTCCGGCCCGGGCCTCGGTGGGACGCGGTGCGCTCTCTCCACAGTAAAGTGAGGGGAGAGCTGGGCGGCAGGAAGGGCCGTACGGAGCAGGTCTTCGGTGAAGCCCGTGGGATTTCGCCCCTCCACCCCTTCAGGGAGGCCTACGATACGGAGGTTATTCCTCCTGCTCCGGTTCTCGGCGTCTTCGGCCCGGTATTCCAGGGCTTTCACCTTGGTTTGTAAGGCCCTGATGGACGCCTCGTGGCTGGTAACCGCGTCTTCCGCATCCCCCACACGTTGTTCCACTGCTGTAATTCTGGAACGGATCTTGTCGAGGTCTTGTCGGACCAGCCCGACGTCGAGCTGCACTGCTTCAATTTTGTTAGTCAGGGCGGTTTGGCACAGGTTAATAGCTGCCATGACCTCCGGGATTCCAGGCGGCGTCCCCTCCTCGTGGTCCGTCTGCGACGCCATGCTGCTATGGCGCGGAGGAGTAGGCCTCGGATCCAGCACCGGAGTCTCAGGAGCGTCCACAATCGGGGGGAATTTCAGCTTTTTGCCCTTCTTTGGGCCCCCTGAGCATCTAGAAGGCATGCACGGGCTGTGTATCTCGGATGAGAGTAGTTTTCCACCGAAAACGGATTAATTCACGGATTCTTCTCCAGCAGAGCTCAAGGAGTGCGACCGCTCAGTTCAGCATCTTGGCCACGCCCCCTGGTTACCAGTTTAGAGTTACAGAGGAGGTCTAGTGCTAGAATTGTTGCACGCGCTCTAACGCACGCGGCGATACCTCACATGTGTGGTTTGAGCGGCGTTTACATATGCGGGCGGGACTTGCACGTGCGTTAGCTTCTGATGAATGTAAACATCCCTTGTAATAGGAATGTATGTGACAGGTCCTCTTTATGGATAGATGTGGGGTCAATAAGACCCCACATCTCTCCTCCAGGCTGGAAAGCATGAGATCGGTAAAAAATTTTTTACCGATCTCATGCTGACAGCCGCGATCGCGGCTTTGTTTACTTCCGGGTACCGGGCGTGACGTCATAATGTCGCGCCCGGGCCTCCGACGGTCATAGAGATGACTGGTGACCATCTGGTCACCGGAAATCTCTATGCTCGTCATCCGGCGGCGAGCGATTCTTTCTCCGGGCCCCCGATGGCACGGGAGAGCCAGGAGAAGCACCGGATGGCGGTGGGAGGGGGGGACGTCCCCTCCCGCTGCCTATAAGAACGATCAGGCGGCGGAACTGCCGCTATGATCGTTCTTATGGTGCACAGAATCGCCGGCCGGAAAGAATGATATCTGAATGATGCCAATAGCTGCACGCATCATTCAGATATCACCACTCAAAGTCAAGCACGTCATATGACGTCCTTGGTCGGCAAGTGGTTAACATATAATGTCTACCCTTACACAATTAACTTAAAACATTTACAGACAAATTCAACAGAAAATTTTGAAAATTGGCTTTTTTCACATTGCTAATGCTTTGTAACATGTTAGTATGCAGGTGCAGAGAAGGTTTTCCCGCATGTATGACAGCCAAACACACCTCCCACACAACACCTCACAACAGCTGTGTTTTCTAAGAGAAGTTGGAATGTACATCTATTTCAACCTGAATTTGTTTAACTGAAGGACTGGAGACTGGGGTGGGCCGATGACAGTTACATAGGTAAAGTGTTTTTAAGTAACAAACATGTTATAGTTACTTGCTCTAAACAATGGTTTTGCACAGAGCAGCCCAGATCCTCCTTTTCTGGGGTCCCCTGCCAGTGCTCCTAGCTCCCCCCCCTCTGCCCATGGCTCCCATACTGCCTCTCTGTCCATGGAGGAGAGAAAGCTGAGAGAGCTGCTGCTCTTGTGCACATCGGTGGATTGAGAGGAGGCTCACATAAGTATTTAGGGCGGTTAGGCTGCATACTGAAGGTCTTTACCTTAGTACATAGAATGCATTAAATGCATTAAAGTGATTGTAAACCCTCACATTGAAAAAACATTTTTTGAAATATGAAAAGGACAGCAAACAACATTTGTGTATATACCTGTATACAGTATAAAAACAAGTGATCACATACCCTCTGTTCTCAGCTGCATAAGAGCTGGGGGAAGAAAAAACAGCAACACAATGAGCTTCCCAGTGACTGGGTTTGCAGGGGGTGGGGTAGAATGTCAGGACAAGTCTGGTCATTGGACGAAAGTTTTTTTATAGGAAAGCAGAGGACCTAGCAGGAAGACCAGGGATTTCACATAAAGGAAGCAATACAAAGCAAAGAGGATACTATTTCATACAAGTACATGGTACAGCAGAAACATATCAATAAAGTGTTGGGTTTACATATTCTTTAAAGTAAAAAACCTTCAGCCTTAAGAACCACTTTAAGAGGGTGAAAAATAGACTGATATTTTAATTTTTCAAGTTAAACTAGTTCAGAGAAAGGCAAAGCAAAACCCAATGTGCAACTGTTGCTAATTTTGCAGTTATCTTCTCCAGCACACTTAGCGGTTCTAGTGTAGGAGTATGGCCCCAATCCAGTCTATGCAGAGTAACTGTAAAGGCTGTAAAGCAGGGGTAGACAGCCTTTTAGAAGTTGAGATCTACCTGGACAACATGGAGGAAAGGGCTGTGTAGGTGGCACTTCCTACCAGCCAGCGTGAGTACAGCAGCTCTCTGGAGAACAGGAATCGGTATAGTGCTGGGTGGAAGGTAGGAGCAGGAGCTTCTGGAGTTAGCATTTCATAACAAGCTGGTGATTGATTGCTAGGACTGCCTTTTATAGATTTAAAATGAGTGTTTAGACGTTTAGCTTCTACGTCCTCCTGTGCTGTAAATTGAGATTCAATTTTAATTCAGTGTCATTTATAATCTTCTTTTTTCATTCTTTCTTCCCTTGATTTATTTTTTGCAGATTTATTACATTCCTTTATTTAACAAAAAATTATCAGTTTCCACATATATGAGGCTTTTAGGTAAACATAACTGTAAAAAAAAATAAAAAAAAATAAATAAAAATACTGCTCCCTTTCTTTTTTTCTACAATCATATCAGTGTAAGGTCCCTTTCACACGAACGGACTGTCTATCCGTTTTTCTTCCATCCATCAATGGACGACAATGCATTCTTATGGGCAAACGGATGACCATCCGTTACCATTTGTTAACCTCCGCTTCTGATTATATCCGTTTTTTTTAACGTACAAGGCTACGTCGAGATCCGTGAAAACGGATATTAACTGACATTAACGGACAATGTCCGTCAACGTCCGATCAGTTAAGATCCGTTTTGAAGAAATAATAACTATTTTTTTGTTTATCTATGAACTCAACCTATGACCCAGGCAGTAGTAGGACAAGAGGAAGTATGTTGGAAGTACATCCTCAGTACATCCCCAAGGAGAAACATGGCCAGAGATGTCTCCCAGGAGGAACTAATAAACCTGGTGCACAAAAGGCCAGGCTTGTGGGACTCAACCTGTCGGGACCACAGTGAAAGAGTAAGAACACAGCAACTAAGGGATGAAATCTCTAAGCTTGTGACACCAAATTGGTCGACCATGACTCCCAAACAGGGTAATCGACGTGGTAAGTGTTGCCCAACTGCAGCATGCTCTCTTGTCACTGTTTTTATGGAATCATGAGATTATGGAAACATGCGAGTTATGTACTGTTCAGTCTCTCACTGCAACAGAGCCAAACCATGTGGCACTCTGCTTTGTATGTATTGTTATTTACCGTTTGTAGTAATGCATGTGAATTTGAGGTCAGTGCACATCCTTTCTGGCCTCTCTGAAGTCTGCGCACCTTGTCCCAGGAGGACATCATTTTTGTGTCTATTGCTGTCCTTGTTGCATGCTCAATTTGTGGGGACCTAAGCATAAAAATATGGCTGTCCATCTGAATATGTTGATAGCATTCTGTGCACATGATGTTTAGTATTGTGATTAGGCAAGGGCATGCTGACTCCTCCACAGACTATGGAGTCCTATTGGTTATAGGTTTTTTCTCAGCCACTTTAGTCAAAATCAAAATCTTTACTCAAATTCTTGCTCAATGTGTGTTTACAGGATTCTAAATTAACAGAAGGTGGCTTTCTCTGAGAGACCGTTTTCAAAGAGATTTGAATAATGAGGCAGAGTGTGCAAGCGGTTCCAGAGCTACCACAAAGAAAAAATCTGTCTTCTTTGAAAATGTTGTCCTTCTTAAGGAAAGTCATGGACGTTAGACCGTAAGTGACGTTTGGATGTTTCATCTAGAAAGTAAAAAATGTAGGTATCCATATAGTAAGGTTTTGTGACCAAATGTTCCTCCTTTTTATTGTAGTACATCATCAAATGTTTCAGAGTGTGAGGAGAACACTGAAAATAATGAGACAGAAGCAGTGCAGGGAGGTGAGCAAGCCAAACAAGAGGGAGAAGGCCAGTCCCAGTCTGTGGATGAGACAGCACGTCCGAGTGCACGTCCTAGCTCTTCGCAAAGATCCATACATGTAAGCATACTATTGAATACTAAGCTTTATCTGATGTACACCAAGGCATCATTGCATTTCTCAATCAGAATATTATTCTGTACAGATTAGTCATAACATGCCAACAACATCACGATCCTCGCGGCGTGACAAAAAGCCTGAAAATACAGAGATGGACAAAGTTCTTCATGGACGAGATGACCTCCTTTAAAAGACATGAGAGTAAGGATCCATTCAGTGATCCAAATAACTCAAATGCGACCTTCCTGAGGTCAATTTATCATACACTTCAAAAAGCACCAGCAGAGAGGCAGATGGAGATACATATGGGTATATTTTTTTTTAAATTTAAATCTTTATTCAACTTTTTTACAATTTACAATTATAACACGTTTTAATACAAAAACATACAGTAGGACATTGTCTTAAAAACTGTAAAGCCATTTCTCATTGGCACAGGATCATATTTTACCCAGGGATTACTACCGCTTGACTTCCTATAAACAGTTCCCTACCGTTTATCTTGCTGTGTCCGACTCGTATGTATTATCAGTTTTTCTTTTCTTTTCCTTTTTTTTTCCTACTCCCCTCCCTCCCTCCCCTCCCTCCTCTCCCCCTACCCCTCCCCCTCCCTCTGTATTAATGCATTTGTATTTAACTACTCCCTATCACCTATTTACTGCAAGGGTGGGAGGGGAGAGGGAAAAAGGAACAGAGAGAGAGGAAAAAGAAAGAGAGAAAAAAAAAAAATTCCTCTCTCTCCTTCTCCCCCAGCACCCATAGGCATTTCAGTGATCTATCTTCCTCGACCTTGGCGGGGTGCTGTCAATTCTCTTTCTTATTGATTACCCTGTTCAGTAAAACTTCATAGTTATTGACCTGTTTGCGCATGGGAGCCCTTTTTGGTCGTCCATGGGCCCCACATCCTATCAAATTCTTTGAGGTTGCCTCTTTTTAAGTATGCTGTTCTTTCCCGGCATAGGGTCTCATTTATTGTGTTAATCCAATTGTTTACTGTGGGGGGCTCTTTTGATTGCCAGTAGATCGCAATCAATTTCCTGGCCTGGAACATGCTTCTTAAGATTGCAACTGTGGTGCTCTTCCTCTCTCCCCTTTCTCTTCTAAATCCCAGAACACACACCATGGCCTCCTTTTCTAGTTTAACTGCATATACGTCTCTTAAGATATTAGTCACCCCTTCCCAATACCGGAATAGTTTAGGACACTTCCACATCATATGCAGGAGGTCTCCGACCCCCTGGCATCTTGAGCATTTGTCGTCTGCTCTCCTACCGAAACTTAAACAGCCGTTTAGGTGTATAGTAGGCCCTATTTACCAACATCAAATGGGATATCTTTTGCGGGGGGGGAGACTGATATAGCTGGGGCCATCTCTAATATTCTTTTCCACTGATCATTTGTTATTACACCTATATCTTCCTCCCATTTCAGTTTTACGTTATGAAGTTCTCCTCCTAAATTCATTTTATGGGTTATCTGCCCGTATATCTCTGTTATCAGTCCCTTCGTGGAGCCTAAGTGTAGTATACATTGCCATAGATGAGTCTCGTTCCATATCAAAGGAAGACCCAGAAACTGGGCGTCGAGAGCGTGTCGTATTTGCATGTAGAAGTAAAATGTATCCTGTGTTATATTGAACTCGTTTACCAACTCACTACATTTTTTGATTATCTTACCGTTATATAGTTGTCTTAGTCTTTTAATTCCCCGTTGTTCCCATTCACTGTTTTTCCCCACCTGGAGGACTTCCTTTAAATTATTATTATCCCATAGGGGAGTGTGGTCGGACATTCCGTTATAGCCCATTTTTTTTTTAATTGTTGTCCAAAGTTTAACTAGCATTTTTATTGTGGGGTATCTAACTCGGAAAGAATCCGCCTCTAGTGCCTCTATTATAGTGCTGTGTCTGGACTCCGCCACTATTATTTTTCCGTTTGGGTTACCCCCCTCTAAGTCCCCACATCCCGTAAGTTGCTGCAGTTGGGATGACCAGAAATAACATTCTGCGCGTGGGACGGCAAATCCCCCTGCCCCTACCGGAAGTTGAAGAGTACCAAGGCGAATTCTAGCCTGGCCACCCTTCCAGATTAATTCCCTGAATAGGGTCTCAATTTTTTGGAACCACTTTCTGTCTATCCATATCGGGGAGTTGTGAAGTATGTACAGTAGTTGTGGCATCCATATCATTTTAATTAACCCACATCTCCCCGCTACCGACAGAGGAAAGTGCCTCCAAACCGAAATTTTCTTTTTGAACTTGGACAACAATGGTACAAGATTTTTAAATAAATACTGATTGGGATCCTTTGTCAAAGTTATCCCTAAATATTTCATCGTGTCCACTACCGTTATCTGGAATATTCCTGATATTGTTGGGTGACTGATGACATCTATGGGCAGGAGTTCCGATTTATCCCTGTTTATATCTAGGCCGAATTCCTCCACTACCCCAAGGGCATTTGTCAATGAGCTGCCAGTATCTCCTAAGAATAGCAGAACGTCGTCCGCATATAGTGTGATCTTTTCTTCTCTCCCTGCCTTTTTGCCAAATCCCCTTATATCAGGGTTAGTTCTTATTGCAATAGCCAACGGTTCCATTGCCAGTGCGAAGAGCAGGGGTGATAAAGGACACCCCTGTCTTGTCCCTCTCTCTAATTCGAACGCCTCCGACATTACATTATTGATTTTTAATCTGGCTATGGGTTTCTCATACAGCAACTTTATCCACCTGGTGAATGAGGGACCAAATCCGAAACCTTCCAATACCCTCCACAGGTATCCCCACTCTATACTGTCGAAGGCCTTGGTCACATCTAATGTCATAATCGCCCTTGGTCCCCCATTCACCACCGGATCCTGTATGTTCAGAAAGGCCCTTCTGATGTTAATACTTGTCGAGCGGGCCGATTTAAACCCTGTCTGATCTAAATGGATTATTCTTGTCATAATTTTATTTAGCCTAGCTGCCAGAACCTTGGCCAGAATCTTTGCGTCAGAGCAGAGGAGAGATATTGGTCTATATGCCGCAGCTTCCAGTGGGTCTTTTCCCTCTTTTAACAGGACTATAATTGTTGCCTCTAACATCGAGGCTGGTAGACATCCCTACCTGAACACATCCTCCAATGTATTTAATAATTCTGGTAGCAAAACTTCACCGTATTGCTTGTATGTCTCAATTGGGAGACCATCCGGGCCGGGGGATTTCTGATTTGCCATATTTCCCACTGCCTGTTGTAGTTCTACTAGACTTATTGGGGCCTCTAACTCCTCTCTCTCGTCCTGTGTAATACGTGGGATCTCCAACCTCCACAGGAAATCGTCCATCAATCTCTCTACTCCAACCTTCTGGGCTGTGTAGAGATTTTTATAGAAGGCTCTGAAAAACTGGACTATTCCTGAGGAGTTGGAGATAATTTCTCGTCCCTCCCCTCTTATAGCCTGAATAGTTGACGGGGGTGTATTGGACTTTACTAGTCGCGCAAGCATCCTACCCACACTCTCCCCCTCTGCGAAGGACGCCTGCCGCTGAAGGAGTCTTTTTGTTTCGACCTTCCTCATGATTACCAATTTATGTTCCTGTTGCTTATCCAGCCATATCTTTTTCTTTACCTCTGTCGCATCTGTTATGTACTGGTTTTCTGCCCTTTGGGATCTTTCTTCCTCTGCTCTGGCATCTTTATAAAATTTTGCTATTTGTTGGATCAGTGTCCCTCTTAAGAATGCTTTTAGGGTATCCCATGTTACTCTTGACCGTGCCGTGCCTGAGTTAAATTCCAGGAATTCTCTTAATTTGGGGAGAACCCCGTCTGCCTCTTTAATTAGTTCGTACCAACTGGGGTTTATTTTCCACTCCCTCCGATTTCGTTTTTCCCCTGTTTTTACTGTCGTTATTATTGGAGAGTGATCAGATATTCCCCTAGGCCGGAATATAACATTTTCTATGATTTGTGACGCTCTCTCATTCCCGAGGACCAAGTCTATCCTCGAGAGTGTAGAATGAGTGGCGGAATAGCATGTATATTGCCGGGCTGTAGGATTACGTGCCCTCCAGATATCTATTAGCCCCACTTCCTCCATAAATTGGCTCAGTTTACACTTTACTGTGGTATCGGGGGCTCTACGTGCGGGGAACCTATCTAGGTCTCTATCCGGGGCTTCATTAAAATCTCCTACTACCAGGATCGGTACCTCCCCTTTGTCCAAAAGAAAATCATTCAGTCTAAGCATCACTTCTAATTTAAATGGTGGGGGGATATAAATATTCGCCAATACATATGTGACCCCATCTATCATAAAGTGCAGAAAAATGTATCTCCCGTGTTCATCTATGCTGATCTGTCTACAGGAGAAATTCACCCCTGCCCTCACCAGTATACTTACCCCTCTGCTATATGAGGAGTATACTGAATGATACTGGCAGTGGTATTTCCTGCTTTGCAGGAGCGGAGCGGTTTGTTTGGTCAAGTGGGTCTCCTGGAGACAGATCAGTCCCACCCCATGGTTTTCTAATGTTGAAAAGATTGCTGCTCTCTTAACTGGCGTCCCCAATCCTCTAACATTCCATGTACCTAACTTCAATACCATCCCCTTTTTTTTTTTTTCATGGGGTGAAATAGTTGCCCCTCTTGCAATGAGCGACTATCCAGAAGCAGCCTCGGGGTTCCATAATAATAATAATAAAAAAAGAAAAAAAGAAAAAAGAGGCAAAGACCTATTATTTTTCCCAATATCTCAGTGCCATTCCCTTTGATTCTCATTGTCCACTGCAACCATTGTGACCAAGTGCAAACAGGAAACGTCCCAGGCATAAAAAAAAAAAAAAAAAAGGAAAAAAAAAAAAATTTTTGTTGCCCGTGCTTTAATCCCTAACTTCATGCGTATGTGTCCATTCTTCGTGCTTGCGTTTTCCTTATTATTTCTGGTGATACCTCTCTGTATTATACCTACCTTATCCCCCTTCCCTTTTTGTATTAATTGTTTTATTCCGTGTTTACCCCTCCCCCCCCTACTCCCCCCCTCCCCCCCTACCCCCATCCCGCCCCCACCCCCCTCCCACCCCACCTTACCAGGTGTTCCCCTGGAGGTTCCCAAGTGACCAATTCCCATACTTGCTTACCCTCATTCTCAACCATTCCACTCGTGCAGTATTTGTGTGCATTTATCTCCCTCCCCCTCCCACCAATATATTGTTAAGTACATTCTATCCAAGGAGAAAAAAAAAAAAAAACAGCGATAATACATAATAATACTAATACATAATATTACCTAATAAATACATTATACATATGTACATTTCAAACCCAACTTCACGAATATATATATCTTTCTCTTTCCCCCCCCCCTTTCCTTCTTCTTTCTTTTCTTTCCCCCTCCCCCCTCCCATCCCTCCTCACCCCCCCACACTCTTTAATCTATCATAGTTTGTCCTTGTTTTCTTCTATCCATTTCTCGACTGCTTCTGGAGAATAGAAAATCTGAGATCCCCCCCACGCTGTCACCCGCAGCCTTGCGGGGTAGAGTAAAGCATATGTCAGCTTGTGCCTTTGTAGGGTGCGTTCAACCTGTACAAAACCAGCCCTTTGTCTCTGCAGTTCAGGCGAAAAATCTGAATAAAATGAGATCTTAGTCCCGTTGAGGAGGATGGTGCCCGCCTCCCTTGTTTTTCGTAATAGGGAGACCTTATCTTTATAATTTAAAAGTTTCATCAGTAGAGGCCTAGGAAAGCCCCCATCCGGGGGAGCTCTGTAGGGGACTCTATGCGCTCTTACAATGGAAAACGTTGTCGAGAAGGATTCTCTTCCAAAGAGATCGGCTAACCATTTTTCCAAGAACTGTATAGGGTCTGGACCTTCACTCCTTTCTGGTAGTCCCACCACCCTCACGTTATCCCTGCGCAGTCTGTTTTCCAAGTCCTCAAATTTTACTTCATGTCGGGTTATCTGTTCTCTCATACTTTTTATTTCCGTTATTAAAGGGGATATCTCGTCTTCTACGTGACTTATTCGCTGCTCTAGGGCAGTTGTTCTCTGAGCTGTTTTTGCCAGTTCTAGCCTGACCAATACTAGGTCCTCCTTCACGCCTTTCATTTGATCGCTCAGCTCCTTAACTGAGTTATTACATGCATTAACAGCCAAAAAGACGTCTTTCAGTGTAGGTTCTATCTCTGAGGGTTGGCGGGGCTCTGTTGTTCCTGTGTCATTTAAATTACTTCCATTGTCTTTGTTACCCAGTGGTTTAGCCAATGCTACTGGTAACGTTGTGCTACTTGCATGGCCCTGGCCTTGGCTTTTTCTATCTGTCAGGCCCCCTTGTTGTACTTTGGTCTGTGTATTCTTTTTTGGTGGTGTCTGAACCGGGGTATGTGCGTATTGCTCCAATTTTGCCGCTGCTGTAGTTGTGGTCCCTTGGGGGTTTTTCTCTTTGGATGATCTTAGGTGCTGCATGGCTTAATTCCCCAATTGACCGGGGGTAGGTGCCCGAGAAGTAATAGATAAAAAAAAAAAAAAGGGGGGGGGGGGGTTGCCCGAAAAGGGGGTATAGTAGTTATAGTAGCGTAGTAATATTGCCTGCAAAGTTGTTGGCAGGTTTGTATAAACCGTCCATTTCCTCCTTCTCCCCCCTCCTCCCTCCTCTTCTCTTCCGTCTGGGTGGACCAGGTGGGGGAGAAACAGGAGGTATCAAATTCCTAATTTTCCCGCTTGACCCCTTAACTGGGCTTAGTCATGGAGTAGCATTCAATGTGTTTAACGCATGGACCATCCACTTAATACAAAGTTCATTCCTTGAATATCAAGTAGGAAAAGAGAGGGTGGGCAGAGAATGAAAAGGAAACAGGGTTGCTGAGCTGAGCTAGTATTTCAACATTATTGCAGTTGTTCACACTAATATTGAGTGCATTAAAAACTAGCGTTTTGGAGGGGGAAAAACACTTTCCTGAGGGTGTATCCTCAAAACAGTTAAAAAAAAAAAAATACAATTGTTGCCGGGTTTTGGTATTTGATGTACTTTCATATAGGTTTTTACTCACGTGCCCTGGGTATTCTGGGCGTACAGCACTTCAGCACTTTTACGGTTTGGGGGTGTACTCCACGGATTATCAATTCTTTGTCCCCCTGGTCTGCCCTCCTCAGCTCCGACCCTCTGGTAAGGCAAAAAGCCGGCGTCTCGTGTGTCACCCTGCGCCGCTAGTGGGGATACGCTTACCACTCGCCGACACGGCTGTCCTCTGGTTCTCCCCTTCCGCGTGCGTAGTCCGGCGCTCTGCCTGTGACGTCAGACGTTGCTCGGCAACCTTCGGAGCTTGTTCGGGGCCCTGCCCTGGGGCGACCGAGCTAGGCTGCACTCCTCTGGCACTGTACTGGCTCTCTCACAGCCGCAGGTGGGATCCGTAGGCACAGGGTCTGCAAGGTCTGTAGTTGCACTCCCAGCTCTGCCCGAATATGACAATCCTTAAAGCAAGGTTTTGGCAGAATGTTTCACAAGGTACATGTCCCTTCTGAAGTCCAGCATACCAGCATGCTAAGTGAGCAGATTAACAGGGCGGAGGGGAGAGATACGCACACCTGTCTTCACTCAGCTCGCATCTCGGCTCACCTCACTCAGCACTCTCTCAGCATTCATGTCCGGTCACGCCCCCCACATATGGGTATATTTAACTATGTGGGGGGATGTATTAGAGTTGCTGAGTCAGGAATGCCATTACCCACTATTAGCCAGTATGAACCCCTCAGAGGTAATACCGTCAATATTCCTATGAGTCCCCATGCCTTCCGGCCCAGCCATATCTACCATCCTATCCACAGACCCCTGTGCATTCATACAGCTCAATGCACAATAGCCAGAGCCCTTCTTATGCAAGTTCCTCTCCTGCTCATTCCTCACAGGGAACATATCCTCTGAGTGTAAACAATAGCTCAAATTCTGCTGATGTTTCTGAAGCTAATAGCCAAACCAGCTCTGGTTCTTCTTTCCAAACTTCTACTTCATTTTACCCATCCCCCACCTCTTTTTAATGAGGCGTCTTGTGTGGCTCAGCCGATAGTTAAAGATCCTCTTCTTGTCTTCAAGATTACTTCTGGCATAAGGCCTAAGCAGATATTGAGAAAGTGCAAAGGCCTCATCTGCAACAAGCACGAAAGGCAGGTCTGGTCCTTCAGTTCCAGGCAGAGGCTGATCAGATGGTATGTTGAACCCCCCGTTCTTGCAGTCTTTGACCCATTACAGACTTACAGGACACTCTGGAATCAGAACTACTGCCATATGCCCCAATGTCCAAAGCGATAAATTTGTAATTGCTATCACAGATAGCCATGAGGACCAATGAAAAATATTTCTTGTAATTATGAAATCTGGACCCGGGAAACGTGGAGGCTTTTGGATACGGATATGCTTTCCATCAAGGGCTCTAATACAATTTGGAAAGTTTGCTTGATTCCAAAATCCATCTGCTATTCTTCATCACATGTTTCCATCTGGCAATGGCATCACTGCAGGACACAGCTCTTCCCATATGGCTAAGCAAGTATCATGCACTATCTCCTAATAGTTGAAATGCCCAGTAAAAAATTATGGTTTAAAGAGGTATAGGACTGGCCAGTTGCAAGAAATCTAGAAAAAAAAATGTAACATCTTTTTAGCTTTTTAAGTAAAACAACATTCTACTGCACATAAATGGATACGATATTTATTACAGTGCTTTGCAAAAGTATTCACCCCCTTTGGCATTTTTCGTGTTTTGTTGCCTCACAACCTGGAATTAACATGGATTGTTTGAGGATTTGCATCATTTAATTTACAGAACATGCCCACAGCTTTAAAGATGTATTTTTTTTTATTATTGTGAAGCAAACAACAAAGGACAAAATAACAGAAAAAGTCATAACTATTCACCCCCCCTAAAGACAAAACTTTGTAGAGCCACCTTTTGCAGCTATCACAGCTCCAAATTGCTTTGGATAAGTCTCTATGAGCTTGCCACATCTTACCACTGGGATTTTTGCCCATTCCTCCTTGCAAAACTGCTCCAGCTCCTTCAAATTGGATGATTTGCGCTTGTGAACAGCAATCTATAAGTCTGAACACAGATTTTCTATTGCTTTAGCAGTGTGTTTGGGGTCATTGTCCTGCTGGAAGGTGAACCTCCGTCCTAGCCTCAAATCACACACAGAGTGGTACAGGCTTTTCTGAAGAATATCGCTGTATTTAGCACCATCCATCTTTCCCTCAACTCTGACCAGTTTCCCAGTCCCGACTGCTGAAAAACATCCCCACAGCATGATGCTGCCACCACCATGTTTCACTGTGGGGATGGTGTTCTTTGGGTGATGTGATGGGTTGGGTTTGCGCCAGACATAGCATTTTCTTTGATGGCCAAAAAGTTCATATTTAGTCTCATCAGACCAGAGCATCTTCCTCTATACATTTTGGGAGTCTCCCACGTTCCTTTTAGCAAACTCAAAACGTGCCATTTTTTTTTACTGAAAGTAATAGCTTTCTTCTGGCCACTCTACCATAAAGCCCAACTATGAAGTGTACGGCTTATTGTCGTCATATGTACAGATATTCCAGGCTCTGCTGTGGAACTCTGCAGCTCCTCCTGGGTTATCTTAGGTCTCTGTGCTCCCTCTATGATTAATGCCCTCCTTGCCCGGTCCCTGAGTTTTGGTGTGCGGCTGTCTCTTGGCAGGTTTGCTGTTGTGCCATGGTCTTTCCATTTGGTTATAATAGATTTGATGATGCTCCTAGGGAGATTTGGATATTTTTTTTATAACCTAACCCTAACTTGTACTTCTCAACAACATTGTCCCTTGTTTGGAGAGTTCCTTGGTCTTCATGGCAGTGTTTGGTTAGTGGTGCCTCTTGCTTAGGTGTTGTAGCCCCTGGGCCATTTCAAAAAGGTGTGTATATGTAATGACAGATCATGTGACACTTAGATTGCACACAGGTGGACATCATTTCACTATTTATGTGACTTCTGAAGGTAATTGGCTGCACCAGAGCTTTTTATGGGCTTCATAACAAAGGGGGTGAATACATATGTACATGCCAATTATCAGTTTTTTATTTCTGAAAAATCGTTTTATGTATATATTTTTCTAATTGTACTTCATCAACTTAGACTATTGTGTTCTGATCCATTACATATAATTCAGAGTAAAAAAAAACATTGAACTAAAGGCTGTAATGTAACAAAATAGGTAAAAAGCCAAGGGTTATGAATACTTTTGCAAGGCACTGTATCTATATATATTGTATACACACACAGTAAACCAGGAGTAGGCAACCTCGGCACTCCAGCTGTTTTGAAACTACAAATCCCATCATGCCTCTGCCTCTAGGAGTCATGCCTGTGATTGTCAGGGTCTTGCAATGTTTCATGGGACTTGTAGTTTCACCACAGCTGGAGGGCCGAGGGTTGCCAACCTCTGCAGTAGAACAACAGAAAAATTACATAAATGAATGACTTCTTACCTCAAGGTCACTAAGAGACGTTCATCTGCAGGTAAACACCTTCTCATGTTGATATGTCTCTGCTGCAGCCGTGGGTGCAGCTGGTCTAGTAAGTAGTCGAATGTGGCTACGGTCATCATGGTGAAGTTGAAAAACCTAGTTGGATACCGTCGGAGATGAGCGTAGTGCAGAGCCACAAAACCTTCAGAAGGCCGCTTCAATAGCATGGAGTGGGTCCAAAATCGACGCCTCCTAGCCACAACCTGCTTTTTCTTGCGCTCTGTTCTCCTCATATAGGCAAATATGACAAACAATGTCACCCTGTCCCAAAAATTGTTGGAATCCATCGCACAACGCAGATAGTACACACAAGGACAAGGACAAAGGAAGGACACGGCAAGCACAAGTCACTCACTGAAAACTGCAATTCAGCATTGGAGGAGCATTGCTTTCTGGGTAATGTCATCAAAGCCACAGAAACTGCTGTAAACGGATCGAAACGGATGCAAAAGCTGATGCAAAAATGTATGTAAACGGATAAATTAACAGGTGTTAACGGAACGGAAGACGGATGAAAATGGTGAGATTAACAGAACGGATGACAGATGAAGACGGATGAAGCAACGGATAAGAACTGATACGTATTTAACGTTGTTAAACTGACGGTGCCCGTGTGAATGAGGCCTAAAACTCATTTAATACTTTAAAGTTACACTAAAGCCTAATTTTTTTTAGTTAAAAATAACAAACACGTCATACTTACCTGCTCTGTGTAGTGGTTTTGCAAAGAGCAGCCCTGATCCTCTATTTCTTGGGTCCCTCTTCGGTGCACCTGGCCCCTCCCTCCTGTCAAATGCCCCCACAGCAAGCAGACACGAAGCCGTGGCCTAGCCCCACCCCTTTTCTCTACTCATTGGCTCACTTACTTTGATTGATAGCAGCAGGAGCCAATGCTGTCTCAGCCAATGAGGAGGGGAGTCCCGGACAGCCAAGTTTCTCGTGTAGCATCGCTGAGACTCGATGGACCTCAGGTAAGTACCAGAATGCATTAAGATAAAAAAAAACCTTTACCTTTACAACTATTTTAAGCTACCCGCACACAACAGAGAATAGTTAGACATGCAGACTCCATCCGAATTACAAAAGTTCTTTCTTAAGAAAAATCTTTCCATAAACATGAATATTTGTATGTATAAAAGGACCCAATAAAAAATTTGCTTACAGTAGTACAGTTATCTCCTTGTATATGAGCACATGTATTCAAGACATTCAAGATAAATCTGTGTGTTTGAAATCAAGAAAAGATACCTAATTTAGGGTACTAAAATCATTGAAAGATGGTCATTCTTTACAGAACAATTCATCCTCATCTGATCCTTACTATAACCAAATCTACACTCTTTACAGGGGTGTTCTGTAAGAAGATTTGCTGCATTAAACCAGAATGCTGGTGGAGGGATAGCTTAGATATTCAGAGACCTGCCTAAAGCCAGCCAAACACAGTAGAATTTGTTTGAAAAAAATGTGGTTCTGGAAAGTTAGTTCGATTTTGTAATTGTTAGTGGGATCAAATTAACAATTGTTTTCTACTGTAATATCAAGGGAAATCAATGCATAATGGAAAATTGTTCTTGAACAAACAAATGTCTAATGCCGCGTACACAATTCCGACGGAATTCCGCTCAAACTGTCTTGCCTACACGCGGTCACACCAAATTCCGACGGTCAATAACACTGCGACATACAACACGTTCGACGGCACTATAAAAGAGAAGTTTAATGCTTCCGATAATGCGTCAAATTGTTTCCGAGAATGCATCGGAATTTTGCGTGTCGGCATTGCATACACACGATCGAAAAATCCGAAAAATTAAGAACAGGCTCTCAATCTAAAGTCCGTCGGAAATGCCGACAGAAAAAGACAGAAGGGCATACACACGGTCAGAAAATCCGATGGAAAGCTCCCATCGTGTGTACGCTGCATAACTGTGAATGTGGTGTTTGTTCAGGAAAGATCATACTCATGTGCATTTCAAAATCGAATGTTGAATTTGAAACATTGGCATAGCAATTGAAGTACATTTTTATGGTTTTATTATGAAATCTGTTACATTCATAGTGGTTCTATAGAATGTTCTGACAAACTATGTTTCTAAATTGCCATACAAGTGTTCAAACAAGTTTTACTGGGGTATAGCCAGCTAAACCCTTGAAAAACTGCTAGGGAGCAAACAGATTTGATACCATTTTGACATCATTTCATACACGCAATGTTTTGGAAGTGACGTTTTATATATGGGAAAGCTTGAAGCAGCCACATTCATTATTATTTTGCTTTTTTGGATGCTTGGATTTCATATTCTTTTGGCTTGTGTTAAATCATTCCTGGAATACCTGAAAATTTCACCTTAACATACAGTACCCAGCTGCTGATACCGGTATATAAAATGCCTTTGTACTGTATGAACATTTTTGATAGTCATTTTACAGAGGTGATATATTCCGTGCCTCTCGTCTTTCTTGCAGCCTTCTCAGCACAAGCCTGCAGGCTCAACGAGCATGCAAGGGCACAGAGATGCCTTCAAATGAAATATCCTATTAGCTGTGCCAACCAAAAATACCATTTAACCCCCTACTTTGCATAAAACTACTGTTAACACATTAGAATTGCAAAACTAGCAAGTGATATCTACAAATAAAAGGTTGCTGTAGAAACCCCACAGAATTGGAAATATCCTTACTAGGCATACTGATATCTGGGTATTCCTAAAGTGTAACACAAGTAAAGTGTAGAAAATATGAATCAGGTGTTGCAGATTAGGTGCCAATGGTCAGCGCTTCCTTGGGGAGTACTGTAGATAAAACCTGTCTTATTTGAGGCTCAGATATTTAGGGACTGGTGTTATCTTTTCTATTGATGTGTGTGGTGTTACCATGCTAAAAAAACTAAGGTTACATTATCTGAAATCAAATATTCCACAATGGGTATCAATTTCAATGTACAGCTAATATGTCCAGACCCAGCAAATTCAAGCCAAGGGCTGACTGTTTAATGTAATAGTGGGATCTGTAGCTAACCGTTTGAACAGTTGGTGTCCAAGTGCATGCATCTATATTCAGAATGAGTTTACACTTAATTAACTTGCATGGGGATGGGAGATTTTTGCTGTCCAAAAAACATTAGCGCAAGATTACAGTTTGCTATTAAACTTATAGGAAAAGACCATGCCTTATGGAACAATGTGCTAGGACTGATGAATCCAATATAGAGTTGTTTGGCCATACTTACAGTAGACATGTTTCACACAAACTGAACACAGCATTTCAGGAGAACCTTTATCAATCATAAAGTTTGGTAGTGAAAATGGTATATATTGGGGTTGCTTCCCTTTCAAAGGGCAGCTTTCAGTCATCAAGTCAGCTACGAATTGCTCACCATATCAAAGTGTGTTTAATGGGAATAATGGGAATGTGAGGCCATCTGTCCAAAAGTTTAACCAGAAATGGATCTTTTAACATGAACTGACGTATACTAGTAAATTTGCCAAGGAATGGCTAAAAAATAAGAAATGGAGGGTTATGGACAGGGTGGGTGTTGCTGGAGTGGCTGTTCACAGGAGCGGCTCAGTGTGAAACTACCCCACCCCCCCACCCCCAATGGAGACAATGGAGGCTTGGACTTCAATAACCAAGATTCCCTGCTCACAAAAGGAGGACAGAACAGATTTTTTTTTTAGGCAATTCACTGGAGGTCTGCCAGTTTAGTGCAGGAAGCCAGAGTGCAGACCTGTTACTGTGGTCTGTGTCCTCTGACAGAGGGAACAGAGACTGTGCAGAGACCCAGGGCCATAGCAGAGTGGTGCGGAGACCAGAGAGTGTGGACCTGCTGCCTGTGGTGTCTGTACCCACACTGTAGAGTGTGAATACTGAGCAACAGACAGTGTCTTCATCTGTGTTTTTGGACCAGAGCTGGAGAGACCTGTTGCCGTGTGTGCCTACACCAGAGAGGACAGATCCCATGAGGACTGGAGCTGAGAGACGGAGCCTTCTCGGACAACAGACCACCAAGCATTCGGGACCAGATCCATTGGGTATCAGGAACGGTGAGTGGAAAAACCAAGCTTAACCCTTTGCTGCCCACAGTTAATGCCAATAGAGGCTGCCCCTTACTTATCAGCTCATTTGCAATCTTTTGTGGACAGCCTTAAAGGGACAGCATCACATGCACCACCTTACAGATGGGCCACAACGATAGCCAGCTTAGTACTACTAAATAGGCGCCAAGTACTTTATACCCACCTCCAGGATTACACCTTGTCAGGAAAGCATACACTGACCTGTTATTAGGGCTATATGCTTAAATTAAACTTGAGGAACTTTCTTTGGGTTAGTTAATGTTGTTATATTGCTCACTGTTTATAGCAGCTAAGTTTTGTTTTAACTTTATTGAAGTTAGTTAATTGCCATATTATAGGTCAGTGTTCACCTTAACCAGTACAGCATATTTAAACACATTCAGTTGCCTGTTTATTGAATATATGACTTGTATAGCGCTGCAACTGCGAACTGAATCGCCTCCAGGCGCTTGATCCGACCTGTGTTGATTCCTTCTTAAGCCCCATACACACGGTCGGATTTTCGCATGGATTCTGTCCGATCGGACAATGTTGTTGAAAAATCAGACCGTGTGTATGCACCATCGGACAGTGTACGTCGTATTGTCCGACGGACAAAGTCCTATCTCCTGCTGGATAGATTTTCCGACAACACGGTCCGATCACACCAAATCCGATCGTGTGTATGGTAGTCCGACCGGACAAAGTGCTACGCATGCTCAGATCACATTACAAGACCAAAGCTATTGGCTACTAGCCTCTATGTAGTCCCGTCGTAGGCAACAAACGTCACCACGTTCAGAATGATCGGATTTTCCGACAACTTTGTCCGACCGTGTGTACGCAAAACCAACATCAGACAAAGTATGACGGACATGGTCTGACGGACCTGGTCCTCGGATAATCCGCGCGTGTGTATGGGGCTTTAGAAGAGGTGGGTCTGGAGTTTTTTCCTGAAGGCCCGATGGTTTCCTTCCAAGCGGATGTTCGTGGGTAGAGCATTCCATAGCTGTGGTCCTTGGACTGCAAATCTTCGTTCTCCCCTTGATTTGTAGCGAGACTTGGGGATGAGGAGGTTTTGGTTGGTTGATCGGAGGTTGCGATTGGGAGTGTAGTGTTTTATTTTTTCGCATAAGTATTGAGGAGCGTCTCCTTGTGTGCATTTGTGGGTTAGGCAGAGGGTCTTGAATGTGATCCGATCCTTTACGGTTAGCCAGTGTAGGATCCTCAGGGAGGGGAGATGGATTCCCATGTTTTTTTTTTCTGTGACTAGTCTTGCTGCCATGTTTTGGATGACTTGTAGGTGTGCAATCTGGAATTTAGGTAGTCCTATGTAGAGGGAGTTTGCGTTGTCGAGTTGAGGATTGTTCCTACTACTATTCCTTTTTCCTCTTCTTATTAATTCATGCATTGTCTAACTTGCCTCGCCATAATATATCTAATCTACTACCAAGTTGTTTGTGTTTAGTATACTAACATTTAAGTTGCACAGGTGTGTCAGTGGTGAATGGGCAGCTTAAAGAGTTGTGGCAGAACAGAGAACTCAACAAACAAACCGGCTCTTGCGGGGGTAGCACTACACTTACTTTTTGCTACAGTATGCCATTGCATTTATTGCTATGTTGGTTAAATACATTATAAAAAAATGCAAATTTTCCTTGTGTTTTTATTAAAGTATATCACCTTGGATGAAGATGTAATGTTTGCTGTTTAAACAATAACAAGGTTCCAAGTGTTTTAACTAGGGCTGTTACTGATTAAAATTTTCGTGTTCGATTTTTTTTTTAATCGATTAATCGACTAATTTCGATTAATTATAACGCACATACAGATCCAACTACTTTTAGCTGATCTCCTTGCATTGCAACTCTGCATTAGTCAGTGGTAAATGTGGTATACACTATATACTATATACAATCACCCGACACTAGTTAGTTTCTACAATCCATGACTTAACTTCACAGTTCACACAAATACGTTTTAAATTCAAACTGTAGCACTGAAGTAAGTATTTTTTTTCCACAGTTTTCCACAGTAGCATGACCTCCACCTCCGGTCTAACTAATCACTCTCACCTTATGGCATGGACCCCTGTGCAAACAGGTGGTCATGCAAGCGGGTATCAAAAAGGTTAACACTGACCATAAACTTCTCTCACGTCTCCTTAGATCTCAGCAAGGATGCCAGGTCATGGGTAGAAAGAAAAGATCTAAGTGCTCACCGCTTAAGTATAAGATTTAATTTTTGTGTTCAAACACAAACTACTTACATAAAGATGATAAAAACACAGCATGTAAAGCAGACAATGGTGTTAGTTCCCTAGGGCAGCAGCAGGTGACGTCATGTGTAGCTCCTCCCCCATACACGTTACATTCAATCAGATCTTCAATGTCCCTGGACTCCTCCCCTATTCCCTTCGTTAGCAGACGGAGGCACTTGGGGAAGGGGGGAGGAGTCCAGTAAAGTCGATGTCCGTGATGTCACCGGATCTCCGATGGAACTCCCTGAAGACCTGGAAGCTGGTGGAGAGGTAAGTACCGATCAAAAGAATTTTGATTGATCAAAAAAATTAATCGATTAATTGAGGAATTAATCTTTAATTTCCACAGCCCTAATTTTAACACCACATCTTAAAAGTTAAATAATCAATGAACAATAAGATGTATATATGGGCGTACAAATCAATGAATACTAAATATAAATAAAAATAATTATTTATTAGTGTACAATTCCTAAAAAAAACTAACAAAAAAAAAGGTAGGGTCTAAAAAAATGGATTCTTCCACTTAATCCATATTCAATTATAGACCTTATAGCCAGGGCTGGCCCAATACATTGTTCAGCCTGGGTCCAAGAATGAAATGCTAACCCCCCCAAAAAAAAAATCACGCCCACCAAAAGGCCCCCACATCCATTATTTTATATCATGATACTGTAATTATATACTCATCAGGGCCCACCAGTGCAGCCTATCAGTGTACATCAGTGCCACCTCAGTGTCCTTCAGTGCAGCTTATCAGTGCCCACCAGTGTCACCTCATCGGTGCCCATCAGTGTCCATCAGTGTAGCCTATCAGTGCCCAGCAGTGCAGCTTATCAGTGCCCAGCAGTGCAGCTTATCAGTGCCCAAAAATTTGAAAAAATTTGCCTTTAAGAGCCATGGGCGGAAGTGATGTTTTGACGTCGCTTCCGCCCTGCTATGGTATGGAGATGGGTGGGGGCCATCTTCCCCTCACTCGTCTCCATACCCAGGCACTGAGAGGACTGGATCGCCTCCGCCGCTGCCAACGGCTCCGGTAAACGGCGGAGGGCACGGGAGAGCGGTGGGAGGGGGGGCCCTCTCCCGCCACCGATAACGGTGATCTCGCTGTGAAGAGACCACCATTATCGTAAATACAACTAGCTCCTAAAATAAGATGGATATCTCGGTTGTGGCAGCAGCTGCTGCCATTACCGACATATACATCTTCAAAGTGCCGACATATATTTACAGGAGCCGGTCGGCAAGTGGTAACAAACATGTCATAATTACCTCCCCTGTGCAGCTCGTTCTGCACAGAGTGGCCCCGAATCTACTCTTCTGGGGTCCCTCAGCAGCTCTCGTGGCTCCTCCCCGCATTAGGTAACCCCCTAGGAGAAGCACTCTCCCGAGGGGGTTACCTTACGGGCACGCTTCCAAGTCATTCATTTGGCGTCCATAGAAGCCGAATGTATGACTCTCCCTGACAGCATTGGGAGCCAATGGCTCTCGGATGAAGATGAAGGGGTTCAGGTAAGTAAAACGGGGGGGGGGGGGGGGGGGGGTTGCTGGGGGGCCAGTCACTGGCAGGTGTTTTTTCACCTTAATGCATAGGATGCATTAAGGTGAAAAAACACAAACCTTTACAACCCCTTTAAGCCAAGAATGCATGAAGGTAAAAAACGTTCTGTCTTTAAAACCACTTTAAACTTTAAGAAATGTCTGTTTAATCTTGAAGCCAGCTGCCCCCTTTAACCTCCACATCAAAATGATGTAGTGCCACAGACTTTAGCTCAGAACATCATAATTTTCTGAGCCCTAAGGACCAAACTGGAACTAAATTCTACTGGGTGGGGTTGGACACTTGTCATAATACGCAAGCATGCGCCATCTACTTGCACATTATAGCACACTTACCTTTTAATGTGTCCTCAATGACAGTATCCAGGCTCCAGTCGCCCCTCCATCCACCACCGCCACTTATGCTGTAACTCCTGCGCATGCACAAAGGAGTCAATCATCATCACATCAATCCTGGCACCTAGTTCTATTCTTGGAATTTAACAGAAATGAGCCAGGACCATAAACTCTGTGGCATATGCACTGTGCACTGTACACAGAAACAAAAATATTTATAGGAGCCAAGGAAAGACCTTGCATGATTCTTCTGCCCAAAGATTAGCCTTTAGCAATGTTTTACTGCTGAACATTAGTTTAGTTAGCTGTGGCGCATATATTAAGACATCACTGGTCTTCCCTGGACACAACTGGCCTTTATATAACCAAAGCTATCCAGGTCGTCATTGCTGACATGTTCACTAGAAACATCATTAAGTTTTGGGTTGATGCCAGTAAGCAAAAATTTAAAGTTGACTTGTATTTAAAGGCTAAAATGTGTCTGTCTAAAAGGGATGCATTAGCACAGTTTAATGTGGCAAAGCAAATTGGTAGGTTGGGAATGTGTTGGGCAGCCTTGCCCAGCACAGTCCCAAAGAAAGACATGCCAAAAAGCCCCTTGAGGACTGTTCACACCACTTTGTTGCGGTAGTGTGTACAAAAAAAAACAACTGCAGTCATTACTACAGCAGTTGGAAATAGCCTGAAAGTGACGATTTATCTTCACTCCCTGAACTCCAGGGGGTAAGTGGTCACTTAATGTAGACCTTGACGTAGGCAGCCTTACCCTTTAAAACAGTGTGTGGGCTGCTTTACCTCAGCAACTGGTGTTTGCTGGGAGGAAACAGTGTTGAAGTGCCATGATTGACGCATCACACTGCTTTTTCTTTTCTTATAACATTATTAGAATATCACAAGTGAAATTTCATTCAGTTCTATTGCCGACAGCATGGTGCAAGGCAGTGGATTGGGTTACGCCAACCTGCACTGAAGAAAGTTTTGCACTAATTCCAACTGCTATAGTAATTCACGCAGAGGTAGGACTAATGCTGTGTACACACGACTGGACTTTTCGACGGACTGAATTCCGGAGGACTTTTCGATGGAGTTGACAGACACGTCGAATCGGACTTGTCTACACACAATCACACCAAGTAGCAATAGCTGCCCTAGCGTCGGTTTTCGTCCGTCGGACTAGCATACAGACAAATGGATTTTTCGACTGGACTCGAGTCTGTCGGAAAGATTTGAAACATGTTCTAAATCTAAAGTCTGTCTTATTTTTCGACAGCAAAGGTCCGATGAAGCCCACACACGGTCGAATTGTCCGACGGATTCGTTCCGTCTGACCTTTGCTGTCGAAAAGTCCGGCCGTGCGTACACGGCATAACTTGTAGGCTTCAGATTCTTGCCACTGTAGTACGGTTATGTGAGACGCTGGCATAAGTTTCAGCAAATAATTTTATATTCTAAACAAGCAGTAAAAGCAGTTTGAAACTGGCCCTCAATTATTTCATTTCAGACAATTCGATCGTGTATGGGCTTAATCGGACCTTTGCTGTTCAAAAATCAGACGGACTTTAGAAATAGAACATGTTTCAAATTTTTTCTATTTTTCTAAGTCCATCTGATTTTTGAACAGCAAAGGTCCGATAAAGCCCATACACAATCAAATTGTCTGAAATGAAATGATTGAGGGCCTGTTTCAAACTGCTTTTACTGCTTGTTTAGAATATAAAATTATTTGCTGAAACTTCTTACATACCCGTACTACAGTGGCAAGAATCTGAAGCCTACAAGTTATGCCGTGTACGCACGGCCAGACTTTTTGACAGCAAAGGTCAGACAGAACAAATCCGTCGGACAATTCGACCGTGTGTGGGCTTCATCGGACCTTTGCTGTTCAAAAATCAGACGGACTTTAGAAATAAAACATGTTTCAAATTTTTTTCGCCGAAACTCCGCCGGACCCAGTTCCTCTCGTGAAATCCGCTCGTCTGTGTGCTAGTCCGACAGACGAAAACTGACGCTAGGGCAGCTATTGGCTACTGGCTATGAATTTCCTTATTCTAGTCCGGTCGTACGTCATCACGTTCGATTCCGTCGAACTTTGGTGTGATTGTGTGTGTCCAAGTCCGTACGTTCGGAAAGTCTGTCAGAAGTCCTCTGAAAGTCTATCGAAAAAACCATCGGACCTTTTCTGTCGGAAAGTCTGGTCGTGTGTACGCGGCATAAGGCCTCATTCACACCAAGACCCGTGACGAGCTATGCATGTTTTAGTGTGCATTTTTTGTGCAAATAGTGTGACATGCTTTTTTTGCGTGTTTCATAAACATGCACAAAACCACAAGATTGGAATGCTATAGGTTGAATGCAAACTGATAACTAAACCCTGAGACTAGAGCAGGAATATGCAATTAGTGGACCTCCAGCTGTTGCAAAAATACATGCCTCTGCCTCTGGGTGTCATGTTTGTGGCTGTCAGAGTTGTTGTGCCTCATGGGACTTGTAGTTCTACAACAGCTGGAGGTCAGCTAATTGAATATCCTTGCCCTAGAGCCTAGAGTTATCTTTAACCTCTTGCTGACCGCGTAACGCATCTATGAAATGGCAGGAAAATTGGGCTTTAAAGTAGTTGTAAACCCTTACATATAGCCAGTGAAGTGACCAGCATTAGGTGATACACAGAGATTAAACAAATCCTCCTACATAAGTTGCAGTTGTGTATCTGCAGCCTTACCTTCTGTAGATAGATCTGAAAACTAAGAGGGAATTATTTCTTGTTGGATCTGGGGCCAGGGATCTGAAGTGTACACAGAGCTGACAGCTCTGATTCCTGATTGGAGGGAGGGGACACACCCTCATTCACACAGTATGGAAAACAAGTCACAGGCTGAGTGCGGCAGCTCCGTCCCCCATCATCTTTTTAACTTTTGGTATTGGGAAAAACTGTCAGAAGTGACTCATGCTGATAACAGAAGAACAAGTCAGCAGAGAGAAATGACACTCAGAGCTTTGGAGAGAGACACAATATAATCAGTATAGAAGGATGTGCTTTTTTCATATTTCATGTCTGAGGTTTACAACCACTGTAAGGCCCAATCGCCACACATATGCTTTCATGGTAGCCTGAGGTTGCAGGCTGAGCTCGTGCTTACTGCTCGCTCCCAGCATACTGACAAAGCTGTTACCGGCAGTCCCCAGTCACAGTTTCTCATCAGGAGCCAGCAGGACCGATTATGTGAAAGCCAATCACAGTGGTCACATGATATAGAAGCCACGCTGCCTCCTGCTTTAAGACCCATTAAAGACTCACTGGGAGGCGGCTTTAAGGTGGCTTTAAGGGGTTAAGAAAGAATAACTGTTTCATAGGTTGTAAACATTGGAGATACTTACCACCGGAACCCTCTTTTGCTTATATTTGAACCAATTGAAATTCGCTGTATTTTATATGATCCTATTAATTGAGCTGCCTTCGTAGTTCTGATTATGTATATGATATCAGCCTGTTTATGTAATAGTATCATGCCCTTCTCTGACTTGGTTTGTACAATGCAAAATAAAGGATTTACATAAAAAAAAAAAAAGATAGATAACCACATTGAAAGCAGCTAGGGAGGTCAGAGATGGCTTGTTTTAAAGCTTTATTGTGGCTCACTAAGAATATGTGAATAGTTTAACCACTTTCCGCTCGCACTATAGCCGAAAGATGGCTACAGAGCAGGCTTCCAGTGCTGGGAGGGCATCCATAGACATCCCTGCGGCTCTGGGATTGTTGAGTCCTTCGGACTCAGCTGATCACAGATTGGGATAAGGGGCCAATCACAGCGGTTGAGCACATCGGCTGACAGCTGATCACGAAAATAAACAGAAGCTGGTTTTCGGGAGCCGGGGATTAGCTTCTGTTACAGGGACATCGGTCCCAACATTATACACCAGTGTTTCTAATCAGTGCCCACCCATGCTGCTAATCAGTGCTCATCAGTACTGCTAATCAGTGCCCACTAGTGCTGCTAATCAGTGCCCACCAGTGCCACCTATCTGTGCCCATCAGTACTGCTAATTAGTGCCCACCAGTGCCACCTATCAGTGCCCATCAGTGCTCATCAGGGCCACCTATAAGTGCCACTGAGTGCCGCCTATCAGTGCCGCCTATCAGTGCTGCCTATCAGTGCCACCTATCAGGGCCTCCTCAGTGCCCACCAGTGCCACCTCATTAGTGCCCATCACGTGCAGCCTCATCAGTGTCGCCTCATCAGTGCCCATCAGTGCCGCCTCATCAGCGCACATCAGCAAAGGAGAAAAAATTACCTGTTTGCAGATTTTTTTAACAATGAAAAGTGTTTTTGTTTTAGTCAAAATTTTCGCAAATAATAAAAAACCCAGTGGTCATTAAATACTACCAAAAGAAGGCTCTTTATTAGAGTGAAAGAAATTATAAATATTTTGTTTGGGTACAGTGCAGACCGCGCAACTGTCATTGAAATTGCGACAGCGCTGAAAGCTGAAAATATGTGCACAGTAAGCAAGTGGTTAATGTCCATGGTCTGGGCACCGGTGCATTTAAGTAATCTGCTAGCAATGTTCTGTAATTCTTTGGGTAAAAAAGAAAATTTAAACCTTTTCAAAAGAAAACACGTCTTAAAAAACCTTGCTCTACGTGACAAAGGACATACTTTGTAATAACTGCGCTAAGATTCTGAAACCATATATTTCTCATATAAATAGGAATGTGATAGACAAAAAAGATTTTTTTTCTAAGCATTTTTAAAAAGATGAGTAAGTTTAACATGTTTATTTAGTTACATTCTGCCATCCAACATATTATTAGACATGAATGCTGCAATTACCCACTATGCTAAATTACATAGCTGGAAAGAACAGAGGCGAGAACAAGCTTTTGTTCTAGGAGACAGCTCTAAATTTTTTTCTGAAAGAAGTTTAAAGAACAGGTTTGTCTGTAGCAATTTTAGGGCTATGGATCCAAATATAAAATACTGTATAAGCCTATTCTTATTGATTGACTTGGCTGAAGGCATGTGCTTAAAGAAGAGCACTTTAGCTTACTGCGGTAAAACTTGGCACCCCAGATGTTTTGGAACTGTATTTCCCATGATCCTCATGCAATCTACAGTGTAGTTGAGCATCATGGGTAATGTAGCTCCAAAGCATCTGGGGTGCCAAGGTTTGCCATCCCTGCCCTAGCCAATTCAAGATTAAAAAAATGGGCATAGATGACATTTTAAGTAATTCTGTCACATGTATAAAGTATATATATATATATATAAAAAAAATAATAATAATGGCAGAGCAGGCACCAAGAGGAGCACACATGTTTTAAAGTAGAAGTCCAGTCTAAACCTCTCTAAGCTTAAAACTGCCTGTTGCACCAATTCTAACCCCTATACTAACTAGCCTCTAAAGGAAAGATGTATATGCTTACCTAATCTAAGGTCTCTCCGGTGCGGTCATGTGCTCCCAGCGCTGGCTTCAGGGGATAAGAAAGGACAGTGGACAACAGATGCCTCATAGTAGGTCTAAAGTTGTTGTCACTGCTTTCTCCTTCCCTGAAGCTGGCCGCTAGGGAGATCACGTGACCGGACTGGAACATCCTTAGTTTAGGTAGGTACTGTATTTGCATGTTTTCATTACAAGCTAGTTAGTTTAGAATGGGGGTGGGAATAGGTTCAAGCTTAGATATAATAGTTCTTTTTGAAGAATTTTTTGTAACATGAACACATTCAACAAGCGTTATGGCTGTCATGGCCATTTAGTAGCGTGCTGTATGCCCACTACAAACCAAACACATAACTGTTTCAATATTCAATCAAAGTATGTTACAATGATCAAATACTATTTAGAATAACATTTTGAAAACAAGCCTTTGTTATCTAAATTCATATTCGATTCTTGAGGAGTGATTTCTAGAGTTGGGGTGTCAAACTCAATTTCATCACAGAATGCATCAAGATTATGGTTGCATCTGTAGGACTAGAATTCCAGAGCACCCCCCACCTTTACATCATATGTTAAGAGTTTCCCCTCATCAGAAGTAAAGAGTCCCCCCACCATCCCTTACTTCACAGTGCACCCCCCCTTACCTTGTGCTGCTGCCGGAAAGAAGCTGGGGACAAAGATGGGAAGCAGAAAGTGCAGGGTGTGGAGGATGACCAGAGGACAGCTGGAGTCAGCTGCCAGAATCTGATGAATGCTAATGATGGGGCTATGGAGATGAGGGGGTGCTTTGGCTGCACAGAGAGGCGCCGGATCTATAGGAGGAGTTCCTTTCTGCTACTGATTGCTGAGAAGGGGAGGTGGCCGAGACAAGCCTCCCAGGGAGAAGCGTAGGTTCTGGCAGAGGAGTTCTGTTCTCCTCTCTTCTGCCAACTGCTGAGACAAGGTGGGGTGAATATGAAGGGAGTGCCGCAGCTGCAGGAGAGATGCAAGGACCACATGAAATGATCTGGAGGGCCGAAATTGGCACCCAGGCCTTGTGTTTGACGTGTTCTAGAGCTAATAACATATTTTTTTTTCCTTTATATAAGTGTTGGTAAACCTATACTCAGAAAATGTGTATTTTCTTCCAATATACTAAACTACATATCAACATTACGTTAAAGTAGAGGTGTTTCCTAATAAATCACTTTCTGAATACTTTTTTGTAAGTTTTTCTATGTGACTACAAAACTCCAGCTAGTGTGTGCACTGCAGGGGCCCAAAAATGCATCTGAATATCACCGAGCCATAACATTATTCCGCCAGCTTCCAGGCATTGTCAGGCAGGAGAGAGATTACTCCCACCATCCACAGAGAGAGAGGAATGGCCTGGAGTGCCAGAGCTATGTGGTCAGAAGACCGCACAAGAAAACATAAATAAAAAATATTTAGGTAAGCAATTTATTAAAAAATGTATACAGGAGTGTCAGAGCAAAAGGAGGTACAACATTTAACAGGTGGCTTATTGTGACGCTCTTTTTTCTACTTTTACTGGTTACACTTCACACCACAAATTTATGCGATGTTTTTACATCACATAATTCAATTGATGGAACAAGTTTAAAGAAAACTGCAAAATGCCTAAATTAAAAAAAAAAAAGAAAAAAAATCAATGTTTAGGTTGGTCTGGGCTTGTGATGACATTTCTCAAAGCACAGGGAAAAGCGGAGAATTTATATTTGCAAAGTTTTTTGCTTTCCCTGGATGTATTTTTATACATGTTAGGGGATTTAAACTACATGGTAATTCACTATATCACTTAAGGAATCTATGAGTTGTGCCTCTCTTCTTCAGTTCTGAATCTGCATATTTGCCATGTTTAGTAGAAAGAGTACCCTCTCTTTCAGAGAATACATCTGGAACACTGACAAATGCCTAAATGTGTGTGTGTGAGTGTGTGTGTGTGTGTGTGTGGGGGGGGGGGGGCACTTAAAATGCCAAGGTGTACAGAAACAAAGCCAGGCAGTATGGGATAGATATCTTGTAATTTAAGTCCCCTAAAGACCTGACCTATACCTGAAATATCACTTTGGCAAGCCTACCCTTTAAACAAGCTCTTTTAAACTACAACTACCCTTTATGTCTTCTTTCTTTACCTCTTAACTTTTATCAGTTGTTATCTACTTTTTTTTCTACTTTTTTTTTCTGGTGCAAAAGTTGAATCAAAATCTGTTTGAACTGGAGGAATTGTTTCAGAATACTTGAACCATGGCGGGCTTGTGCCTCTCGGCCTTCTTGGGAAGTAGCACGGACTAGATGTTCCCTTGGACGATGGTTATGCCATAAGCAACTTGTTGAGCTCTTTATTGCGGACAGCCAGCTAGAGATGTTGGGGGAAGAGGTGGGTCTTTTTGTTGCAGGAGACGTTGCCAGCCAGTTTAAGGATTTCAGCTCCAGATTAGCGGGCAGATAGACAGGAGCTCCAGGCTCTGACATGCTAGGCATAGTTGCCCTACCTGAACAGGTGGTGAACATGACCGATGCCCTCGCCTCACCTCGCCTCGCTTCCTTGTTTCCCGGGTCCAGACATAGTAATATGGTCATGGTATTTCAAATAAAAATGGAACAGTCGCCAAAAATATTTGTGTTTTGGATACAGCAGGGAAGGATTAGAAACTCAGTTGGGTATTCATTGCCTTTCAGGTGCCTATTGTGTAGATCTCCTCTCATTCATTGCCTTGTACAGTACAGCAAGCAGGAAGGGAAAAATCTCTTCAATACGGACACAACAGTATAAAGGCAACAGTATAAATTCAACAGAGATATTAGCCCATTCTCCTTTTTCCAAAACGAATAAAACATTTTTATACGTTTGAAAATAGGTTTGTGTCACGATCAAGCGTCAGGTGCGAAGACCAGTTGCTATAGCAGTTGCAGGACTACCACTGACCAGAAGAATAGGTACACAGGCAGTCACCCTGGCAAATGACGCAGGCTCACCTGAGGTGTGGAGTCTAAGTACTAACCGGTGTTCACCGGAGCTCCTGATGGTACAGATGGATTTAGCTGTGTGTTAGTACCAGATCGCGGTCCTCAGGATCGCCCCACCAGCAGGTGAGCATGCCACGTCCAGTAGCAGATAAGGATCAAATGGAAGTGTGGTCAGTAAACAAGACAAAAGGTCGATAGCAAGTAGTTTCAGGTTGGGGTCAGGCAGAAGAGTAGTCAAGGAACAAGCCAAGGGTCGATAACGAGTGGTAGCAAAATATGGACGGCAGTAGGGAAGACAAGAGCAAGGTCCTGGCTTAGAAAGCACAATAACCTGGCAAAAAGGAAGTGCAGAGACAAGGCTTATATAGGAAGTTCATGGGAGGTGCAAAGAGTTTGAGGTTCAACAGCAATCAAGACATAAGGCAGGGTTGTCCAATGGATCAGGCAGGATTGTCCAATAGATCAGGCAGGATTGTCCAATAGATCAGGCAGGATTGTCTAATAGATCAGGCAGGGAGTTGTCCAACATTCCAGATAGCTCAGCGAGAAGAGTCAATGCCAGACACAGAAAAGGTCCCAGGTTCAAGCCCAGATCCTGACAGTACTATTCTCTCTCGATGTTTTAGGACTGGGTTTGTGAAGAAATCTCTGGTGGAATTCTCTTGTTAATCCATGGTCATGAACATTGCTCAGGCTCCCAAGAAATTTCTGCTGGCCCATATCCTTCCCATTGGACCAGATATTGAAGCTTGTTTCTAAAGATCCTGGAATCAAGAATTTTCTCCACCACAAATTCTACTTCACCCTGTACCTCAACAGGTGGAGGAGATGAAAGAATTCTTCCAGAAAAAGGATTTTCATGAAATGGTTTAAAGTAGTGATATGTGAAAAACAGGGTGAATTTTCATACTGTCAGGCAGTTTTAAGCGAAAGGTAACCGGATTGATTTGAGCAGAAATCTTGAATGGTCCTACAAACTTTTGGCTCAGCTTTGCAGACGGAACACCTTCAAATGTTTGGTTGAAAAACAAACTTTGTCACCCACATAAAAGGTAGGAAGTGATCTGCAATGTCTATCAGCAGCCTTCTTGTAACATTCCTGAGCCTCTCTCAAAGTCTTGATCAATTTCTCCTGAATCTCCTGCAAAGTAGTTAATCTGTTGGTAACAGAAGGAATTGGAGTTGAGATAGGGAGATCAGGAATAAAAACTGGATGATACAAGTTGTTTAAATAAAAAGGAGCTAGGTTTAGAAGCAAACTCTGCTGTAGAAAGATAATCCACTTAGTCATTCTGAAGTAAACTGACAAAACATCGAAGGTACTGCTCCAAGGTTTGATTGGTTTTCTCAGTCTGACCATTAGACTGGGGATGAAAAGCAGAAGATAGATTAACTGTTATACCTAAGGCGGAGCAAATGTTTTTCCAAAATTTTGAAGAAAACTGTTCTCCTCTGTCAGACACCACATCGTCAGGAATTCCATGTAGTTTAAATGCTTCTCAAACCATTAACTCAGCAGTTTGTTCAGCAGAAGTTACCCCCTTACCAGGTATAAAATGAGCAATCTTAGTAAGATGGTCAACAATGACCAAGATAGTGGTCATTTCTTTTGAGGGAGGTAAATCTACCACAAAGTCTAAAGAAATTGAGCCCCATGGTCTTGATGGAACAGGGAGTGGCTGGAGCAACCCCAAAGAAGAAGCTCAGGGAGTCTTACTGCGTGCACACGTCAGGCATGAGGCCACATAGAGTTTGGTTTCTTATAGCTGGGCCACCAAAAGAAACGTGTCTTGGAAAGGTCTTGGAAATCCCAAAATGCCCAGCAAGCGAGTCATGAACCAACCTGAGGGCTTCAATCTGAGCACATTCAGGTACATAGAGACTATGTGCATGAGTCCAAAAGCCGCTCTTGTACACAAAGTTAATATCCGTAGGCGGATTGTTGAGAAGAGGGTAATTTACATACCCCTCATTTAGGAGACTCAAGAATGTCTTGAAACCCGTGGCCCCTATGAAGTTCTTTTGAGGCAGCATAGTACATTCAGAGTTGCATTCCTGATATGGTTAAGTCAGCATCCTTGATAATGTATCGGCCTTACTATTCTTTGACCAAGGTCGATATGAGATAATAAAATTAAACCTGTAAAAGAACAGTGACCACCGTGCTTGTCTAGAAGACATCCTCTTGGCAGAACGAATGAATTCTTTATTTTTATCAGTGAGAACAGTTACTGGATGCTTAGCCCCTTCCAGCAGATGTCTCCATTCAGAAAAGGCTTCCTTAATTGCCAGTAACTCCTTATTCCCAATGTCATAATTTCTTTCGGCTGATGACATTAAGCAAAAAAAATTGATGAAGCTGCATCTTTTCTCCTTTTCGCTGAGAAAGGATAGCTCACACAGCAGAGTCTGTGGATGTACCAATATTGGTGCAGAAGTGAAAAGAGTCTTTAGCTTAATAAAAGCAGTTTGTGCCTCAGCTGACCTCAAAAAGGGAATCCCATTCTTTGTCAGCTGTGTAATTGGTGCTATCACTTTAGAGAAGTTTCTTATGAATTTTCTGTAGAAGTTGGCAAAACCATCAAATCATTGTATTTCTTAAACATTTCTAGGGGCAGTCCAATCCACCACTGCTTTGATCTTCTCAGAATCCATTCTTACTCCTTTAGGAGAAATAATATATCCCAAGAACTGCATCTGGGTTCATTCAAACTCACGTTTCTACAATTTAATATAAAGTTGGTTCTTCCTTACCCTTTCAAAAGACAGTGCAAACGTGTTTGCAATGTTCCTCCAGGTTATTAGAAAAGATGAGAATATCATCCAGATAAGCTATCACAAACTGGCCCAATAGGTCTCGAAAAGCATCATTGATGAAGTTTTGGAAAGTAGCAGGAGCGTTGCAGAGGCCAAAAGGCATAACCAGGAACTCAAAATGGCCATATCAGGTTCTAAAGGCGGTTTTCCATTCATCTCCTTGACGCATGTGGATGAGGTTATATGCCCCCCGTAAGTCTAGTTTTGTGAAGTCTTTGGCAGAGCGGAGTCTTTCCAACATTTCAGAGATTAAAGGAAGTGGATAGCGTTTTTTAATAGTGAGATTATTTAAGTCCTGGTAGTCAATGCATGGACGCAAGGTGGAATCTTTCTTTGCAACAAAAAAAAGGGCTGCCTCTGCAGGAGATGTTGAGGGTCTAATGAAGCCCTTTCTAAATTCTCATCAACCCATTCCCCTGAGAACCTTTAATTCAGGTTTTGAAAGATTAAAAAGGCGACCAAAAGGTATTTCAGCCCCTGGGAGCAGTTCAATCACATGGGCGATGAGGAGGTAACTGACTGGCATTCTTCTTATTACAGACATCCCGGAACTCATGATATTGTAGAGGCAGGTTGTCATATGACTGCATAGTAACCACATCAACCTGTTATTCCTTGACCGACAAAGAACTTGTTTGACAAGGTTCTCAACAGAATTCCTCGCAATGGGGGGGGGGGGGGGGGGGCGTAAAGTTTATGAACCCTGCTTCCCAGTTGATGGAGGGATTATGGGTGGAAAATCAAGGAATGCCCAGGATAAAAGGTAATTTGGGTGACGTAATCAGCTGAAAACTGATGGTCTCATGATGATTAGCCTAAAATTGCAGTACCAAAGGGACTGTTTCATGCGTAACAGGTCCTGAAGTTAGGGGTGAACCATCTCCATATCGATAGGATTAGACTTATTTCTTATTTGGATATTATTGCTGTGGGCAAATTCTATGTCCGTAAAGTTCCTCCCAGCCCCAAAGTCCAGCATAGCAGAGCAAGGAATTTCAATGTCATCAGAGATAAGTTTAATAGGGATGACAAAATGAGATAGAACGGAATTGACTTTATTCTCTTCATGAATCAATGAGGAGATAGACTGGGTAATAGAGTTTATTTGTTCAGGCATGATCACATCAGTCGCCACAATTGTTCATCTAACCTTATTAGGACAGTTAACTGCGTAATGCCCAGAGTCCCCACAATATAGACACAGGTTCTCTGAACGTCTTCTCTCTTTCCCCTGAATAGAAATTGATCTCTTAATTGCATCAACCTGCATAGGTTCAGTTGTGTCAGAATCTGGGGAAACTCTTGGATTCTAGCAGAGAAACGCATGCCACCATTACTTCCAAACATCCCCAGTCTCTCCTTCCTCCTTTCTGTAAGTCTCTGATCAATTTGGATACATAGCTGGATAAAGGCCTCAAGATCATTAGGGGTCTCAATTCTATGGCAAGCTCGTGTTTTACCTGTTTAGAAAGCCATTGGCGAAACTGACTTTTTTGCGCTGCTGGGTTCCAAGTGATATCTGTGATCCAACGTCTGAATTCAGCTGTGTACTCAGCGTGTGCGAGTGTTTACCCTGCCATAAACTATGCAACTTTTCTTCAGCAGTAGTGCAGCAGTTGGGATCTTCAAAAACCTGATTTATCGCAGCCTCAAAAGTCTGGAAATTATTCAGCGTGGCACTGTCTTGTTCTATAGAAGGGGAGGCCCAGGCTAGAGCTTCTCCAGTCAGGAGGCTGATAACAAACATTACCTTCTGTTTTTCAGAAGTAAATGCAGCGCATTTCATTTGGAAATATATACGACACTGGTTGAGAAGACCTCTGTAATGGTGGGGACCTCCATTAAAAACTTGGGTGGGTGAGGCATATGTGTGTTAGTATCATCTCAGGAAAGTAGGTCCAGCAATTGTTTTTGCAAAGCAAGGATCTCTTTGCATTGCCCTTTCACCACACTTTCCAGTCCTGCAAATTTTTCTTGGTAAGTGACACCAAACTCCTGCAACTCTGCAATTTGCTGCCTGAAAGGAGCCATAGCATTTGCCAAAGCAGCCTCCATGTTTTAGGCCAGGTCATTCTGTCAGGATCAGGCACGAAGACCAGTTTTTATAGCAGGTGCAGGACTACCACTGACCAGCAGGATAGGTACACAGGCAGTCACCCTGGCAGATGACGCAGGCTCACCTTAGAAGCGGAGTCTAAGTAATAACCGGTGTCCACCAGAGCTCCTGATGGTGGAGATGGATTTAGTTGCGTGTTATTACCAGGTCGCGGTCCTCAGGATCGCCCCACCAGCAGGTGAGCAAGCCAGGGTCCAGTAGTGGACAAGCGATAAGAATCAAAAGGAAGTGTGGTCAGTAAACAAGCCAAAAGGTCGGTAACGAGTAGTTGCAGGTTGGGATCAGGCAAAAGGGTAGTTGAGGAGCAAGCCAAGGGTCGATAACGAGTGGTAGCAAAACATGGACATCAACAGGGAAGACAAGAGCAAGGCACTGGCGGAGAAAGCACAATAACCTGGCAAAGAGGAAGTGCAGAGACAAGGCTTATGTAGGAAGTTTATGGGAGGAGCAAGGAGTTCAAGGTTCAACAGCAATCAAGACATAAGGCAGGATTGTCCAACAGATCAGGCAGGATTGTCCAATAGATCAGCAGGGAGCTGTCCAGCATTCCAGATAGCTCAGTGAGAAGAGTCAACGCCAGACACAGAAGAGGTCCCAGGTTCAACCCCAGATACTGGCAGTTTAATAAAGCAGCATACTCCAATGCTCTTATTGAATTCCCTATGCCGTTTGCCATTTTCTTCACATTATGACTTGGAAGTCCACTTTATAGTAGATCTAATCCTAATCACTAAAATTTCATAAAAAGTTTAACATGTTAATCTGAGTTCTCAATCTCTCTAAATATGAGCTCCTAGGCATTTGCTGTTACTGGATGACAACTGACTTCCCAACTTTATTCTCCCATTGCCACCTTGTTATAAAGACCCCTGATGGAGAGAATATCCTTAAAGTGGTATTAAATCCAAAAGCAAACATTTATTATATTGCAACCTACCAATTCTTAGATGTAATGGCTGCATTAGTTTATTTTAATTTTTTTTGGCTTCTTTCCTTTATTTTCACCTGGTGATTAAGGATGAAGTCTGTTATTTTACAACAGAACAATCTGTCCTGCATATGTAGCCATTGCAGGGATGAGAACACAATTTAAAACCGATATGTGTGCTTCCAATGATCAGCATTTATTAAAGTACAACTAAAGGCAAAACTTTCATTTTAGTTTTGGATAGAGTGGTGAGGGATCAAAACACATGTCAATTTCTATTGCTGTTTGTGCCCCCCGTTAGGAAAATTCAGCCTCTCTATTTGTTCTGTTTACTATTAGCATTGAAAGTAAAAGAAAATCCCAAATGTTGGGCTGTCCCCAGAAAAGTAGTATAGGAGAAATCTTCAAGGGAAAAATAGCTCTGGTGACCTGGGGGTCTCCAAGGGATTAATTTCCCTTAATTTGCAGGCATTTCCTGTTTTGGCTATGGGACAGGAAGTGAAGGGAAATCTCTTCAATGGGACAGAGATGGCAAAAAATAAACTTAACAGGGGTTATGACCCTCACTTACTCTATCCAAAATGAAAAAAAAAAAAGGTTTGCCTACAGTTCTACTTTAATGTATGCAAAACGTTTGTCCCAAAAGAAAACCAACTATTGCTGTAACTGTTTATAAAATGTTAGCTGGAGTTTGGTTTCAATTGTTAGTGTATTTATATCTGCTAGTGCATCTAACACTCCCCTGCCCCCAGACTGAAAATGCTGCTGTCCAAAGGTGTTTCTGTAGTGCCGTCATCCAGGGTGGGGGCACCATACTACAGGAGGTATGTTACTGGCTTGATCACCAAGAGAAAACAGAGGGATAAAAGCCTAAAAAAATAAAACAAATGCAGCCCCCACATGTACAGATTGGTAAGCTACCGTATATAATGTTTTTGGTTTTGGGTTTAATACTGCTTTAATATTTTAACACATGCATAAAACACAGTATTCATGCAGAGGGTAACATTTATTGGAAAATGTTTACTTTAATTATAGGCAATGAAACAGCAGACTGGAAAAGACAGAATTTTTGAAGTGTTCTGTAGCTGTGTCATTAAGCGCAGTGGTGTGAAGAGGCTGTGACAGTAAAACACCCCCCTGTGCATATAGCTGTCTATCTCCTTTTGAGCCTTTTTTTACCTGCTGGCAGTGAATTTTCTTTTTTTTTTTCCCACTGTATTTATCTACCCCTAAGCTGCTATGCCAAACCACATGCTAATACTCTGAAATTATATTTATCTCTACCAGACTACTTCCCTTCCTGGCCACACCATTTTTTGCAGGCAGTTTCCTCTCTGCCTCATCTATAATTTGCTAGTCACAGAAGCTACAGTTTGCTAATTAAGGCACAGTAAAGTTAATAACACTATTTACATTAGCCCTACCATCTCTGTGCATGAAAAGCAGACACTTGTAATTGTGGCGTTATGCATAAGACAAAAGCAGCATTACTCGTGACCCTTGAACTGTATGCAATTAATAGCACAATACACAAGTGTTGCTACTGAATGCTCTCCCATAGGATGGATGTGACAGGAAGGTGACATTTAATGAGTTTAGCTCTGCATCTTAATGGTCCTTTGCTGTGAGATTGGATTTAAATAGTATGTGTGCCACTGAGTACAAAAATAACACTGTGACACAGACCCACACAGGTAAATAAACACACTAATGCACACACTGGACTTGGTTTTGAAAACTAGTTAAAGACTGATGCTCATTTCCAACTAATCATGTGTCTAGTTTCTTAAGCCGGGCACACACTGAGTTTTTTTTTTCGTTCAACCCATCGGGTTGAACAAAAAAAAAAAATGTCAGCTGCGGTCAGGGCTGCTGTACTAACTATTCAAAGTTAGTACATCGATCTCCCCCAACTGAGCTGTTGGGTTCCGACAGGGGAACGGCCCTCCCGCAGGAACATTTTGATCAGCACTTGACATTGGCTGAGAGTCCTGATCGGGAGTCGGTCAGCTGCTGGTTTTCCAGCATGCTCATCTGACAGATGCCGGCCAGGGTGGCATACACAGAGGCCGAATGTCGGACGTTTTTTTTTTTTTTTTTTACATGCCGATGTCTCTTGACATTCGGCCAGTGTGTACGGGGGCTTTACAGTCTTCCACTAGAAAATTACACCTGAAATCTGCCAAACAAGCTATAAGTATAATTCACACTGAAAAAAATACCACTGTAGGTTCAGTTCACTTCCGGTTTGTTCACATTGCTGTTAATCAATACCTGATGAAGGGAGCACTCTTGGACCCCCAAAATGTGTTGGCTACCTGTTTTCGATTGTACCCCTGTCTTTAATCAAAATAAAGTTGTATCTGGATCTCTCAGCACGTAAATTTCTATTTTTGCTACATTACATGGAATCTGAATGGCTGTTAATAAAGACATTTTTTTGTCAAGTTTTAAAAAACGAGCATCACTAGTTCCTCAAGTGCATGTAAATACACAAAATTTATCACTGCTGATAAAAATGATCTATACAAAAATTTCCTAGATATAACTTTAAAGTGGTATTAAACTTAAAAATAATAAAAAAAAAAAAAAAACTGACAGACATGGTTTTTGTGACATAACGTTTTCTCCTGCCTGTCAGCGGTAATGTACACTGACCCGTGCTTGCGCAGCTCAGAGTAAATTAGGACACCTGTTCTGTGCCATGGTGAGTGACGTCACTGATGCCCAGCCATTCAAGGTGCCGAACAGGACGAGGGAAGACTGGGTGAAGATGGAAGTGCCTGAGCACAGACAGTGCAGCTATGAAGACTCCCTGTAACAGGTACGTTTGTCATAATGTGCTAGTATGAGGTGCATACTAACACATTATGTTATAAAGATGCTGGAGGTCAGGATCATTTTTTTTTTAAGTTTAATACAGATTTAAGATACCCAATAAAGTGCTACAAGGTTAATTTACTAAAGCCAAATAGCGTGTTCCTTTTGCCAGGGAATTATACCTGGAGCTTAGTGAATTCGATGAAATTTCACTTTGCAAAGAATAGCCAATCACGAGCATGGAAAAAAACAAAAACAAACACTATTTCTGCTTGCACATGATTGGATGACAGAAGTAAGCAGAGCTTTACCACATTCACAAAGCTCTGGGGAAAAGTCACTAACAAAGTGCAACTTCCTTTGCAATGTGAACAGCCTACTTGCCTAAATAATAACATAAGAAAGTTCACTTAGATCGCTGCAACTGCGCTTATGTTAGTCCACCAGATTTCAGACCCTCATAAATATGTTCCTAAACATGTAACTTGATGTGATGACAGTTAGTGAGTTCCACTCTGGAAATAGCAGGTGATCCTAAATGGTTAACAAATACCACAGGAATCCAAATAAACCGCCCCTATTTAGATGCCTCCCACTGCGCTCAAGTGCTATTACAAATTCTAACTAAAGTTGCCACTTAAAGGAGAAAAGTATATAGGTGAATTTACATACAAATCTTAAAACTCAAAAGACTTACAGCAAATAGTGGCGCTACAGTGTATATCAAATATCTGTGCAAAATAATATAGTGCAAAAATATATAAATATAAAAAACTAAAATCTATGTGTAAAATACCTCAACACACCTTTAAGTGTCTAGTGATACATATAAACACAGTACAAATAAAATTAATTGGCAAATTGATAAACCAATCAAATACAAATCAAAAGATCCACTCACATTTTCCACAGTAAAAACCAGCAAAAGCAATCAGCACCGCACTGCACTGCAAATCCAACTTTAAATGGCACACTGTCTGTTAAATGGTCACGGCGGACCCAAGGTGTATCATGCACAGCCTGTGTATGTCTCACCCACTCCTCTTTAACCGGACCTCAAATTCAAACCGTCCCGCTCCTTCCTTGGCTCCCTGTGCTATGTTTTCTGTGGAAAATGTGAGTGGATCTTTTGGAGTGCTTTTATGTGATTTGCAATTAAAGTTTTTAAACTGATTCACACTATTAGAAGCACCCTCTTTTATTTCACATGTGGAGTTAACCAGCCAACCAGTTAACCTGTTACACTACTGATCTGTGGAAATTCAACTGACCCCCCTTGGAGGGACCCTTATGCGCAGTAGCCCATCACGAAAGTGTGGGCATATTCATTTGGTGAGTGCGTTTCTTTTGGGAGAGGAGACACGTGTCACTGTGGTGTGGTGGAAGAGTACAGAAGAATTTGATTGATTTTTTTCACTCCAACTTTTGCACTAATACTCACCAGCGGTTTATTTGAATTTTAATTTTCGCCTGTATTTGATTGGTTTATCAATTTGCCAATTCATTTTATTTGTACTGTGTTTATATGTATCACTAGACACTTAAAGGTGTGTTGAGGTACTTTACACATAGATTTTAGTTTTTTATATGTATATATTTTTGCACTATATTATTTTGCACAGATATTTGATATACACTGTAGCGCCACTATTTGCTGTAAGTCTTTTGAGTTTTAAGATCCTAAATGGTTGTCAAAGCGTGCATCAAACACCAAAATCTTCACCACGTGAGGCACACTCCCCCAAGGGATTACACTCACCAGAGCTCAGAATATCTCAAGCCTTAAGGTAAACCCTTATAATACTGTAAAGAGAAGTCATCAGCATTGCAGGCGGGTTTGGACAGTGTGAATTGCTCCAGTTAGATAAAGTCATAAAAAACAAAAAAGATTCCAACATAGCATAATTTTGTTTCACACATTTATTAGAACCCAAAAACCCATCCCTCATACAAAATACATACAAGCTGATAAAATCAATGAAGCATGGATAAAAGCGTAATCACCAGTCTGCTGCTCAGGATAGCGTCTATGTAGATTGCACAGCCACGCTGTGTCCTTCCTAATAGTATCCAGCTGACTGTGAAACGCAAACGTCACTTCCTATCGCCGTGGAGGTCCCCTCTGACGCGTTTCGTCATATCCAACTTCAACTGAGGGCGTCATCTCAAGGTGTGACAACCAGGCTTATATTGGTCTGCCTCTCGGTTTGTTTACACTTCAAGTGCTGTTCCCTTCCACTCATAGGAGCACGCAAGCGGTATATCACCGCACAAGGGTAACACAGCAGACTCAAGCGATCGGGACCTCTATCTACACATTACACAATTTAATAAACAAGTCTGAGTGCAACATTACCTCTTCAGCTGAATCATTACACTCCGGACCTGGCATTATCTCAAGCGCACATTAAATTGATAAAATGAACAACTTGATCATATGCCATTTAAACATAATTATTGCTAAAAATATATATGTACCCATACAAAAAAAACACTGGCTTTAATATCTCTAACTATTATACATTGTAATTATACAAACAACATAAATGACTAATACCAGTAATAATTTTTGGTTTGGTTTTTATTACTGGTATTAGTCATTTATGTTGTTTGTATAATTACAATGTATAATAGTTAGATAATAAAGCCAGCGTTTTATAGTATGGGTACATATATACTTTTAACAATAATTATGTTTAAATGGCATATGATCAAGTTGTTAATTTCATCAATTTAATTGAGATAATGGCAGGTAATTTTTTTCTTATTTATTTTACCTTTTATTTTTTATTTTTACACTGTTCTTTAAAAAAAATAAAAAAAATGGTGTCACTTTTATTCCTATTACAAGGAATGTAAACATCCTTGTAAAAAAAAAGCATGACAGGACCTCTTAAATATGAGATCTGGGTCAAAAAGACTTCAGATCTCATATTTACACTAAAATGCAAAAAATTAAAATAATAAATGTCATTTGAAAAAGTAAAAAAAAAAATGTCTCTTTAAGAGCTATGGGCGGACGTGATGATGTTTTGATGCCCTGCAATGATATGGAGATGGGTTTGGGCCATCTTCCCCTCACTCGTCTCTGTGTCAGGCTAGGGAGAGGATCCGATCGCCTCCGCTGCTACCGACGGCTCTGATAAGCGAGGGAGGGCACCGGAGCGTGGCGGGAGGGGGTGCCTCTCTCCCACCTCCGATTAAAGTGATCTTGTGCCAAATCCACCGCAGAGACCACTTTTATCTTGAAGCGGACCACCCGCTGAAGAAGAGGATACCTCTGCCATAAGAACGAAACTCCTCTTCAAAGTACCGACGTATAACAACAGTGGGTGGTCCGTAAGTGGTTAAAGTATTATAAGGATTTACCTTAAGGCTTGAGATATTTTGAGCTCGGGTGAGTGTAATCCCTTGGGGGAGTGTGCCTCACATGGTGAAGATTTTGGTGTTTGATGCACGCTTTGACAACCATTTAGGATCACCTGATATTTCCAGAGTGGAACTCACTAAGGGCTCTTTCACACGGACGGACCGTATGTCCGTTTTTCATCCATCCGTTTTCGGATGAAAAACGGACATACATGTATCCCTATGTCCGTGTCTGCTATGCTCCGTTTCTGCAGACGGAGGAAAACCCTATTTTTTCATCCGTCTGCAGAGCGGATCGGATGACGACGGACTCTACGGTCCGTCATCACCCGATCTCCCATAGGGGAGAGCGGCGCTCTGACAGGTCCGTCCCTGCGCTGTGTGCAGAGACAGACCTGTCATCTTCCTGCTCAGCGGGATCGCTCCGGCGATCCCCGCTGAGCAAGCGGCTATCCACGGGGCGGATCTGCACTGATCCGCCCCGTGTGAAAGAGCCCTAACTGTCATCATATCAAGTTACATGTTTAGGAACATATTTATGTCGGTCTGAAATCTGGTGGACTAACATAAGCGCTGTTATAACATAGGGCTGATGCAGCAATCCAACTGAACTTTCTTATATTATTGTTTTGTATTTTCACTTGATTTTATAACAGCAGCTTTTCTATATCCATTTGATTATTAATAGTGATTAAGGGGATGTTGCACAACAGTGCTAGAACATTTTTAATCTGTTTAATAACTTACAAGTAACTTGGCACTGAGCAGTGTAGGTAGGCAGTGTTTTACACTTCATTTTTATATATACCTGTATATGTATAATATGACCAGAATTTATACATTACAAGTTATTGTAAATAAATATAAAGTGAATTGTGAAAACTTTTAATTAAAAGTCTCTGCCAAAATAACGCTTACGCGTTTCCTTGTCCTCCAAAAATCACCCCGTGTGAATGCACTCAGATGCTAACGTCCTTACTCCATGATCAATAACCATAATGTATCAACCTTTTAATTAGACTAGAATCACTTTTTCTTATGTCTTATGCCCTGTACACACGGTCGGATTTTCCGACGGAAAATGTCCTATTGGACCATGTTGTCGGAAATTCCGACCGTGTGTGGGCTCCATCAGACTTTTTCCGTCTGAATTTCCGACGAAAAAAGTTTGAGATCCTGCTCTCAAATTTTCCGACAACAAAGTCCTATCGGACTTTTTCCAATCGTGTGTAGCGAATTCCGACGGACAAAGTGCAACGCATGCTCAGATCACATTACAAGACCAAAGCTATTGGCTACTAGCCTCTACGTAGTCCTGTCGTACGCAACGAACGTCACCACGTTCAGGATGATCGGATTTTCCGACAACTTTGTCCGACCGTGTGTATGCAACACCAGTGTTGGACAAAATCCGTCTGAAAAAATCAGACGGATTTTGTGGTCGGAATTTCCGACCGTGTGTACGGGGCATAAGACCTCATGCACACTGAACCTTTTGACATCTGCTGTTTTTGGCTTCAGGTGTTTTTTTCTGCAGCCAATAAACTCCCCAGAATATTATCCTATGTGTCCATGCACACATACGCTATCAGTAGTTTTTGTCAGGAGCATTTTCTGGCTGGAATAAAAACCCCATACGCTCTAATTCTAATAAAATCTTATAAACGCTGAAAAATGCAACGTTTTGAGCCATAAGCTTTTGTGAGAGTATAGTTCTGCTAAAAAAACGCAACAGCTAAGATAGGCTGAAAAACACTAATTAGGGGTGCAACGGAGCGATCACTTGTAAACAAACTCTGCATTACCCAGCCAATACCCTGCATTACCCAGCATATACTCTGCATTACCCAGCATATACTCTGCATTACTCTGCATTACCCAGCATATACTCTGCATTACTCTGCATTACTCTGCATTACCCAGCATATACTCTGCATTACCCAGCATCTACCCTGCATTACCCAGCCAATACCCTGCATTACCCAGCATATACTCTGCATTACCCAGCATATACTCTGCATTACCCAGCATATACTCTACATTACCCAGCATATACTCTGCGATACTCTGCATTACCCAGCCAATACTCTGCGATACTCTGCATTACCCAGCCAATACTCTGCGATACTCTGCATTACCCAGCCAATACTCTGCGATACTCTGCATTACCCAGCCAATACTCTGCGATACTCTGCATTACCCAGCCAATACTCTGCATTACCCAGCCAATACTCTGCATTACCCTGCCAATACTCTGCATTACCCTGCCAATACTCTGCATTACCCTGCCAATACTCTGCGATACCCTGCCAATACTCTGCGATACCCTGCCAATACTCGGCGATACTCAGACAATATTACAGTGGGGGAGAGGATGTGGATATTACAGTGGGGGAGATGATGTGGATATTACAGTGGGGGGGATGACGTGGATATTACAGTGGGGACTATATGGTGGCGGAATTTTCACAGGTTTTTGCAAATTCAATTATTATTTGCTGATCCGAAAAATGATCCGATCCGTGACTCTGATCCGAGGATCGATCCGATCCGTGAGTTTTTTGATCCGTTGCACCCCTAACACTACTGCAAAAAGGCCGCAAAACTCATTCTCTACAGCTACAGCTTTCTACCGCTGAGGCCTAACCTTCAACTCTCCTGCAGTGTTATAAAAAACAAACATACTCCAGATAGTGTATTGTCTAAAATCTTTACTAAAACCACTAAAAAGAGATCCACTCACAATCTACTGTATATACAGCACTGTCCCCACCCACTGTGCATACTGCAAATGCTGGCTCCTAAGTTCCTTGGTCAACAGCAGTTTCGGATGGATGAAAGTTTGCATGCAAGAGCAATTTATCTCTGTGAAAAAAATTGTCTGTGTGTCATCAGCCTTAAAGCGGAACTTCATCTTAAAGTTCCTTGCCCTACTCACCCTCAGACTTCAGTCTAGTCTCTGCTGAAAACAGGTCACAGGCGTGCAAAACTAATTGCACCTCTGTGACCCATAGGAGAAGCCCAGCCAAACGAGCTCAGGTTGGACTTCTCCTTTAAGCATTCTTGTTAGCTTCTCCTCCTTATGTAGGAAGGTGAGAGGAATGGGCTGTGCTAGCAAACTGGACTGGAGTGGAGTGGTCACATTTTCTAGCAACATTAAAGCTACAGTGCAAGTGATTAAAAAAAGAAAAAAAATGCAGGGCTGGCTAAACCAGATTCCACCTAAATAACTGGACTGGCTCAGCATAGCAGACTAGACAAAATTATAAAACATAATATCTTTATTCATTAACATTAATATCTAATTAATAAGAACAAAGGCATTTCAGCCTCCAAACAGCTTTTAAATGTTTTCCTAGACATATGATGTCAAAGAATGTTATATGTTGTTATGTCATATTTTTCTAAATAAATTACTTTATAACTCAATTTTTGTTTGTTGCGCCCTAAAAATCCCATCTCTGTTCTTCTGAACAAAAAAACTTTTGACTTTATCTAAGGGATGAAGCGTTATATACTAGCTTTCAGCAACTCAGCTCATCATTTAAAAATTCAGCCTCCAAACAGTCCACAGAAAAATGTAGCAAAGAACTCATTGTATAGTTAGTTTCCAGGTAACATAGCATCAATGAAGAGAATGTATGCTTCCGGTGGCCAGTTCTGTTAACATTTTGCAAGTTACACGGCTTCTTCAGGACCCAATATGGAAAGGTACAGCAACAATTCCTGTGGTGGATCATAAAATGTCCAAGTAGCACAGCCTGGGGGTGGGCATAGGGGCACCAAGACAGAACGCCGGCTGGTGTAACTCTGCCGTGGCCAGCAGGAGAGTGCAGAGAGTATGCAGTATTCAGCAGTAGGCACAGAAAGACACTGTTAGGCCACAGGCAAAAAAGGGGTTTAGATGGTACCAAGAGCTCAAAAGACTACAATTTATAGTAAGAGAGGCACACCAGTCTCATAAAAGGAGATGTTCAAACGTATGGTCCAACAATGAAGAGCTATGGATTGGTCATCGCCCGTTATACTCCAATTTTGGTTGTTGATGGAGTGTTTAAAAAAAAAACGAATTTATAGAAAGGAAAAACACTGAAAGTGAGCATTTAAAATACTTAATTTATTTATGCTTTTACCTTCATTTTAGTTTTTTTTTTAAGCGAACTAGTTTATTGCCAATCCATGTCCAAATGACAGGTTCACTTTAAGAAAGGACAATCTTCACACTGTAGAAACTATTGTAGTATAATATCCCCGCTAAGCTCTGCATATAAAATTATATTCAGAGTAATATTATAGTTGTGCAGCTATAATACAGATCGGCTTTAAGAATGGTAGGTCAACAGCAGATAAGAATTTCTCTAAGGCCCCTTTCACACTGGGGCGGTTTTCAGGCGGTACAGCGCTAAAAAATAGCGCCTGTACACCGCCTGAAAAAACCGGCCCCATTCACTCCAGTGTGAAAGCCGGCGGGCTTTCACACTGGAGCGGTGCGCTAGCAGGACGGTAAAAAAAGTCCTGCTAGCTGCATCTTTGGAGCGGTGTAGGAGCGGTGTATTTACCGCTCATATACCGCTCGTTCCCATTGAAATCAATGGGAAACCGCGGGGATACCGCCCGCAAACCGCCGCTGCAGCGGCGGTTTGCAGAGGTTTTTAACCCTTTTGCGGCCGCTAGGGGGGTTAAAACCACCCGCTAGCGGCCGCATACCGCGGGTAAAACGAAGGTAAAGCAGCGCTAAATATAGCGCTGCTTTACCGTCGCCGCCCCGCACCGCCCCAGTGTGAAAGGGGCCTTAGAGGCAAATGCTTTAAAAGATCTATGCGTATAGAACTGGTTTTCATCATCTGCAGCCTATTGTAACAATCACAGCTGTATATATGTGAAGAATGGGTATGCCTGAACGTCTCATCAGGATGGTAACATTTATGGATTGATGCAGGGTGATGCACTGACATGAGTTCTTTATATGCCACTGCGGAATGTTATTAGATAGGCTGGCATACAAACCACAGGCAAAATCATTATTTTAAAAAAATGCAGATAATGATATATGTTGGTAATATAGAAATGTCTGCAAGTTCTAAGGTCACATTAAAGCAGAACTCCACCCAAAAGAGGAAGTTCCGCTTTCAGTCCATTTCCCCTTCCACATTTGGCATGTCATTTTTTGGGGGGGGGGGGGGGCAATCGTTTCGAAAGGTACCCACTTCCACTTAGATCGCCTAGGAGATCCAAGCGGAAGTTCTCCTCTCCCCTTCCCTCCCTGCAGTCTTCTGGGACCATTCATAAAGGACAATGCGGCTTGCACATGCGCAGTGGGCAGCTGGCTGTGAAACTGAAAGCCACATAGCTGGCTGCCCACAGTAAGGATGTCGGCGCCAGGAACCTGAAGGCTAGTGATGAGCGGCCAATGCTGGATCCTGGGACAGGTAAGTGTCCTTTTATAAAAAGTCAGCAACTACATGATTTTTAGCTGCTGAGTTTTTTTTTTCCAGTGAACCTCCTCTTTATGTTTTCCTGGAACTGGGAAAAACAGCATTTGATTAAAGGTGTTTGCTTGTGGTTTGTCTGGATACTCTGCCTTTCAAACAGGACCCAGCCTACTCACAGGATATTGCGAGACATTGTTGGCAGGATTGTGGTGGATGTGTAGGTGTCACCTAGGTTTCTTAATTACACATAATGAGGGGCTCCATGGTTTAAGATCGATATGGAAAAAAATAAATATATTGTTTTTCTCAGTATCTAAACCACTTTCAGACCGGACCAATTTGCAGCCAAAGGACCAGGCCCCTTTTTGCGATTCGGCACTGCGTCGCTTTAACTGACAATTGCGCGGTCGTGCGACGTGGCTCCCAAACAAAATTTACGTCCTTTTTTTCCCACAAATAGAGCTTTCTTTTGGTGGTATTTGATCGCCCCTGCGGTTTTTATTTTTTGCGCTATAAACAAAAATAGAGCGACAATTTGAAAAAAATGCATTATTTTTACTTTTTGCTATAATAAATATCCCCAAAAAATATATAAAAAAACTTTTTTTTCCTCAGTTTAGGCCGATACGTATTCTTCTACATATTTTTGGTTAAAAAAATCGCAATAAGCGATTATTGATCGGTTTGCGCAGAAGTTATAGCGTTTACAAGATAGGGGATAGTTTTATAGCATTTTTATTAATAATTTTTTTTTATTAGTAATGGCGGAGATCTGCGATTTTTTTGTGACTGCGACATTATGGCGGACACATCGGACATTTTTGACACATTTTTGGGACCATTGTCATTTTTACAGCAATTAATGCTATTTAAATGCATTGATTCCTGTAAAAATGACACTGGCAGTGAAGGGGTTAACCACAAGGGGGCAGTGTAGGGGTTAAGTAGGCCTAGGGGTGTGTTTCTTACTGTGGGGGGGCGTGGCTGTCAGCTAGTGAATGCTGATCTCTGCTCCAATCACAGGGAGCAGAGATCGGCGTCACTAGTTGCTAGGCAGAACGGGGAGATGCTGTTTATCTCGGCATCTCCCCGTTCAGCCATCCCGTGAGACGATCGTGGATGTCCCCGCGGCGATCGAGTCCGCGGGGACCGCGATCGGACTCACGGGGGTCCCGACCGGCGCGGGAGCGCGCCGCTCCCGGCGCGCTCCCGATGGCACGGACAGGCAGAAAGGAGGGACTTATATATATGCCCTCCTGCCTGTACGTGCCATTCTGTCGACGTACATCTGTGTGCGCCGGTCAGCAAGTGGTTAAAGTGATTGTAAAGTCTAATTTTTTTTCTATTAAAAAACAAACATATTATACTTACCTACTCTGTGCAGCTGGTTTTGCACAGAGCAGCCCAGATCCTCCTCTTCTCGGGTCCCTGGCTGGAGCTCCTGGCCCCTCCCTCCTGTTGAGTGCCCCCACAGCAACCGAGCCGAGCTGCAGCTCCGTGTATCCATTCAGACACAGAGCTACGACCTAGCCCCGTTCCTTCTCTCTCCTGATTGGCTAAATTAATTTGATTGACAGCAGCGGGAGCCAATGGCACAGCTGCTGTGTCTCCGCCTATCAGGAGGGAGAGTCCCGGATGGCCAAGGGACTCATGGACATCGCTGGATAGAGATGGGGCTCAGGTAAGTATTAAAACCTGCCTTTACAACCAATTTAAGCCCTAGGTGCCTACAGTACACAAATATGCAGCCTCTCGGCAATCGTCAGTAACAGGATAATTTATTTTGGGTTGTTCATTGGTGGTAGGTTATGACAGTAACAGAAAATATACAGCTACATTTAAATATATATATATATATATATATATTTTTTTTTATTATTTTGGGCCAGGTTTCCTTTGATAATAAAAAAAAAATCAGGAGATATCCATAGCCATTTTCTACCAAATGAAAGTCCAATTTGTGCTAAAAAAAACAAGGTATAATGCACCTGGATGCACAAAGTAGTTGTGGTGATATGTGCAGTTTTACCAACATATGTCAACGTTGCAAAATTATGCATAGGCATTAAGATTTGCTTTACCCGTGAAGGGGTTAATATGTCCGTATACCTGAAATGAATCAAACTGCTATTAACGCAGTCACAAAGGATTATATTTTAATCAGCGTGGCAAACTGGAATCAGTTGACCAAAGGAAGGTATAATAATTTTGCTGTTTCTGGAACAGCACAACTGGAAATAAACACATACACGCGCACATTTTATCATGAGATTGCACACTTGAAATAGTATCTATCATTGTTTTGTTTGCTTTCGACTCCTTTTTAACAAATATCATACTTTTCGGAATGAAATTATAATTAAAAATAAAGCAACCTTGGGCTGTAGATTTGGTTCAGAAAGTGCAACAATTCCATTACCCCTTATGCCCGTACACATGGTCGGAACTTCGTCCAGGACCAGGAGTTTGTAACCTCCCAGTTTCTGGGAACGCTTGGCACAGACCTTTCTGCAAGGCCTCCCTGAGATGTCTCATCCTCTGCTCCCTCTGCGACGGCAAGATAAGGTCCGCAACCTTACCCTTGTACCATGGATCAAGGAGAGTGGCCAGCCAGTAATGGTCCCTCTCCTTGATCCGAAGAATACGCGGATCCTTCCGCAGGCTTTGCAGGATCAGGGAGGCCATGCAACGTAGGTTAGCTGAGGCATTCGGTCCGGAGTCTTCTGGGTCACTGAGGACGACATGATCGCCAGCCACCTCCTCCCAGCCACGTACAAGTCCACTGGTTTGTTGGGACTGTACATCATCCCTAAAAGACTGCTGCTGCTGATGCTGATGCTGAGTGACAGGCTCCACCTCCATGCTCACACAATCCTCCTCCTCCTCCTCATCCTCTTCCTGTGTGATGGGTGGGACAGAAGGAACACTGTCTGGATAAAGGGGGCCTTGAGAGGCAAGGAAGTCCTCCTCTTCCTGCCTCAAGTGCCCTGTCCATTATCCCACGCAGCGTATGCTCCAACAGGTGGACAAGAGGTACAGTGTCACTGATGCATGCACTGTCACTGCTCACCATCCTCGTGGCCTCCTCAAATGGTGAGAGGACAGTGCATGCATCCCTGATCATGCTCCACTGGCGTGGGGAAAAAAAGCCAAGCTCCCTTGACCCTGTCCTGGTGCCGTAGTCGCAAAGGTACTCATTGATGGCCCTCTGCTGCGTGTGCAGTCGCTGCAGCATGGCCAACGTTGAGTTCCACCTGGTGGGCATGTCACATATTAGGCGGTTCTTGGGCAGGTTCAGCTCCTTTTGCAGCTCAGTCAGCCGAGCACTGGCATTATAAGATCGGTGGAAATGCACACAGACTTTCCTGGCCTGCCTCAGGACATCCTGTAAGCCTGGGTACCTGCCCAAGAACCGCTGCACCACCAGGTTGAGGACGTGAGCCATACAGGGCACATGGGTGAGCTGCCCCTGTCGCAGGGCGGAGAGGAGGTTGGTGCCATTGTCAGAAACCACCATTCCTGGCTTAAGCTGGCGTGGCCTCAACCACCTCTCGGCCTGCCCCTGCAGAGCTGCCAGAACCTCTGCCCCAGTGTGGCTCCTGTCCCCCAAACACACCAGCGCAAGCACGGCATGGCATCTTTTTGCCTGCGTACTCGCGTAGCCCCTTGTACGCCTACGGAGCACCGCTGGTTCCGAGGACAGAGCACTCGAAGAGGACATGGAGGAAGAAGAAGAGGAGGGGGTGGAGGAGAGTGGTGTGTCACAACCAGTAGTAGCATTTTGGAGGCGTGGTGGCGGAACAACCTCCAACACTACTGCACCTTGTCCTGCATCCCTCCCAGCTGCCAATAGAGTGACCCAATGGGCCGTGAAAGAAAGACAACGTCCCTGTCCATGCCTGCTGGACCATGAGTCAGCGGTAATATGCACCTTACCGCTGACCGCCCTGTCCAGCGAGGCATGGACATTGCCTTCCACATGCCGGTAGAGAGACGGAATCGCCTTCCGTGAGAAAAAGTGGCGTTTGGGAACCTGTCACTGAGGAACCGCACATTGAACAAACTCACGGAAGGGGGCCGAGTCTACCAACTGAAAAGGCAGCAGTTGAAGTGCTAGCAATTTAGCCAAGCTAGCATTCAACCGCTGGGCATGTGGATGGCTGGGAGTATACTTCTTTCGACGGTCCAGCAGCTGGGGCAGGGAAATTTGCCTGCTACAATCGGACGTCGGTGTACTGCAAGTACTTGGTTGTGACACACCTAATTCTACACCTTCAGTCCTCTCAGAGCACCTTTCAGAGAGGACTGAAGATATAGTGGGGATGGAGATCCAGCTGATGAGGAGCAAGGAGAGGTCCGCTTTGTTCTTTGGTGTGGGTCTTTTATGTGTGCTTGCCAATGAGCTGCATGGCAGGTCGACATATGTCTGCTCATGCTTGTGGTGCCCAAGTGGCTGATGTTTTGGCCACGCGAGATACGCTTGAGACAAATATTGCAAATAGCAGTGGTGCGATCTGATGCACTCGTCTCAAAAAAGGCCCACACCAAAGAACTTTTGTGATAACGTGCAGAGGCAGCGCCCTGCACAGGCGGAGCTCTGCGGTGTAATACAGTTGGTGTGCTGGCCTCTAGCTGGCCTCCAGGGGGCATCCTGCCTCGTTGGACATGTGCCGCCGCATCCTCCTCCTCCTCCTCCTCCTCTCTCCCTTCAGGCACCCACGTGGAGTCAGTGACCTCATCATCCCCTCCCTCTTCACCACTAGAGCAAACCTGGCAGTAAGCTGCAGCTGGTGGAACAGTACTGCCAGATTGCTGTCCTTCAGCATCCCCTCTCTCTGCGCGCACACTACTGCCTTCCTCAAGCTGGGTATCATCATCCGAGCCTTCGAATCGTTGGGCATCCTCCTGGAGCATGTACCCAACACTGTGCTCAAACAGTTCGGGGGACTCCTCAGGAGGACATGGTGGGTCTAGGGAAGGGGTGGCTGATGATGCCATTGAGTACGCGTTGGCAGCTGCTCTGCCAGTACCCTGAGCCTGGGTGAGAGAGGATGAGGAGGATGAGGAGGGCTTGGTCATCCATTCTACCAAGCCTTCGGCATGATGCGGCTCAACATGTCCAGCTGCCGAAAACAAAGACAAGCGTGCACGACCACGTCCACGACCAGCACTGTTGTCTCTAGAAACAGAGCCTGCTTGCCCTGTGTTCTTGCCTCGGGACGGTCTGCCTCTCCTTGGCGGTCTTCCAGCCATTGTAGTCCGCAGTGTATATTGTATAAAAAATAGAGCTCCTATGTGTGCTCACAACACACTGTAGGTCCTATGGGTGCTCACACAAACACACTATAGGTACTATGTGTGCTGCTGACAAGGAAATATAGGACCTATGTGTGCTGCCACAAACACACTATAAGTCCTATGGGTGCTGACAAAAAAACACACTATAGGTACTATGTGTGCTGCTGAAAAGGAAATATAGGACCTATGTGTGCTGCCACAAACACACTATAAGTCCTATGGGTGCTGACACAAACACACTATAGGTACTATGTGTGCTGCTGACAAGAAAATATAGGACCTATGTGTGCTGCCACAAACACACTATAAGTCCTATGGGTGCTGACACAAACACACTATAGGTACTATGTGTGCTGCTGACAAGAAAATATAGGACCTATGTGTGCTGCCACAAACACACTATAAGTCCTATGGGTGCTGACACAAACACACTATAGGTACTATGTGTGCTGCTGACAAGGAAATATAGGACCTATGTGTGCTGCCACAAACACACTATAAGTCCTATGGGTGCTGACAAAAAAACACACTATAGGTACTATGTGTGCTGCTGAAAAGGAAATATAGGACCTATGTGTGCTGCCACAAACACACTATAAGTCCTATGGGTGCTCACACAAACACACTATAGGTACTATGTGTGCTGCTGACAAGAAAATATAGGACCTATGTGTGCTGCCACAAACACACTATAAGTCCTATGGGTGCTGACACAAACACACTATAGGTACTATGTGTGCTGCTGACAAGGAAATATAGGACCTATGTGTGCTGCCACAAACACACTATAAGTCCTATGGGTGCTGACAAAAAAACACACTATAGGTACTATGTGTGCTGCTGAAAAGGAAATATAGGACCTATGTGTGCTGCCACAAAAACAATATAAGTCCTATGGGTGCTGACACAAACACACTATAGGTACTATGTGTGCTGCTGACAAGAAAATATAGGACCTATGTGTGCTGCCACAAACACACTATAAGTCCTATGGGTGCTCACACAAACACACTATAGGTACTATGTGTGCTGCTGACAAGAAAATATAGGACCTATGTGTGCTGCCACAAACACACTATAAGTCCTATGGGTGCTCACACAAACACACTATAGGTACTATGTGTGCTACTGAAAAGGAAATATAGGACCTATGTGTGCTGCCACAAACACACTATAAGTCCTATGGGTGCTGACACAAACACACTATAGTTACTATGTGTGCTCCTGACAAGAAAATATAGGACCTATGTGTGCTGCCACAAAAACACTATAAGTCCTATGGGTGCTGACACAAACACACTATAGGTACTATGTGTGCTGCTGACAAGAAAATATAGGACCTATGTGTGCTGCCACAAACACACTATAAGTCCTATGGGTGCTGACACAAACACACTATAGGTACTATGTGTGCTGCTGACAAGAAAATATAGGACCTATGTGTGCTGCCACAAACACACTATAAGTCCTATGGGTGCTGACACAAACACACTATAGGTACTATGTGTGCTGCTGACAAGGAAATATAGGACCTATGTGTGCTGCCACAAACACACTATAAGTCCTATGGGTGCTGACACAAACACACTATAAGTCCTATGGGTGCTCACACAAACACACTATAGGTACTATGTGTGCTACTGAAAAGGAAATATAGGACCTATGTGTGCTGCCACAAACACACTATACGTCCTATGGGTGCTGACACAAACACACTATAGTTACTATGTGTGCTGCTGACAAGGAAATATAGGACCTATGTGTGCTGCCACAAACACACTATAAGTCCTATGGGTGCTCACACAAACACACTATAGGTACTATGTGTGCTACTGACAAGGAAATATAGGACCTATGTGTGCTGCCACAAACACACTATAAGTCCTATGGGTGCTGACACAAACACACTATAGGTACTATGTGTGCTGCTGACAAGGAAATATAGGACCTATGTGTGCTGCCACAAACACACTATAAGTCCTATGGGTGCTGACACAAACACACTATAAGTCCTATGGGTGCTTACACAAACACACTATAGGTACTATGTGTGCTACTGAAAAGGAAATATAGGACCTATGTGTGCTGCCACAAACACACTATAAGTCCTATGGGTGCTGACACAAACACACTATAGTTACTATGTGTGCTCCTGACAAGAAAATATAGGACCTATGTGTGCTGCCACAAACACAATATGGCTCCTATAAATCCCTGCCTGGGATGGGACAGAAGGTTGGGACAGAAGTTGGGGTGCAATGCTGTTCTAACAGCACTGCGATTGATGCTACTGCTATGCTGTACTAACAGCACGCACACACCAGACTAATCCCCAGCAGCAGCTAATATCACACTCACTGTGCAATCAGCAGCAATGAATGATCTGTAATGATAAATGACTCAGGTAGCAATGGTTTAGCAAAGAAATAGCAATCAAGCAAAGAAGCAAATCAATCAGCAGACTGCTCTCCCTAAAGCCGGAACACATGTGACCTGGGCCGACGGCGTGGCGGCCTTTTATATGGTGGGGCGTGTACTAAAGCCCCTGAGCTTTAATTGGCTACAGGCGTCCTGCCTGTAGCCAATTATTGCTCTCCTAGTTTCCGGCGTTGTGATTGGCCAATGCGGGGTCACAGTGCATGCTTGGCCAATCATCAGCCAGCAATGCACTGCGCCGGCCGCAATGCATTGCGGGCCGCTCGCATCACACGAATGTGATGCGAACGGCCCAAATAGTTCTGGGCTCGCCGAGCGAGCGAACGTCGGAGCTCGATTCGAACGTGGGTTCGAATCGAGCACCGGGCCCATCCCTATGCCTTACATCCAATGAAGATCCTCCTGCGACTGCTACACAAGATAAAGGAGGAAAGGGATACAGTGATTCTCATTGCACCAAATTAGTCCAAAAGAACAGACATACTCATCTGGTGGATGAGCTTTGGCCAGACCTACTGACTCAAGGCCTGCATAATCCATTCTGTTTCGCAGTCACTGGCTTTAACAGCAAGACTGTTGAAACCGAAGTCCTAAATCAGGGATATGCAATTAGCGAACCTCCAGCTTTTGCAAAACCACAAGTCCCGTCATGCTTCTGCCTCTGTGGCTTGTGGCTGTCATAGTCTTGCTATGCCTCATGGGATTTGTAGTTCTGCAACAGCTGGAGGTCTGCTAATTGCATATCCCTGTCCTAAATGATAGGGGGTTCCCACCTTTCTAATAGCAAGAATATCCATCATCCGCATAATTTACCATTGCACATGGAAGACTTTGTCTGGTGCAAGGTCAGGAAGCTGACTCCCAGAGAATACTCTATCTCTCATATTTTGGCCTTTCTTCAGTTTGGTCTTGACCAGCATCTGGCCCTGAGTGTCACCCTGGGATCGTACCTGGTGTTGTTTCTTTCCTCAGAGACCCCCTTTTCAACCAATTAAAGGGTAACTCCACTTTCATGGGGGAAAAAATTGCAAATAAAGAAAAAATAATATAGTGTTTACAATTGTGACACAAGTCATATTGTAATTGAATGTTATTAAAAATTATCTTTTCTTTTCAATCTGCAGCCACTGTAATTTTCTGAGAATGCATTGCAGTATGGCTACCTGGAGTTGTTCTGTACGCAGAGTGTGTACTGCCCACCCCCAGAAACCTTATTTCCTGCTTGTGTGATTGGCTCACCAATTTTACACTCACCTATCTGACCATTACACTCACCTACCTGACACATGCACTCACCAACTGACCATTACACTCACCAACTGACCATTACACTCACCTACCTGACCACTACACTCACCTACCTGACCACTACACTCACCTACCTGACCATTACACTCATCTACCTGACACATGCACTCACCTACCTGACCATTACACTCACCTACCTGACACATGCACTCACCTACCTGACACATACTACCTGCATTACTCACATCCCCATCCCCCCACACACAGTACAATGTAGATCGGAGGATCCATCCTCCTCCTTACCTTTCAATGGCTTTATTGTCCAGCTCTCCCCGGGCAGTATTGTAGGAATCCCTGCCATTCAGCTGCTGCCGGTAGGTCAGCTAGCAGCCACTGCACCTCTCCCCATGGCCATGGGTGATCTGCCCCGAGCACCGCCCCTCCCCTTCCACTGTTTCACAGGCTGCACTAAAGGGACAGACTGAACCAAAGTCATCCTGGAGCAGGGGGAGCTGGAATAGGATGCCTGCAGAAAAGAATACCTGAATGCCTTACTGTAGGTGTAGAGGTTTGGGGGAGGCAATAAGCTGCAGAACACAGTCGGGACCATGGTGGAGGAATATTTCACCCCCCTAAACATCACACATGGGACAAGATGACTGGCTGCCCACCCCCACTGCCAGTGTCACTGGCACTGATGCAAGGAAGGGAGCCGACTCCTCCATGCCTGCACCATCAGTGTCAGTGACTGCCTGGCTGGATGATTCCCCAGGCGTGCCGACAGAGGGGGATTGGCATGCCAGTTGTGGCACACATGCCATAGGTTCGCCATCACTGTCCTAAACGGTGTAAGTTTAGGAGATATTTACAGTACCTTATTATAGGCTTACCTATAGGTACAACTTGAAAATGGTGGTTTACAACCTCTTTAACAAGGGCCTACAAATGCCTTGTTGCTAGCAACCTATTGTTGTGAAAATAGAGCAGGTGAACGTGCAGGCCACAAATTCTCAGTTCTCCTTTAGGCTTCTTGCCGTCTTCCACACAATGTGCCTTTTGTCAGTAAAGTCGAACATTGTTCCCTGCAAAAAAACTACAAAAATTATTTTACATAGGAAAATCTAAAATAAATCATTGCATTCACCATATTTTACTTTCTGCTACCTGCTCTATTGATTTTAGTCAAACTGAGTGTGCTTATTTTTACAATATTAAAATACTCCTATCTAAGCTGGATCTTCCAGGGGATGGCAGAAAAAATGATTGTTTTGGTGCATAATTGCATGTGTTTATAGACGTAAGACATTGAGCATACATTGATTCTACTTGCCAGAATATGAATTTAATCTGGCCACTTGAATAACTTTGCGTGCATATGCGCATGTTTGTATGTTTACGCATGTCAATTATACTAATGAGTGCTTCTCTGAATGCAGCTGCGTTGTTTGTTTTTTTGGCCTCTAAATGCTGCTTATAAATACTAATCTAAATGCCTGTGGTTCAGGGCCACATAGGCTAACACAGAACTGTGTTTAAAGGCAAAAAACATATGCTGTAAGCCTGTAAAAGCAGTGTTTTAATGCCCATGTGTATGAGGCCTAAAACTTATACTTACTGTTCAATGTTGCGCTGACTTTTCGTTACTCCACAGTTCTAACCCTGTGCAATGTCAATGAATTACACAAGGTTGAGGATGACATCCCCTCCCTCTTGTGACAATTTTGGGCGTGGCACTTAGCTATTTAGGTCCAAGCACTGCATTATTGATGGAGGTCACATGTACCCCATACCGATAACCACTGGGTATTTTGTGGCTGCTTTAGTAGAGCAACAAAGCAATGAGAGAGCGCAACAAAGTTGGTATAAATAGGTTGGGGTTGAGCTTTAATCACTTGCCTACTGGGCACTATTCCCCCCTTCCTGGCCAGGCCAATTTTCAGCTTTCAGCGTTATACACTTTAAATTGCAATTGCGTGGTCATGCAACACTGTACCCATATGAATTTTTGTATTTTGTTTCACATAAATAGAGATTTCTTTTGGTGGTATTTAATCCCCACTAGGTTTTTTATTTTTCAATAACAAAAAAACTGAACAAACATTTTTTTTTTCATACCGTAGTAGTTTGTTATAAAATTTAGCAAACAGGTAATTTTTCTCTTTCACTGATGTGTGCTGATGGGGCTGCACTTATTGGCTGCACTGATGAGTACTGATGGGCACAGACAGGGCTCAAGTCCTGCGGGAACGCATAGGAATGGAGTTCCTGTACTTTTTCCACAACAGGAACTCAGTTCCTGTTAGCAGCCGGGTCCTGCAAGACTTTGAAGTATGCGAGCTGTGTGGCAGGTGCTACACCAGCAGCTGCTGACACAGCTCGCAATAGTAAGTGCCGCACACCTGACCATTCAGGTATTGCCAGTAGGGGGCCCCATGACAGCTTCTGCTTCGATCTACCTGTCAATCACAGATAGCTGACAGGTAGATCAGGTCCCTGCTGCTAAGAGATTGTATTTAGTCAGACCTCTCTTGATGCACTCCTCCCCGCCGGTGTTCTGTCCAAAAAAGTCCGTCTATCGAAAAGTGTCCGCCCCGTACTGCGCGGGCGCAGTGCTTGCGCAGTACGGAGGACAAGGAGATTTGGAAAATCTCCGAAGATGAACGGCATCTACGCCGTGAGTCCAGGTGCAAGCCCCACCATCCAAGTGGACATAGGGCTGCACAAAGTTAGTGGTCCCCTCGCTTCGCTCGCCACGCTTTGGGCACGGCCTCGCTTCGCTCTTTTTTATTCTAACTCTATGTCCACTTGGATGGTGGGGCTTGAACCTGGACTCACGGCGCAGGCACCGTTCATCTTCAGAGATTTTCCGAATCTCCCTGTCCTCCATACTGCGCATGCGCAGTACACAGTGGACAGTATCCGACGGGGAACACTATCCGACAGGACACTGGCCGCTCCTGATTTTCTGTCTCCTCATCTCCCCCCCCCCCCCAGTCTCCTGCATACTTGCTCTATGTGTCCCGCTGAATCCCCTCCTCCTCTATCTTCAGTGCCATATGATGAGAGAACCCAGAGGAGGAGCACAGCTATTCTGCTCACAGGACATTCAGGGAGAGAGGTGAGCTGAGGGAGGAACATCAGTTTGGGGTGGTAAGCTGAGCACAATACATGGCAAAGTTTAATGCCAGGAGGGAAGTTTATGTAGACATATGTGAAGGGTTGGAATAGCAGCGAGTGTGTGTGTGTTGGAGCCCTGCAGAGTTTGCAGCACCCCAAGCTAACATACATCTCCTAAGCAGGAACACATCACTATCTCCCCAAGCATTCTGTCCAGATAATGTGCAGTTAATTGATGACCTTTCCATTTAACCCTGTGTTATCCAAACTCTGTTCAATGAAAAGTGTAAACTCACCACATAAACACTCTATATACAAAATAAAATTTCCCAATAAAGATCAGAACATTTGCATTGAAGCACAATTGAATGAATGCTGATTATTCAGAGAATTACTGTATTTATGTTTATTGAGGATTGTTTTTTTTTTATGTACTAACAGTTAAGCTTCATACACACAAAATACAAAAATTGGATGAAAAATACCACTTTTGAAGTGTTCGCGCATATGAGCGTATCATTTTTTTTTTTGGTGGGCGAGTGGATCTTGGGTTGGAGTTCCCACACTTTTTTCCCCAGGACTTGACCCCTGGGCACGGATGAGGTGACACTGATGAGGTGGCACTGATAGGCTGCATTAATGGACACTGATGAGGCAGCATTGGTGGGCACTAATGAAGCTGTACTGATGGGCACTGATAGGTGGCACCATTGGACACTGATATGAGGCACTGACAGGCAACGATAGGCAGCACTGATAGGCGGCACTGATAGGTGACAGTGAGGAGGAGGCACTGATTGCTGGTACTGGTGGGCACTGATTGGCAGCACTGGTGTGAAATGATAGGCAGCACTGGTGAGCACTGTTGGTGTAATAATCAGGGCCCTGGTTATCATTGTAGATGCCCCTTTCACACAAGTCGGTTATCGGCTCTCCTCCCCTCTCCTTACACTGTCAGCGCGAGGTAAGGAATGCCAATAAGCCGGCTTGTAGTTACATCGCAATCAGCTGTGATTGGATACAGCTGATAACATGGTAAAAAGGCGCTGATTGGCTCTTTACCCAGATCTGTGATCAGATGTGTCTGGAGGACACAGTGATCACAGAGCACGCCACCCGCACTGCAGCAGGCTCCCCGCGGGCGTGATCCAGGGAGGACATTATATGACACCCTCTAAGAACTTGCCGGCTGTGCTGTAGCTGTCATTCAGTTATAGCGCAGTCAGCAAGTAGTTAAAGAGGCCTTTTGAGAGTGGCATAGTCTCTTTCATCAAAAACAATTAGGATTAGGATGGTGGAGGTGTGCAGTAATGGCTCGGCCTCACTTAGCAACATCCTATTAACGTCCTGGGAGTATTCCAGTCAGGCTTCAGGAGGTATGTAAATGCCCTAAACCTATAGCAAGGGCATTATTCAACTTTAGTCAGAGCTGCACGGTTTGCTTTTATCTACCCCATGTACTCCTACATGAGGTTTCAGCTCACGTAAGCTTTTTTTGATTTTGCTATATGTGACACCTTCCTTTGTCTTCCAACCATAATATGCCGTGTCTTCTGGGGTGACCTTCATCTTCTTTAAATTTACTGAGTCTTTTATACTTTTTTTGTATAGTATACATATTATAGATTTCTGTATACACTAGTCCTTAGACTATCTATGATATTCTGGATACTAGAAGAAGTATGCAGGTTGGGCGTATCAACAACAGTGGCTGCATGCATGTTAACATTTTGGTGTCTCGCTAAGCAGGTAATCCAGGGGATCCAGGGGATGAGCAGGAATGGCAAGAAACTAGAAACTTCAAAAGAAATTCAAATTCTGTAGAATGTCAGTTGGTGATGCTCTCTTGACAATTCAATTTCTGCTCTCAAATGGGAACATATTGAAGTCAGGATTTCTTCAGAACTTCAACTTCATTCAACCTAACTTAGATGTTTTTTTTTTCTTCTGTTGAATGGTAATGCTGAGACTGTTGGTGGATTTATTTTGAGAGAAAGGGTCACATATTATATTGAACTAGAAAATGCATTTCCTGGAGAAAATGCGTAGAAATGCAGAATAGCATCAAAACTGCCCCATCATATTGCCACAATCAAAACTGCCCCATCATATTCCTCTAATATAAATCAGTACATGGTGTGTCTGTGCTCTCCCCCGGGCTCTGTAATCTGAGATGCTCCAGCCGCCTCCCCCCACTGCCCATCACTGTGTATAAGAAGCTTTGGTAACCATGGAAACAAAACAGACAACAAAAGCCTGGATGCCCTAAATTTAATAACATTTTATGAAATGATCACTAAACTTAAACAGCTTTTTCACAAAAACTGTAAAAGATATCATACTGAAAAGATAAAGCCAGATAGCTGAATATTTTGTGAACATTTTAAAGTTTGTTTGGCATCTGTAGGTGAAAGTATGAAGGAGCTGAAACGTTTGGTAGCGGAAGAAGATTTTAAGGATTTTAACCACTTTCAGACCGGACCATTTTGCTGGCTTAAGACCACACCACTTTTTGCGATTCTGCACTGCATCGCTTTAACTGACAATTGTGCGGTCGTGCTACGTGGCTCCCAAACAAAATTTACATCCTTTTTTTCCCACAAATAGAGCTTTCTTTTGGTGGTATTTGATCGACACGTGGTCAGAAATTCCGATGGAAAATTTCCGATCGGACCATGTCCGGCCGTGTGTGGGCTCCATCTGACTTTTTCCATCGGAATCCTGCTCTCAAATTTTCCAACAACAAAATCTGATCAGACTTTTTCCGATCGGATTCACCACGTTCAGAATGATCGGATTTTCCGACAACCTTGTCCGACCGTGTGTATGCAACACCAGTGTCGGACAAAATCCGTCGGAAAAAATCTGATGGATTTTGTGGTCGGAATTTCCGACCATGTGTACGGGGCATAAGCGGTAATGGAATTGTTTCACTTTCTGAACCAAATCTACAGCACAAGGTTGCTTTATTTTTAATTAAAATTTCATTCCGAAAAGTATGATATTTGTTAAAAAGGAGTCGAAATCAAACAAAGCAATGATAGATACTATTTCAAGTGTGCAATCTCATGATAAAATGTGCGCGTGTATGTGTTTATTTCCAGTTGTGCTGTTCCAGAAACAGCAAAATTATTATACCTTCCTCTGGTCAACTGATTCCAGTTTGCCACGCTGATTAAAATATAATCCTTTGTGACTGCGTTAATAGCAGTTTGATTAATTTCAGGTATACGGACATATTACCCCCTTCACGCCTAAGGGTAAAACAAATCTTAATGCCTATGCATAATTTTGCAACGTTGACATATGTTGGTAAAACTGCACCTATCATCACAACTACTTTGTGCATCCAGGTGGATTATACCTTGTTTTTTTTAGCACAAATTGGGCTTTCATTTGGTAGAAAATGGCTATGGATATCTCCTGATTTTTTTTTTTATTATCAAAGGAAACCTGGCCCAAAATAGTAAAAAAAAAAATAATATATATATATTTAAATTTAGCTGTATATTTTCTGTTACTATCATAACCTACCACCAAAGAACAACCCAAAATAAATTATCCTGTTACTGACGATTGCCGAGAGGCTGCATATTTGCGTACTGTAGGCACCTAGGGCTTAAATTGGTTGTAAAGGCAGGTTTTAATACTTACCTGAGCCCCATCTCTATCCAGCAATGTCCATGAGTCCCTTGGCCATCCGGGACTCTCCCTCCTGATAGGCTGAGACACAGCAGCTGTGCCATTGGCTCCCGCTGCTGTCAATCAAATTAATTTAGCCAATCAGGATAGAGAAGGAACAGGGCTAGGTCGTAGCTCTGTGTCTGAATGGATACACAGAGCTGCAGCTTGGCTCGGTTTCCCCCATAGAAAAGCTGCTGGATGTGGGGGCACTCAACAGGAGGGAGGGGCCAGGAGCTCCAGCCAGGGACCCGATAAGAGGAGGATCTGGGCTGCTCTGTGCAAAACCAGCTGCACAGAGTAGGTAAGTATAAAATGTTTGTTTTTTAATAGAAAAAAAATGAGACTTTACAATCACTTTAAGATACTGAGAAAAACAATATATTTATTTTTTTCCATATTGATCTTAAACCATGGAGCCCCTCACTATGTGTAATTGAGAAACCTAGGTGACACCTACACATCCACCACAATCCTGCCAACAATGTCTCGCAATATCCTGTGAGTAGGCTGGGTCCTGTTTTATAAGGCAGAGTATCCAGACAAACCACAAGCAAACACCTTCAATCAAATGCTGTTTTTCCCAGTTCCAGGAAAACATAAAGAGGAGGTTCACTGGAAAAAAAAAAACTCAGCAGCTAAAAATCATGTAGCTGCTGACTTTTTATAAAAGGACACTTACCTGTCCCAGGATCCAGCATTGGCCGCTCATCACTAGCCTTCAGGTTCCTGGCGCCGACATCCTTACTGTGGGCAGCCAGCTATGTGGCTTTCAGTTTCACAGCCAGCTGCCCACTGCGCATGTGCAAGCCGCATTGTCCTTTATGAATGGTCCCAGAAGACTGCAGGGAGGGAAGGGGAGAGGAGAACTTCCGCTCGGATCTCCTAGGCGATCTGAGTGGAAGTGGGAGTGGGTACCTGTCGAAACTATTGCCCCCCCCCCCCCAAAAAAAAATGACATGCCAAATGTGGAAAGGGGAAATGGACTTAAAGTGGAACTTCCCCTTTTGGGTGGAGTTCTGCTTTAATGTGACCTTAGAACTTGCAGACATTTCTATATTACCAACATATATCATTATCTGCATTTTTTTTAAATAATGATTTTGCCTGTGGTTTGTATGCCAGCCTATCTAATAACTTTCTGCAGTGTCATATAAAGAACTCATGTCAGTGCATCACCCTGCATCAATCCATAAATGTTACCATCCTGATGAGACGTTCAGGCATACCCATTCTTCACATATATACAGCTGTGATTGTTACAATAAGCTGCAGATGATGAAAACCAGTTCTATACTCATAGATCTTTTAAAGCATTTGCCTCTAAGAGAAATTCTTATCTGCTGTTGACCTACCATTCCTAAAGCCGATCTGTATTATAGCTGCACAACTATAATATTACTCTGAATATAATTTTATATGCAGAGCTTAGCGGGGATATTATACTACAATAGTTTCTACAGTGTAAAGATTGTCCTTTCTTAAAGTGAACCTGTCATTTGGACATGGATTGGCAATAAACTAGTTCACTTAAAAAAAAAACGAAAATGAAGGTAAAAGCATAAATAAATTAAGTATTCTAAATGCTCACTGTTTTTCCTTTCTATAAATAAGTTTTTTTTTTTTACACTCCATCAACAACCAAAATTGGAGTATAACGGGCAATGACCAATCCATAGCTCTTCATTGTTGGACCATACGTTTGAACATCTCCTTTTATGAGACTGGTGTGCCTCTCTTACTATAAATTGTAGTCTTTTGAGCTCTTGGTACCATCTAAACCCCTTTTTTGCCTGTGGCCTAACAGTGTCTTTCTGTGCCTACTGCTGAATACTGCATACTCTCTGCACTCTCCTGCTGGCCACGGCGGAGTTACGCCAGCCGGCGGTCTATCTTGGTGCCCCTATGCCCACCCCAGGCTGTGCTCCTTGGACATTTTATGATCCACCACAGGAATTGTTGTATCTAAACCCCTTTTTTGCCTGTGGCATTACAGTGTCTTTCTGTGCTTACTGCTGAATACTGCATACTCTCTGCACTCTCCTGCTGGCCACGGCGGAGTTACGCCAGCCGGCGGTCTGTCTTGGTGCCCCTATGCCCACCCCCAGGCTGTGCTACTTGGACATTTTATGATCCACCACAGGAATTGTTGCTGTACCTTTCCATATTGGGTCCTGAAGAAGCCGTGTAACTCGCAAAATGTTAACCTGGCAGAACTGGCCACCGGAAGCATACATTCTCTTCATTGATGCTATGTTACCTGGAAACTAACTATACAATGATAGTCTTTCAGTAGCTGAAGTAGAGTTCTTTGCTACATTTTTCTGTGGACTGTTTGGAGGCTGAAATTCCTTTGTTCTTATCAATTTGATTTTAATGTTAATGAATAAAGATATTATGTTTTATAATTTTGTCTAGTATGCTATGCTGAGCCAGTCCAGTTATTTAGGTGGAATCTGGTTTAGCCACCCCTGCATTTTTTTTTTTCTTTTTTTTAATCACTTGCACTGTACCTTTAATGTTGCTAGAAAATGTGACCACTCCAGGAGCGTCAGTTTGCTAGCACAGCCCATTCCTCTCACCTTCCTACATAAGGAGGAGAAGCTAACAAGAATGCTTAAAGGAGAAGTCCAACCTGAGCTCATTTGGCTGGGCTTCTCCTATGGGTCACAGAGGTGAAGTTCCGCTTTAAGGCTGATGATGATCACAGACAATTTTTTTCACAGAGATAAATTGCTCCTGCATGCAAACTTTCATCCATCCGAAACTGCTGTTGACCAAGGAACTTAGGAGCCAGCATTTGCAGTATGCACAGTGGGTGGGGACAGTGCTGTATATACAGTAGATTGTGAGTGGATCTCTTTTTAGTGGTTTTAGTAAAGATTTTAGACAATACACTATCTGGAGTATGTTTTTTCTTATAACACTGCAGGAGAGTTGAAGGTTAGGCCTCATGCACACCGGACATTATAAAAACGCCAGTAGCGTCAGTGGTAGAAAGCTGTAGCCGTAGAGAATGAGTTTTGCGGCCTTTTTGCAGTAGCGTTTTTATTAGAGTTATGCCCTGTACACACGGTCGGAAATTCCGACCACAAAAATCCGTCTGATTTTTTCAGACGGATTTTGTCCGACACTGGTGTTGCATACACACGGTCGGACAAAGTTGTCAGAAAATCCGATCTTCCTAAACGTGGTGAAGTTCGTTGCGTATGACGGGACTACGTAGAGGCTAGTAACCAATATCTTTGGTCTTGTAATGTGATCTGAGCATGCGTGGCACTTTGTCCGTCGGAATTCGCTACACACGATCAGAAAAAGTCCGATAGGACTTTGTTGTCGGAAAATTTGAGAGCAGGATCTCAAACTTTTTTTCTAGTTTTTTTTTCCCCTGCCAGAAAACGCCCCTGCTAAAAACTGCTGATAGCGTATGTGTGCATGGACACATAGGATAATATACTGGGTAGTTTATTGGCTGCAGAAAAAAACGCCTGAAGCCAAAAACAGCAGCTGTAAAAACGTTCAGTGTGCATAAGGCCTTAGACATAAGAAAAAGTGATTCTAGTCTAATTAAAAGGTCGATACATTATGCTTATTGATCATGGAGAAATCCGTGTAAGGACGCTAGCATCTGAGTGCATTCATACAAGGTGTTTTCTGGAGGACAAGGAAACGCGTAAGCATTGTTTTGGCAGAGACTTTTTCACAATTCACTTTATATTTATTTACAATAACTTGTAATGTATAAATTCTGGTTATATTATACATATACAGGTATATATAAAAACTAAGTGTAAAACACGGCCTACCTACACTGCTCAGCGCCAAGTTACTTGTAAGTTATTAAACAGATTGAAAATGTTCTAGCACTGTTGTGCAAAACCCCCTTAATCACTATTAATAATCAAATGGATATAGAAATAAAAGTGAAAACACAAAACAATAATATAAGAAAGTTCAGTTGGATTGCTGCATCAGTCCTATGTTATAACAGCGCTTATGTTAGTCCACCAGATTTCAGACAAACATAAATATGTTCCTAAATATGTAACTTGATGTGATGACAGTTAGTGAGTTCCACTATAGAAATAGCAGGTGATCCTAAATGGTTTCCAAAGCGTGCATCAAACACCAAAATCTTCACCACGTGAGGCACACTCCCCCAAGGGATTACACTCACCAGAACTCAGAATATCTCAAGCCTTAGGCCCCTTTCACACTGGGGCGTTTTTCAGGCGGTACAGCGCTAAAAATAGCGCCTGTTCACCGCCAGAAAAAATCCGGCTCCTTCAACTCCAGTGTGAAAGCCGGCGGGCTTTCACACTGGAGCGGTGCGCTAGCAGGACGGCAAAAAAAGTCCTGCTAGCAGCATCTTTAGAGCGGTATAGGAGCGGTGTGTTCACCGCTCCTATACCGCTCCTTCCTATTGATTTGAATGGGAAACTGCGGTAAAACCGCGGCAATACCGCCACAAAGCGCCGCTACGGCGGCGCTCTGTGGGGGTGTTTAACCCTTTTTCGGGGCGGGGGGTAAAACCGCACCGCGAGCGGCCGAATACCGCGGTTAAAACGACGGTAAAGCAGCGCTAAATATAGCGCTGCTTTACCGTCACCGCGGCTCCCCGCCCCAGTGTGAAAGGGGCTTTAAGGTAAATCCTTATAATACTTTAACCACTTACGGACCGCCCGCCGTCGTTATACATCAGTACTTTGAAGAGGAATATCGCTGTTATGGCAGCAGCTAGCTGCCATAACCCCGGTATCCTCTTCTTCAGCGGGTGGTCCGCTTCAAGATAAAAGTGGTCTCCTCTGCGGATTTGCGGCATGATCACTTTAATCGCAGCGGGAGAGGGGCCCCCCTCCTGCCACAATCCGGCGCCCTTTGCGGCTTACCGGAGCCGTCGGTAGCGGTGGAGGCGATCGGATCCTCTCCCTAGCCTGACACGGAGACGAGAGAGGGGAAGATGGCCCAAACCCATCTCCATATCTTTGCAGGGCATCAAAACATCACATCCGTCCATAGCTCTTAAAGGGACATTTTTTTTTTACTTTTTCAAATGATATTTTTTTTTTTTTTTTTTTTTTGCATTTTAGTGTAAATATGAGATCTAAGGTCTTTTTGACCCCAGATCTCATATTTAAGAGGTCCTTAAAAAGTAGTAATAAAAACCAAACAAAAAATTATTACTGGTATTAGTCATTTATATTTTGTTTGTATAATTACAATGTATAATAATTAGAGCTATTAAAGCCAGTGTTTTTTTAGTATGGGTACATATATATTTTTAGCAATAATTATGTTTAAATGGCAAAGTTGTTTGTTTTATCAATTTAATGTGCGCTTGAGAGAATGCCAGGTCCTGAGTTTAATGATTCAGCTGAAGAGGTGATGTTGCACTCAGACTTGTTTATTAAATTGTGTAATGTGTAGATAGAGGTCCCGATCGCTTAAGTCTGCTGTGTTACTCTTGTGTGGTGATATATCGCTTGCGTGCTCCTATGAGTGGAAGGGAACGGCACTTGAAGGGTAAACAAACCGAGAGGCAGACCAATATAAGCCTGGTTGTCACGCCATGAGATCACACCCTCAGTTGAAGTTGGATATGACGAAACGCGTCAGAAGGTGACCTCCACGGCGATAGGAAGTGACGTTTGCGTCTCACAGTCAGCTGGATACTATCAGGAAGGACACAGCGTGGCTGTGGAATCTACATAGACGCTATCCTGAGCACCAGACTGGTGATTACACTTTTAGCCATGCTTCATTGATTTTAACAGCTTGTATGTATTTTGTATGAGGGACGGGTTTTTGGGTTCTAATAAATGTGTGAAACAAAAATACACTATGTTGGAATCTTTTTTGTTTTTTATGACTGTATCTAACTGGAGCGATTCACATTGTCCAAACCCACCTGCAATGCTGATGACTTCTCTTTAAAGTATTATAAGGATTTACCTTAAGGCTTGAGATATTCTGAGTTCTGGTGAGTGTAATCCCTTGGGGGAGTGTGCCTCACGTGGTGAAGATTTTGGTGTTTGATGCACGCTTTGACAACCATTTAGGATCACCTGCTATTTCCAGAGTGGAACTCACTATGGGCTCTTTCACACGGGGCGGATCAGTGCTGATCCGCCCCGTGGATATCCGCTTGCTCAGCGGGGATCGCCAGATCTCCGCTGAGCAGGAAGATGACAGGTCCGTCTCTGCACTCATCGCAGGGACGGACCTGTCAGAGCGCCGCTCTCCCCTATGGGAGATCGTGTGACGACGGACCGTAGAGTCCGTCGTCATCCGATCCGCTCTGCAGACGGATGAAAAAATAGGGTTTTCCTCCGTCTGCAGAAACGGACCATAGCGGACACGGACGAGATCGGGTGTCAGCGGATGCTCATCCGCTGACACCCGCTATCCCATAGGGATACATGTATGTCCGTTTTTCTTCCTAACACGGAAGGATGAAAAACGGACATACGGACCGTCCGTGTGAAAGAGTCATAACTGTCATCACATCAAGTTACATGTTTAGGAACATATTTATGAGGGTCTGAAATCTGGTGGACTAACATAAGCGCTGTTGCAGCAATCCAACTGAACTTTCCTATGTTATTGTTTTGTATATACATGTACTGTATATACTTACTCGGAGGATTATGGTTATTGGTTACAGGGTTGAAGTTACATTTTGTGCACAAATAGGGGTTCATTTGCTAAAGGCAAGTAGGCTGTTCACATTGCAAAAGAAGTTGCACTTTGTAAGTGACTTTTCCCCAGAGCTTTGTGAATGTGGTAAAGCTCAGCTTACTTCTGTCATCCAATCACGTGCAAGCAGAAATAGTGTTTGTTTTTGTTTTTTCCATGCTCGTGGTTGGCTATACTTTGCAAAGTGAAATTTCATCACATTCACTAAGCTCCAGGTATAATTCCCTGGCAAAAGGAACACGCTATTTGGCTTTAGTAAATTAACCTTGTAGCACTTTATTGGGTATCTTAAATCTGTATTAAACTTAAAAAAAAAAAAAAAGGATCCTGACCTCCAGAATCTTTATGCCATAATGTGTTAGTATGCACCTCATACTAGCACATTATGACAAACGTACCTGTTAAAGGGAGTCTTCATAGCTGCACTGTCTGTGCTCAGGCACTTCCATCTTCACCCAGTCTTCCCTCGTCCTGTTCGGCCGCTTGAATGGCTGGGCCTCAATGACGTCACTCACCATGGCACAGAACAGGTGTCCTAATGTACTCTGAGCTGCGCAAGCACGGGTCAGTGTACATTACCGCTGACAGGCAGGAGGAAACAGTATGTCTCAAAAAAACATGTATGTCAGCTTTTTATTTTTTTATATTATTTTTAAGTTTATTACCACTTTAAAGTTATGGCTAGGAAATTTTTGTATAGATCATTTTTATCAGCAGTGATAAATTTTGTGTATTTACATGCACTTGAGGAACTAGTGATGCTCGTTTTTTAAAACTTGACATAAAAATGCCTTAATTAACAACCATTCAGATTCCATGTAATGTAGCAAAAATTGAAATGTAAGTGCTGAGAGATCCAGATACAACTTTATTTTGATAAAAGACAGGGGTACAATCGAAAAAAGGTAGCCAACACATTTTGGGGGTCCAAGAGTGCTCCCTTCATCAGGGATTGATTGACAGCAATGTGAACAAACCGGAAGTGAACCTACGGTGGTATTTTTTCCAGTGTGAATTATACTTATAGCTTGTTTGGCAGATTTCAGGTGTAATTTTCTAGTGGCAGACTGTAAAGCCCCGTACACACCAGCCGAATGTAGGGAGACATCGGCATGAAAAAAAACAAAACGTGCGACATTCGACCTCTGTGTATGCCACCCTTGTCCGACAGAAGCTGGCCCGCATCTGTCAGATGAGCATGCTGGAAAACCAGCAGCTGACCGACTCCCGATCAGGACTCTCAGCCAATGACAGAGAGTGCTGATCAAAATGTTCCTGCGGGAGGGCCGTTCCCCTGTCGGAACCCAACAGCTCAGTTGGGGGAGATCGCTGTACTAACTTTGAATAGTTAGTACAGCAGCCCTGACCGCAGCTGACAGTTTTTTTTTTGTTCAACCCAATGGGTTGAACGAAAAAAAAAAAAAAAAACTCAGTGTGTGCCCGACTTAAGAAACTAGACACATGATTAGTTGGAAATGAGCATCAGTCTTTAACTAGTTTTCAAAACCAAGTCCAGTGTGTGCATTAGTGTGTTTATTTACCTGTGTGGGTCTGTGTCACAGTGTTATTTTTGTACTCAGTGGCACACATACTATTTAAATCCAATCTCACAGCAAAGGACCATTAAGATGCAGAGCTAAACTCATTAAATGTCACCTTCCTGTCACATCCATCCTATGGGAGAGCATTCAGTAGCAACACTTGTGTATTGTGCTATTAATTGCATACAGTTCAAGGGTCACTAGTAATGCTGCTTTCGTCTTATGCATAATGCCACAATTACAAGAGTCTGCTTTTCATGCACAGAGATGGTAGGGCTAATGTAAATAGTGTTATTAACTTTACTGTGCCTTAATTAGCAAAATGTAGCTTCTGTGACTAGCAAATTATAGATGAGGCAGAGAGGAAACTGCCTGCAAAAAATGGTGTGGCCAGGAAGGGAAGTAGTCTGGTAGAGATAAATATAATTTCAGAGTATTAGCATGTGGTTTGGCATAGCAGCTTAGGGGTAGATAAATACAGTGGGAAAAAAAAAAAAGAAAATTCACTGCCAGCAGGTAAAAAAAGGCTCAAAAGGAGATAGACAGCTATATGCACAGGGGGGTGTTTTACTGTCACAGCCTCTTCACACCACTGCGCTTAATGACACAGCTACAGAACACTTCAAAAATTCTGTCTTTTCCAGTCTGCTGTTTCATTGCCTATAATTAAAGTAAACATTTTCCAATAAATGTTACCCTCTGCATGAATACTGTGTTTTATGCATGTGTTAAAATATTAAAGCAGTATTAAACCCAAAACCAAAAACATTATATACGGCAGCTTACCAATCTGTACATGTGGGGGCTGCATTTGTTTTATTTTTTTATGCTTTTATACCTCTGTTTTCTCCTGGTGATCAAGCCAGTAACACACCTCCTGTAGTATGGTGCCCCCACCCTGGATGACGGCACTACAGAAACACCTTTGGACAGCAGCATTTTCAGTCTGGGGGCAGGGGAGTGTTAGATGCACTAGCAGATATAAATACACTAACAATTGAAACCAAACTCCAGCTAACATTATATAAACAGTTACAGCAATAGTTGGTTTTCTTTTGGGACAAAGGTTTTGCATACATTAAAGTAGAACTGTAGGCAAAACCTTTTTTTTTTCATTTTGGATAGAGTAAGTGAGGGTCATAACCCCTGTTAGTTTATTTTTTGCCATCTCTGTCCCATTGAAGAGATTTCCCTTCACTTCCTGTCCCATAGCCAAAACAGGAAATCCCCTGCAAATTAAGGGAAATTAATCCCTTGGGGACCCCCAGGTCACCAGAGCTATTTTTTTCTTTGGAACATTTCTCCTATATTACTTTTCTGGGGACAGCCCAACATTTGTGATTTTCTTTTACTTTCAATGCTAATAGTAAACAGAACAAATAGAGAGGCTGAATTTTCCTAACGGGGGGCACAAACAGCAATAGAAATTGACATGTGTTTTGATCCCTCACCACTCTATCCAAAACTAAAATGAAAGTTTTGCCTTTAGTTGTACTTTAATAAATGCTGATCATTGGAAGCACACATATCTGTTTTAACCACTTCAGCCCCGGACCATTTGGCAGCCAAAGGACCAGAGGTCTTTTTTCAATTTCGCACTGCACTACTTTAACTGGTAATTGCGCGGTCATGCAATTTTGTAACCAAACGAAATTTGCGTCCTTTTCTTCCCACAAATAGAGCTTTCTTTTGATGGTATTTGATTGCCTCTGTGATTTTTATTTTTTGCGATATAAACGGAAAAAGAGCGAAAATTTTGAAAAAAAATAGATTTTCTACTTTTTGTTATAAAAAAAATCTAATAAACTCAATTTTAGTCAAACATTTGGGCCAAAATGTATTCAGCCACATGTCTTTAGTAAAAAAAAAATGCCAATAAGCGTATATTTATTGGTTTGCGCAAAAGTTATAGCGTCTACAAACTAGAGTACATTTTCTGGAATTTACACCGCTTTTAATTTATGACTGCCTATTTCATTTCTTGAGGTGCTAAAATGGCAGAGAAGTACAAAACCCCCCCAAATGACCCCATTTTGGAAAGTAGACACCCCAAGCTATTTGCTGAGAGGCATGTTGAGCCCATTGAATATTTTTTTTTTAGTCCCAAGTGATTGAATAAAGACAAAAATAAAAAAGATTTTTTTTTTTTTCAAAAAGTTGTCACTAAATGATATATTGCTCACACATGCCATAGTTATATGTGGAATTGCACCCCAAAATACATTTTGCTGCTTCTCCTGAGTATGGGGATACCACATGTGTGGGACTTTTTGGGAGCCTAGCCGCGTACGGGGCCCCGAAACCCAAGCACCGCCTTCAGGATTTCTAAGGGTGCAAATTTTGATTTCACTCCTCACTACCTATCACCGTTTCGAAGGCCATAAAATGCCAAAATAGCACAAAACCCCCCCAAATGACCCCATTTTGGAAAGTAGACACCCCAAGCTATTTGTTGAGAGGCATGGTGAGTATTTTACAGCTCTCATTTGTTTTTGAAAATGAAGAAAAGTAAAGAAAAAAAAATTTTTTTTTTCTTTTTTTCAATTTTCAAAACTTTGTGACAAAAAGCGAGATCTGCAAAATACTCACCATACCTCTCAGCAAATAGCTTGGGGTGTCTACTTTCCAAAATGGGGTCATTTTGGGGGGTTTTATGCCATCTGGGCATTCCATGGCCTCCGAAACTGTGATTGGCAGTGAGAAGTGAAATAAAAAAATTACACCCTTAGAAAGCCTGAAGGCGGTGATTGGTTTTTGGGGTTCCGTACGCAGCTAGGCTCCCAAAAAGTCCCACACATGTGGTATCCCCGTACTCAGGAGAAGCAACAGAATGTATTTTGGGGTGTATTTCCACATATGCCCATGACATGTTTGAGCAATATATCATTTAGTGACAACTTTTTGTAAAAAAAATATATATATTTTTTTTTTTTCATTATTCAATCTCTTGGGACAAAAAAAAAAAAATATTTAATGGGCTCAACATTGCTCTCATCAAATAGCTTGGGGTGTCTACTTTCCAAAATGGGGTCATTTGGGGGGGGTTTGAACTGTCCTGGCATTTTATGCACAACATTTAGAAGCCTATGTCACACGTCACCCACTCTTCTAACCACTTGTAGACAAAGCCCTTTCTAACACTTTTTGTTTACATGAAAACATATTTTTTTTTTTGCAAGAAAATTACGTTGAACCCCCAAACACTATATATAATGTTAAAGCAAAGGCCCTACAGATTAAAATGGTGGGTGTTGCATTTTTTTTTTTCACACAGTATTTGCGCAGCGATTTTTCAAACGCATTTTTTGTGGAAAAAATACACTTTTTTTTATTTTAATGCACTAAAACACACTATATTGCTCAAATTTTTGATGAAATAAAAAATATGATCTTAGGCCGAGTACATGGATACCAAACACGACATGCTTTAAAATTGCGCACAAACACGCAGTGGCGACAAACTACATACATTTTTAAAAGCCTTTAAAAGCCTTTACATGATACCACATTAGATTCACGGAGGAGGTCTACTGCTAAAATTACTGCCCTCGATCTGACCTTCGCGGTGATACCTCACATGCATGGTGCAATTGCTGTTTACATATGACGCCAGACCAACGCTTGTGTACGCCTTTGCGCAAGAGAAGGGGGGGGGCAGGGGTGCTTTTTTTTTTTTTTTTTTTTTTTTTTTTTATTTATTTAGCTTTTTTATTTTATTTTTAAACTGTTCCTTCCATTTTTTTTCTTTGTTATGATTTTTATTGTTATCTCAGGGAATGTAAATATCCCCTATGATAGCAATAGGCAGTGACAGGTACTCTTTTTTTGAAAAAATTGGGGTCTATTAGACCCTAGATCTTTCCTCTGCCCTCAAAGCATCTGACCACACCAAGATTGGTGTGATAAAATGCTTTCCCAATTTCCCAATGGCGCGGTTTATATCCGGGAGGGGGGACATTCCCTCCCACTGCTTGTAAAAGCAGTCTAGAGGCTAATTACCCGCTAGAATTGCTTTTACATGAAAGCCGATCACTGGCTGAAAAGAATGATACCAAGATGATACCTAAACCTGCAGGCATCATTCTGGTATAACCATTCAAAGTCCAGCAACATACTGGACATATATTGTAATCTTTTTTTTTTCATGCAGCCTCTTGGCTGAACGAAAAAAAGAGATTGATTGGTGGGTATGCCCACCATTAGAATACCTCCCTTCATCCACCCACTTCTAATGATGGGCATACATGCACCATTTATATATGCCGATGCATGGGGGCATCCTCCCGCAAAAGTTATGCCGTGTACACACGGTCGGAATTTCGACCGTATGTACGTGGCATTAGGAGCCAATCGCTCCTCCTCCCCCCCCCCTGCTGCCCCCATGCTTCGGCATATATATGCTCTTTTTTTTAACTGTGGTGGTGAAATCACCTCCTACAGCGTTGGAGTCGCGGCTTTATGTATCGTGGGAGCAAACGCTGTTGCTGTCAAGATAAATAAATCCGCGTTGCAACTGAATGGCGCACCTGAAAACAAAAAAATGCTTAACACTAAAACACAGTAAACAAAATTACATACCTGAAAAGCAAGCATGATAAAACATGATAAAACATAATAAAACATTGCAGAATAGAATGGAGTAAAAAAAGAGCAACAATAGAGAGAGAATAGAGTGAGAGAGAGAACAATAAAACGACAACTATTTTTATTTTTTTTTATTTTTTTGAGATTCACAGGTAAAAAAGCTCCTGACTGAAGCGACTGAATCAAAACGCTACCACAAAAAAAATGTTAGCGATCGCAGGGATCAGGCCTGACTCTGCGAACGCTGCAGTTATGTGTGCTTAGTGTTTTGTAAGTGACAGTGATCGATCGATACTGCACTTGGGTGGGCTGGGCTGGGCGGAGGGGGAAAACGCAGGTGCTAGCAGGTATCTGGGCTGATCCCGCTAACAATGCGTTTTTTTTTGGAACCCTAAACTGCTGGGACGCTAGTATAGATCTGATCAGATCAGATATTGATCTGTTCAGATACTGTACCACTAAGGGAGGTGTATGCTTTGCGCGTGGGTGTTTGCGGTACTGGCACTAACCTGGGGCGACGCAGACCTTATTTGACCCTAAAACCTAATTGATATCACCCGCCGGGCGATCAGGGGGTTAAACCGTTATTGGGTAATAAATGGCGGGTGCCCTGACAGTATAAAAAATAAAGCTAACTAACCAGCGTCACCCGTAACAGTAATACAAAAAAAAACTGGTTACCTAGCGACACTAATGCAGCGATCAGAAAAACGATCGCTTAGTGACACTGGCAAAAGGGGGTGAAAGGGCTAACTAGGGGCAATCAGGGGGTTAAAACCTTTATTAGGTAATATATGGGGGTACCTGACGCTATATAAAAACCTGACGGGGAACCTAAATAACGAAATAACTAACTGGCTAACCAGCGTCACCAGTGACAGTTATACAGTGATCACTGGTGAAAGGGTTAACTCTAGGGGCAATCAGGGGGGTTAAAACCTTTATTTAGGTTGTAATATGGGTGTACCTGACCTATAAACCTATTTATGAACCTATATAAACATGGCGGTTACCTAAAAAAAAAAAAATGGTTACCTAGCGACACTAATGCAGCGATCAGAAAAACGATCGCTTAGTGACACTGGCAAAAGGGGGTGAAAGGGTTAACTAGGGGCAATCAGGGGTTAAAACCTTTATTAGGTAATATATGGGGGTACCTGACGCTATATAAAAACCTGACGGGAACCTAAATAACGAAATAACTAACTGCTAACCAGCGTCACCAGTGACAGTTATACAGTGATCACTGGTGAAAGGGTTAACTCTAGGGGCAATCAAGGGGTTAAAACCTTTATTTAGGTTGTAATATGGGGGTACCTGACCTATAAACCTATTTATGAACCTATATAAACATGGCGGTTACCTAAAAAAAAAAAATGGTTACCTAGCGACAGCAGTGACACTAATACAGCGATCAGAAAAACGATCGCTTAGTGACACTGGCAAAAGGGGGTGAAAGGTTACCTGGGGGGCAATCAAGGGTTAAACCTTTATTAGGGGGGGGGGTAGGGGGCTACCTTGGACCTAAAACTAACTGCACTGACAGTTATTACAGTCACACTGACACTAAATGCAGTGATCAGTAAAAAAAATGATCACTGCAATTAGTGACACTGTGACTGGGGGGGGAGGGGGTGATCTGGGGGGTGATCTGGGGGTGACAGGGGGGTGTTTTGTGTGCCTATGTGTACTGGTGTCAGTGTACTGTTGGTGCACTAACCTTTAGACGTTCACAGCTCGGCGTTCCGGTCACATAGACCGGCGCACCGAGCGTGACATCACTTCCTCTGCCTGTGTTTTGATTGACACAGACAGAGGAAGCATCTGATTCGCCAGGAGCGATCGCGAGGGGGTGGCCAGAAACCACTGGCCGTCCCCTCATCCTGGATCGCTCCTGAAGCGATCCCGACCGTCCCCGCCGGCCGGGGGGGTCCGATCGGACCCCCCACCCGCCGGAAGAATGGCACGTACAGGTACGTGGTTCTGCCTGTACGTGCCATTCTGCCGACGTATATATACAGGGGGCGGTCGGCAAGTGGTTAAATTGTGTTCTCATCCCTGCAATGGCTACATATGCAGGACAGATTGTTCTGTTGTAAAATAACAGACTTCATCCTTAATCACCAGGTGAAAATAAAGGAAAGAAGCCAAAAAAAATTAAAATAAACTAATGCAGCCATTACATCTAAGAATTGGTAGGTTGCAATATAATAAATGTTTGCTTTTGGATTTAATACCACTTTAAGGATATTCTCTCCATCAGGGGTCTTTATAACAAGGTGGCAATGGGAGAATAAAGTTGGGAAGTCAGTTGTCATCCAGTAACAGCAAATGCCTAGGAGCTCATATTTAGAGAGATTGAGAACTCAGATTAACATGTTAAACTTTTTATGAAATTTTAGTGATTAGGATTAGATCTACTATAAAGTGGACTTCCAAGTCATAATGTGAAGAAAATGGCAAACGGCATAGGGAATTCAATAAGAGCATTGGAGTATGCTGCTTTATTAAACTGCCAGGATCTGGGGTTGAACCTGGGACCTCTTCTGTGTCTGGCGTTGACTCTTCTCACTGAGGGCCAGGGTGGAGAAAGCGGTCTTTCCTCCCCAGCAAAGATCCGTGCACCTGGGAGACAATACCACAGACATGTCATCCCAGCAGCCAGATGAGGGAATGGAAAAGGAAGCAGCCGGCTCCCCTTCCCAATGGCAGCTACACAATTTGGGAGTGGAGGAAGCCAGCCTGCCCCAACGGTTAACCAGAGCGGAGGATGTGGAGTCCCCAGCAGAAGTGCTGGCAACAGGGCAGAGTGCTACCCACCTCTGTCCAGCACCAGCAACAACTGCGGAGTTCCAGGGAGCTGGGGCAGTCGGCCTCTCTCCCCAACAGTTAGCTGGAGGAGATGATGTAGGAAAGCTCCTACACCCAGCTGAACTGCTGGCAACGGAACAAAGTGCTGCTGGCCTCTGCCCACAACTAACAGAGGGCAGATTTCCTGTAAAGGGGGATGGGACTGCAGTCCCCACCTGTATACCCCCGGGATGCTGGGCGGTCGGCCCAAATCCCCAACAGCATGACGGAGTGATCCCAGTCACCCTGTCTTCTCTCCAGCGGCTGAAAAGACTCCAGGGAGAAGGACCAGTTCGGGCCTCTCCCCAGCGGTGGATATGTTCTCTGAGAGAGGCAGAGGTTGGCTGGGTGAGGAATACTCCGTTTGGAACTATTTGTTTGGGGTACTGTGTGGATCCCAGCATTAGAGGACTGGAACCACTGACTAACTTCGGAGTCAACCGGTCTGGGGTCCCCTCCTGTGTTAGTCTCCTGCCGAAAGGGGAGAAATGTGACAGACCTAGCCGGGACACAGGCTGTTGGAGGGGACTGAATGCGAGCCTATTACCTTGCGATTATGGGCCCTGGCATTTGGGGGAACGGTGCTCTTTGAGCTGCAAGCCTGGGACCCCTGAGCTGGTGTTACTTGGATTCAGGTCCATGCTGGCCCCCCAATACACATAGAATCTGTATGTGTATTTGGCATATTAGCAAGAGATGCTAATGTCATGAACTCCAGACAGCCTGTCTGTTATGTAATTGAGTATAGTCTGGCTTGTAGGAGTGTTTCACCTATTGTTGTGTGTGCTAATTAACCCAGCAATTGAATGATGGAGCCCAGTGTTGATTAAGATAATTAGCTCATGCTAATTAGGTTAGGCTTGAGTCATCTGGCTGTATATATGTGTGACATGTCAAATAAAGATTCATTCCTGATGTACCCTACACTGGTGTTGTCTGGTGACTGGGTGAGCTAAGGGGTCTTGGATTGTGTGGTACCGGACAGAGGAAGCATTTACGGCAGACATCTTGAGTACGGGGTCCGTCACATCATTTATTATGCAATTGCAAATCAATGCTGCATTTTAGTGCCCATCAGTGCCTGCCCATAAGTGCTGCAACTATCAGTGCCAGCCATCAGTGCCAGCCATCACTGCCAGCCACCTATCAGTGCCCATAAATGCCTATCAGTGCTATCTATCAGTGCCCATAAGTGCTGCCTATCCGTGCCATCTATCAGTGCCCATAAGTGCTGCCTATCAGTGCCATCTATCAGTCACCAGTCAGTCAAACTGTCACATGACATTAAAAAAATTATCGGTAATCGGTATCAGCGAGTACTTTAAAAAAAGTATTGGTACTTGTACTCGGTCTTAAAAAAGTGGTATCGGGATAACCCTAATTGATTGTATACCTGTGCAATTGTAGTGCCTTAAGTTTTCATCAATAAAAACCCTTTCGTTGATTAAAAAAAAAGAAATCTATCAGTAATTAGAAATCAATCCTGCCCCTTGTCAGTGCAAATTAATATCAGCTGGTTCAGTCTCAACTGATGGCCTATAAAAAGGTGTCTCATTACCAAGGTGTCACACAAGAAACATCTCATGATGGTTAAAAGCAAAGAGCTCTCTCAAGACCTTCGCAACCTTATTGTTGCAAAACATATTGGTGGCATTGGTTACAGAAGGATTTTGAATGTTCCAGCCAGCCATGACCAGGTGCTCCTCGCAAGATTTCTGACAGAGGAGTGAAAAGAATTATTGTCCAAGAGCCAAGGGCCACTTGTGGAGAGCTTCAGAAAGACCTGGAATTAGCAGGTACATTTGTTTCAAAGAAAACAATAAGTAATGCACTCAACCCCCATGGCCTGTATGCTCGCTCACCACGCAAGACTCCATTGCTGAAGAAAAAGCATGTTGAAGGTCGTTTAAAGTTTGCTGCGCAAACTATAAGCCTGTGAAATACTAGGAGAATATAGTCTGGTCAGATGAGACCAAAATTGAACTCTTTGGATGCCATAATACACATCATGATTGGAGGTCAAATGGCACTACACATCAATCCAAAAACACCCCCATACCAACAGTGATGTTTGGAGGTGGGAACATCATGGTACGGGGCTGTTTTTAAGCATACAATACTGGCAAACTTCATTTTATTGAAGAAAGGATAAATGGAAAAATGTACCGAGACATTCTTGATAATTATCTGCTGCCATCTACTAGGATGATGGAGATGAAACGAAGGTGGACATTTTAGCAAGACAATGATCCCAAACGCAAAGCCAAGGAAACTCTCAATTGGTTTCAAAGAAAGAAAATAAAGCCGTTAGAATGGCCCAGCCAATCACCTGACTTGAATCCAATAGAAAATATATGGAAAGAACTAAAGATCAGAGTTCATAGAAGAGGCCCACGGAACCTTCAAGATTTTAAGACTTTTAAAGACTGTTTGTGTGGAAGAATGGGCCAAAATCACACCTGATCAATGCACGCGACTAGTTTCTCCATACAGGAGGCATTTTGAAGCTGTCATTACCAACAAAGGATTTTGTATGAAGTATTAAAGTGGTTGTTATCCTAAAAAAAAGAGAAAAAGAAAAAAAAAAAGAGACCCTGTTTCCTTATAGCAGGCTAAACAGCACAGTGCTTGTGCTGTCTAACCTGTCCCTCTGGAAGCTGTAAAAAAAACCTGGCTGATCCTGCCAGTTTCTGCCCCCCCCCCCCCCCTGTAAACTGACCACGGTTTATCATGGCTGCTGAGCCCTGACACCGTGGTCAGTTTACATGCCACCATCCGCTGTGACTCCTCTGTGCTCTCCCTCCTCCCTCCCTGCCTGTCAGCTCAGGAGTCTGTGTCTCTGTCTCCGCCCCCCCCCCCCGCCGCTGCTGTTGTTAAAATACAAAAATTTTGCTGCCAGACCCTCTCTTTTAAGCTTCTATCCTGCGCTGTGTAACTGTTTATTAGAAACAAAGCCTCTAAATACCTTTTTCTGATGTATCTTCAGGCCGGCAACGTGACACCTGGCCGCATTGATACTCCGATCCAGGGCTATAGTGGGAGGAGTCGAGCGGCCAGCTCAGCGGTCACGTGACTCCCGGCTAACATCAGAGGGAGAGCTTGGCTCCTCCTGCTATGGCCCTGGATTGGAGTATCAGAGCAGCTGGGAATCATGTGACTGGCCTGAAGATACATCAGAAAAAGGTATTTAGAGGCTTTAGATACAGTGCAGAATGGAAGCTAAAAATAGGGGGGCTGGCAGAAAATCAAAATGTAGGCTTACAAACCCTTTAAACAATTTCAGTTAGTGTGTTCAATACTTTATCCCTGGGTCATTCCTATTTATTACACATAACTTAATTTCTGACCTCATTTGTTTTGGTTTCTTTGTATGTAGGGATTGCATGGATTGTAACCGACATGTGGTGAAAATTTCATGTCAATAACACCTTTATTGACATGAAATTTCTTTACCTAGAAAAATAGTGAGGGGTTACGTACTTATTTTACCCGTCTACCTACACCTCTTGTAATATGTGACCTTTAAGTTGCATCATCATTGGGAATTGTAATTTAACAGCTTATAATGGTGTCTACACTTGGGTGCCCATTTTATAAAGGAGTGGCAGGGTCTAACCACCTCTAAACGACTGCTTTAAAAAAAAAAAAACGGCTGCCACAATAATAAAGCACAGTATTTGCTTTACAAATGTGTTTTCCTCTTTGCTTGGTTCTGGACTCTAAAGTAGGTCAGGTCTTGTTCATGTTAATGAATAGGGAAAAGAAGAAAAAGTGTCAGAAGGAGGAGGAAACCTTTCACTTTGACAGGTTTATGTGACTGGGCTTTCCCCAATCCTGTTTTGGTGCCATTATGCAGAGAACACTCCAAAGAAGGCCCCCAGCTCCATGCCGCATAAAATGAAGGCCCAGTATAGAGTAATCACTTTAATGTTCAGTGGAGAGCAGCTGTTATAAATGTCCCCTTTGGTGTTTTTAAAGGTCTGCGTTTAACTTAACATCTTAATTGACTTTTTTTTGTACCTAACTTCTTTTATTTAGCTCTGCATTATCCTGAACAACATTGAGCATGTACGCAAATTGATGGGTAATATCCTGAGAGATCTGGACTGGAAATCTCTGGAGACGGCAGTGGAGCAGTCATCTGGGTTGGATGGGAAGCAGCAAGTGCAGAAGGCACTGAGCACACAGCTGCAAAACATTGATGTAGATATGCAGAGAGAAGCCAAGAACATGATCGCACACCTAACAGAGAAGGTATTGTAGCTGAAGATGATAATAATTATCAATATTTTCTTTAAAAAAATACCTAAGGGGTTAGCAAAGTAATCTTGTGGCACTGAGGTCTTCGGTTCAATACTTTTCAGCAGAACTGTCTGCTTCTGCAGGTTTTCTGCAAGTGTTTGTTTATTTAAAAGGAATGTATACCGGTTAGATTGCATTTCCTTTTTTCTATCTATATTATGATCAGTACAGACATTTAAAAAAGGATATTTTTTTTAAGTCAGATAAATTTGAAATATTTCATATAAATATTTAGTATTTTCATTTCAAGTCAGCAAGTGGGACTCAAGGCTCCTCCTTTCCATGTGTTTTCCAGACTAGATTTTCCTGCACTGCTAAAAATTCTGTGTTTACAAAGCTCAATAGCTCAAGCTCAATTTTATACACATAAATGAGAGTCCCCTTTGTAATGCATCCCTGTCCTTGCCTGTTCAGAGAAGGCTCTGCAGAGTTTTGCCCTGAGACAGGTTCACTTTAATGATTTGCAGTATTTAACCTAAAGAGGAAATGTGTGTTTGAATGTTTGCTAGTAGAAAATAGGCTCAGCAATAGCATGCAATGCCAAGCTGCTGCTAACAAACAGAATATTGGCATGCATTAAAAAGGGGATTAATTCCAGAGATAAAATGATAATTATAATTATATATAATTATAATAATCACACACATTTTGAGTTATTTTGAGGGGACAGCAAATTTACACTGTTATACAAGCTGTACACTCACTACTTTACATTGTAGCAAAGTGTAATTTCTTCAGTGTTGTCACATGAAAAGATAGAATAAAATATTTACACAAATGTGAGTGTACTCACTTTTGTGAGATACGAGATACTGTATATATATATATATATATATATATATATATATATATATATACACACACACACACACACACACACACGTTTTTTTCAGCGGGAACATAGGAAATGCAGTTCTGGCACCTCCAGCACTGAATCTATGTTAAGGCAATGTGTGCTGGAGAGTCTATTGATGCTGGCTGCTAAAGATCTATTGTCATTGGTGGGGATTTATTTTTGTGTGGGGGTCTATTGTTACTGGTGGGGGTCTTGTGTTGCTGGGGGGGTCTATTGTTGCTGGATAGTCTATTGATGCTGGCTGCTTGGAGATCTGTTGTTGCTGCCGGGGGTCTATTGTTGCTGGGGTGGTATTTTGTTGTGGGGGGGGTCTATTGTTGCTAGGGGATGTCTATTTTTGTGTGGCGGATCTATTGTTGCTGGGGGGGAGTCTATTGCTGCTGGGGTGGGGTCCATTGTTGCTCACTGCAGGGAATCTGTTTTAGGGTCCTTTCACATGGGCGATCCACCCGACGGACTCCGCTTTGCTCAGCGGGTGATCGATCCGCTGATCCTCGCTGAGCAGAAGGATGACAAGTCCGTCTCCGCTTACTGTGCTGAGACAGACCTGTCCTCTATGGGGAGATCAGATGAAAATGGACCGAATGTCCGTTTTCATCCAATCTGATCCTCCAGAAAGATGGGCAATAGGGTCACCATCAGTCTGGATTTCACGGACAGGATCGGATATCGGCGGATGTCAGCGGACATGTCACTGCTGACATCCGCTGCTCTGTAGAGGTGAATGGAGCATCCAATGAAGTCTGCCTGAAAAACTGACAGGGTGACCTGATCGGAAAGCCCGTGTGAAAGGGGCCTTACTGTCTTTCTTGTTATCATTAACAAAATCCATACAAATCACTAAGTAACACAAAATGATACTTGGTTCTGTATTCTTTAAAAGTGGCAGTACTGGAAGGTGGGTACAGGGTGAAACCAAGGGATGGTGCTCAGAGGTAGGTGGGGCAGAGACAAAGGGTGACTCAAAAAAGGGGAGGAACTGTCAGGACAGGAAGAAAGTCAGCGATAAAACCTTGACAGACGTTCTAAGTCTTGACTACATTACCAAAGCTTAAAAAAGGTTTTAACTGGAGTTACACTTCAAGAATCGAAAAATGTGAGCTGTATTCCTATACTAATCAAATATAACTTTTCATCAAATGTATTGATATGTAGACAGGACAAGGGCCATTAGCTCCCTTTTTTGAATACTAAAATTCAGGACAGTTCAGGGGCGTAATAACTGGAAATATAACTAAATTAGGAATTGGAACAATTATTCCTTTTCTTTCTCAATGACATAAAGAACTTTATTTGTGTAAATGTGTATAATATCTACATTATGTATATAAAAGGTCTGTGTTGTTTCTACAGATGATTGGGGATATCAAGAAATACATACAGCACATTAGTCTGTCTCCTGACTCGATTCAGAATGATGAGGTGTGTATATAAATCTACTGAACACTTTTTCTACATTACATAGTGTTATAAATTTACTTACAGAATGTAAAAATAAATGTATTTACAATTCAGGTCTAGTTAATACTTCTGTGCCTGCGGAGCTCAAGCTAGTGATCACTTTTACTGTCATCTAGAGCTGACCATAGAAGACTTTTTTTTTTGATAAGCTACAGGGCTGATTGAAAAAAAAAAAAAAAAAACGGATTCACCTATCCACAGAAGCGGTGGATGTGGATGAAGGAATCTTCCCTGCTGTGCTATTGTATTCTGACAGCAATGACTCTTTTTGCTGTCGGAGTACACTGATCAGTGCTGCAGCCGCTGATCGAATAAAAATTTTCCAACGTTCCTGCTCAGCAAAAAACGATTGTTAGATAGACTTCTGTTGCAGCCATAGATTGATCAAAAGCTGGCCAGGTATCAATGGTTCAGCATAAATGCTGAAATGCTACTTTGTCATAAAAATCGTCCCTCATCTTTAAGCAGATGTAAAGCCTAACTGAATTATATTTTTGGTAAAGCACTATGCATATATATATATATATATATATATATATATATATATATATATAAAATACTTTTTTTACCTTTTTAAGCGGATGTAAACCCTAACTGAATTATATTTATATGTCAATGTTTTATATATATATATATATATATATATATATATATATATATATATATATATATATATATATATATATATATATATATATATATACATTTTTTTCTAATGTTAGTATCAGCAATGCTTTTTATCAGCAGCCTCTTTTTAGCCACTATCAGACACCTATGTGACAGAGTGACAATGCAGAACTTCTGGAAGACAGTTTTGAATTTTAGTGGTTGGGTTTACATATACTTCAATTACGGAATTATACACATAGTTCTACATGGTCCCTTAGCTTATGCAGCTTGTTTGTTATGGATTGCTATACTGTATATACTGCTAATCAGCTTACTATACAAATGGGGCCTTCCATGTTAATAGGTAAAAAAAATTGTTGTAGATAATGTGGTTAAATCATTTTACATATATGATTGGTGGTTATGTGTATTAATTTAACAAATTGGAAAAATTAAATAACCATTTTACTCACGCAAAAGTAACAAGAAAAGACATTGCAGGGTTGATTTACTAAAACTGGAGAGTGCAAAATGTGGTGCAGCTCTGCATAGAAACCAATTAGCTCCCAGGCTTGGTTGTCAAAGCTTAATTAAACAACCTGAAGTTAAAAGCTGATTGGCTACCATGCATCTGCATCATATTTTGCACTTTTCAGCTTTAGTAAGTCAGCCCCTATCTTTATATTTATTTTATAACACCTCAGGACTGGTCAGACAACACACACTCAATTCTTCTAGCAATAGAACCTTGACAAATGTTATATAACTTTTCTGCACTACAACCAAAACCAAAAACAAAGTTTTAGTTGGAGTTCCATTGTTTATTTGTTAAGAAAAAAATAAAATAAAATTGGTCTCCAGCTTTCTTGTCTTTTGTACCTTTAGGAGCACAGAGCCTCCACAAAAGTCATAAGAACAGCTGGCACCCTGCTGCCCAAGATCATAAAGACTTGACTCAGAATTCCCTACTGATTTCACCTATTCACCTTTCTTATATGAAACTGGCAATTTGCTTTGATTTTTTTTTTAACAGTTTAAATGCACTGTGTTGGTGCTCTTCTTTCTCTTTTTTCCTTATTCTAAGCTGAAGTTGAAAAGAGACAGCTGGAATCTGAAATCAGATGGACAAACAATTGTGTTTTCTCCAGTTTTTATAAACCATGGTCAGTTATTAGTCTGATGGTTTAGAAACGGCAGCACAAAGTAGAGCATAAGCAATGCACTGTCACTGGTCTGAAGCCAGACTTTGCTTTGTTAAGTATTGTGGTGTATTTTTAGCTTGCTGTCAGTGTGATTGCTGTCGTGTTTACCGAGAACTCACAAATACGTGGATAATTATACCGATAATCATAATTAACGTGGACTTTACAGCTCAGCCATTCAAACATCCGTAATTTATCTGTCATTTTAATCACTAACATATGGTGTGTAATCTGTTTTAGGCTGTGTCTCCTCTCATGAAATATCTAGATGACAAATTAATTATTTTGAGTGAAACTTTGGTGAAAGAAAACCTGTACAGGTAAGATAAGAACGTGCTATACAAAAGCAAAGCTTAAAGTCACTGGGCATTTGATCTCATCCACAAACCCACATAACCTCTGAACATCTGGCTGTACAACCAACACCGCCATGCCCAAATAATCGCATTGTACCATCATTCACTTCCTATACAGCCACCACCCACATAACCTTCTGTTACTTCTATCATGCCCAACACTACATCCCATAATACCTTCCCCCACATGCAACAATCCATAACACAAAATTGCAGGGCTGTTCTAAGGGGGGCTTTGACAGTTGGTTTCACCTCAGTAAAGTTAGTTTTATTTCAGTGATGCAATCAGTGTACGTCCCATTGTTTTTCCTGTGCACAGCTCCGTGAGCGAGGACACGCTCGTGGCCAAGCACCCAATATGCCTGATACGGTGAAGAGGATATGGGCTCTTGAAATGGTGTTATCATTAATGCATTCTACTAGGTCCAGTAATTATGTAATTTCCTGGATGTTTCCAAATTGCTGACTTTAAGAGGCAGGGTGGATCACTAAATGTGTGTTAGATATTATTTCAGTTAAAACAGAGCTTTTAAAGTCATTGCAAACCCCTACAGACCACTTTTGACTACAGGTAAGCCTATAATAAGGCTTAACTGTAGGTACTGTGTATATCTCCTAAACCTGCACGGTTTAGTAGATATCCACTGTATCAGCATATCATGTCGACGTCATCTGCACATGCGCACTGAAGAAACGGACCGAGCGTGCCGTTTCTTCAGCTGATGTGCCGTCATCCGGCCAATCACAGCACTGGAGCCCGCGATACCCGGAAATAACTCCGGGAGACATGTCGCCGGCCATAGCAGTGTGCCGGGACCACTCGATCTAAGGTGAGTATTTCATAATGAGCTAGTATGCTATGCATACTAGCTCATTATGCCTTTGTCTTGCAGCTTTTTTTTTTTGGTGTGTTTACAACCACTTTAACTCTATTGAGGTCACTGTTTTCCAGTAGTTTAGTAGTATTGGAAATGAAGAGTATGTTTGCCTTCTATTTTTTACAGGGTGCTTGAATCTCTCTGGTGGCTCCTGCTGAAATTTATCATTGATGCTGTGGATTCAAACAGAGGAGTTTCAGTGGAGTTCTATGGACGATTTTATTACACACTTGAGGTAAACCATTCAGTAAAATGTACTACTGAGTAATGAACTGGAATCAATATTGGGATTGATTTATGGATGCCTAAAGGAAGACCAGTTATGGTTGCCAACAACGGTTGATTTTCTTTTTCATTCTAGCGCTAATAACCACGGTACAATAAATGCTGTAGTGAAAGTGAAAATTTTAACTCCTAATAAATACTATCAGGATAGTTTTGAATATTTGTCAGTCAGTTATGATATTTTCATCACCATCATATTTTCTCAAATTTTGAGAAGTAATTTCATTGCATTGCAGTATAATGTGATTCATTTTAAATCTGAATCTTTTATTTGCATTAGGCACCCAATAATTCAAAGTAAAAATCTTGACTTTGTGCTACACTGCACTTTGCATTTTGTGTCAGTAACCTTTCATGCAATATATAAAGCCCGGAGTAGTGCAAGAAAACAGGGAAAATGCTGTAACACAGTGGTCCCCATCCTTTTTGGCACCGGGGACAGGCTGCATGGAAGAAAATGTTGGGTTGGTGGTTTTGCTGTGCGGGGGAGAGTATGCAATTTTTAGCAGGCAATAGCTGATGTTGACACTTCAATCATCATGGCACCATGGTTGAAATGGTGTTAGGATGATTGAAGCACATTATTTCTATTTTTACATTGTTATATAAATGAAATAGTTAAACTCATCATAATGCAGAATCAGTGGGAGCCCTGAGCACGTCACCTGCCACCAGATGCAGTTTGTCACTGGCCACCAGATGCGGAATGTCATTTGCCATGTCGCCTGCCCTCAGATGCGGAATGTCACTTTCCACATCGCCTGCCACCAGATGCGAAAAGTCACTTGTCATTTTGCCTGCCACCAGATGCGGAATGTTACTTGTCATGTTGCCTGCCACCATATATGGAATGTCACTTTCCATGTCGCCTACCACCAGATGTGGAATGTCACTTGTCATGTTGCCTGCCACCAGATGTGGAATGTCACTTGCCACGTCGCCTGCCACCAGATGCAGCGTGTCACTTGCCACGTCTCCTGCCTTCAGATCCAGCTTGTCATTTGCCACATGGCCTGCCACGAGATGCAAATTGTCACTTGCCACATCGCCTGCCACCAGATGCGGATGGCCACTTGCCACGTTGCCTGCCACCAGATGCAGATTGTTACTTGCCATGTCACCTGCCACCAGATGTGGATTGTCACTGTTGCGACCTGCTACCAGATGTGGATTGTCACTATCTTGCTACCAGATGTGGATTGTCACTGTTACCTGCCACCAAAAAAATATCAGCTTGTCACTAAGTTAATTTAAATGTAAAATCTATCCCCCCCCCAGCATTGCAATACTTACAGGCTTCTGACAGCCTCTCCTCATCGCGAGTAAAATGGCACATGCGCATTGGGTTCTGTCTCACAGCGAGGGCGGTGAAACATGACATAATTCTCTCTCTGCTCGACTGCGGCTGCGCCTCTGTGTAGCGCGGCCCTGTAAGTAAGGGCAGAACAGCAGGGATGCGGTGCGGGCAATGAGAGATGATGTCATCTCTCTGCTCGCCAACGCCCTGCTGACAGAGTCTCCTTCGTGGCCCAGCAGCAAAGGCACCATGGCCTGGTGTGGGGCCGCGGCCCGGGGGTTGAGGAGCCCCGCTGTAACAGATGCATAAATGAGGTGTACAGCAAGAAATAAATGGCAAAAAGTGGAATAAAGTGTATAAATTAAAAAAGTTGATTGGGGTCTATTTATCAATGTTTTCACTCAAGATTCACTTAACTTTCACCCAAGAGTCACCTATTTATTTGCTGGCGATGTTATGCTCTTAACTGACCCCAATGTGTTGCAAGCATTTAGGTGTGACTTGCCTTCTTAGCAGCTCCATGGCTCCGCAATCCAAAGAAGCTTCCTGCTCCCGCAGCCTTGTGTACACATGTCATCTTGGTGCCGAGCCGAGCCCTGAGCCGTGTGCCGAGCACTGAGCCGAGCCGAGCGCCGAATGCCGAACCGAGATATCTCGGAGGATTCCCCCTCCTTCTCCTCCGAGATACGATGTCGGCGTATAACACGCACCCGCGATTTTCCACCCATTTTCGGGGGGGAAAGTGCGTGTTATACGCCAATAAATATGGTAATAGAATTCAATGGATCCGCATCCAAAACGCAAGTACCGCGTTTTACAGTGATTTTGCCTCGATTCGGAGGGGACCCTTCCTTAGCAACCAGCTATATACAGTGTAAAAAAATTTTAATAAAAATAAAATACGCAAATCGCTGCAAAATCCAGTTAAAAAAAGCGTATCCAAAAACGCGGCAAGCACCGCAAAAAGCACTGCAGAAAAGCTCAAAAGCAACATGCATAGATGTGAATTGAGCCTCAGAGGGAACCTCTAGTAAGGCTGTATTCACACCTATGCAGTTTTAATGGTTTTTGCAGATTTGCACTACACCCTGTTCCAAATTATTATGAAAATTCAATTTCAGTGTCACAAAGATTAAATATTTTGTTTTTCAGTTTAACTCATGGATGGCATTGTGTCTCAGGGCTCTTTTGATTACTGAAAACAATCTCGGACACCTGTGATAATTAGATTGCCAGGTGAGCCCAATTAAAGCAAAAACTACTAAAGGAGGGAGTTCCACATTATTAAGCAGAGCACCATTTTCAAGCAATATGGGGAAGAAAAAGGAACTCTCTGCTGCCAAAAAGAGTGAAATAGTTCAATGCCTTGGAAAACATTAGATATTTCATGAAAACGTAAGTGTGATCATCGCCCTATTAAGAGATTTGTGGCTGATTCAGAGCACAGACGGGTTTTGTGCAGATAAATGAACATTGAGGAAGATTTCTGCCAGATCCATGCAAGAGAGCAGCTGCTAAAACACCATTACATAGCAGAAAACAGATATTTGAAGCTGCTGGTGCCTCTGGAGTCCCACGGACATCAAGGTGTAGAGTCCTCCAGTCTTGCAACTGTGCATAAACCTTCTATTCGGCCACCACTAACCAATGCTCACAAGCAGAAATGGCTGCATTGGGCCTGTTCACTGATGAGTGCTGTGCAACCCTGGATGGTCCAGATGGATGGAGTAGTGGATGGTTGGTGGACGGCCACCCTGTTCCAACAAGGCTGCAACGTCAGCAAGGCGGTGGTGGAGTCATGTTTTGGGCCGGAATCATGGGAAGAGAGCTGGTCGGCCCCTTTAGGGTCCCCAAAGGTGTAAAGATGACCTCTGCAAAGTATGTGGAGTTCCTGACTGACCACTTCCTTCCCTGGTACAGAAGGAAGAACTATGCTTTCTGTAATAAAATCATCTTCATGCATGACAATGCAACATCTCATGCTGCAAAGAATACCTCTGCATCAATGGCTGCTATGGGGATAAAAGGAGAGAAAGTCATGGTGTGGCCTCCATCCTCCCCTGACCTCAATCCTATTGAGAACCTTTTGAGTATCCTCAAGCAAAAGATCTATGAGGGTGGGAGGCAGTTTACATCCAAACAGCAGCTCTGGGAGGCTATTCTGACATCCTGCAAACAAATTCAAGCAGAAACTGTCCAAAAACACACACGTTCAATGGATGCAAGACTTGTAAAGCTGCTATCAAATAGGGGGTCCTTTGTTAAAATGTAACGTGACCTGTTAAAATGTTTAAAAAGTTAAAATGTTGTTCAAAGTTTGATTGAAATAGCTTTTGATTTTAGTAAATATGCTGCAAAAACAACAAATGACAATTCTCAGTTCTTTTATTCTTTACAACCTATAAAGTGTTTTGAAACTTACTGTGCGTAATAATTTGGAACAGAGCATTGTAGGTTTTTTTTATTTTGAAAAAAAACAACTTATCATTAGGAGGTTTGTTCAATAACATTTGAATTGTACTCTTAATAGTTGATAACATGAGAATTATGCTGACTGTTGTTTACATCAATTATTTAGATAAATGTGAAAAATATAATTGGCATAATAATTTGGAACAGGGTGTACAGTCCATTTAACATGGTTTCCTATGGAACACGTTCTGTAGTGCAAATCTGCAAAATGCAAAAAGCACTAAAAATGCATAGGTGTGAATCCAGCCTAATAGATTACAGTATGTGAAGCAATCAGCGCAAACATTAAAATAACTAAAATAAATAAATAACGTGCAAGCTGAACACAAAAGAAGGCCAATCACGAATCCTTCAAGGTACGCTGCACTTGTTTTCACTTTTTTCATAATAGATTACAGTACACTATAGAATAATACTAAAGTATTCAAAGAATTCACATAATTATTCATGTACTTTCATGTACTTTTTTTGCAAAAATATTAACGCTTTCCAATAATTCTACATACACATACTTCACTGTCCTCTTGGATGTTTGTACAATCAGATTGTATAGTATATGGCCACCTTTATATACCTAAAAATACTAGTTGCGCTTTCAGTGCCATTAATTGTTAAAAAAAGGAAAAAAAGAAACAAAAGGTGAACAAAGGGGAATTTAGCCTTTAAGTTACATTTTGCATAGCTCTTTCATTTGGCATTTAGAAGTGTGCAGGAGATGAGATAACAGCCTATATCGATAGAGCTGTAGTATTGAAAACAGAAGAAGAGTCTCCTGGGTTCTGTAATGTTCACCATGCACTATACAATCTAATTGTACAATCTACTTCAGATCTACCATCAACTATGTAGTGTACGGGCCTGCCTGATTGGAGATATGGAGTGATTGACTAGATAGGCGTTTCCTCCTATTATATAAATTTGGTAAATCTAAAGGAGATTGTACAATCAGATTGTATAGGGTATGGCCACTTTAATACACCTAAAATTACTAGTTGCTCTTTCAGTGCCATTAATTGTTAACAACACACAAAACACAGAAGCAAACACACATTTTGCCATGTGAAAAAATAAGGGACAAATGCTGTGAAATGCTCATTAACCACTTCAGCCCCGGACCAATTGTCAGCTTAAGGACCAGAGGTCTTTTTTCAATTTCGCACTGCACTACTTTAACTGGTAATTGTGCGGTCATGCAATTTTGTAACGAAACGAAATTTGCGTCCTTTTCTTCCCACAAATAGAGCTTTCTTTTGATGGTATTTGATTGCCTCTGTGATTTTTATTTTTTGCGATATAAACGGAAAAAGAGCGAAAATTTTGAAAAAAAAAGAGATTTTCTACTTTTTGTTATAAAAAAAATCTAATAAACTCAATTTTAGTCAAACATTTGGGCCAAAATGTATTCAGCCACATGTCTTTAGTAAAAAAAATGCCAATAAGCGTATATTTATTGGTTTGCGCAAAAGTTATAGCGTCTACAAACTAGAGTACATTTTCTGGAATTTACACCGCTTTTAATTTATGACTGCCTATTTCATTTCTTGAGGTGCTAAAATGGCAGAGAAGTACAAAACCCCCCCAAATGACCCCATTTTGGAAAGTAGACACCCCAAGCTATTTGCTGAGAGGCATGTTGAGCCCATTGAATATTTTTTTTTTTAGTCCCAAGTGATTGAATAAAGACAAAAATAAAAAATAATTTTTTTTTTCTTCAAAAAGTTGTCACTAAATGATATATTGCTCACACATGCCATAGTTATATGTGGAATTGCACCCCAAAATACATTTTGCTGCTTCTCCTGAGTATGGGGATACCACATGTGTGGGACTTTTTGGGAGCCTAGCCGCGTACGGGGCCCCGAAACCCAAGCACCGCCTTCAGGATTTCTAAGGGTGCAAATTTTTGATTTCACTCCTCACTACCTATCACAGTTTCGAAGGCCATAAAATGCCAAAATAGCACAAAACCCCCCCAAATGACCCCATTTTGGAAAGTAGACACCCCAAGCTATTTGTTGAGAGGCATGGTGAGTATTTTACAGCTCTCATTTGTTTTTGAAAATGAAGAAAGTAAAGAAAAAAAATTTTTTTTTTTCTTTTTTCAATTTTCAAAACTTTGTGACAAAAAGCGACATCTGCAAAATACTCACAATACCTCTCAGCAAATAGCTTGGGGTGTCTACTTTCCAAAATGGGGTCATTTTGGGGGGTTTTATGCCATCTGGGCATTCCATGGCCTCCGAAACTGTGATTGGCAGTGAGAAGTGAAATAAAAAAATTACTCCCTTAGAAAGCCTGAAGGCGGTGCTTGGTTTTTGGGGTTCCGTACGCAGCTAGGCTCCCAAAAAGTCCCACACATGTGGTATCCCCGTACTCAGGAGAAGCAACAGAATGTATTTTGGGGTGTATTTCCACATATGCCCATGACATGTTTGAGCAATATATCATTTAGTGACAACTTTTTGTAAAAAAAATATATATATTTTTTTTTTTTCATTATTCAATCTCTTGGGACAAAAAAAAAAAAATATTTAATGGGCTCAACATTGCTCTCAGCAAATAGCTTGGGGTGTCTACTTTCCAAAATGGGGTCATTTGGGGGGGGTTTGAACTGTCCTGGCATTTTATGCACAACATTTAGAAGCCTATGTCATACGTCACCCACTCTTCTAACCACTTGAAGACAAAGCCCTTTCTGACACTTTTTGTTTACATGAAAACATATTTTTTTTTTGCAAGAAAATTACGTTGAACCCCCAAACACTATATATATTGTTAAAGCAAAGGCCCTACAGATTAAAATGGTGGGTGTTGCATTTTTTTTTTCCACACAGTATTTGCGCAGCGATTTTTCAAACGCATTTTTTGTGGAAAAAATACACTTTTTTTTATTTTAATGCACTAAAACACACTATATTGCTCAAATTTTTGATGAAATAAAAAATATGATCTTAGGCCGAGTACATGGATACCAAACACGACATGCTTTAAAATTGCGCACAAACACGCAGTGGCGACAAACTACATACATTTTTAAAAGCCTTTAAAAGCCTTTACATGATACCACATTAGATTCACGGAGGAGGTCTACTGCTAAAATTACTGCCCTCGATCTGACCTTCGCGGTGATACCTCACATGCATGCTGCAATTGCTGTTTACATATGACGCCAGACCAACGCTTGTGTACGCCTTTGCGCAAGAGAAGGGGGGGCAGGGGTGCTTTTTTTTTTTTTTTTTAGTTTTTTTTTTATTTATTTAGCTTTTTTATTCTATTTTTAAACTGTTCCTTCCATTTTTTTTTCTTTGTTATGATTTTTATTGTTATCTCAGGGAATGTAAATATCCCCTATGATAACAATAGGCAGTGACAGGTACTCTTTTTTTGAAAAAATTGGGGTCTATTAGACCCTAGATCTTTCCTCTGCCCTCAAAGCATCTGACCACACCAAGATTGGTGTGATAAAATGCTTTCCCCAATTTCCCAATGGCGCGGTTTATATCCGGGAGGGGGGACATTCCCTCCTACTGCTTGTAAAAGCAGTCTAGAGGCTAATTACCCGCTAGAATTGCTTTTACATGAAAGCCGATCACTGGCTGAAAAGAATGATACCAAGATGATACCTAAACCTGCAGGCATCATTCTGGTATAACCATTCAAAGTCCAGCAACATACTGGACATATATTGTAATCTTTTTTTTTTTCATGCAGCCTCTTGGCTGAACGAAAAAAAAGAGATTGATTGGTGGGTATGCCCACCATTAGAATACCTCCCTTCATCCACCCACTTCTAATGATGGGCATACATGCACCATTTATATATGCCGATGCATGGGGGCATCCTCCCGCAAAAGTTATGCCGTGTACACACGGTCGGAATTTCGACCGTATGTACGTGGCATTAGGAGCCAATCGCTCCTCCCCGCCCCCTGCTGCCCCCATGCTTCGGCATATATGCTCTTTTTTTTTAACTGTGGTGGTGAAATCACCTCCTACAGCGTTGGAGTCGCGGCTTTATGTATCGTGGGAGCAAACGCTGTTGCTGTCAAGATAAATAAATCCGCGCTGCAACTGAATGGCGCACCTGAAAACAAAAAAATGCTTAACACTAAAACACAGTAAACAAAATTACATACCTGAAAAGCAAGCATGATAAAACATGATAAAACATAATAAAACATTGCAGAATAGAATGGAGTAAAAAAAGAGCAACAATAGAGAGAGAGAGAGAACAATAAAACGACAACTATTTTTGTTTTTTTTATTTTTTTGAGATTCACAGGTAAAAAAGCTCCTGACTGTTAGCGACTGAATCAAAACGCTACCACAAAAAAAAATGTTAGCGATCGCAGGGATCAGGCCTGACTCTGCGAACACTGCAGTTATGTGTGCTTAGTGTTTTGTAAGTGACAGTGATCGATCGATACTGCACTTGGGTGGGCTGGGCTGGGCTGGGCGGAGGGGGAAAACGCAGGTGCTAGCAGGTATCTGGGCTGATCCCGCTAACAATGCGTTTTTTTGGAACCCTAAACTGCTGGGACGCTAGTATAGATCTGATCAGATCAGATATTGATCTGTTCAGATACTATACCACTAAGGGAGGTGTATGCTTTGCGCGTGGGTGTTTGCGGTACTGGCACTAACCTGGGGCGACGCAGACCTTATTTGACCCTAAAACCTAATTGATATCACCCGCCGGGCGATCAGGGGGTTAAACCGTTATTGGGTAATAAATGGCGGGTGCCCTGACAGTATAAAAAACAAGCTAACTAACCAGCGTCACCCGTAACAGTAATACAAAAAAAAAACTGGTTACCTAGCGACACTAATGCAGCGATCAGAAAAAACGATCGCTTAGTGACACTGGCAAAAGGGGGTGAAAGGGTTAACTAGGGGCAATCAGGGGGTTAAACCTTTATTAGGTAATATATGGGGGTACCTGACGCTATATAAAAACCTGACGGGGAACCTAAATAACGAAATAACTAACTGGCTAACCAGCGTCACCAGTGACATTTTATACGGTGATCACTGGTGAAAGGGTTAACTCTAGGGGCAATCAGGGGGTTAAAACCTTTATTTAGGTTGTAATATGGGGGTACCTGACCTATAAACCTATTTATGAACCTATATAAAACATGGCGGTTAACCTAAAAAAAAACTGGTTACCTAGCGACACTAATGCAGCGATCAGAAAAACGATCGCTTAGTGACACTGGCAAAAGGGGGTGAAAGGGTTAACTAGGGGCAATCAGGGGGTTAAACCTTTATTAGGTAATATATGGGGGTACCTGACGCTATATAAAAACCTGACGGGGAACCTAAATAACGAAATAACTAACTGGCTAACCAGCGTCACCAGTGACAGTTATACGGTGATTACTGGTGAAAGGGTTAACTCTAGGGGCAATCAAGGGGTTAAAACCTTTATTTAGGTTGTAATATGGGGGTACCTGACCTATAAAACTATTTATGAACCTATATAAAACATGGCGGTTAAAATAAAAAAAAAATGGTTACCTAGCGACACAATGCAGCGATCAGAAAAACGATCGCTTAGTGACACTGGCAAAAGGGGGTGAAGGGGTTAACTAGGGGCAATCAGGGGGTTAAACCTTTATTAGGGGGGGGTAGGGGGCTACCTAGGACCTAAAACTAACTGCCCTGACAGTTATTACAGTCACACTGACACTAAATGCAGTGATCAGTAAATAAATGATCACTGCAATTAGTGACACTGTGACTGGGGGGGGAGGGGGTGATCTGGGGGGTGATCAGGGGGTGACAGGGGGGTGTTTTGTGTGCCTAACTGTACTGGTGTCAGTGTAGTGTTGTGCACTAACCTTAACATGTTCGCCGCTCGGCGTCTCCGGTCACATAGACCGGCGCACCGAGCGTGACATCACTTCCGCCTTCCTGTCTATACAATAGACAGGAAGGGGAAGCTTTTCATTCGCCAGGAGCGATCGCGAGGGGGTGGCCAGAAACCACTGGCCGTCCCCTCGTCCCGGATCGCTCCTGAAGCGATGCCGACCGTCCCCGCCGGCGGAGGGGGGTCCGATCGGACCCCCCAACCGCCTAAAGAATGGCACGTACAGGTACGTGGTTCTGCCTGTACGTGCCATTCTGCCGACGTATATCTACATGGGGCGGTCGGCAAGTGGTTAAAAAACACGCAACTCACAAATGCCAAAATGTCCCATGAGCCACATGTAGTGCAGCCAATTGAAATCAACGTGCTGCCCTATGCGTGTTACAGGAAAAACGAGCCACAAAGCGTTCTCTCCCACTAGGCTAGATGTGAATGGGGCCTGAAACTGAAATTGGTGCATTAACACAAGAACAATGAGGCTCCGTTCACATCTGTGTGTTTCCTTGCATTTCAGAAATGTGCTGCACCAAAAATCACAGTAAAAAAACGTACCAAGCTCCGCTCTAAAAGTTCTGAATCTTCTTTGGGGCGATTGCTGTGTGTAGGGCAACCGATTCCGGTGGATGGGTTGCCCTATGCGTGATGAGTGAAAATGCTTCAAAACGCCTCCCCACCTCGCTAAAAAAAAAGGACGCATGTGGGAATGCGAGTTCCCCCTATGCAGAGATGTCAACGGGGCTTGACAGCTGAGTGTTTCTGTCCACTTCCTTCTATGTACTTGTATACAGATGGCCATACACTATACAACCTGATTGTATATTGTGTATTTAGTGATTTCCTTTTCATTTAAAAAACGTGCAGCTGGGAGTGGGTGGGTGGATGATGCAGAGGGTGTGCTAATGAGGTCAGCTGGTCAACGCCTTCCTGTGTCATCACCTATAGTCTGACCAGCAAGTAAGACATTACAAATGGATACGTCTGGAAACATGGATGAGGACAAGTAAAGTAAGCGTATGTAGAATTATTGGAAAGCGTTGACATTTTTGCAAAAAAAGTACATGAATGCTATATTGGTACAAAGGAGAGCTATGTTAGGTTAACAAAGGTGAACTTATCCTTTAATGAAAACATGTTCACCTACAAAAAAGAATCACGCTTGATAAACCAGTGGAATTGTTTGAAGTTGTTATGGAATTGCCTGAACTGTGGACCTTTTCAGCTATTCATTAGCCAGTCAATTAATGGGCAAATAAGGACACACATGTCAGAAAACTGAGTACAAGTCAACCCAGAAGAACAGCAAAATGTAAAGTGTGAAGAGTTATTAGACTTGCATTAACAATAGGACATGGCTTGAAGCAGGACTTTGATCTCTGAGAAAGAACAGCTGGCTTGGTGAACATCAAGGATGATGTGAACAGTTGAATGGTAGAAAGTTGATTGGCAAATGTTTGGCAGATGTTTTGGAACTACATTTCCCATGGTGCTCAACTACACTGCAGAGTGCATGAGCATCATGGGAAATGTAGTTTCAAAACATCTTGGGTGCCAAGGTTCGCCATCACTGGTATACAGTATAGCATATTACACCATGGAAGCAGTTATAACATAAGTCATTTCAAAACACTTGACAGTGTATACACGTGCAGAGAAGCTTTGAATGTTGGGTGATAGTTTGGTGTCCTTAGTGTGAGACTTAATCTTGAGTGTAGTTTAAGGCACCACGATGGCCAAAAAGTAAGACCCCTTTCACACCACACCGCCCATAGCGTCGGCAGTAAAACGCTGCTATTTTTTATCGGATTTGCGGCGCATTTCGGCCGCTAGCGGGGCGCTTTTGCCCACCCCAGGGCGGCCAAGAAAGGGTTAAAACCCCCGGCAAAACGCGTTTTGCCAGCGGTATTACAGTGCTGCCCCATTGATTTCAATGGGGAGCAGCGCTGGAGGAGCGGTGAGTTCACCGCTCCAAAGAAGCTGCTGGCAGGACTTTTCCTGACGTCCTGCCAGCGCACTGCTGCAGTGTGAAAGCCCTCTGGCTTTCACACTGCAGACAATGGTGCAGCTGTTTTAGGGCGGATTGCAGGCGCTATTTATAACGCTATAGCGCCTGCAAAACGCCCTCAGTGTGAAAGGGGTCTAAGTGTATAGAGTGGTAAACTGTTTCACAAACTAATGAATGTTACTGGAAACTGCATTTTTCCGCAGGACAACTCCACTTCTCATAGTGTACACTCTCTAGACAAGCATTGGACACAATGGAAATAATGTACTGGCTTACCAGGTGAACTGATTTGTGCCCATGTTAACATGCAATGGTTGGCAACTAATCACTAGGGCCAAAATACAAGGAGTGGAATTCCAACAAATACCTCTTATGCCGCGGTCGGAATTTCCAATGGAAACAGTCCGATGGGTGCTTTTCATCGGATTTTCCGACCGTGTGTATGCCCATTGGTCTTTTTCTGTCGGAATTTCCGACGGACTTTGGATTGAGAACCTGTTCTTAATTTTTTTGACGGAAAATCTTTCTATCGGATTTTCCGATCGTGTGTATGCACACGCAAAATTCCGACGCGTGCTCGGAAACAATTTGACGCATGCTCGGAAGCATTAAACTTTCCTTTTATAGTGCCATCGAACATGTTGTATGCCGCGGTGTTATTGACCGTCGGAAATTGGTGTGACCGTGTGTAGGCAAGACCGTTTGAACGAAATTCTGTCGGAATTCCGACGGGAAAACCATCAGAGCTTTTTCCGACGAGAATTCCGACCGTGTGTACGCAGCATTAGTTTTAGATAAATATAGGAAGCTATAGCCCCTGCCATGCCTTTATTGCTGTCTGCTACCACTTGGGAGGAGAATTCCCTCATTTGCTGTTCGCTTACTGGGACATACACAACAATGAAACAACCTTCCTTATAAGAGCACCATCAACATAGCTGTGATGAGAAAAAATAACTGAATGAATAACAAAGCTTTATCTTGTATAAATCGAATTAGATCTTTCATTATCAGAGGTTTATCCAATCAATTACTTCCAGCCAGGAAGCTGGCCTCTCTCAGTTATTGTGTATAATGGCCTCTCACCTGCTGTGATGCTGTAGAAACAGGATTAAGCAATGTAATGCTAGTGTTGTGTTGCTGCAACCCAGCTGGTCATCATATCCTTAAAGGCTGCTTCCTCACTGCTGTTTCTCCAGGCATACTTCAGATAGATAATAAATCCTAATTAAGGTGACAAGAAGAATTCTTAGATACGTGAGCTGTCATGACCACTGCCGCTGAGAAATCAGTTTAATAATGGCACCATTACACATAACTCCTAATTTATGTATTGCATTTGAAATCTACTAGTATGGCTGGGTATATAACTGATTTGAAGCCATTTAGCCTTTTATTTTTCCAGTTAAAATATACACTGATCAGCCATACCATTACAACCACTAACAGGTAAAGTGAATAACCATGATTATCTCATTACAGTGGGAGCTGAAAGTGGGTGGGATATATTAGGCAACAAGTGAACATATTGTCCCTGAAGTTGATGTGTTAAAAACTGAAAAAAAGGGCAAGCGTAACGATTTGAGCAACTTTAACAAGGACCAAATTGTAGTGGCTAGATGACTGGGTCAGAGCAACGCTAAATCTACAGCTCTTGTGGGATGTTCTTAGTCTGCAGTGGTCAGGACCCACCAAAAGTGGTCCAAGGAAGGAAACATTAATGCATGGGAGGAGCAAAAGCTGGCCTGTGTAGTCTGATCACATAGAAGAGCTACTGTAGCTCAAATTTCTGAAATAGTTAATGCTGGTTCAGATGTCAGAGCACACAGTGCATCACAGCTTGTTGTGTATGGAGCTGCGTAGCCGCAGACCAGTCAGGGTGCCAATGCTGACCCATGTACACAGCCAAAAGCACCGACAATGAACACATGAGCATCAGAACTGGACCACAGAGAAATAGAAGAAGGTGGCCTAGTCTGATGACTTCAAGAATGGTTTGAGGAACACAATAACGCGTTTGAGGTGTTGACTTGTCCTCCAAATTCTCTAGATCTCAATTAAGCATCTGTGGGATGTGCTGAAAAAACAAGTCTGATCCATGGAGGTCCCACCTTATAACTTACAGGACTTAAAGGACCTGCTCCTGAAGGCTTGGTGCCAGATACTACACCATACCTTGAGAGGTCTAGTGGATCCCATGTCTCAACGGGTTATAGTGGGTGGTCATAATGTTATGGCTGATCGGTGTATAGAGTGGGTATAGAAAAGAATCACCGACCTGTAACTTCTTCAGATCCACGCTATAGCCGAATGACGTCCTCCCGTGCCCAAGTGGCCTGCGCTCCCCCTGCAGGGCGTGCGCGGTGCACTCTGTGATCAGCAAGTCTATTAGACTCGCTGGATCACAGATCAGAGTAAGGGGTCGATCCAATGACAGCTGATCATGTGATGTCAACAGAGCCGGTAATCGGCTGTCAGCGTGAGGAGAGAAAAAAAAAGGCGATCACTGGCAGCTGTGAGAGGGACATCGGTCCCGATCACGGCGAGCTGCCGCCAGCTCTTCAGTGCCCCCTGACAGTGCCACCTAGCAGTAGGCAACAGTGCTGCCTACCAGTGCCCACCAGTGGCACCCATCAGTGCCACCTATCAGTGCACACAATCAGTGCCTCAACAACAGTGACAACAGTGATGCACGTCAGTGCCACCCATCAATGGCCATCAGTGCCACCTTTTCTGTCCCCATCAGTACCGCCTTATCTGTCCTCATCAGTGCTGCCTTAACTGTGCCTATCAGTGCAGCCTATCAGTGCATATCAATGAATGAGAAAAATTACCTGTTTGCAAAATTTTATAACAAACTATGAAACATGATTATTTTTTTCAAAATTTTCCATCGTTTTTTGGTTTGTTTAGCAAAAAATAAAAATCCCAGCTGTGATTAAATACCATCAAAAGAAAGCTCTATTTTTGGGAAAAAAATTATAAAAATGTAATTTGGGTACAGTGTTGTATGACCGCGCAATTGTCATTTAACCGCTTCCCGACCGCCTAACGCAGATATACTGCAGCAAAATGGCACGGGCAGGCAAAATCACGTGCCTGTACGTGATCCTATAAATGCCTGCCCGTGGGTCGCGCGCGCTCGCGACCCGGTCGGGAGCTCCGTGACCCTGGCCACGGGACCAGCGGACCCGATCGCCGCTGGTGTCCCGCGATCGGGTTACGGAGCTGAAGAACGGGGAGAGGTATGTGTAAACAAACCTCTCCCCACGCTTCCTACTCTGTCTGTCATTGATTGGCTGTTCCCGATCATCGGGAAAGCCGATCAATGACGTCAGACGTCAGCCCCGCCCCCTAATGTAAAAAAACACACACACGTCACAGCCCATAACCCCTCCCCTCCCCCTAGTGTTTAACCCATTCACTACAACTGTCATTTACATAGGAATCAGTGCATTTAAATAGCATTGATTGCTGTATAAATGACAATGGTCCCAAAAATGTGTCAAAAATGTCCGATGTGTCCGCCATAATGTCGCAGTCACAATAAAAATCGCTGTTCGCCGCCATTACTAGTAAAAAAAAAAATATTAATAAAAATGCTATAAAACTATCCCCTATTTTGTAAACGCTATAACTTTTGCGCAAACTGATCAATAATCGCTAATTGCGATTTTTTTTTACCAAAAATATGTAGAAGAATACGTATCGGCCGAAACTGAGGAAAAAAAATGTTTTTTTATATATTTTTGGGGGATATTTATTATAGCAAAAAGCAAAAAATATTGCATTTTTTTCAAAATTGTCGCTCTATTTTTGTTTATAGCGCAAAAAATAAAAACCGCAGGGGCGATCAAATACCACCAAAAGAAAGCTCTATTTGTGTGAAAAAAAGGACGCCAATTTTGTTTTGGAGCCACGTCGCACGACCGCGCAATTGTCAGTTAAAGCAAAGCAGTGCCGAATCGCAAAAAGGGGCCTGGTCCTTTGGCTGCCAATTGGTCCGGGGCTGAAGTGGTTAAAGTGCGTCAGCGCTGAAAGCTGAAAATTGGTCTGGGCAGGAGGGGGGTTTAAGTGCCCAGTAAGCAAGTGGTTAAAATAATCACATTTTGATGCTTTACAGCCTGAAATGAAGACAGACAAGGTTGTTGTTTTATCCAGCTTTATTTACTCAGTGCAACTTATAACATTCACGTGATAGATATAACACCAATATTAAAAAAAAAAAAAAAAAAAATCAAAAAACTGAATCAATGAGTTGTAAAAAGGATCACCCGCTCCTAAAAATTACTTGTAAACTCAATAAGATGTAGCTAATCACCTTGTAAATAGCACACAAAGCCATTTGACTTTCAATTGTGATCAGCTGTGGTCATTTTAATTAGCTCAGCATGAAAATAGCTTTCCTGGAGCATTTCAGTCCTTGGAAGTGCAATTGAAGCAAACAATCAACTATGGGTGGCAAGGCACTGTCAAACGATCTCTGGGATAAATTTGTGGACAGGCACAAGTCGGTAGATAGATACAAAAAATTGATACAGGTTTTATCAATGCCTAGAAGCACAACAAAGCCTATTATTGGGAAGTGTAATGTATTTGGTACAACACAGACCCTCCCTGGATCAGGACGTCGCTCCAAACTGGAAACTGGTCAGAGAGGCTACCAAGAGGCCCACAGCAACTCTGAAGCAGTTGCAGGAATTTATGAGCGGTCATTGTGTGCATGTGACAACAATATCACAAGTTCTCCACAAATGTGGCTTGTATGGGAGGGTTGCAAGAAAAAAGCCACTCCTCAAGAAGGGCCACATGCAGTCATGACTGAGCTTTTGCTGAATTCTGAGGCCACATAGAAAAAGGTGTTATGGTCAGATGACACTAAAATTTAATTATTTGGCCTCAACACCAAACAATGTCTGGTGGAAATCCAATACAGCTCACCATCTTAATAAAACCATTCCTATAGTAAAGCATGGAGGTGGTAATATCCTGGTATGGGGGAGTTTCTCTCCAGCAGGGACTGGAGCACTTGTCAGGATAGAAGAAAGAATGGATGGGACAAAATACCATCAAATTATTGAGAAAAATCTGCTGCCCTCTGCTAGAAAGTTGTCATTGGGGAAGGTTTACCTTCCAACATGACAAAGACCCAAAGCACACAGCAAAAATGACCGCACAGGGGTTGAAGGAGAAAAAGGCGAATGTCCTTGCATGGCCTAGTCAGAGCCCCATTGAAAATCAGTGGAATGACTTGAAGACTGCCGTCCGCAAACAGTCACCATCAAATTTAACTGAACTTGAGCAGTTTTGCAAAGAAGAGTGGATAAATATTGCAAAGTCCAGATGTGCAAAGTTAGTAGAGACATATCCCAACAGGCTAAAGGCTGTAATTAAAGCAAAAGGTGGTTCAACAAAATACTGACACAAGAGGGTGATCCTGACATTTTGGTGGTATAGCTTTCACTTGGTTGTTATAATTTGCTCAAGTAAATACAGCTGGATAAAACAAAAACGGTGTCTGTCTTCATTTCAGGCTGCAAAGCAACAAAATTTGATTATTTTAAAGGCAGGTGATTTTTTTCTATACTCACTGTATGTGATTTTAAAACCTAGGTCTACGTAGGTAAAAAAAAAACTTGCACAAGGACAGTACTTACATTTAATCCTAGCTGGTGTTGGCTGTCATACCTAAAATTCTATGTCCTCTGCCCCCTCCTATAGCCCTCAGCCATAATCTTCCAGTGCTGTGAGAGGTCACTAAAGCTGAAGGACCTTTCACAGGTACTCATCTAGATTGCCGACTATGCCTGTGTCTTATGGACACAGAGAGCTGGGCACGGGAGCGAGCAGCGCGCATGAGTGCCGCTATAGCAAGGAGAGGAGGATTGGGGCTGCTCTGTGCAAAATCTTTGCACAGAGCAGGTAAGTAGAGCATGTTTGTTATGTAGAAAAAAATGTCTTCACATACACTTTAATACTGCAAAAACTATGGAAATATTTGTGGATTATAGTAGATCAAGGAATACAAATCATTCCTAGTTATATACAGTGCCTTGAAAAACTATTCATACCCCTAGACATTTTCCACATTTTGTCATGTTACAACCAAAAAAGGTAAATGTATTTTATTGGGATTTTATTTGATAGACCAACACAAAGTGACACATAGATAAGAAGTGGAAGGAAAATGATAAATGGTTTTCAATTTTTTTTACAAATAAATATCTGAAAAGTGTGGGATGCATTTGTATTCAGCCCCTTTTTACTCTGATACCCCTAACTAAAATCTAGTGGAACCAATTGCCTTCAGAAGTAACCTAAGTAGTAAATAGAGTCCACCTGTGTGTAATTTGGGCTCAGTATAAATACAGCTGTTCTGTGAAGTCCTCAGAGGTTTGTTAGAGAATTTTAGTGAACAAACAACATCATGAGTGCCAAAGTACTCACTAGACAGGTCAGGGATGAAGTTGTAGAGAAGTTTAAAGCAGGGTTAGGGTATAAAACAAAATCTCAAGTTTTGAACATCTCACAGAGAACTGTTCAAACCATCATCCGAAAATGGAAAGAGTATGGCACAGCTGCAAACTTACCAAGACATGGCCGTCAACATAAACTGACAGGCCGGGCAAGGAGAGCCTTAATCAGAGAAGCAGCCAAGAGGCCCATGGTAACTCTGGAGGAGCTGCAGAGATCCACACCTCAGGTGGGAGAATCTGTCCACAGGACAACTATCACTATTGTACACTCCACAAATCTGGCCTTTATAGAAGAGTGGCAAGAAGAAAGTTATTGTTGAAAGAAAGCCATTAGAAGTCCCATTTGCAGTTTGCGAGAAGCCATGTGGGGGCAAACATGTGGAAGAAGGTGCTCTGGTCAGATGAGACCAAAATTGAACTTTTTGGCCTAAAAGCAAAACGTTATGTGTGGCACTGCACATTACCCTGAACACACCACCGTGAAACATGGCGGTGGCAGCATCATGTTGTGGGGATGCTTTTCTTCAGCAGAGGCAGGGAAGCTGGTCAGAGTTGATGGGAGGATGGATGGAGACAAATACATGTGAAAGTGAACAAATGAAAGTAGCCTAAAAGGTCGCAAAAAACAAATGAAGGTTTAGCGCTAACGGCAGGCGCTGCCAGTGTGAAAGTAGCCTTAGTGTTCAGCTTGCAAATTTATTCAGGACCATTCAGATGTCTTCTTGTGCTGAATATTTTCTCTTTTATTGAATCCTACAAACAAAACCTGCTAGAGTCTGCAAAAGACTTGGGACTAGGGCAGAGGTTCACCCTTTCAGCAGGATAACGACCCTAAGCATACAGCCAGAACTACAATGGAATGGTTTAAATCAAAGCATATTCCTGTGTTCGAATAGCCCAAAGTCCAGACCTAAATCCAATTGAGAATCTGTGGCAAAAGACTTGAAAATTGCTGTTCACAGACGCTCTCTATCCAATCTGACTGAGCTTGAGCTATTTTGCAAAGAAGAATTACCTTAGGAGACCTAAAAAAGTCAGATTGCCCCTAAATCTTCAACTCAATTTTTATCATTGCACTATTGAGAGTATTCTCCTCCACTCTGCTTTAGTGTGGTGAAAACAGAACAGTGGTTATGGTATATCTCTACCCATTTTGGATATAGTTTACAACATATGCCAGTTGATTTAAAAAAAAAAGGGCAAAATACATTGGTGGTGATCCAACCCATTTGAAATATAGCGTGTTTGTCCCGTTGCCATCAAGCAAAAGCTATAGGACAATTAAAATGCACACAAATTGTTTGAAGTACAGTTCCCCCCCCCCCCCCCCCCAGGACTTTGTTGTCTATAAATCCACCAGGGCAAAGTTTTAGAAGTTAGGTATGTTGGAAAGTTTTTCTTTTCCAATTATTTTTATTGAAGATTCCAAAAGATTACACGTTTCCAATACTTATATATATATATATATATATAAGAAAGGTAGTATGCCAACATATAGTAACAATACATCAAGGTTCAAGAAATATTGAAGGTATACCCTATGAATATATTTTTAGATGAGCACACCTCGTTCATAACTTAGCTCAATGAACTATCTCAAAATATTCACCAAAAAAGAGATATAAAGAGAGAAGAGTATACCCGTGCCCATTTTCCCTGTCGCTCCTGTAGGTGCAATATGGAGAGAGAGAGAGAGAGGGAACATGGAATGACAAGACTATAAATCCATTGCATAGGTCCCCATGAGTTATAAACCCAACGGGGGTGAGAGGACGTAGCGGGAAGACCGGCTGTCAAAGTTCTGGCACATACCCTCCCACACTTCACTTGTAGCGTAAGGTCTTTTATTGTATAGCTCACTGGCAGATCAAAAGGAGCATATGAGAGAAAAAAATGCAGAGGAAGAAACAGAAGGGGGAGAGGAACCAGTAAAGAAGAAAAGGGAGAAAAAAGTGAGAGAAAAAGTGCACCCCATTTCAATCGATAGTACGTCATAAAGCATCCGATAAATAATCAATCCAGGGCTTCCAAACATTGTCAAAATAAGCCTGTTTGTCAAGTATTATTGCAGAAAGGCATTCATTGACCATGATCCAGGACAACTTATTTTTCACCAGGTCCAGGGAGATGTTGGAAAGTTTTTAATGATAATTATTTTACACTGAATTTTAGTATATTTATATTATTGCTATATGTAAGGATGGACATGATGATTAATATAGCTGCTGTGAAGAGTACTATGAGAATTTGCATTGTATGTATATTGAATAATGTCAAGGTATTTGTCACTCATATGCATCATGTTCAATGATCATTAGGTGACCCCCCATGTGCAATCTTTTGGTTCAGCTAGGAAGTTGTATGTACTCAGTCTTTTCCAAAATGGAAGCTAAAGCCAGGACTTGGGACATTTTGGTCCAGAATCTTAAGTCTACCATTTACCGAACTGTTCTGGCCTGAGCACAAAAAAAAAAAGAAACCAAATCCAATAGGTACTGTATAAGCCTCTTAAAGCAGTAACAAAAAGTTAATAGTTTCCATCATGGATAATTCCTGGCTCTGTGGCTACATCCTCTAAAGGAAAGAAAAATTATGTAAATAACTGTGGCAACTGATCTGAGTACTACAGCATCTGCTACTACTTTCAAGTCCCTTATTTAATAACTACCAAACATAGGTATTTGCCAGTTTGATAGTTTCAACAATAACTACTGAAGTAGGAACTTTCATTTTTTTCCACAGTAAATCCCAACAACTTATTGCCATTTCCAGTTTTGCTAATTCAAAATAGATAACGGCTCCTTTTAGCTGTGTATTGGAATTTTTTGTGCTGTATCTGCCTACAAATGGATTCCTAAAGTAACCATGCACTGCAGAATATTATTAAGTACCTTTTCTAATGCTAAGATCTCTTACACATAGTAACTTTGCAGTAAGTTGAATGAATACTGCCTAGTAAGATCGTCACATGGGAGATATTAAAGTGATTGTAAAGTCTTGTTTTTTTTCCTATAAAAATAACAAACATGTTATACTTACCTCCTCTGTTGCAGTGGATTTGCACAGAGCAGCCGGATCCTCCTTTTCTCGAGTCCCTCTTCTGTGCTCCTGGCCCCTCCCTCCTGTTAAGTACCCCCACAGAAAGCAACTTACTATGGGGGCACCCGAGCCGAGTCACAGCTCCGTGTATCCATTTAGACACAGAGCCCCGACCCAGCCCCATCCCCTCTCTCTTCTGATTGGCTAGCTGACTTTGATTGACAGCAGCAGGAGCCACTGGCACCACTGCTGTGTCTCAGCTAATCGGGAGGGAGAATCTCGGACGCTGACACTTATGGACATCGCTGGACAGAGAGAGACCTCAGGTAAGTGTTAGGGGGGCTGAGGGGGCTGCTGCACACAGAATGCTTTTTATCTTAATGCATAGAATGCATTAAGATAAAAAACAATCTGCCTTTACAACCCCTTTTAAAGAGGTTGTAAACTTCTCTGTGGAAGTTGTACCTATAGGAAAGCCTAGAACAGGGCTCAAAATTTCAAGTCCTGAGCTACTAGCCAGGCCTCAAGGGTTACTCGCCACCAGTTGCCCCGCCCAACACCTACCCTGCCCTAATCCCGCCTCTAAACACGCCCTCATAAATTATCTCATGAAATGATACTTAAATGATTTATGCAGAATTAAGTTATATAAATAAATATTAACAACAACTTTGTCCACCAATGCAGCCAGCCTGTGTCCCACCCCCCCCCCAGTGCAGCATGTGTCCCCAGTGCAGCATGTGACCCCCTGTGCCGCTTGTGTCCCCCAGTGCAGCCTGTGTCCCTAGTGTCCCCCCAGTGCAGCCTGTGACCCCCCCTGTGCCGCTTGTGTCCCCCAGTGCCGCATGTGTCCCCAGTGTCCCCTCCAGTGAAGCCTGTGTCCCCCCAGTGCAGCCTGTGACCCCCAGTGCAGCCTGTGATCCCCTGTGCCCCCAGTGTCCCCCCAGTGCAGCCTGTGTCCCCCCAGTGCAGCATGTGACCCCCTGTGCAGCCTGTGTCCCCCCCAGTGCAGCCTGTGTCCCCCCCAGTGCAGCCTGTGTCCCCCCAGTGCAGCCTGTGATCCCCTGTGCCGCATGTGACCCCCAGTGCAGCCTATGTCCCCCCAGTGCAGCCTGTGTCCCCCCCAGTGCAGCATGTGTCCCCCTGGGCTGCTTGTGTCCCCCAGTGCAGCATGTGTCCCCCTGTGCAGCCTGTGTCCTCAGTGTCCCCCCTGTGCAGCATGTGTCCCCCCCAGTGCTGCATGTGTCCCCCCCAGTGCCGCCTGTGTCCCCCCCAGTGAAGCCTGTGTCCCCCCCAGTGAAGCCTGTGTCCCCCCCCAGTGAAGCCTGTGTCCCCCCCCCCAGTGAAGCCTGTGTGCCCCCCCAGTGAAGCCTGTGTCCCCCCAGTGAAGCCTGTGTGCCCCCCAGCATGTGACCCCCTGTGCCGCTTGTGTCCCCCAGTGCAGCCTGTGTCCCTAGTGTCCCCCCAGTGCAGCCTGTGACCCCCCCTGTGCCGCTTGTGTCCCCCAGTGCCGCATGTGTCCCCAGTGTCCCCTCCAGTGAAGCCTGTGTCCCCCCAGTGCAGCCTGTGACCCCCAGTGCAGCCTGTGATCCCCTGTGCCCCCAGTGTCCCCCCAGTGCAGCCTGTGTCCCCCCAGTGCAGCATGTGACCCCCTGTGCAGCCTGTGTCCCCCCCAGTGCAGCCTGTGTCCCCCCCAGTGCAGCCTGTGTCCCCCCAGTGCAGCCTGTGATCCCCTGTGCCGCATGTGACCCCCAGTGCAGCCTATGTCCCCCCAGTGCAGCCTGTGTCCCCCCCAGTGCAGCATGTGTCCCCCTGGGCTGCTTGTGTCCCCCAGTGCAGCATGTGTCCCCCTGTGCAGCCTGTGTCCTCAGTGTCCCCCCTGTGCAGCATGTGTCCCCCCCAGTGCTGCATGTGTCCCCCCCAGTGCCGCCTGTGTCCCCCCCAGTGAAGCCTGTGTCCCCCCCAGTGAAGCCTGTGTCCCCCCCCAGTGAAGCCTGTGTCCCCCCCCCCAGTGAAGCCTGTGTGCCCCCCCAGTGAAGCCTGTGTCCCCCCAGTGAAGCCTGTGTGCCCCCCAGTGCAGCCTGTGCCCCCCCAATGAAGCCTGTGTCCCCCCCCCCAGTGCAGCATGTGACCCCCAGTGCAGCCTGTGTCCTCAGTGTCCCCCCAGTGAAGCATGTGCCCCCCCCAGTGCCACATGTGCCCCCCCAATGAAGCCTGTGTCCCCCCCAGTGCAGCCTGTGTGCCCCCAGGTGAAGCCTGTGTTCCCCCCAGTGAAGCATGTGTCCCCCAGTGAAGCCTGTGCCCCCCCCCAGTGAAGCCTGTGTCCCCCCCAGTGAAGCCTGTGTCCCGCCCAGTGAAGTCTGTGTCCCCCCCAGTGCAGGCTGTGTCCCCAATGCAGCCTACCTGTGCAGGGGAGGAGAGCCGCCGCCTGTCTGATTAGAGCGCCAGGGGAACATAACAGCTTTCAATTCAATAGTTGTTTGTTCCCCGCCGCGCGCCGTCATATACAGCCCCTCCCCCTCGCCCGAGTCACTTTGATAGACAGATCACCCGTCCAATCCTGGGTCAGGTGATCTGTCTATCAAAGTTCCCCGGACAAGGGGGAGGGGCTGTATATGACGGCGCGTGGCGGGGAACAAACAGCTATTGAAACGAAAGCTGTTATGTTCCTCTGCCGCTCTAATCAGACAGGCAGCGGCTCTCCTACACTCGCAAAATGCGAGCAGGCAAGTGGATTTTTTGAGGTCTGGCCTAGAATAAGGCTTACCTATAGGTACTGTAAATATCTCCTAAACATGCGCTGTATAGGAGATATTTACTGTGTTTTTGCGCCGATGAAGTCATTGGCGCATGTGATGTGAAGAAACGACCCCCGCGCCGTTTCTTCAAGAGCGAGTGTCGTGATTGGCAGCTCCCACGCGCATACGCAGGAGTGATGTCACGTTGCTCCGGCCAGTCACAGAGCCGGAATCCGCGCCCCCCCCCCCCCCGGAAAGGAAAAGGGGCGATCATGGATGCGGGGACGGCGCGGGCTTTGTTTGCAGGTATGTGCATATAGCACATTATGCTTTTCCTTTGCAGGGGCAAAGGAAGGGTTTACTTCCTTTTTAACAGGCAACATAAAAAATATATAGGGGCTAGAGGGCTTCATATTAATTATTAATCATCATATTAATTTGTCAAAAGAGAAGTATGAGGACTTTCTTTTTGGTCTCCTTCTGTAAATGTTAGATGCCTGTCAACTAAAATCACAGCAGAGCACCACACTATGTTGTAGTAAGCGATGCACAAATCTATTTAAAAAAGGTGTAAAATAAACTCACAAGTGTAAACATAAGGGAAGTAGTAAGTATTGACCAAAGGGCACATGAAGTCTTTTAATAAAAAAAACACTCGTCCTGTCCTGGCCACAGGCAAGGAAACAGCAACCAGTAGTTTGAAAATTCTGACCTTAGGAGAAGAGTCCGACAGCATCAATCATACACTTGCCACCCAAGTAGTTAATGCTCATGTCCAAAGTGTTGATCCAAAAAGAAAAAATGTGTATAAAATTATTTTATCTACACCTTCAGTGTAGTTTCTTGTAAGCAGCTAGTTGTGGCTCCCTATACCTTGCTGCTACACTGCTCTAACCCTGCAACACAGTCAAGGAGTCTGGATTCTTGCCTGAGAATGTATTACAAACTGACAGCACTGTACAGTCTTCCTATTAATATGTATTCTCTTTCTGACAGGCTCTTGTAGACTTTTTCCACGCAGAAGGACAGGGGTTACCACTGGACACCTTGCGGAACGGAGATTACCGGGTGATTGACTCTAATTACTATATTTATAGCTTGGTATTTAGGGCTTGGGAGGCATCGGCACTATTTGCCAAATAGCAGCTTCACTTAAATTGCTCCTGTAGAACAGACAAGAGCCTTTATTTCGAAATCAGAGCTGCATTACTAGAACTGTGATTATATTGGAATACCTTTGAAACCTGGTCTTTTACAAGTTCCCTTTGAAGAGCAAAAAACACATTTAGACTACAGGAATAATATAATATCAATACTTTCAGTTGCTGTCAAAAAAGAAAGTAAAAAAATATGTATTTGTGCCCCGTTCTTGTTTCATTTGCCCACAGCTGCCTGAAGAAGAAAGCTTGTCATATTAAGGTCACAACTTTATTACCTTTTTGCTAAGGGTTTTTTCGGGATAAGTCCTCCACCTCTAAAACCTCTTTAAGCAGTAGATATGAATAACTGACCTAAAATCATAATTATTTTAATAAGATAACATATGTAGCATTTAGTACCTGTTTAACTGGAGGGCACACCAAAGCGCAAGTTCCCTGATATACTGGTTCTAGTCAGTGCAAAAAAAAAGAAAAAATTCACATTCTCTTTTTTTTTTCTTTAAAGCATTAGAACAAGCATTGACAAAAGGGGGCTTTCGGGGGATATGTATGGCTCCCAATGACAAAATAGAGGACAGGAAGCATCAGAGAGAAAATTAATGTAGGTTAAAGTGACTGGGGATTGATCCTAAAGCGACAGTAATATACATGTCATTGCTCATGACATGCTTAATTTGTCTTCATTTTCACACATATACAAATCTATGAGAAACAGTTTTTAAAGTACACATGCACATAGAAAACATCAATATTTTATGGTTCGCAAATTACCCACTTAGGACATATGAGCTAACAATTTAATCCACTCAGCTCTAGGGGTTCTGGTTGCATTTCGGAGTCATGCTTATAAACATTTCTTGTCTGCAGATGTTCAATCTTGTGATATTAATAAAATATACTGTTTTGTTTCCAGTTTTTAGAAGAAGAATTGCGTTTAAATAAATGCTCAACAAGTGAACTAATTGAAAAATATTACATGGACAATATCAAGGAGCAGGTAATTGTGCTGGAAATATATTAAAATGTATTTATAGTCTAACAGAAAATTATTTTATTTGCTCCTTTTTGATCTGTTAAATATACAGTAGTGTGCAAAAGTTTTAGGCTGGTGTTTAAAAATGCTGTAAATTAAGAATGCTTTCAGAAATAGAAGCGTTAATATTTTTTTTAACAATTAACAAAATGGAAAGTAAATGAACAGAGGAGAAATCAAAATCAAATCCATATTTGATGTGACTACCCTTTACCTGTAAAACTGCATCAATTCTTCTTGGTACACTTGCACACAGTTTTTTGAAGGAACTTGGCAGGTAGGTTGTTCCAAACATCTTGGAGAACTAACCACAGATCTGTGGATGTAGGCTGCCTCAAATGCTTCTGTCTCTTTATGTAATCCCAGACAGACTCAATGATGTTGAGATCAGGGCTCTGTGGGGGCCAAACCATCACTTTTTAGGATTCCTTGCTCTTCTTTTCGCTGGAGATAGTTCATAATGACATTGGCTGTGTGTTTGGGGTTCTTGTACTGTTGCAGAATACATTTGGGGCCATCCACACGCCCCCCTGATTCATGATGGGTAAGTATTTTCCTGTATTTCTCAGCATCAAGGGCACTATTGATCCTGACCAAATCTCCAACTCCATTTGCAGAAATGCAGCCCCAAACATGCAAGGAACCTCCACCATCTCTGTTTCCTGCAGGCACTCATTATTGTACCACTCTCTAGCCATTTGGCAAACAAATTGCCTCCTGCGAAAGCCAAATATTTCAAATTTCGAGCTCAGAGCACCTGCTGCTATTTTTCTGCACCCCAGTTCCTATGTTTTTGTGCATAGTTGTCTTGCTTAGCCTTGTTTCCATGTCAGAGGTGTGGCACAATTGTTCCATGAAACTCACTTCTGGCAAGACGTCTCCAGACAGATGAATGTACCTGGGTCCCACTGGTTTCCACCAGTTCTTTGCTAAGACACTGCTGGACATCTTCCGATGAGGAAGGGAAGGTAAGAATGATGTGTCTTTCATCTGCTGCATTAAGTTTCTTGCCATGATGTTTGACCTGTGAAATGAAACTTCCACAATCTCACCTAAGTAGCAGAGCCTGGCTGTTCTTCATCCAGTTTTAGCCTCCAACACAGCTGTTTCTGTTTCAGCTAATGACTGTTTCAACTTACATATGAAATTGATGATCATTAGCACCTGCTTGGTGTAATTGGTTAATCATACACCTGACTAATTCAGTTTCAATGTGTTTATTGAAAGATTTTTCCTGGTGCCTCCATGGCAGCATACCTGTGGCAGCATACCTGTGATAGAGCTCCGCCTCGACTCCTCCCTCAGGACTAGTGAATAGCATAAATTAGAGGCACCGTCCCTCCCCCAACATTCTCCTTTTTTTCCTCATACCTCTTGTGCTGGTGAAGAGTAGCAGATGTCCATACCTCTGCCTTCGGCAGCGTCCGCCGGGTTTAGCCTTTCCCGTGCGAAGTCCCTGTTCTTGGGTCGCTCAATGCACTAATAAGACTGGGAACCCCTCTGTGGATCTGTGGGGTCTTCTTGCAGAGTTTCCTCACAGGAACGCAGTCTGCCACTATCTACGATGAATGCGCAGCGAGTCGCAGGAGGATCAGCTCAGCTTCAGGCCAGTTGCCTTTATTTTTTCTCTCTCTCTCTCTTTTTCCCTCTTCCCCTTCTTCCTTTCGCTTTCTCTCTCTCCCCTCCCTCCCATGTTGATTTACCTGACTGTTGTTTTTGCCTGGGTATTTACTCTCCCCTTCTACAGGGGAGGAGAGTGTGTCACCAGATACGTCCTTATGGGGGGGGGCCGCGGGTACGCCTTGTTGTTTTTTCTCCCCTGACAGGTCCCCCCGCGATCGGCGTCCTCGCCGCCTGGCGGACGCATGCTCGTTCCAGGGTGGTGTAGGAATGCCGACTGGCGAGGGCTCCGTATGGAGCTCTCGGCGCCGGTAGCTACTGCGCATGCGCGTGCGCATGCGCAGTTGCCTGAACACCCGGCGGCCATTTTGGGTACTGGAAAAAAATTCCAGTTTGCCCTTACTTAATTTTGTCTAGGTAGGAGGTGCTTTGGGATTAGCCCATCCACCTCCTTGTATATTTAAGGGCTACCTGCAGGGTCATGGCTGTCAGTATTGCCTCAGCCGTGACCTGCAAGCCTCGTACGGCCCTGCTCTTGGTAGGGAACATTAAATTTATGGTATTACTAAAGTCTTTTTTTCCCAATAATAGCAGCCGATACATACGTATGTATAAGTCACCTTTTTTTTTGGGGGCATGCATAAACATTCCAAAAAAAAAAAAAAGAGAAGAGGGGGGGGGATGGGGGGGCAGGATGTGCACAGGTGTATGCAGGTCTATAGGCTCATGTGTATAAGTATATGTCACGTGTATGTACTCGTGTATTCGCCAAAAACTACATAGTCTTTTTTTTCTCCCCCCCCTCTTTCTCCCTCTTCTCCTATCTTACTATATTTCCGCAGCTGATCCTTCTGCCCAACCGCGCAATGAGTCATTCATCCCGTAACAAAGATCCTCATACTTCCATTAGGTATGAGACTAACTGTACGTAAGTAAATAAAAAAAAAAAGTGCACTGCATGAATCTAACATAGATTCTTTGCATCGTAGCCCTGCCCACTCCAAGAGCACCAGGAAATCGTCAAGACACAGCGACAATAATGACAGCCCAGACCGCAGGTCCCGTTCTTCTCATCATGGGTCCCGGTCCTCACGCCACGAATCAGAGAGGTCAAGATCCAGAAGACGAGACCGGTCTCCTCCCCCTAGAAGTTGCGCAAAGAAGAAGTGCTGGACATGTGGGGCTACGCCTCTACCGGGCAAGCTGGCCTGTAAGGACTGCTTCAGGGACTACGCGGCCAACCGCGAGCTCGAGAGTCAACAGGTCGTGGATCTGCTTAAGCGGACAATGAAGGACTCATTCTCTGAGCTAGCAGCCTTAGTCCCCGCTCAGCCAGTCCCACGGACACAGGCAGGGGAGACGGATCATGAAGTCCCCGGTCCTTCGGCAGTCAGTACCCCCCCGCCGCCGTCACGGCTGGCCGAGAAATTACCACCTGAAGACCCCTCAGGGGACTCTTCAGAGGAATCAGAGCCGTCTGGGTTTAGCTATGCCCTGGTCCCACCATTCATCCAAGCAGTCAAGACTGCGATCACCTGGGAGGAGGCGGAGGAACCACCTCAAAGATCCAGGAGTTACTTCCCATTCCTCAAAAGGAGGCAGATTCTCTTCCCTCTGATGGGTGAGATCACGGAAGTCATTCAAAATGAATGGTTAAAGACCGACAAGAAGCTCTCCGTGGGCCGGCTCAATAAGCTTTACCCTTTACCAGAGGCTGAAACGCAGTCGCTGAACTCCATGCCGGTAGTAGACGCGGCCGTGGTACATTTAGCAAAGAATGTCACCCTCCCAATGGAGGATTACGCTTCCTTTAAAGACCCTCTGGATAGGCGGATCGATCTGGAGCTTAAGAGGAGCTACTTGGCCGCAGGAGCCGCCTGTAAACCAGCCATTGCCCTCACTTCCGTGTCAAACGCCATCAGGACCTGGACAGACAACATCGAGACGGCCTTACGACAGGAGGTCCCCAAGGAAGACATAATAAAAGCCTTGGAGGAGCTTAGACTATCGGCAGATTTTGTCTGAGAAGCGGCCATCGACACCATCAGGTGCTCGGCCCGGTCTATGCTACATTCTGTGATGGCAAAGAGAGCCTTGTGGCTGAAGCCCTGGACGGCTGATCTCGCTTCCAAGCAAAATTGGTGTAAGATCCCATTCGATGGCAAAGCGCTATTTGGAGACAAATTGGATAAGGCTATCTCCAGGGTGACAGGGGGGAAATCCGGTATGCTCCCCCAGGACAAAAGGGTGCGAGGACCCAGAGGAGGTCGGTCTAGGTTCCGCCAGTCGAACGCCAGGGACTTTAGACAGTCAAGGCACTTCAGAGACAACAGAAGGCCCTGGAGAGGCACCCAAGCATCCTTTTTGAGTAGGAAAAATAAAACCCTTAGGACTCCACAGGAGCAGAAGCAGTCCTTTTGACGCCAGATTAGTCCAGAAACCATCGGTAGGAGCCAGACTAAAGTCTTTTGTCCCAGTCTGGGCTACCCATTGCCAAGACCCCTGGGTTTTATCAACAATCCAGTGGGGACACTTTTGGAAGTTTTCTCACCCTCCACCTCCCATATCCTTCAAGAGAACCGAGATTCCGTCCTCGCCGTCAAAGGCGCAGGCCCTAATACAGTTCATAACATCCCTCCAGCTTCAGGAGGCGGCTGTACCGGTTCCCTTGTCAGAGCGCTTCACAGGCTTCTACTCTACCCTGTTCCTAGTGCCCAAAAAGACCGGCGGCTGGAGGCCAGTGATAGACCTGAAGAAGCTCAATTTGTACATCAGCACCGAAAGCTTCAAGATGGAGTCCCTGCAAACAATTATCCAAGCAGTCCAACCGATGGATTGGATGATCTCGGTCGACCTGCAGGATGCATACCTGCATGTTCCAATTCTTCCTGCATTCCAGAAATATCTAAGGTTTGCAGTGGGCCAAACCCACTTACAGTTTCAAGCCCTACCCTTCGGGCTGTGCACCTCTCCCAGAGTATTCACCAAAATATTGATATCCGCTCTGGCCCCCCTACGGGAGATGGGCCTGAGGATATACCACTATCTAGACGATATCCTCCTGCTAGCCAGCAGTCCGGAGCAGTTGGTACATCACCGGGAGATCCTTCTACAGTCCCTAAGAAGACTGGGATGGCTGATAAATATGGACAAGAGTCAACTAAAACCAACTCAGCAGATGGTCTATCTAGGTGCGATGTTCAACACTCAGGAAGGGACAGTGTCATTACCTCCTTCGAAGGCAAGGATCATCATCCGCAGGATGCGCAAGACCATCCAGAGCCAGTATCTGACGGCATCACAATGCCTGAGTCTTATTGGCACAATGTCCTCCTGCATCCCCCTGACGCCTTGGACCCATTGGCACCTGAGATACTTTCAGACAGGTTTTCTGGCTCAGTGGAAGAGACAGCGACTCTCCCAGACAATCCTGCTGACGGGAGTAATGCGCAGGAGTCTGCGCTGGTGGACAATCCCAGAGAACCTCTCCAAGCCTCACCATCTGGGCTCCCTCTCTTGGATCACGGTTACATCCGATGCAAGCGGGCAAGGCTGGGGGGCCCATTGCGGGGAAACCAGGATTCAAGGGAGATGGTCATGTCCTACCCGGGGAGTGGTATCCAACATCTTGGAGATGAGGGCAGCATTCTTGGCACTGACTACTTTGACATCTCAAATCAGAGGGCGGAGGATACTCCTACGCCTGGACAACAGGGCGGCTGTCGCATATCTGCAAAAGCAGGGAGGCACGCGCAGCAGATCACTCCTCAGAGAGGTAGAGCCGATCATGCTCTGGGCGGAAAAGAACCTCCTGGATCTCAGAGCGATGTATCTTCCGGGCAAACTAAACACGGAAGCAGACTCGTTATCAAGAAACTTCCAAGACATCAACGAGTGGGCCCTCCATCCCCAGGTCTTCCTTCAGATCTCCAACCTGTGGGATCCCCCTCAGGTAGATCTATTTGCCACTCCGGAGAATGCAAAGCTGGACAGATTTTTCTCCCGCCTGCCACACACTCAAGCCGAGGCAGTGGATGCCCTGACGTGCTCCTGGAGGTTCACGACAGCATATGCCTTCCCTCCCCGGCCATTAATATTCAGGTTCCTCCTGAGGGTCCTCAGGGAATCAGTTCAAGTGTTGGCGGTACTTCGGTATTGGCCGAAGAGACCCTGGTTTCCTCTGGCCATGCGTCTCAGCGTGAGTCCTCCAATCAGGATCCCCCCTTTCCCTCAACTTCTGTCGCAGGGCAGCCTAGTTCATCCGAACCCACAGAAATTAGATCTTCGAATTTGGAGGTTGAGAGGCGAAGGTTTGAAGCCTTAGGATGTTCCCCAGAGGTTATTTCAACGCTACTGAGGGCCAGAAAGCCGGCGACTAACGCTGTCTACTCAAGAATCTGGAACAAATTCTTGTCTTTCGCTACGGATAAAGGCTTTGACCCAATCCTTCCCTCCACACCCAATATTTTGGGTTTCCTTCAGTCAGGTCTTGACCTGGGGCTCAGTCTGAGTTCTCTCAAAGTGCAGGTAGCAGCAATTTCCGCAGCAACAAATAAAAGATGGGCAGAGGATCCTTTGGTGGTCACCTTCCTCAGGGGGGTACTAAAAATTCGCCCTCCTGACGGACGGCCGTTCCCTAAGTGGGATCTGTCCCTAGTCCTGGAGGTCCTATCTAGCCATCCATTTGCTCCAGTAGAACAAGTGGCAATCTGGAACCTATCACTGAAAACTGCCTTCCTATTAGCCATCACATCCGGCCGAAGAGTTTCAGAACTGCATTCCTTAGGGATAGGTGACGACCATATCTCCTTTTTCCCAGACAGAGTGGAGCTTCGTCCCCTTAAGGGCTTCACGCCTAAAGTCACTACCACAAGCCACATGTCAGAACCTTGGGCACTACCAGTATTCACAAATACAGATTCAGAGTCTTGTCACGAGCTAGACATCTCCAGAGTGCTCAGGGCTTACCTAGAAGCCACCGGACCCTTCAGAGATTCCGAGAGACTTTTTGTGGTACCTTTCGGTAAATACAGAGGGAAAGAAGCTTCCATCAGAACTCTGGCGTCTTGGGTCGTAAAGCTGATTCAGAAGGCCTACAGGGTGAAGAATATGGAACCTCCTTCCCGAGTGAATGCTCATTCCACAAGGGCAGTCTCAGCCTCCTGGGCAGCAAGGGCTAATGTTTCATTGGAGACGGTTTGCAGGGCCGCCACCTGGTCTTCTCGCCATACTTTTCTGAGGCACTACCATATTGATCCAGGAGCTCTCACAACTGTTGAGTTCGGAAGGAGGGCAGTCCAAGCTGCAATGTCCTTTTCTGATTAAACACTTAAACAAGCATTATCCCACCCTTGTCAGCTAGTTATTTATCACAGGTATGCTGCCATGGAGGCACCAGGAAAACGGAAAATTGTATCCTACTTACCGTAATTTTCCTTTCCTGGTGCCTATCCATGGCAGCATACGCTCCCACCCTCGGTATGCTATATTACAGAGAATGTTGGGGGAGGGACGGTGCCTCTAATTTATGCTATTCACTAGTCCTGAGGGAGGAGTCGAGGCGGAGCTCTATCACAGGTATGCTGCCACAGGTATGCTGCCATGGATAGGCACCAGGAAAGGAAAATTACGGTAAGTAGGATACAATTTTCCCGTTTTTCCAAAGAGGACACAAATTGTAGGCAAAGAATGACATCAGGGATAAGGTCCACAAAGCAGGGGGAACATATCAAAACATTTAGAACAAGTATAAAAAGGGATCCAAATAGTATGACACCAGTAATTTTCAACACAAAGGTTTGCCGTATAAAGTATAAGTTCAACAAAAACATAAAAGTTCTTATAAAGCATACAACAATCCTATTCAGCAAACCCCCGCTAGCGGAAATATTAGAACCTATATTTCGCCACCACCCACCAGCGAGTCGATATGAGCGTGAGTATACCTGACTCTAATGCTACAAAATCGCGGACTTTTTGCAAGTGTAAGAACGAATGCTAATTTGAAGCCAAAGGGCGGTCATACCAAATATTGATTTGATTTAGATTTTTCTTCTGTTCTCTTACTTTGCATTTTATAATTTGATAAAAAATAAACAATTCAAATATATATTTATTTATGAAAGAATTCTTACTTTACAGCATTTTTTCACACCCGTCTAAAACTTTTGGACAGTACTGTACAATTAAAAAGGTAGCTGTTCATCCAGCCAGAAATCTCATGAGCAATTATAATTCATATTTCACTGAAGTCATTGGAACAGCTTTTCAAACAGGCAATTAGCATTTTCAGAAGGAAGCACAGCAATGGCAGGCTTTTCTTTTCCCTCATGACAGGTTCCTTTAAACAGATCATGTCATAAACTTAAAAAATTGCACGTTTTAACCACTTGCCTACTGGGCCAATTCTGTCATCTCTCACATACATGTAAAAATAGGCTTTTTTTTTTTCTAGAAAAATTACTTAGAACCCTTAAATATTATATATTTTCTATCAACAAAGGCCCTGGAGAATAAAATTGTGTTTTTTGCAATTTTTTTTATGTCACATGATATTTGCGAAGTAGTTTATCAAATGCAAATTTTCAGCAAAAAATGAATTGTAGTGCACACAAACACGATATATTTCTCAATTATTATTTTTTTTAACTTAACCACTTGCTGACCGCCACATGTACATATATGTCGGCAGACAGGCTACCGAATGGGCGTACCTGTACGTCCCTTTGAATTTGCCGCCATGTGGTCGCATGCATGCCGCCGGCGTTGCTCACGCAACCCTGCCGTGAGCTCTTTGGGCTACCCGCGATCGTTTCACGGAGAGGAAAAACAGGGAGATGCTAATGTAATTTAAAAAAAAATTTAACAAATATGTAGAATATGTATCGGCCGAAACTGAGGAAAAAAATGTGTTTTCAGATATTTTTGGGGGATATTTATTATAGCAAAAAGTTAAAAATAATGTGTTTTTTTTCAAAATTGTCACTCTATTATTGCATGACCGCGCAATTGTCAGTTAAAGCAAAGCAGTGCCGAATCGTAAAAAGCGCTCTGGTCTTTGGCCAGCCAAATGGTCCGGGGCTTAAGTGGTTAAAAGATATTATGCCAAGTAAATAGATACCTAACATGTTAGGCTTTAAAATTGTGTACCCCTGTGGAAAAGCAACAAACTACGATACATTAAATTAGCCATAGGCAACGCTTTAAAAGTCTTTACAGGTTGCCAGTTTAAAGATAAACAGGAGGTGTGGCACTAGAATAACTTTTTTAGGAGTGTCTAATTACTGTCTGTATTGGCCCAGTCCATTCACTTCTCCCTTCCCGTAACCTTTTATGTACTTGCTGAGGGAGGAGGGAAGGTATAGACTGGCACTTGAGTTACAGCTGAGTGTGCTGAGGCCACTATCACCACCTTCTATAGTGGTGTCCAGCAGCAGTCTCAGATTTTTTGGATGTGTACACAAAGGAGGCTTTTACAGGTAGATAACAACATGCCAAAATAATGTTAAATGCACATATAATCTGGCGACTGGCAAAGGTCAGCCCACAGCTACTCACAGAAAAGCATTGGATCATCAGTTTGAGAACCCTTGAAAGACCTTTTTCTATGTTTAATAATTATTATTGTTTTCACAAGATAGCACACAGAGGTCCAGTGCAAGATGCGTAAAGCTTTGACAAGGCACGCAGGCCATTGATGCAGTAATGGTCAAGTGTGGAAAGTAATACAACAATCAATCCCATGGCAGTCTGGAAATTACATTACAAGTTATTTGAAAACTTCAGACTTGTCCAGTCGATATTTGGCCTTATATCCCAGGATTATCTATTACAGCTGTGTTCTGCTCTGCACTTTTGTAATCACTTGTATTATGCAGAAGTCTGACCTCAGCTATTGGCAAGTTTATCCCTTGTTCTCTTGTACTAATGCGCATATGGGACAATGTTTTGTCTTTCCAGAGGTCAGCTGAGCACAGTAAATATGGAAGGATTAGTGTGAAGTGCTATTATGAGACCTCGGAGCAGAAACTCTATGTGGAAGTGCTTCACGCTGCAGATCTTATCGCACTTGATGCAAATGGTGAGTTTTAAGTACCTCAAAGTGTAACTCTATCTTTTGGGTAGTATTCAGTGTAAGCACACATTTAGCAGCCTTTAAGAGGCCCAGAGACATGTGTTTTGAAGGATCCCCTCACCCATTACTGTTAGGACTCACTTGTGTGTACAGGTGTTTACTTTTTTTTGTTACTGGGAACACATATTTTCAGATGATTTGCACTGTGCTGGTGGCCATGCTTGGAAGGTGCCACTAGGTAAGCAGTAAGGAGTGTGTGATGGTGTTAAGTGTAGCTGCCATAATTGGGTTGTGTGGAGGTGCAGCATGGTGCCGCGGCAGTAAACACACAGAGTGCAGTTGTAGAGAACAGAACTTGTATTAATGCAGAATCCAGTAATTCACAACAACCCAGGGAAACACTCACAGCATATAATAGCAGTGTGTTGCAGATCAGGTCTCAGACGTGCCGACCGCGTCTTTCTTGTGGCTTGGAATGCAGCCTGGCTAGTCTGTACTTCCAGGAAGGATGGAGTGACCCTATTTTCCCCTACTCGTCTGGAACTTCTCTCTTTCACTAATCACTGTGCCTGTCAGGAGGGTGACCTGTCCCTATACTACCCACATGCAAAATGTGCACCAAGCCTGGGAGCAAGGGTCTTAAATAGACTCTGCCTTACCCAAGATGGCCACCAGAGTCACATGGGGTGGCAGCATCCAACCGGATAGCTCCCCAGTCACCCAGAAAACCATAGAGGAACTATGTTCCTCTTGACTTTCTCTCCCCTGCGATGCTGCTGCGGTTCAGCACCACCTGCAGTGGAGAAAGCAGACTGCACCTGCCTACAGGGTGGCCTCTTAAACTGCCATCTAGACTTGCTCTAACAGTCCAAGGCATGGGTCATGTGATCTCTGCTGATTAGCCAAACTTAAAGTAGAACTAAACCCTTAAAACACTTTGTGCTGCACATGTGATCAACTGTGATACCAGCCATTTGAGGGCTTGAAAGTTCATGTGAGAGCTGACATAAGCACACTGGCAATCATGACATTTATCACCAGAGGCATGCCTTTAAAGTGGATGTAAACCCCAAAAAATGTTTTTATTTTGATGTCATAATATAGAGAATAAGATTTCCTTTCATTTGAGCCCAGTCTTGCCACACCCTTTTTGTACCTAGTAATTTTAAGACTCCTATGAATGGATAGTTAGAGATGGCTTTATCATAATCCCTAAACTGTGCCTCCAGGCCGTGTCACAATTATGAAAATGACAGACAAAACGTAAGACTTTATTAATCATTATAATTATTATAATACAAGATTTATATAGTGGCAACAGTTTGCACAATGTTTCACATACAATATAAAGGGACACAGTACATTTACAAAATAATACAAGAGGGTTAGGAGGGCCCTGCTCATGAGAACTTACAGTCTAATGGGTTGGGAAAAGTGGTACAAAGGGTAATAATTGCGAGGGATAAGTTAATGGAAAAATTAAAATGGAATTATGTTCCTTGAATTAAAAAACATTTTTGTTAATAAGTGACAATGTATTCTTTACCATCCTTATTCAAAAATAAAAATAAAATATGAAAAAAATAAAGTTTTTTGGCACTATCACAAACATGTAAGTTTGTATATAAATTTGGCACTACATTAATTCTGTCTATGACAGACAGGGACAACTTAGACCATACTTATAGTTCCTAATAAAACAAAAAAAGTGGCACTTACACCAAATAATCCACAAATGACATCAAGCATATAATTAATTGGATAAATAAACATCCAAAAATTAGAACTATGGATTCACGGTTTATGAGGATTCTTGGATGTGTATGTATCTAATTAATTCTATGTTTGATGTAATCTGTGGATTATATGGTGTAAGGGCCACTTTTTTGTTTTCTTAGGATTTACAATAGTGTAACAGGTTGGACTTTAAAGGGGCAGCTACACACAGTTTTCATTATGGTATTTAAGTGCAAAGACTTATCACTGGTTCATAATTGTAGTTTATCTTTAGTGAGTGCATCAGTGGGTTAATAATCTCTAAAGCCCCATACACACGCGCGGATTATCCGAGGACCAGGTCCGTCGGATCATGTCCATTGTACTTTGTCCGATGTTGGTTTTGCGTACACACGGTCAGACAAAGTTGTCGGAAAATCCGATCATTCTGAACGTGGTGACGTTTGTTGCCTACGACGGGACTACGTAGAGGCTAGTAGCCAATAGCTTTGGTCTTGTAATGTGATCTGAGCATGCGTAGCACTTTGTCCGTCGGAATTCGCTACACACGATCGGATTTGGTGTGATCAGACTTTGTTGTCAAAAAATCTATCCAGCAGGAGATAGGACTTTGTCCGTCGGACAATCCGATGGAAACTGTCCGATGGTGCCTACACACGGTCGGAATTTCCGACAACATTGTCTGATAGGACAGAATCCATCGGAAAATCCGACCGTGTGTATGGGGCTCAAGAGTGCCTGTGACATTTATTGTGTGATTAAAATGCCTAGGTATTTAAAGGAGAGCACAACTGCAGGAGAAGTTTGAGAATAGCATAAGGACAGATTTTCACCAGTTAATTTTTAGTCCAGGAATTCTTCAGAAGAAATAGTATTAAATTATCAGCATATAAGCCTATTCATTCCGTTATCTGTGCCTCTAAAATTCTCAATTTCCCTGATGTTAATAGCAGGGGTCTCTGTTGTATATAACAAGAAGGGGACAAAGAGTAACCTTGTCTCAGTCCCAGATTGAGAGGGGAAGATGGCCATTGACCAAGATACTAGATGTCAACACAGGAATTCAAGAAGGGCCATTCTATACAGTCAAACCTGTCTTTAGGGTATAACTTGATAATTGAGCCACAATTTGAGCTCTATGGATACTGATTGTAGTTTAATTTCCAGGCATGAAGTTCATTTGCTAATCATGAATAGGAAAGTATAACAGTGTTCAGTCTAGTGGCCAGGATTTGTACTAGGATTAGATATATTATTTTGTGTTTTGGTAAGTGCAGAGGTCTGTGTTTATAAAATTCACTACTACCTACCCCCATTCTAAGCCTATGTGCTGATACAGTCTGGTTCCTGGTCCATCACATCATAACACCACCAGCCGGTCTACCTAAGCTTGTTTGACCCCTCACCAACGGTCAGTGGGTCCATTTTATGCGGTAAGCGTACCTGATCATTACTTGCATCATTCGGTTCAAGATGTTGTCCAAATCATTAAGGATTTAGCATTCTTGAACATTGTATACGGATAATTATACCGATTCATACATCTGCTTCTACATATGAACTTTGCTATATGAACTGCTATATGCTCACAGTCATTAAGTATATTCATAGTACTTCCCAGTCTCTGAATAAATTTCTTATGATTATTTGCCTTTTATTTTCACTTGTGATATCTAATATTTGGATACCTATATCCATTTTTGCACTTATAGCTTTATTGGGATATTGTTATATTAGTTATGCTATTTTTAGCACTATGATATGAGTTTGTTTTTCATAATACATTTACTCATGCACTATTCAGATAATTTTCCTGGCTCAGATACATTTTTCAGCGCCACACTTATATATCTATATGTCAAATATCTATCCAACAAATTTCAGAAGCGAGTGGCTAGAGGGTCATGGTGTGAGGTACAGAAGGGGGATTAGAAATGCCTTGTCTGTAGAGGACTGGTTTCAATAAAATGTTACAACAGTATACAGACTTTGCGGTTTTGTGCCAATAATAACAAAAAGTATAGATTATATGATGGAGTGTATGACTAGACAATGGCATACATAAATATATACTGATATATTTCCATTGAACAGATTTGTGATCCAAGAGGGATACTCCCCTGGAATATGAAGTATAGATTAAGATTATTTTAGCATTAGATTGTTGATGTTGAGTGAAGACCACTGTATGTTTATGTGGACTGCCCATGCCTTACCATTCCATGTATCCACATCATGGATACTCTTGGTAATATTTATAACCCCCAGTTCTATATCTATTTACCTTTATGGATAAGGGTAAGGGGGGAAAGCTGTCAAAAGAGGTTCACACTACTGTGGCTGTGATTTGATCTGATTTTCAGTGTGATTATGTTGTATGACTTGGTTGCGTTTTTGATTTGCTTTGTATATTCTATGGGGCCAAAATCATGCTGGAATTGCTCCAGTAGCACAGGACCTTCTTCCAAACTTGAGCTATGCCGAGCTGCATTGATGTGAAATGATTCTGTGCAACTCAAGTACTGAAACGGTACTAGTGTTAACCAGGCCTTGCCCAAATTGAGAACTAAAAGGGATAACATAAACAACAGCACTACCTGCACAGAGTTTGCATAGTAGTGCCATTGTAGAGTTTTCCCTGTGCCTGTGTGGGTTTCTTCTGGGACCTCCAGTTTCCTCCCAAGCTCCAGAGACATGCTGGTAGGTAATTTGGCTCCTGTCTAAATTGGCCCCAGTATCTCTATGCATGACAGTGAGTAAAGCTCCGTACACATGATCAGAATATCATACAAAAAATTCCACTTTCGATGCGATCATACAATAATCTGATTGTTAGTACACAGCTGTTGTCCAAAATTTTCTGAAGGGACAAACACGAAAATTTTTCTCATACAATACCAGAACGTACAATTTTAGTTTAATCAGTACAGTTTTCGTCCGACACAAATACAAAATACACTCCAACACATTACATCACTTCCAAATTTTTATTCTGTCATACGAGAATTTACATACTTTAGTAACCTATTCGTTTTAGCATCCAAAAAAAGGACAATCATTCCTCCAATAATCTCATTGTGTGTACTAGGCTTTAGGGACCATAGATTGTAAGCTCTTTAAGGCAGGGACTGTATGACTGTGAATGTATAATATACAGTTACAGTAGGTCCATATATATTTGGACACAGACACAATTTTAGATTTTTCAGGTATTCACCAAAACATATTCAAGCTATAGTTATATAATGGATATGGGCCAAAATTGCACACTCTCAGGTTTAATTTGAGGGTATGTACATCCAAATCGGAGGAAGGGTTTAGGAATTACAGCTCTTAAGATTAGCCATCCCACTTTTCCAAAAGTAATTGGACAATTGAATCAAAACCTGTTTCATGGCCAGGTGTGGGCTAATCCTTTGTTATTTCTTCATCAATTAAGCAGGTAAAAGGTCTGGAGTTGATTCTAATGCCTAATGGACATTCCGACCACAAAATCTGTCGGATTTTTTAAGACGGATTTTGTCCGAATCTTGTGTTGCACACACACGGTTGGACACGGTTCCGAACGAGGTGACGTACAAAACGTACAACGGGACTACGTAGAGGCGTATTTCTTCTGAGCATGCATGGAACTTTGTGCGTCGGAATTCTCTACACACGATCGGAAAAAGTCAGAGTGGATTTTGTTGTCGGAAAATTTTTGGTCCTGCTCTCAAACTTTTTCCGTTGAAAATTCCGATGGAAAAAGTCCGCTAGAGCCCACACACGATCGGATTTTCCGACAACATAATCCGATCTGACTTTTTCCATCGGAAAATCTGACCGCGTGTACGAGGCAGAAGTGTGGCATTTGCATTTGGAATCATCGTTCAAAGGAGCTGTCCATGTAAGTGAAACAGGCCATTGTAAGGCTTCAAAAGTGAAACAAATCAATCAGAGAGATAGCAGCAACATTAGAAGTGGCCAAATCAACAGTTTGGTACATTGTGAGGAAAGAAGAACGCACTGGTGAGCTCAGCAACATAAAAAGGCCTGGACGTCCATGGAAGACAACAGTGGTGGATGATCGCAAGATCCTCTCTATGGTAAAGGAAAAACCCATTCACAACATCCAGACAAGTGAATAACACTCTGCAGGAGGTGGGCGTATCATTGTCAAAGTCTACAATCAAGAGAAGACTTCACAAGAGCAAATACAGAGGGTTCACCACAAGGTGCAAACCATTCAAAATCCTAAAGAATAGAAAAGCCAGATTTGACTTTGCCAAAAAAAAAAAAAACAGTTCTGGAAAAGCATTCTTTGGACAGATGAAACTAAGATTAATCAAGAATGACGGGAAGAAAAAAGTGTGGAGAAGAACCAGTTTTATGGTTGAACTGGATGGACTTGTGTCTTTTTTCAGCCTAGCTAACTATGTTACTATGTAAGGCTTGGAACAGCTCAAGATCCAAAGCACACAATGTCATCTGTAAAACATTTTGGAGGCGGTGTGATGGCATGGGCATGCATGGCTTGCAGTGGCACTGGGTCATTGGCGTTTATTGATGATGTGACAGAAGAGAGAAGCAGCCGGATGAATTCTGCAGTGTTTAGAGATATACTGTCAGCCCAGATTCAGCCAAATGCAGCAAAGTTGATTGGATGGCACTTCACAGCAGAGATGGACAATGATCCAAAACTCACTGCAAAAGCAATCCAGGAGCTTTTGAAGAAAAAGAAGTGGAATATTCTGCAGTGGCCAAGTCAATCACCTGATCTCAACCCAATTGAACATGCATTTCACTTGCTGAAGGCAAAACTAAAGGCAGAAAGACCCACAAACAAAGAACAACTAAAGACAGCTGCAGTTAGAGCCCGGCAAAACATCAGAAAGGAGGAAACACATGTCCATGGGTTCCAGACTTCAGGCACTCATTGCCAGTAAGGCTACTATATTTAGCGCCGCTTTACCGGCATTTTAGCAGCGCATTTCGGACGCTAGCGGGGTGGTTTTACCCCCGCGAGGGGCCGAAAAAGGGTCAATACCGCCCGCAAACCGCCGCTGCAGCTGCGTTTTGCGGGCGGGTTCGGAGCGCTGCCCCATTGTTTCCAATGAGAACGGGCGCTATAGGAGCGGTAAATATACCGCTCCTATAGCGAGACAAAGATGCGGCTTGCAGGACATTTTCCAGCGTCCTGCAAGCGCACCACTTCAGTGTGAAAGCCCTCGGGCTTTCACACTGAAGACACAGCAACAGCTGTTTCGGGTCGGTTTGCAGGCGCTATTTTTAGCGCAATAGCGCCTGCAAACCGCCCCAGTGTGAAAGGGGCCTAAAGGATTCTCTACAAAATATTAAAAATTTGCATTTTATTTATGATTATATTAATTTGTCCAATTACATTTGAGCCCCTGCAAAAAGGGGGGGGGGGGGGGATTGTGTATAAAAATGGTTGCCGTTCCTAAAATTTGTACTTGATATTTATGTTCAACCCCTTGAATTAAAGCTGAAAGTCTGCACTTCAAATTCATTTGGATTGTTTTGTTTTAATTTTATTCTGGTGGCATACAGAGCCAAAAGTATGAAAATTGTTCCTATGTCCAAATATATATGGACCTAACTGTATATGTAAAGTACCTGTAATAAATTAAAAAAAATCAGCTAAGAACTAGGTAAAAATACCTGAGTATACCAACAGGATATTACCCACATAAATATCTATATATGTAAGTAATTTGGCACAGCGAAGGCCATTAGTGTGTACAAAGTGTAACTGGTGCACAATAACCAAGTTTACATTAGAACCATTGATATAACCATCTGAGCATTTTGAGATGCAACACTCCCATCTAGTGGCCTTTCACAGTAAAGCAGAAAACTATAAGACCCATTGCAATTCCTTGCGGTTTACATTTTCTCATCAACCTGTAATAAAAATATTAGGCACAACAAGGGTTAAGAAAGTGTAAATCATAAGGAATTACAATGTGTCCAGGTGTTTGATATACATGTAGATCCCACATGACCTATGGACATTTATAAAAGGTTAAATTCCTCTTTGTGACTGAGATGGAGAGGATAAAGTTCACCTAGCATCCTTCAACAATAGACAGAAAGGGAAGGTTCCAAAGGAATTATAGCCTTTAGAGTAAACAAAAAGAGCCTACCAGAAGCCACTGATCTTTAGGGGAACAGTCCTAGGGTGAAGATGACAGTGAGAGGTAGCCTAGGAGATATTATTCAGCAAAGACAATTCCTGAGCAGGGGATTTCCTGTAGCAACTTAGAAACATGGTCTCACTCACCGAGTAACAAGAGTAAAATAGTTGTAGGGTGTAGCAATTTTATCAAGGAGTCACGTGAAGCAAAATCTTCTTAGGTAGGTTGCTTTTTAGTGCAAGCCTTGGGGGGCCGTAAGCCCAGCCTGTAATGTTGCTAAGGGCACAGGACCATACTTTTGGTGCTCACTTTAGCATCCAATGCAACATGATGAGTTAGCCGCAGGATGCTCTAAAAGTCCATCCTTCAATGGAACACGGCCTCTGAAGACCGCTTAGAGGGGTATGCCCACCAGGAGAGCAGTTCAGTCAAGCCCCCTTTTTAATCTGGCACCCTTTTTTCCTCAAGCTGCCAGGGTTTGGGCCAGAAGAGCTACTGCACCTGCACAGCCTCCTTCCTATTGGGCATACTGTGCATGTGCATGCCGCTTTGTGGTACACGACACACGTTTAGGTCCTCTGGTCCCTGACACCACTGCTGTAAAAATATCTCTTAGTTTGGCTTCCACGGAAGTTCAAATGTACAACCCCAAATCCTAAAAAGTTGGGACACTGTGTAAAATCTAGATAAACAGGTGCCAAACATGGCACCTAAAGGGCCAGGGCATGGCTCCAGCCACCTTCTTTTCCCCACCAAACAAGGTATTCCATTGCCTCTTCCAGCCCCTCTTGTCGCCGTGTCTTTGTTCTCACTGCCATGCCAGGGTATTTTATTGTATCTCCCAACCCCAGCGAGAGGGGCTGGGAGATAAAATAGAATACCCTGTTTAGCAGAGAAAAAAGAGGTCTGGAGCCATGCTTGATGTACCATTCCCCTTTAGGCACCATCTTTGGCACCGGATCCAGATTTTAGGGATGTGGTACAGCATTGTGGGCTGGGCAGTCTCTGAGGACGTTGGGTCACCAATGAAACAGGTCAAACGTCAGTCTTTCTCCCAATTGATCCAGTGGTGGTGCTCTCCATACTCCTTTATGATGAATGGACTTTTGCCTTTATACTTGGTATAAAGCCTTTACCATTTGAATTTCGGTTTAAGTGATCAGACTATTATATATTTTTTCCTGCTTTGGTCATCTGCTCAGTGGGCTCTTGGATGACATCTAAGCCATGCATATAAAATCTCGGTGGTCCCTGTAGAAGTCTGCATGTGGACATCTGTGTACTATCAATGACAGGTTTAATCCATCTGGAGACTGGGTGATGCTGCGCCAACAATATAAGCCATTCATATACAGTCTCAGTGGTCCTTGTAAAAGTCTGCATGTGGACATCTGTGTACTACCAATGGCTGGTTCAGTCCACTGGAGACTGGATGATGCTACTAGTTACATGTTGTCTCTGTGATCCCTGTTAAAGGGAATATGTGGCCATTCCCTTTTTGACAGATTACAGATTTTTCATGGAAGAAGTGGATGACCTAGCATACAGTATTTCTGCTTATTTCATTTACAGAGCTATTTTAGGAACTGCTGCTATTTTGGAAGAGTGCCACCACTATTGCTATATGATCAATACATCCTTGTTATTTATATGTAATCTGTTTGGTACAAGTGCTATGGCTATTTCCCTTAAGTGATTTAAAGAGATTGTAAACGATCACCTTGTAAAACAACCTATTCACTTTAAAATAGAGATGAAATGCAAAACATTTTTGTATACTGCAGATATAAAAAAAAATTATAAATACCATTTCCCCCCCTTTTTTTTTTTTATAGGTGATTACATTACTTCTGTTCTCAGCTGCATAAGAGCTGGGGGAGGAAAAGCAGCATCACACTGAGCTTCCCAGTGAATGACTGTGCAGCACGGGGGTGTCAGGACAAGATTGATCATTGGAGAACATACTGAGTTCCCAGCATAGCTAGAGAACTGACCATGGTGTGCTCTCATGCTTTGATTGGTCAGTTTTTATTAGGAAAGCAGAGTGACTTGGCAGGAACAGCAGGAATTTCACACAAATGAAGCAATACAAAGAGAACAGGGTAACTTTTCATACAAGTACATGGCACAGCAAGCAAAACTACTGTCCCTAGTAACTATCCTTCTCTGAGACCTCTATAGCACATTATGGGGCTATAACTAATGTAATGGTGTAGGCTTGGAGACCTCAGAACGCAGGGACCTCAAGCAGTCTGGTCCAAATCCATGGTTCAGGACCTTGGATCCATAATGATGGATCCATCTATCCTTCAACAACTAGATTTCATACCCATGGCCTTGCACTATTTTGTTCATGGCCTACCAGATTCACTTGGTAGATATTCATGATGGGCATCCTTTCAGGACACAAGAAGGGGACCCTCAAAACAAGAGAACACTAGTACAGAAATCCTTTCATACCTATATCAAGGAAGTGTGTGTGTGTTGGGGGGGGGGGGGGGGTATTCTTTTTTCCCAGAAGAAAAAGACAAAAGCTTGTAAGCTAGTAAGAGCCTGTTTCATTTTTCTGAGGTCTCAAGGTCCAAATCCAGGGCCATAACTGGGCCTTCAAACCTGCCAAATCCAGCAACAAGTTCTTTCAATGAGGGAGTGGGGCACTATTCCTCCCACTGACACTAATGATGGGGCACTATTCTTCCTATTGACACCAATGATGGGGCACTGTTCCTTCCACTGACAGCAATGATGGGGCACTATTCCTGTGACTGATATCAATGATGGGGCACCTATTCCTCCCACTGACACCAGTGATCGGGCACTATTCCTCCTACTGACACCAATGATGGGGCACTATTCCTCTCACTGATATCAATGATGGGACATTATTCCTCCAACTGACACCAATGATGGGGCACTATTTTTCCCACTGATACCACCAATGGGGCAGTATTACTTCCACTGTTATAAATGATGGAATACTATTTCTTCCACTGGCACCAGTGTTGGGGCACTATTCCTCTCACTGATAATCGATGATTGGGCACTGTTCCTCCCCCTGCTAACCAGAGGTGCTATGTAATTTTTTTTACCCCCAATGACCATCAACCCAGAGACATTATTTAATCTCACTGACCCTTGCATTTTCTACTCCCACTGGCGTCCCTAAAGTCTGAGGGACAGTAAACTGGCCCATTGTTTAAAAAGTATGGTGACCTCTGGTCTAAGAGTGAAAGTGTTTCTTAATGTATGTTTCAGAAAATATGATTTTCTTCTTTCCAATAAACTACTTTTTGGAGTATATTATATGACATGAGAGCACCACCACCCCCCCCCCCCCTTCTTTTTTGTTTCTTATATAGACAACTCCTATAATTGTTTGCTAAAAAAAACTGAGGTTTAGTGGGAGTGAGAAGGTTTTGTGTAGGGCTGTCCTTACAGCTCTGTGTGCCAATGTCCACCTGAGGACAGCTGCATAACCCGGTCATCTAAGACTTAAAGAGCATCTAGTCTGTTATGTTCTCCAAGAAAAGGATTTTACAGGTAAGACAAACTTCTATTTTTGTATTTACAAAGCTTGTACTATGTTTTTTAGGTCTCAGTGACCCATTTGTCATCATTGAGCTCTGTCCTCATCACATATTCCCTCTGGTGAAAGGTCAGCGCACTCAAGTTAAAGCCAAGACTTTACATCCAGTCTACGATGAGTTGTTTTATTTGTGAGTAGTTTATCAACTTTCTTTATATGAAATACTTTTATTATATTTGAAAGTAATAATCCGGAAATATGCAGCTTAGAGGGTGCATTGAATTATATTGACTCATATTCAGGGGAGTGTGATGCACAACTCTATCTTCCTCAGCATCCTGTATTTTGGCATCACTGACCCTAAAATGTAAATGTATAGCTAAGTAACAATCTGAAATCCATCCTTACATTCTGTTGCTATACACCAACTGAAAGTTAAAATTATGTGGAGTGGGAGGGACTAATGCCGCGTACACACGAGCAGAGTTTCCATTAGAAAAATCTTGGATGTTTTTTCTGATAGAATTCCACTCAAGCTTGGCTTGCATACACACAGTCACACAAAAGTTTGTGATGTACAACACTACGACGAGCCGAGAAAATTAAGTTCAATGCTTCCGAGCATGCGTTGAATTGTTTGCGAGCCGGAATTGACTGGAATTCAGCCAGCAAAAGTCAGATGGAGCATACACACGGTCGCATTTTCTGACCAAAAGCTCTCATCGGACTTTTGCTGGCCGAATTTCCAATCGTGTGTACGCGGCATAACAAACCAGTACTTTGCCTGGACCAGTGTTCGATAGCACTACTAGGAGTTAATACTGACTTTGCTCATGCTCACACGCCACCCAGATCCACTACCACAGCTTGTCAACAATTTGTATTTTTGGGAATGGCTGAAAACATGACAGCCCCATTCCCCACACACTACCTTTCATGCAGTGCTTGGCGTCTGTCCAATGACCAGGCCAAGCATTGTCAGGTGAGGATGCATAGCTATGTGCAAATTTCAATTTAGTAGTAGTTGGAATTTTCAGAGATGCAACAAAGGATCAGAACAGTGAAGGAACATTGAAAAGGTAGCTGTATACTCTGTGGAACTTGCTATCAAGTAAGCTGCCATATTTTTATCCTGACAGAATTCCATTGAAAAGTTTGAAGGTGAACTGTTCTTATAGGCCAAAGCAACTGATCAGATTATGTCTTTCTTCAATACTACTCTTAAATAAGGAAAGGAAGAACCTGCCCGATGGGCAACAAGACCAGATCTTTATGACCCTCTGTAATTCTGTTGCTCATTGCAGAGAGACTGATCTAGTACTTCTAATGTCCCCTGTCATAGCTCAGTGTCATCGGAGCAGTGCCGGAGAAAAGCTGCCTGCATCGTCTTTACAGTAATGGATCATGACTGGTTGTCCACAAACGACTTTGCTGGCGAGGCTGTCCTTCCTATGAATGTCATCTATGGGCTGAACCGACCACACATCACTGGTGGTGTAAAAAATGTCCAACCAACTGTATTGAAGTTAACAAGACCTAAAGCCAATGGTAAGCATCATAATCACTGGGTTCTTCTTTAATTGTGCTTTTTAGAGATACAGTAGCTAGAAAAGCTGAGTGCAATTAGTAATTTAATCATAAAGATAAAAATCTACCTAAAAGTACAGTTGAGGCATATATAGGACTATACAGTACAGCGTTATAACAGCGCTGCCTTTAGGCACATGTTTTGCTGCATATTTTTATGTTTTGCCTAGTTAAAACCCAGAACCTAACCAGTATATTGGACACTGGATTTTCACTTTTTGCTTGAGTATCAAAAAAAAAATAATAATTCTTTCAACCGTTTTTACAACTGCAAACCTTAAAAAATAGCACCATTATTCAAATTTTTGTCCACACCAACCTGATTTGATTTTATCCTAAAGTGTATCCAAAGCCAAAACTTCTTCTTTCCTTTTGGATAGAATGGTGAAGATTTAGAACCTCTGGTTTTTTATTGGTGTCTGTGCCCCCCATTTGTCCTAAAGACCTGGAAGCGAGGAACATTTTTGAGATGTATCTAGAACAGGAGCAGAGGGGAACTTCCAATGGAGGCACTTATTCCAGTGACACCTTTATAAGGGGAGATTTCCTCTTAAAGTGGGAAGTGGGGTGCCCCCTAACAAAAAATTAAAAGTCAGCAGCTACAAATACTGCAGCTGCTGACTTTTAATAATCCGACACTTATCTGTCCCAGGGTCCAGCGATGCGGGGGATGGAAGCCCCCCCTTCCCCCGCTCCGCTCGGCCGCGCCGACATTCTTACTGTGGGTAACCGGCTGTGGCTTCACAGCCGGGCACCCACTGCGCATGCGTGACCAGCGCCGCACGCTGTGATACGCCGCGCAGTCACCTGGGACCTGTGGCGTATCACAGATGACTGACTGCGCCGAAGGGAAGTGATGTCAGTGCCCAGGCCCTGAAGGAAGCAGACTACAAGGGACCCCCTAGCAACAGGCATTTAGAGGTGAGTAAAAAAAAAATTTCCCAATTATTTTATTTTTAATTTTTTTTATGAATTTTAAGCAATTTTTTTTTTTTTGGTGGAAACACCCATTTAAGTCCTATTGCGGTTGAGTTACTTAAACTGGAGAGTGCACAATTTGGTGCAGATGTGCATGGTAGCCAATGGGCTTCTAACTTCAGATTGTTCAATTAACCACATACAGACCGGACCAATTTGCAGCCAAAGGACAAGGCCCCTTTTTGTGATTCGGCACTGTGTCGATTTAACTGACAATTGCTCGGTCGTGCGACGTGGCTCCCAAACAAAATTGACGCCCTTTTTTCCCCACAAATAGAGCTTTCTTTTGGTGGTATTTGATCGCCCCTGCGGTTTTTATTTTTTGCGCTATAAACAAAAAAGAGCGACAATTTTGAAAAAAAACGCATTCTTTTTTATTTTTTGCTATAATAAATATCCCCCAAAAATATATGAAAAAACTTTTTTTTTTTCCTCAGTTTAGGCCGATACGTATTCTTCTACATATTTTTGGTAAAAAAAAAATCGCAATAAGCGATTATTGATTGGTTTGCGCAGAAGTTATAGCGTTTACAAGATAGGGGATAGTTTTATAGCATTTTTATTAATCATTTTTTTTTATTAGTAATGGCGGCGATCAGTGATTTTTATTGTGACTGCGACATTATGGCGGACACATCAGACATTTTTGGGACCATTGTCATTTATACAGCAATCAATGCTATTTAAATGCATTGATTCCTGTATAAATGACACTGGCAGTGAAGGGGTTAACCACTAGGTGGCAGTGTAGGGGTTAAGTATGCCTAGGGGTGTGTTTCTTACTGTGGGGGTGGCGTGGCTGTTAGCTAGTGAATGCTGATCTCTGCTCCAATCACAGGGAGCAGAGATCGGTGTCACTAGTTGCTAGGCAAAACGGGGAGATGCTGTTTATTTCCGCATCTCCCCGTTCAGCCTTCCCGTGAGACGATAGCGGGTCGCGATCGAGTCCATGGGAGGGACCTGTGACCGGCGCGCTCCTGATGGCACGGCTGCATTTAAAAAGGGACTTATATATACGCCCTTATGCCTGTCCGTGCCATTCTGCCGACGTACATCGGCATGCGCCGGTCGGGAAGCGGTTAAGCTTTGACAAAAAAAAATTGGAAGCTGATTGGTTTCTATGCAGAGCAGTTTTAGTAAATCAACCCCATTGTGTCAACAGACAACCTGTATTTTTGACCTTGGCGTGTACACATTGTTATATGGTTAGTAAGGGAAAAGAAGGAAAACCTTGCACATAGCCGAAAAGTTTTTCTTTTGTTTTTATAAATAAGTGTATCCATTACTGTTCAAGTCCTGTATCACATTTAAACCATGATGTTTTGTAAAAAAACTTTTTTTTTTAGTCAATTAATTCTTACCACGCAGCTGCAAATCTCTGTGGCAGTGAAGTTATATTAATAGTCTGTTACACAGATAGAAAAAGAATTGAGACGGGTTTTAACCATTCACTACTCTATCCAAAACAAAAAAAGTTGCGTCTTTAACCACTTCAGCCCCCCTTCATGACCAGGCCATGTGTTTGTGATACGGCACTGCGTTACTGACAGTTGCACTGGTGTGCGATGCTGTACCCACAAATAGAGCTTTCTTTTGGTGGTATTTGATAACCTCTGCAGTTTTTACCAAAAAAGACTGACAAATTTGAAAAAAAAAAAAAAATATTCTTTACTTTTCTGCTATAAAACATACCCAATAATTTTTATTTATTTTTTTAAATCTAATTTTTTCATCAATTTAGGCCAATATGTATTTTTGCTACATATTTTTGGTAAAAAAAAAATCCCAATACCTGTATATTGATTGGTTTGCGCAAAAGTTATGGCGTTTACAAACTATGGTATGTTTTTTTTTTTTTTACTAGTAATGGTGGCAATCAGCGACTTATAGCGGGACTGCGATTATGTGGCGGACAAATCGGGCACCTTACTGACACTTTTTGGGGACTAGTGACACCAATACAGTGATCAGTGTTAAAAAAAAAATATGCGCTGTCACTGTACTAATGACTGGCAGGGAAGGGGTTAACATCAGAGACAATCAAAGGGTTTAAATGTGTTCCCTGGGAGTGATTACTATCTGTGGGGAATGTGCTTTGACTGGGGGTGGGGAATACAAAGATCCGTTATCCTGCTTAGCAGGAACACAGGATCAGTACATTCCCCTCTCACAGAACAGTGATCTGCCTTGTTTACATAGGTAGAACGCTGTTCTGTCTTTCTACAGAATGATCGGTGGGTCCCGGCGGACATAGTTTCCGCCTGACCCTCTGATTGGCTCCCGCTTTGTCCAATCACAGCAGGAGCGAGACGCCAGCGGCGCACGCCCCAGACTCGGAATTGTCAGATCATGTACTAGGTACGTGATCTGGCACAGAGCAGCCGCCCTGATGCAGTATGTGCGTGGGGTGGTCGCTAAGCGGTTAAATATAATTAAAATTATATAATAAAATATAATATATCCCCAGCAGCAGCAAAAAATATTGTACCCAAATCTGGAGAGGCTTGTGACATTCTATGTGACAGATGTGACCCAAACACCAGCACTGCCATATGGGAAGAACCTACAGCCATTTGTAAGTTACTACTGGAACAACTGGTATCTTACACTTAGTGGCTTCTTCTACCCCTTGCATCTAAAAGAGAGGTTCTCTTTAAGCAAGTTGTAATATACCATAATAAGTTTTGTTTTTTTCTTGTTCAGTGAAGTCAATATTGAAGATGTTGGATGGAAGGATGGACAAAGAAGCACAAGATTTTGTGAAGAAACTTAGAGAACTGGAGAAGTATATGGAAGATGACTGAATTATTCTTTATACTGTGAAAAACACAATCTGTGTATTTATTGGTCCCCTCAGCTGCCAGGGGAGGCAGTACAGTTGTGCTGTATTGTGCTAATGCCCCCTTTGAAAGGGGAAGACTTCAAGCTTGAGTTTGTTCTGATTTTATTTGTTACCCGTTGGTAAGTTTTTGGTCTATTTATGAGAACTAAAGTTTTACATATTAAGTGTTGGATGAATATTGTATTAATCGGTATATTATGAAATTCATTTTTGTTACACCAGCTGAGTAAAGGACTTTTTTTTTCCATAAATCTATTCTATGGAAATTCTGGAATGCATTGGTACCTAGAACATGATGACCCCCGTTCTGCCTAGGAACTAGTCACAGGTTTGGCGTTACTGCCATCTGCTGGTCACAAGCAATAATTTGCACAAAGCAAAACCTATATAAAAGAAACAAAATATTCGGGAAGAGATAACATGGATTTTTTAGAAAAAACACAAACTGACAGAATGACTACCAAGCCTACCTTAATTAAATGCTTTTGAAAAATGTCACTGAATGTGCTCTTAAAGTTGAATTTCTGCATGACAAGGTCAGCTAAGCAAAATATTACTGCACTAATGTAACATTTCCTATAACATTCAAGCAGATGAATTTGACATTTTTCCAGAAAATGTCATACCTCTTGGTTCTGCTGTTGTTATTGCTTGCACAGGAAAAGGGGTGATTTGAGAGTGTTAGCTAGAGTCTATTGCAGACCAATAAGTCAGTCAGTAGGGAGGTCAGGGCACAGCCGCAGTGCCTGCTTCTATGTGAACATGTAGTTTGTTGTTGGGAAAACCAGTCTACTTTTCCTCTAGGCCAGAGGTCTCCAAACTGCAGCCCTTTGATTGCCTTTACCTGGCCCCAGGAGCACTATTCCTCCCACTGATACAAGATACTATTCTGCCAACTGACAACAATGGGGCAACATTTCTCCCACTGACAGCAACAATAGGGCACTATGCCCCTAATGATACCAAATGATGGGGCACTATTGCTCCCCCTAATCCCAAATGTGGTGATGTTTACTCCTACTGATGCCAGGAAAATTTCCCCTCCCGTTGGCCACATTTCGGCCCTCCTAAAATCTGAAGGACAATAAACCAGCCCTTTATTTAGAAAGTTTGGAGACCCCTGAGTTAGGTTCCAACCTTCTGTGTTAGAGGAACTGACTGGAAAAAGGGAGCTTGGCTTCTATACAACGACTGTGAAGTGCATGATAGAATGCTGTGTGACTTTTAGGTGGGTGCACTGAAAGTGTTCTATTCTACTATTAGTATTTAAATAGACATCTATAAAAATAGAAATCCACTAAGTGCCTAAGAATCCTTACCTGCAGGAACAAAAAGGTATTGTAAATAACAGTAGCAATCCCTGAAGAAAAAATACTGAAGCGCCAAAATGAATTTAAAATATATATATATATATATATATATATATACCTTCTGTATACAATGCCTGGGGTACTGTCATCCTTATACCCATGACAATTATTCTCATAGAGATTCACTGTATTTAACTTAACAGTTATGTACAGGCTTCAGAGTGTGAGGCTTTTCACACAGCTCCAATACCCAATGAGCAATCAGTACACTTAAGCTTCTGGCAATCCATTTTCTTTCTCACAGTGCATTACGTCATAATGAACGTGAACTGGCATTTGGCCACGTTCAAGTCTACAGTCCAGTTAGTTAATTAAATAATGCCTTGGCACCAGTGCTGGGAGGAATTTTGGACAAGATGTAAACACTGAATAAAAATCTGCATTCAGCGCCTGCAAATCTAAGTGAAGGTAAAATCTGGAATCATGAACCTCAGATTTTAGAAAAAAGAAAAACCTGCAAGATGGGTTAAAGTTCATAAGTCTTCATTCACACCCTATGTGATAAAAACTGATGGCAAAAAAAAAAGATTTGACTTGCGTAGAATATTTTGGGCTTGTTCACACCATGTGCTGAGACCTGCGTTTTTCTAATGTAGGTCTCTGCAAGAACACAAAGAAAACAATTATTTTCTATGTGTCCTGTTCACAGCACAATGTTGATGGCATGTGAATATTTTTTTCTGTACAGAAGAATGCATATATGTTGCATACATTGATTAGCCATAACATTATCTCCCCACACCATAATAACCCATTGCGGCATGGAATCCACTAGACTTCTGAAGGTATGCTGTGATCTGGTACCAAGCCATCAGTAGTAGCTCCTTTAAGTCCTGTATGTTGCAAGGTAAGGGCCTCAGTGGATCGGAATGATTTTTCCAGCACATCCTCCATTGGATTGAGATCTGGGAAGTTTGGAGGCCAATCAAGACCTCAAAACACATCATTGTGTTCCTCAAACCATTCTTGAATTCATCAGACTCAGTCACATTTTCCCATTGGTCTGTGTTCCAGTTCTGATGCTCATGTGCCAATTGTAGGCGCTTTAGGCTGTGGATATGGGTCACATGGGCACCCTGACCAGTCTGCAGCTTTGCAGCCCCATACACAACAAACTACAACGCACTGTGTTCTTACACCTATTGGAACCAGCATTACCTTTTTCATCAATTTGAGCTACAGTAGCTCTTCTATTGGATCAAACTATATGGGCCAGCCTTCATTCCCCACGTACATCAATGAGCCTTGGCCGTTCGTGACCCTGTCACTGGTTCGCCGGTTTTCCTTCCCTGGACCAATTTTGTTAAGTCCTGACCGCTGCAGACCAGGAACATCCCACAAGAGCTGCAGCTTTGGAGTTGCTCTGACCCAGTCATCTAGCCATTACAATTTGTCTCTTGTTAAAGTCACTCAAATCCTTATATTTGACAATTTTTTCTGCTTTCAACATATTAACTTCAGGTGCCACATGTTCACTTTCTGCCTACTATATCCCACTGACTTGCAGATGTCATTGTAATGAGATCATCAATGTTATTCACTTTACCTGTCAGTGGTCATAATGCCATGGCTGATCAATGTATTTTTACATAGAAAGAAAAAAAAATACACATGACACCAGTGTTGTAGTGTAAACAGGGCACATGGAAAACAATTGTTTCTTTTGTGCCCTTGCAGACACAAGTGAAGAAAAATGCACATATTTGCACATTATGTAAACAAGGCCTTAAAAAGCTACAGATTCTCGATTTTCCAAGAAACCTAAGAAAGACAAATGTAATGAAGGTGAAGCTTTCTGCACTTGAGGAAAGGTGGATGAGGCTCAATGGGGAAGAGGAAGGTTTCCGAGTACCACCACCACTGCATGTTATGAAGTGTTCCAGGATATTTTATGTTATAGGGACTGCAAGCTGCTATAGTGATGTTTTAGAGAAATGGATATTAATGAGGTGTTGCAACTTGCAAGACACTTCAAATCAGGTCCCGTTGTTAGTGAGCTATGCAAACGGAAGCCCCGGACAACTTGGTAGTTTCATACACACAGAGCCATGGCCATTATACTGTATAGGTTAAATAAAGTGTTATGAGATCCGTTATGAGAAAACACTCGCCCGCCCCCCCCCCCCACACCCAATAATCTAAGACATGAAATGCCATATTCCACCATGCACACCACTGTTTTGGTTGTGCGGACAGGCAGAGTTTCACACTCTGAACTGTGGCAGTTACTCTACTGTATATCACAGCTTTTTTTGCAAGTCCCAGGATCTGCTAAAAAGAAAGACATTTCAAGGATCTGTGAGGGTTCTGTCAGGTAATTCCTGAACATTTCAAAGGTTCACAATAAAGATCGAAGAAAAATGCTCATTTTTTATTTTTTTTGGATAGAGTTAGGGAGGGTTAAAACCCGTCAGATTTTTTTTCATCATCAGTGTCCCATTGCAGAGATTTTTTTCTTCACTTCCTGTCCTGTAGCCAAACAGAAAGTGAGAGGAAATCTCTGCAAATTAAGGGAATTTCTTGGGGACCCCCAGGTCACCAGAACTAGTGTCCCCATTGGAAGATTTCCCCTCTGTAACTTTTCTAGGACAACCCAAAATGTGGAATTTGCTTTTCAATGATAACAGTAAACAGCACAAATAGAGAGGGTGAATCTCCCTAATAGGGGCACTGACAGCAATAAAAACTGCCAGGGGTTCCAATCCCCCTTCACTCTATCCAAAACTAAAAAAAAAATGTTTTGCCTTTAGTTGTACTTTAAGTATTGGTGTTTACTTTAATGATGGAAGCAACAGACTTTAACTGGCTGCCTCCACTGGGTAAAGACATAACTTTTAGTTTAAATAGGTTTACTTAAATGATCCATATCTATGCTTACTCCAGAATATCCCTGGAATAGAGATCCTGTTTGTATTTTTGTTTGCTGACCGCTAAAGAAAAAGTGGCTTGTATAGTTTATGTAGTGTTTTTATTGGTTTTAATGCAAGTTTTTATTTCTTACACTTGAGCTTTTATGAAACCTAAGCTGTTACTGTAGTGTCCAGTTTTTTGCTCTGTGGCACAATTAAGCTCTCTTTAAAAACTGTAACTCTATAATCACACTTGTGATGTCATTTTTCTCTGTCCATAATTTATACATTGCGGTCTCAAAGATCTAGTACGTTGAGAATTCATGCTAGAAGACAATGTTGCCCTCCCCTTGAATGGACTGTCACACCCTGACCGTTTCTAGGTATCTGGGTCTTGCTGTAAGGTTAATGTAGAAAATGTCTAAAATAATGTTTTCAGAGATCTGTATGAGAGCATTTTACATGTTGGATTCAAATGTTTTATATTTGTATTTTACATTGAATAAATAAAATGTGCAATTACCATAACCTCTGTCTTTCCTGCAAGCATTCATTCATCTTTGCTTGTATTGGCTGTTTTCGGCAGCCCCTGTCTTATTATTATTATTATTATATAGAATTTACAGTATATAATAACAGTTTACACAGCACTTTACAATATAAATAGGAAACAATACAGTTACAATACAATAAAATACAATAGGGTCCTGCTCAGAAGAGCTTACAATCTAATGGGGTGTGGAAAGTGGTACAAAAGGTTGTAACTTTGAGGGGTGAGCTGATGTGTAATAAGAGATTAGTTGGAGGCGTGATTGGCTTCCCTGAAGAGATGAGTTTTAAGGGATCGCCTGAAGGCAGCCAGAGTAGGAGATAGCCACATAGATTGAGGTAGAGAGTTCCAGAGGACGGGAGAGGCCCTGGAAAAGTCCTGGAGATGAGCATAGGAGGAGGAGGAGACCAAAGAGCTTGAGAGCAGGAGGCCTTGAGAGTGGAAAGGACGGTTTGGGTTTGTATTTTGAATTGAATTCGCTAGGCGATCGGAAGTCATTGTATGGATTGGCAGAGAGGGGTGGCAGACACTGAGTGGTTGGTAAGGTAGAGGAGTCTGGCAGCAGCATTCATGATAGACTGAGGAGGGGATAGCCTATGAAGAGTTAGGCCTATGAAGAGGGAGTTGCAATAGTCAAGGCGAGAGCTAACGAGAGTGAATGAGTAGCTTGGTGGTTTCATTAGTTTAAAAGGGGCGTATTTAATTTTATTTTATACTGCCATCTTATGTACTGACCAGTTACCCAGAGGGACTAAGGTGTCAGAGTGTAACTCCAATAAAAAAAGATTTCAGTGATGAACAGTCAGCTTGGTGTGGTGTCTACCATTCTCCTCTGCCCTATTACACAAAGTAAACTTGTCATAAACCTGGTCAATTCAAACCAAGTAGCATACAATGAAAGCAGAGGTTACCTTCTCTGAAAAACCACAAGGCATACTGATCAGTTATATGCAGACCCCAAAATGTACCTGTAAATGAGGTCAGTTAAACCTTCTCCCACCTCCCGTGCTTCCCTTTTGGTAATACGTTTTCTATACTGGTGAACCATTTTGACAGACCACTTTCTCATATCTATGTACAAATGTTAGACAGACCTTGGGTACATGTTCATACTACAGAGGAGGATAGAGGAACTTGCATGTTTATGAATCTGTTGGCAGATAATGAAGCCTAAAGCTCCATACACACTTTAAGATTTTCTGCTGATTTTTGTCTTCAGATTTACCAAAACCATTCAATATGAGGTCAAACCTTAGGAGTTTCAATTTGTATGCAATCAGGCAGGCCCTTGCACTACATGGTTTTGGTAAATCTGAAGACAAAAATCAGCAGAAAATCTGATAGTGTGTATGGGGCTTAAAACTGCAACTCACGGCTCACCACATTTTATAGAGAAATTGTACTTTACGATAAAGTGCAGGGGTTCACTTAAAGAGGAAGTAAAGTCTTCCTTTTTAATTGTACCTACAGGTGAGCCTATAATGAGCTTACCTGTAGGTACTGTAAATATCTCCTAAACTTGCACTGTTTAGGAGATATTTACTATATACACACCGATGCCACCGGCCACCCGCGCAGTTTCTTCAGGGCCCTGTGCCGTGACCGGCGGCTCCCGCGCACGTGCTCGGGAGTGACGTAATCACGGCTCTGGCCAATCACAGAGCCAGAGCTCAGGCACCCAGAATAAACTCCAGGGAAAATGTCAGCCGTCTCAGCGGTGTGCAGGCGCCACAGAGAGAGCTTTATTTATATATATATATAATTACCTGGGGTGTCCCAAAGCACTGAACAAGGGTGGGCAACATAGCAACAACAAGCATAAAACCTAAAAAAAAAAAACTACACAGCCACCTCCAGGACTTTCAGCCCAAAACAGGCATTCGCAGAGGCTAAAATATCTACTATGCAAAAGAGTGAATAGAAGACCAGGTAACAACAGCCTTATAAACTTGAAAAACTGAAGCTTGGTGCTGAATCGCCCAAGAAGCACTAACACTCTTAATAGAAAAGGCCTTGACTGGAAAAGAAGGAACATTGTCCTCGCTGGGAAATTAGTTGTCAACTTCACTGAGAAACAGTGGATCAGAAAGCAGCCTGTCCTTTCTGAAGTCACTTCAGGACGAACAACGAGTCAGAAACTAAGCCCACACAGTGCAGACCACAACCAAAGAACGAAGAACCTTTTCTTTCGGATGTGTGGGGTTAGGACAAAAAGATAGTAACAATGTTCTGGTTTAGGTGGAAAGAAGATACCACCTTGGGCAAAAAAGAAGGTAGAGGTCGCAACACTACCTTATATCAGTGAAGGACCAGAAAAGGTTATTTACAATAGAGTGAAGACAGCTCCAAGACCGTACAAGCTGAGGTAATATCAATCTAAAAGACTACCTTGCTCATAAGACATGCAAAGGATTATTCTGAATGGGTTCAAACAAAGCATTCTGTAAAACTGACAAAACCAAAAAATAAGGTCCCACAAGGGTGGGTCAGATGGTAGATGCACCAACTAGAAACAAAGCGTTACTAGATCTACTGATTACCAACAATACAGACCTGATCATGGATGTGGAAATAAGGGGCAATTTAGGAAACAGCGATCACAGGTCAATTAGCTTCAGTATAAATCACACAAATAGGAAACATAAGGGGAATACAGAGACACTGAATTTCAAAACAGCCAACTTCCCTAAACTACAAACCTTGCTAGAAGATATAAATTGGGATAGCATCTTAGGAGCAAAGAACACTGAGGAGAGATGGGTTTTGCTTTAAGAGCATATCAAAAAGGGGAATTAGCCAGTGCATCCCGTTGGGAAATAAATTTAAAAGAGTGAACAAAAATCCTGGATGGCTTAACTCCAATGTAAAATATTATATATAGCAAAGGAGAAGGCCTTCAAAAAATACAAGGCTGAGGAATCATCATCATCAGCATTCAGACTTTACAAAGAATGCAACTAGAAATGTAAGGGTACAATTAGGGCAGCTAAGATAGAACATGAAAAGACACATAGCTGAGAACAGCAAAAAAAAAACGGAGAAATTCTTTAAGTATATAAACAGTAAAAAAAAATGGGCGGCATAGTGGTGTAATGGGTAGCACTCTCGCCTAGCAGTAAAAAGGGTCGCTGGTTTGAATCCCAACCATGACACTACCTGCCTAGAGTTTGCATGTTCTCCCTGTGCCTGCGTGGGTTTACTCCGGTTTCCTCCCACACTCCAAAGACATGCTAGTAGGTTAATTGGCTTCTGTCTAAATTGGCCCTAGTATATGAATGTGAGTTAGGGACCTTAGATTGTAAGCTCCTTGAGGGTAGGGGGCCGATGTGAATGTACAATGTATATGTAAAGCGCTGCGTAAATTGACGGCGCTATATACCGTATTTATTTACCGTATTTTTTCCCCTTAAAATCAGGGGAAATCGTGGGTGCGTGTTATACGCCGATCCCCGCCGATCTCCCACTGATTTTTTTTTTGAGGGGAGCGAGCGGAGCCGATATACCGAAAGCCGCATGTATTTTCGGCTAGTCTCGGCTCCTCTCGCAGGCCCGCCCACCTCCACTGATTGCGAGAGGAGCCGAGCGCCGACAACATAGAGAAATCCAAGTTCAGCTATTTTCGGCTCCTCTCGCAGTCCTGCCCCTGACTCCTCTCGCAATTAGTGGAGGTGGGCGGGTCTGCGAGAGGAGCCGGCCCGGAACTAGCCAAAAATACACGCGGCTTACGGTATGTTGTCACACGGCGCTCGTCCTCTCCACTCTGCGCCAATTTTAAATCAAGGCTGCACTGGGCAAGGCTGCAAAGGCACTGGGCAAGGCTGCACTGGGCAAGGCTGTAATGATGGACAAGGCTGCAATGATGGACAAGGCTGCAATGATGGACAAGGCTGCAATGATGGACAAGGCTGCAATGATGGGCATTTAAATGTAAGTTTTTTTCCTTACACTTCCCTCCTAAAAGTTTTTTTCCTTAATGTTCCCTCCTAAACTTGGGGTGCGTGTTATACGCCAATAAATACGGTAAGTATCTTAAATAATAAAAAAAGGAGGACAGACCATATTGGCCCCAAAAAAGAATGAGCAAGGAAATCTGGTTACAAAGGATGGGGAGATGGCAAAGGTATTGAATTAATTCTTCACCTCAGTCCTCACTAAGGAATCGGGGGGGGGGGGGGGGGGGGGGGGGGGGGGGGGGTTCAGTAACCAAAACTGCAGTGTTTACCTTTTACCAGTTAGCCTAACATCAATAGTATGCAAGCTCCTGGAGGGGGGACTATATACAAGATTTTAGTTAAGAAAACAGTATCATTAGCAGTAATCAGCATGAAGAATTGTTCTTGCCAAACCAATCTGTTAACCTTCTATGAGGAGGTGAGCTGCCATATAGATAAAGGAAGGCCCATAGACGTGGTGTATCTAGATTTTGCAAAAGCATTTGACACAGTCCCCCATAAACGTTTACTGTACAAAGTAAGGTCCATTGGCATGGATCATAGGGTGAGTACATGGATTGAAAACTGGCTACAAGGGCGAGTTCAGAGGGTGGTGATAAATGGAGAGTACTCAGAATGGTCAGGGGTGGAAAGTGGGGTCCCCCAGGGACCAATTCTATTTAATTTGTTAATAAACGACCTGGAGGATGGGATAAACAGTTCATCTCTGCATTTGCGGACGACATTAAGCTAAGCAGGGCAATAACTTCTCAGCAGGATGTGGAAACCATGCAAGAAGATCTGAACAAATTAATGGGGTGGGCAACTACATGGCAAATATTTGGGTGGCAAAAAATATGAATGCAATCTACTCACTGGGGGGAGAACCTCTGGGGGATTCTAGGATGGAAAAGGTCCTAGTAGATGATAGGCTCAGCAATGGCATGCAATGCCAAGCTGCTGCTAACAAAACAAACATAATATTGGCATGAATTGAAAAGGGGATTAACTAAAGAGATAAAGCGGTAATTCTCCCACTCTATAAGACTCTGGTCCGGCCTCCCCTGGAGTATAATGTCCAGTTCTGGGCACCAGGATTTACTGGAAATGTAGCGAGTACAGAGAAGGGCAACAAAGCTAATAAAGGGACTGGAGAGTATTAGTTATGAAGAGAGGTTGCGAGCACTGAACTTATTCTCTCTGGAGAAGAGAAGCTTAAGAGGGGATATGATTTAAATATACAAATACCACACTGGTGACCCCACAATAGGGATAAAACTTTTCAGCGGAAGGGAGTTTAATAAGAGACGTGGCCAATTGAAAATAGAAGAAATTAGATTTAACCTTAAAGATGTGGCATTCCCTTCCACGGGCGGTGGTTTCAGTGGGGAGCGTCGATAGTTTCAAAAAAACTATTAGATAAGCACCTGAATGTCCACAACATACAGGGATATACAATGTAATACTGACATATAATCACACAGATAGGTTGGACTTGATGGACTTGTGTGTTTTTTCAACCTCACCTACTATGTAACTATGTAAGGACACTGGAGACCAGATGGACAGAACAAAAGTCTTTACCAAACAATGAGATGCAAAAGGAATCAGAACCAGAATAGGCAAAATCTGACCCTTGATAGTACTTACCACCTGGGACAATTTCAGACCAGGCCTTCAAAGTGTGGTGTTACACCTTTACTGGAGGTCAACATCCTTGCTCTGAGCAGGCTAGGAATAAAGGTGTCAGAAACACCACTGATCAAAAACAAAAAATATCCTCCCTAGACAACGCAAAATTAGTAAATATGTGCAAAGCAGCCACTGTACAATTGTAATACAAATTGTGGATCTCTAAAGCAAAAAAAAAAAAAAAAAACAGCAGTGCTAAAATAATGCCAAAAAATGATAAACAATATTAAAAACAAACATGCGAGTCCATAACAGTCCATATGTGAATACGGTAAATCTTCTCTCATGTGACCTTGATCAAACATAAACATGCAGATACAATCACCTCTTGAATTGTAATAACATGCCCCATCCATTTGTAGGCAGATGGCGCATACACACAAACTTGAAAGGGTATCCACCACCATATACCGTATATACTCGAGTATAAGCCGAGATTTTCAGCCCTTTTTTGTAGGCTGAAAGTGCCCCCCTTGGCTTATACTCGAGTCACCGCCGTCTGCCTACCTGATCAGTGTGTCAAGCAGACAGACGGCGGCCAGCGTGTCATAAAAACATACAGTGGCCATTCCAGTGTTCAAAAGCCGCGCCTCCTCCTCATCTGTGATAGGCAGAACACTCAATTTCCCAGCAGTCAGTGTTCAGCCTATCACGGACATCCTCTCATCCTCGTCCGTGGTATGAGGATGAGCAGATGTCCGTGATAGGCTGAACACTGACTGCTGGGAAATTGAGTGTTCTGCCTATCACAGACGAGGAGGAGGTGCAGCTTTTGAACACTGGAATGGCCACCGTATGTTTTTAGGACATGCTGATCGGTGGATGCAGAGCGGCACACGGAGGCTGCAGATCGGCACACGGAGGCATGCACAGGACACAGAGAGGATGCAGATTGGCACAGGTAGGCTGCAATGGACACATGGGAGATATACACAGGACACAGTGAGGTAGGCAGATCTGCACAGGACACAGAGAGGCATGCAATAGACACAGGGAGACATGCACAGGACACAGGGAGTCATGCACAGGACACAGGGAGGCATGCACAGGACACAGGGAGGCATGCAGCTGCAGATGGGCATTGTTGACCCTCTTTGCCACTTACAGTAGCTGCTGCATTTCTCACCCTTATACTCGAGTCAATAAGTTTTCCCAGTTTTTTGTGGTAAATTAGGGGCCTCAGCTTATATTTGGATCGACCTATACTCGAGTATATACGGCAACACCTGTAGCAGAGGCATCTTACCAGATGAGATGGACCATAAAGTAATAAATGGTCAAACTTTGGTTATGTATTCCCCCAATGGCTCCCAGTGCAGGGACAAGAGTCACACCTCCGCTTGTAAAGATAAATGCCAAAGAAAATGAAAAAAATCCCAAGGTGAAAGTACATTAGAAACTCAAGCCTTTTCTTTAACAAAAAAGATGCAATAGCAATATAGTACAATCACACTTGGTGATAAACAGTGTGAAATGGCCACACCGAGGCAGTAACAGGCTGATGGTTTAGCAAAAAATCAGGCTACAACCGGCAAAACTGCACGATGTTTTCACGTATAAAAAAAACGACCTACATGTTTCAACAGAAACTATGTCTTCAGGGAATGGGGACTGTACCATAATACTATTGCATCTTTTTGTTAAATAAAAGACTTACTTTTACCTTGAAAGTATATTTTTTTCTTTGGCATTCATCTTCACAAGCGGAGGTGTGATGCTTGCCCCTCGTACTGGGAGCCATTGGAGGAATATATAACCAAAGCCTGTTTGACCATTCATAACTATATGGTCCATCTCATCTAGTAAGAAGCCTCTGCTACCAGTGTTATATGGTGGTGGATTCCCTTTCAAGTTTGGGTGTAAGCACCATCTGCCTACGGATGGATGTGGCTTTTTATTTGTTGTCAACATTCACAAAGGACTTGGAAATTAACAACCATGTTGTTAAAACGACCGCTAAGCAGGTTGGAATACTGAGCCCTGTGACAACACATACCATGATGATGCCCACATACCATGAGGAGACCATGCTAGAAAAATAACAGTCATTTGCACACCTTCTATCTTTATCCTGCAAAACAGATGAGGCGGTATTTGAGAGGGGGGGGAAACACACAGATGAGAAAAAAATTATCCCAAGAAGTCACCAGGGCATCCACCGCAAATGCCTGAGGATCCCTGGATCTGCCTAGCTCAACATTGAACCTGGACACAAGAAGATCCACATCTGGAGACTCTGACCACCTCCGACAAAGGGGTTTTGAACACTTCAAGATGAAGAGATCACTTACCCTAGTTCAGCTGCTGACAACTGGGAAAGTTTGCCTACCAATTTTCCACGCCTGGAATGTGCATGGCAGAGAGAGCCGGAACATTCAGCTCTGCACATAACATGACCATGTCCACCTCTTGCTGGGCAGCACAGATCCTTGTCTCACCCTAGTGATTTATGTATGCCACTGGCATTGTCTGACTGCAGTTGAACCGGGAGACCCCAAAGGCAACCAAGCCCAGAGGGCCAGACAAATTGCATACAGTTCCAAATATTTGATTAGCAAGGTTTGCTTCTCCACAGACCATGTTTCCTGAACTGACTGGTTCTCCAGAATACCTCCCAATTCTGCCATCTTGTCATCAGTACCTTCAAAGTTAGCAGAAGGAATGTTTTCCCTGCATCTGGGAAGAGATCCACTACTGCAGGAGCAGAACTAGCCTATGTATTCAGATACATAGGCAGATCCAGGGACTGTAGACACATGTCCCAGGCCAACACAATATTCAGTCTCAACTCTCTGGAGGACAACTGGGAATACAGAACTGCATCAAAGGCAGAGACCAGCTACTCCAGCACCCTTAGGCAGAAGCAGTTAGAGGGATTCTCCAGGGAGTCCATTGAGATCAGAGCGAAAGACACTTCTCCTGTGGGAGGAACACCTTGGGTTAAGCTATGTAATCCATACGTTGCATTCATAATGTAATTGCAGGTGCCTCTGTGGATAAACCTGCCCCCTTCCTCCACTACTGCACGCAGACCAAGCTACTGTCTGAAGGTACAGAAATAAACACAGTCTGCCCCTCACAGTATGGGGTACATGCAAGGAGGACCGTCATAAGGAGGAGCTTTGTTACAGGGGCACTGACTAGTCTAGGCTGTAGGGCTATCAGATAGCCAAATGTTCACACATTAGCCTTGCCCCCAAGGGGCATTCATGGACCTATAGAAAACCATATCAGTATCAAATACCAGGTATCCAGGTTAGCACTGCCCAACAGCAACCTTGCAGACCATCCCAGATCTTCTCTGCAGAGCCCTGGAGAGAGGACTTCAAAGGGCACATTCATTACTTAAAGAGAATCTTCGGCTTGTTAAAAAAAAAAAAAAGAAAGGTAAAGTGTCCTTTTATTAAATGTCAGCAGCTACAGTATTTGCTGACTTTTAATAAAAAAAGACACTTACCTGTTGAAAGATCCAGAGCTCACCCGGGTTGGTTCTTCACCAGACTTCAGGTCCCCAGCACCGACATGTTTAGTGTGATTGGTCCCGCAGCCTCCTGGGCTCTGTGACGTGTCCAGTTCCAGTTGGTAATCATGCAAAAGGAAGTTCTTTAAACAAAATTTAAAGTCACTAGGTTGTAAAGATTAATTTTGATTACAGTATGGGTGCTTCCTTGATATATACTGTAGGTAACAGGAAAATATCAGAGTTTCATTAATACTTTTTTCACCCTAGATAAGGGAATGTTTGGCACCAGAGGTAATAATAAACATTTAAGGAAATACCTGCTATGTTAAAATTTGTCATATTCCTGTAAGAATAGAAAGTACAGAAGCATTACCTTTCGTCAATAGTGTACTATGGGCACAACATGTCCTTTGTTCATTAAAAGAAATTCTACCTGTGTTCATGCTGTAAAGCGCTCTGTTCCCTACACCTGCCACACACCATTAAAGCTTTTGTGTGCGTCAGAACTGCTTCTCTCCCATGCAAAACAACAGGAATGAAAATGCAGCTTGATGTGGGTCAATACAGCATAAAAGCAGATCAGATTCCCCTATCAGTTAATTCTGAATAATCTCAGAAACGTCTGATGACTAATGAAAGTGGAATGAACCTGATAGCAAGCTAAATTTTCCCATCAAAACAAGTCCAAGCACGTTGACATAGGCCCTTATATCTGGTGTTTTGCCATGCACTTCCACAGATAACAGTCTCTGCTCTGAAATGTTCAATAAGGGCACTGCCCCCTCCAAAGTGTCTTCAGCACATAAGAAACTACACTTTCAGTCTGAAGTATACAGTATCTCACAAAAGTGAGCTAACCCCTCACATTTTTGTAAATATTTTATTATATCTTTGTGTGACAACACTGAAGAAATTACACTTGGCTACAATGTAAAGTAGGGAGTGTACAGCTTGTATAACAGTGTAAATTTGCTGTCCCCTCAAAATATCTCAACACACAGCCATTAATGTCTAAACCGCTGGCAACAAAAGTGAGTACACCCCTAAGTGAAAATGTCCAAATTGGGCCCAAAGTGTCAATATTTTGTGTGGTCACCATTATTTTCCAGCACTGCCTTAACCCTCTTGGACATGGAGTTCACCAGAGCTTTACAGGTTTTCTACTGGAGTCCTCTTCAAATCCTCCATGACGTCATCACGGAGTTGGTGGATGTTAGAGACCTTGCGCTCCTCCACCTTCCATTTGAGGATGCCCCACAGATGCTCAATAGGGTTTAGGTCAGGAGACATGCTTGGCCAGTCCATCACCTTTACCCTCAGCTTCTTTAGCAAGGCAGTGGTCATCTTGGAGAGGTGTTTGGGGTCGTTATCAGGTTGGAATACTGCCCTGCGGCCCAGTCTCCGAAGGGAGGGGGTATCATGCTCTGCTCCAGTATGTCACAGTACATGTTGGCATTCATGGTTCCCTCAATGAACTGTAGCTCCCCAGTGCTGGCAGCACTCATGCAGCCCCAGACCATGACACTCCCAACACTATGCTTGACTGTTGGCAAGACACACTTGTCTTTGTACTCCTCACCTGGTTGCCGCCACACGCGCTTGGCATCATCTGAACCAAATAAGTTTATATTGGTCTCATCAGACCACAGGGCATGGTTCCAGTAATCTATGTCCTTAGTCTACTTGTCTTCAGCAAACTGTTTGCGGGCTTTCTTGTGCATCATCTTTAGAAGAGGCTTCCTTCTGGGACAACAGCCATACAGACCAATTTGATGCAGTGTGCGGCGTATGGTCTGAGCACTGACAGGCTGACCCCCCACCCCTTCAACCTCTGCAGCAAATCTGGCAGCACTCATACGTCTTTTTCTCAAAAAACAACCTCTGGATATGACGCTGAGCACGTGCATTTAACTTCTTTGGTTGACCATGGCGAGGCCTGTTCTGAGTGCAACCTGTCCCATTAAACCGCTGTATGGTCTTGGCCACCGTGCTGAAGCTCAGTTTCAGGGTCTTGGCAATCTTTTTATAGCCTAGGCCATCTTTATGTAGAGCAACAATTCTTTTTTTCAGATCCTCAGAGTTCTTTCCCATGAGGGGCCATGTTGAACTTCCAGTGACCAGTATGAGAGCGATAACACCAGATTTAACACACCTGCTCCCCATTCACACCTGAGACCTTGTAACACTAGCGAGTTACATGACAACGGGGAGGGAAAATGGCTAATTGGGTCCAATTTGGACATTTTCACTTAGGGGTGTACGCACTTTTGTTGCCAGCGGTTTAGACATTAATGGCTGTGTGTTGAGTTATTTTGAGGAGACAAATTTACACTGTTATACAAGCTGTACACTCACTACTTTACATTGTAGCAAAGTGTAATTTCTTCAGTGTTCTCACATGAAAATGTGAGGGGTGTACTCACTTTTGGGAGATACTGTCGCTCTGTTGTCTCTAGCACCTGTCCAAAGACACAAGATTAAATATATTTTCTATAATTTTACTTGCCAAGTGCTGAAAACATACACTTCGAATGGTACATGTCACAAAATTTTAAGAAACACCATAGTAAAGCAATCCAGGAAGCAGAGTGCCTTTGTAGTCTTGCTTCTTTTTTTTTTACAAATACCAAAATGTTTCAGCTTTCACAGTCAACGAACATCTATGCACAAATGGTAAAAATATATATAAATATATATATATTACAATGAATCCTATTTAAACTTTCCAATATATTTTAATTTTTATATAGGAAGTAGCAAAAACTATACATAAATACAATTTTTTTGAGAAAAGAGGCTCAATGTTACTGTAACCTACACACTCATATTGTTACAGCACTCTCATTGCTTAGTCTCTCAGTCTCTTCTTCACTCCTTTCCAAATAACAGGCTTACTAGCCGCTGCCGCTGCTGCTTCTACTTCATCACCTTCAGTTTCCTCATCAGAGTGGGACTCTGCTTTGCCATCATTTGCCTCCTCAGTGTTGTTATCTTCCTCATCGGTCTCCTCCTCCTCCTCCTCCTCCTCATCTTCATCATCATCTTCATCATCATCCTCCATCACCCTATGAAAGCAAACAATTGTGGTCTATAGTCCAAGACAATGCACTGCCTACATTCAAACAGCACAGCTAACTGTAAACTCCAGCATTGAGATCTCTACAGACAAGGAACTGTGCAAAAAAAAAAAAAAAAAGGATTGCCACTAAATAATGAGATTTAACCTTTCATAGCCAGGGGTCATTGCTGTGTGGCTGCTCAGACCAAATAAAGCAGTCAAAATATGTGCTGATTAACTTAGGGATAACTCTATAACAAATGTTCCTACCTAAATACATTTTATAATGTTTTTAGAGCTTTTATTTGGTATATAGGTTTAAAAATTACCCTGCTCAGGTGTTTTACCCTGACAAATGGACAAAACATTTTTTTGAACAATGTAATTGTATCTGTCAATTACAATATTAAATACAGGTACACTGCCATCTTTAGGCTGCAATGGCATTTGAAAGCTGAAGTGATCTGTTAGTAAAGAAACTTCCAGCTTTGGCAGGGAAGACTTAATTACTGGAATAGAAGACAGAAGATAGTTCTGGTGTCCACCAAAGACTAACTCCTCTTTTCAGTGGGTTTATTCTTTAGGTCTTGCTCACACTTGACTAAACTTCTAACTCTTAACAAACGCTCCTTAAGCATTAGTACGGGCGTTAGACCCGCGTTAATGAGCTTTAGTATGGGCGTTAGACTGGCGTTTTACAAGCGTTAATTACGAGTTAAAAATGTTACCCAAACGCCCTATGGGCAGTTTTGAAGCGTTTGATGAGCGTTAAGGCGTGTAAAAACGGCTCCAAAAATGGCTATTACATAACAGTAAATAAACTAATCTTAATGCCCCGCTGATAGAGCATTTGCGAAGTGGTACCATAGACTTGAACGGGAGGCGTTGAAAGGCTTCAAACACCTCCTGACTCAACATGAGGCGTAAATTTTGAAGCGACGCAACGCTAACGATTCATGTTTTGATATTGTGAACAGCACTGTGTGCTGTCCACTGTATCATTTGCGTAGGCATTTGAGGGGCATTTTTAACACCTCTCAAGAACTTGCTTTTAATGCCAGTGTGAACTTAGCCTTACAATCACAATGATTGGATGTCATGATGTGAGCCGCGTCCACAACCTTAACTGTTGCCCTGGAATTCACCACTAGATTTGTTACCATTTCCTGACAACAAGCAGTAGAAATATCATTAGTTGCAGCACCTGCTGTTTGTGTCTGTCCTGGACATGACACACAACATTTCAAAATGACAACGTCCTGAATTCATTTTGAATTAAACTAACAATAAAAGCCATTGCCACAAAAAAGTGATATTTTAATTTTGTGCTTTGATCCGTAATGCAGTTATGGCCTTGTGGGAAAGTTTGAAAACATGAGGCTGCAGCAGGGAAATCAACACTAGATAGAGACTGTCATTACCGTCCGGAGCAGATGACTCTGTTCAGGTTGGAAAATTCTCGTCCAGATTCAACATCAAATGGATCTGAAAGACAGAACAGACACAGCAATAAATGATTGTACAAAACATCCTACTAGTACAGGATTATTGCTATTGCCTACAAGAAGTGCCAAATACAATCTTTTATGAAAGCAATATGCAAATGACAGTAATATATGGAGCCCAGGCTGCAGACATGTAGGGAATGCAGAGCAGGACTGGAGAGTTTTTAAAGAGGTTGTGCAATTCTGTGCAGGCTACACAGAGAAAAACTCTGGGGAGCTACTCTTCAGGTTATTATAACCTGTGAGAATCATATTTAGCATGGGGTAGGGCATCAGCTACAGATTGTATACTAAATGAACAACGGCTCAAACAAAAATTCAAACATAGTATAAAGTAGTTAAAGGACCCCGCTGTGAAAGTATTACGTGGGCTTCTTCTGGAAATACTAGATGACTGTCTGTCCTTGGCTTTAATACTGTCTGAGTGACTGATATGAACAAGCATACACCAAGAATAGCCAGGAATATAATGGGCACAACTGATGATAGGCTACCCACCCATTGCCCCATATGAACACATTCAGAGCTGGGAAGTAGAACACACTGGGGGTTAGTAACACTTTCACTAAAAGTTAACCCTTGATCTAAACTCTGAAACATTAAAGAGGAACTGCGAGTATTGATTGCTGAAATGAACAAAGTGAAGCGGGACTCGACAGCTCTATTGCAGGAGGTTGAAACTAAAACTCAAGAGCTAGAACAGACGTACATAGATAACCCCACCAAGCTAAATAAGGAGTCATGGCAGGCTGCACAGAGTGCGTATCAACACCTGCTATCCTCCTCAGCGGAAAAAAAACGCTTCTTTAAGCAACAGGCGTTCTTTGAGGAGGGGGAAAAGACCGGGCGCCTCTTGGCGCGGATCTCTGCCTCTCATCAACGCTCGCCAACCATAGGGGCAATTAAGACCCCAGCGGGCACTCTGGTGAGTCAGCCAGAATTGGTAATGCAGGAACTTACTAGGTTTTACGAAAATTTGTACTGTCCGGGCCAGGCGTATGCCCAAGAAGACTTGGATATATACCTGAACCAGTTGGACTTCCCGGAACTTTCCGCTAGTCAGCGGGACTTCCTGGAGGCCCCACTTACATCGGAGGAACTACAGGCAGCCGCGGGGACCTTTCCGGGTGGCAAAGCCCCGGGGGAGGACGGACTGCCTATAGAAATTTACAAGCAATACGCTGAAATACTAATACCGCAGCTCACCCAGGTCTTCAATGCAGCCAAAACAGGGGGTAACCTCCCCCGGTCTATGTCAAAAGCAAATATAGTTCTCCTACTGAAACCTGAGAAGGACCCCACAGACCCTGGGTCTTACCGTCCGATATCTTTGCTTCAAAGTGATGTAAAGATTCTGGCTAAGGCACTGGCCGTTAGACTAAACGAGGTGATCACATCTATTGTGCATGGAGACCAAGCAGGCTTCATGCCCAATAAATCTACTGCAGTGAACTTAAGGAGGCTCTATCTCAATATGCAGACACAGGCTGACAACATGGGTAGCAGGGCTCTGCTGTCACTAGACGCCACTAAAGCATTCGACAGCATAGACTGGAACTATCTGTGGGCGGTCCTACTGAAATTTGGGTTCGGCCCCAATTATATCGCCTGGGTAAGGCTCCTATACAGTCAGCCCCGGGCAGCCATTAGGGGATCGGGTTCACTCTCTAGAGAATTTGAGTTGAGGCGGGGTACGAGACAGGGATGTCCCCTGTCCCCCCTCCTCTTCGCCCTGGCAATAGAGCCACTGGCCATGGGGATTAGGGCCAACCAGAGCATAGTGGGATTCCAATATAAGAATCTACATGAAAAGGTCATGCTTTATGCGGACGACACTCTACTCTTACTGGGGGATACGGATGCCTCAATGAAAGAAGCCATGGCCACTATTACTAAATTTGGGAAGTTTTCCGGACTGTTGATTAACTGGTCCAAGTCTGCGCTACTCCTGCTAGATGGAGATGAGACACAAATTATTAATTCCGCCTGCCCCATACCAGTGGCCACGACCTTCAAGTACTTGGGCATCCACATCTCTGCCAAACCCAGGGACTTTATACACCTAAATGTTGCCCCAATGATGATAAGGTTCAGGGACAAAGTTAAAACATGGAAGACACTCTTTCTTTCGGTTGCGGGTAGGGTGAATCTAATTAAGATGATCCTTATGCCGCAACTGCTATACCTCCTTCATAACACCCCTATGGTCATCCCCTTAAAAACATTCCACATTATAAATGCCATTTTCCGCAGTCTCATTTGGAAAGATAAATGCCCTAGGATCAAATTAGAACACTTGCAAAGGCCTAAAGACTGTGGGGGATTGGCAATGCCGAATCCCTGGCTCTATTACCTGGCTGCACAGCTGCAGCACCTTGTAGGGATGTTCCCAATACCGGAGGGGGGAGACAGCGCCCCGCCTAGCTCGTCGCACACTTTAATGCTGCACAATGTCCATAGAGGCCCTGTACCTATGGCATTGGAGGCTTTATCCTTCACCAAACCACACAAGAAATTCCCTACCCTTAACCTAATTCAGAAAGTCTGGAATAAGGCCAAATACATTCAAAAGGCAGATGGCTACACGGAATATAGCCCAATTTGGTGGAATGACACTTACACAGAACTGGCCAAGTTACAGTCAGGAGAAAAATGGAGGAAGGCGGGGATCACACACTTGAAACAAATATTCTGTAACGGGATACTCCGCCCGTTTGCAGACCTGCAGAACACATATAATCTTCCAGCGTCTATGCAATTCCATTATATTCAGCTTCGCCACGCTGTGGTAGCGCAGAGTGGCTCCTCAGAGTGGCGACTGTCGCAGGTCCCTGCTTTCCGCCTCTTGGAGGAGGCTGCCTCATCGAAAGGATTTATATCCCAATGCTACGCCATCCTGCTACAATCTGTGATGGAGCGGCATCCTCTGGGGGTCAGGGAGAAATGGGAGGCTGACACGGGACCCTTAGATGGGGAACAGTGGGAAGAAATATGCCAGGCGGTGGGTAGCAGCTCCTTCTTAGAACGTACTATACCCCTCATAGGCTGCACTTGATGAACCCGCAACTAGATCCCATATGCACCAGATGTAAGAGAGAACACGGGAGCCTCATTCATATGCTGTGGCGCTGCCCCAAATTACACACTTACTGGAACGCAGTGGTGACCACAGGGTAAATATCAATATTTGCAATTGGACATAAGAGCCTTTACCCAAATAAGAAAACAACACAATTTAATTAAAAGCAGTATGGACAATATTATTTCTTTTGCATATTTTTTGTAAAACGGAGTTGCCCTAAAGTGAACCCACACTTTGCCCAGACTAGGTAATACAACAGGTTCACTTGCCCAGGTTCCACAAGAAGTCTACACATACTTTTCCCAAGCCCCCCGATCTGCTGAAAATTCCTGTGCAAGTTTTGACCATCACAAAATCAGAAAAAAAAATGCAGCATATTGTGGGCGGTTTTAACCCTTTCTCGGCCGCTAGCGGGGGGGGGGGGGTGTGCAGTCCCCACATAACAGAGCTCTGGTGTCTCCGATGAGCTGTGTTTATAGATCAGAGAGGCTGGGAATCATTCAGGAGGTATTAAAGTGGAACTTTACCCATAAGAACGTGATAAAAAAATTATGTTATTTAGCAAGGAACATACATTCCACACTAATAATTATGCCACAAAAAAGGAGTGCGTGCTGTAAATTGCCTCCAGCATTGCTCCTGTTTCTTCTTGCCAGAGGCTGCCATTTTACTGAAGCCCAGAGCCCATAAAGTGGAACTAAACCCACTGATTCAGGGGGTCGCAAACTGGCGGCCCTCCTGTTGTTGTGAAACTACAAGTCCCATCATGCCTCTGCCTGTGGGAGTCATGCTTTTAACTGTCAGCCTTGCAATGCCTCATGGGACTTGTAGTTTCACAACAGCTGAAGGGCCGCCAGTTTGAGACCCCTGAACAGTTTAAAAAAACAGTTACATTCCTGGAAGTCAGCGGCTCATTGCGAGGGGAATATCTCCTAAACCGTACAGGTTTAGGAGATATTATTTTTACCTACAGGTAAGCCTTATTATATGCTTACCTGTAGGTCAAAGTTAAAAATATGACTATACAACCGCTTTAATGTACATTGTGTTAAGACAGCCCATTCAAATAAATGAGTAAACAACACACCAAACATCCATAGAAACTGACATGCACTATTTTTTGACGGTAATCTATTCCCTAGTGTGCTGAGGTGCCATTGAAAATGAAAGGCAACACACTGTGGTATGTATGATAATTATATTGCACGGATCAGATTTTATATCACAAAATTCTTTGGTAAGACACCAAACTGAATAACCTATTTCTTCTTCATCTTTGTCCGGAGCCCCAGCCAGGTACTCTGCTTCCACCGTCCTTATTTCCTCCAAATTCTGGCATTTACTGTACTTCTCCAGCAGATCTTTATTCAGCTCAAGGAACACTTTCCCCCATTTAAATTTCCTCAACAGAATCGTGGCCAAATCTGGAAATCCTAAAGAGAGAAAATGACTTCAATGTATGCGTCCGTTTTCACACTCAGGTAAGGGAAGACAGCTGCTGATCATTTCTCATCCTGGCATTCATCACGGCAGCAAGATCAGAAGTCGGAAGCATAAATGTCACCGCTTAGAGATGCATAAAATAAAAATGTTATTTAAGCCCCCCACCATCTGCCAACTGAAATATTGATTTTGAGTGGATTGACCCTTTAAGAATATGAAATGATCACACAGCATATGTTATATGTCATACAATGATGAAAAGATCAACCTTGGGCAAAACTTCTGAAATGTTATTGGAAAATCCTAAATTTCATATAAAATCAATGTATCTTATTAGATTAGGCAGCTCACTGAACAATGATGCACTTTTCTTAGCAACTAACAAGATTTCACCTTTCATTGGCTTGGAAGATGATCGGTTGCTATGAGGCTCTATGCCTTGTCACAAAGGTCTGAATGTCTGCCGATTACGTCAAAGCTTTTCAAAACTAACCAGTCATGATATTTCATACCATTAGGAAATTTCTGCACAAAATATATAATTATCTGGTGGACAAATTAGGGAATTTAAATGCCAAAGTGTTAAATCCAGATAGACATTCCTGTAGCTGACTTTATAGCCTATCTTGCTGTGTGGATCTGATTTAAACTCACATCAACCACGCAGAATTCCAAAGTCACTTTTTATTGATCTGGGTCACTTGAAGCTGATCTGCTGGAACACCAATACACTGATTGTTTTATTTCTCATGCCCAATTACTGTATGTTCTAAAATTTATAAATTACCTCTAAATTCCAAGGCTCTTGTCGTTTTCCCTATTGACAGCCAATGCACGGCAGCAAGGGAACAGTGTCTGTGGTCACTGTGTGCAGAAGCCAATCTAAGAACAATGCAGCCATGGAAACCACTGACTCACTCATTCCCAGTAACATTTCATTTTTGAGGCTGGGTTCACACCTAAACCGGCTGTGGATCGCACAGCAACGCTGTGCGTCCCTGTTCTCCATTTCAGGGACGAAACAGGGCAGAATCTTTGCCTGAATTCGGCCCTGAAACTGAGCCAAAGAGCCAAAGACACTCCGCAGCCGCCCCGGAGATATGTGAACTGGCTCCATAGAGAGCCGGTCACAATCTCCTGCTATGCAAATTGGATGCAGGGAAAACGGCATCAAATTTGCATAGGTGTGAACCCAGCCTTACAGACCATTTAGAGCAGCGGTCACCACAGTCAAGAAAATCAGAGCATTGTGTGTGTATAGGGCAGCAGTGTAATCCAGGGCTTTCTTACTGAGCGGGCAAGGAACACCACCTAACAAGTAAGGGGTGGGGGAGGTGTGTCTGTGTACATGTGTGTCTGTGTACGTGTGTGTGTGTGATTGCATACATGTGTGTCTGTGTACATGTGTATGTGTGTCATATATACATATGTGAGGGGGGCTGCGAGCGTACAGGTGTCAGGGGGGCTGCGAGCGTACAGGTGTGAGGTGCGTAAATTGGGCAGGCTTGTAGGGGCCCCATAGCATTACTTTGCCCAGGGGCCCATAATGTTATGAAGATGGATGGCCCTGGTGTAATCCAGGGGAGGGGGAAAGGGAGACAGGGCATTGTGTGTATAAGGCATGTTAAATTTAGGTTAGTGGTCCACGGGATTCAAAATTGTGAATTTAGTGGTTTATGAGGTCCGAAAGGTTGGCGACAAATGATGTAGAGTTTGACTGTGGGGGTTTAGCATGTTTTCCTGACCCCCCAACTTCGTTAAGGATAAGTTCTTCTTTTAAAAAAAAAATGAAATTCACATTTTTTGCAGGTAAAAAAAAATTTGCACTTATTCCTAAAGGTGCCTGCAGAGCATTGCATCCGTGATCAGCAAATCGCAGGTGCAATCTCAGGCTCCTACAGACTCTCAGCACAACTGTCTGCTCATACCTCCTACAGGCAGCTACCTGAGAACAGGAAGATCAATGGACTACCAGAGCGCTCACCAGCGCCTTCGTAGTTCATTGAGAACTACAATCGTCAGCCACAATGGCTAACGGTACTCGTAAGCATTCATTAACAAGAAACTGTGAATGAATGATGTGGCTGCACGGTTTTATAATTGTGACAGAGGGTGCAAGGAGAGGATCCCCTGCTCACGGTAACCAGGGGGGACCGAGGCTGCAGATGCTGTAACAAGTTACATGTTCTACCCTCAAAATGGATGAAACATTTAACATGTTCCAAAGGTAAACTTATTCTTTGGACCAGTTGCAGTATTACCACTTTGCAGAAGCCAATTCTTCCACAGAAATGTAGGCCCCTAAGAAGGTAATTCATTAACATAGAGATAACATTTTTATAAAAAAGTGCTAGTCCGGCTGGGATTTTTTAGATGAGATCAGCAAATGCTTTCATCGACAATATGTATTCTAAAAGGCTAGACACCAATATACATTTCTTAGGCTTCAAAACGCACTTACCAACAATACAGAATGTCGCAGCATAGGCTTCCACGCAAGACAGTTTGCAGGGCCTCCCATAGTTGACCGGGTTTGCAGCAACCAGGTATGGCAACAACCGAGGATGGCTTCCTTTCATCTTAGAGAATGGTGTGTCATCCAGCTTAGCCCAGGAGCAGTCAATAACAGCTACACCACAGTCTGCAACTATTTGTCTGAGGAAAACACAGAATGAACAACTTACAAACAAAGTAGTGTGAGGGTGGAGACGAATGCCGCATACACACGACCAAACTTTCCGGCAGACTAGGTCCGACGGAATTAGCCCGTCGGACAATCTGATCGCGTGTGGGGTAATCCGGTAGTTTTTCTTTAAAAAAAATCTGAGGACCTAGAAATAGAACATGTTTCAAATCTATCCGACGGACTCAATTCCTAATCGGGAAAACCGTTCGTCTGTGTGCTGGTCCGACGGACCAAATACGACGCAAGGGCAGCTATTGGCTACTGGCTATTGAACTTCCTTTTTTAGTCCCGTTTAAGTCATCATGGATCTAGTCCGTTTGTATGTGGCCAAGTCCGTTCGTTCAGAAAGTCCGTCGGAACTCCGCCGAAAGTCCGTCGGGAAGACCGTCGGACCTAGTCTGCCGGAAAGTCCGGTCGTGTGTACACAGCATGACATTACTGGTAGATATTTAGAATGACATATTATGCATTATTCTCAAAGAAATCATTGTTGTTCACAGACACTATAGGTGTTGCAGATAATTTTCAGTGTGAATGTTTCAAGCACTAGTATGATCACTGAGGAGTGTCCAGAAAGAAGAACATGTGTAAGTGAATCTACAATTTATTTTTACAAGGATTGCCCAGCAATGTCCTGGCCTTAGACTTTCATATTCAACAATAAGACCAAATTCTGTAAATAAGAAATCAGATTTGTCTGACAACTTCTGTCTTTCATGAATCCATGCTGTCTGTTACTTAAAATATTTTTTCCAGCAAGAACTTGTCTATGTGGTCTTTTATTAAACTCTCCAGTATCTTCCCAACTATAGAAGTTAAACTAGCAGGTCTATAGTTACTTGGTTGCCTTTTTAAATATAGGCACCACATTGGCCTTACGCCAATTCAGTGGTACTATTCCCGTCATTAACAAGTCCCTAAAAATTGTAAACAATGGCTTTGAAATGACAGAGCTCAATTCTTTTAGGATCCGTGGGTGGATGCCATCTGGTCCAGGTGCTTTATCCATCTTTATTCCATCTAAATATTTCTGGACCATATCACTTTTGAGCCATTGTGGATAATTTACCATCCCCATTATGGTCCATGAGCTCCCCTATGCTCCTTTGTATACACAGAGCTGAAGAAAGTATTTAAAAAATGTGCCTTCTCTTTGTCCCCAGTCACCCTCTCTAGATTATTTTGTGACTCAGAAGCTTTGGTTAATTGATAATGTAGATTGTGTATGAGCAGTAGAGGGTTGTCAAACAGTATACAAAGCCAAATTCTCACACCTTTTTATTTCTTTATAGTTCTACATTTTGTTTTATATATGATTTGTGCATGAAAATGCCATTTCTTCCAGTAAAAATGTTTTCTGCCCTCCCACTTCAGTGCTCTGTGCTGGCATTGGTGAGTAACAACCACACCTCCTATCCCATGTTTTCTTACACAGGCTTGTATCGCAAAGGAAAAGAGGGTGTGTGCCTAACCAGTTCTGTCACTGAATATCGATTACTGAGAGCAGCGGCCAGTCATCGATACCCTGCAAAACTACTGCAACAGGAAAATGGAAGACTGTAAAAATTAAGATTGTTAGTATAATGTCTATTTAATTGCATATCTAATTCTTTGACTAAAACTGCTCTTAAACCCCTTCCTATTCTCTCTAAGTGAGTCTTGATGCTGGAACTGACTTCCCGATCACATGATCACTGTGACTGGCCAGCTCCCAATCAAAAACAGAGACCACGAGTTGTCTGACAGATCGGTCACTGTGCTGGAAGCACGCAGTGAGTGTGCTCTCAGCACAGAAACCTCAGTTCCCATGGATGCACATGTGCAGCAAGTGGCCACCCTGCTGCCACACATATGCATTATGTGGTGGGCAAGAGGTTCATTAAAATAAAGATTATTAAAAATTGAAAGTCTCACATTCACATACTTGTCAGCAGGAGAGACACACACAGTCCCCATAGGGCTCAGAATGATGCCGTTGAACCTTTGGTTTATTCTGAGATTCCTGACAAAACCTTTCCGCGCCAGCTTCCGACCTGTACACCTCTTTGGGTCACAATGTCCTAACTCCCACATTGCCAATGGACAGGGAAACTTCACCTTTGTCTCGCCATCATCTTCTGCACCGTCTCCCTGAATACTAGCTTCCAAGACAAATGAAGAAATAGAAATAAGAATGTAAACAATTACTTCTAGAAGGTCCAACACCAAGCTTAACATGTAAATACAATGTTCTGGAAAGAAATTTCCTCTATCACCTGCCTGCTTATTGGACTAAAAATCTGTAGTATCATCATTGTTTATTGAGCATGCACATGACACAAGAAGCATTAAAGCTGAAAAAGGGGCATGTGCAGAGTGGCTCGATGTGTGAATCAAATTACTGGCAAAACAGAATTACAGATTGGAAATATCAATCTTCTAACAGTGAATGCCAGGCAGCTAGCATCTAAGGAGAGCAAATGTTTCTATTATTAGAGGTTTATCAAGAATAGATCCCACAAAATTGATAATTTATTGTTGGTTGGAAGCTAGCAGTTTTATGATTGGTAATTGAGTGTGGGGGGGGTCTCCAGACTTGTTGTGAGATTTGTTGTTTACAAGTTAAAAAACAGTTTTTTTTTGGTAGAAAATTACTTAGAATCCCCAAACATTATAAAAAAATTTTTACAATACTTTCTGTCACACCGTATTTACGCAGTGGTCTTACAAGCGCACTTATTTGAATTAAAAAATAAGACAACAGTAAAGTTAGCCCAATTTTTTTTATATTGTGAAAGATAACATTACAACGAATAAATTGATACCCAACATGTCACACTTCAAAATTGTGCCTCGTGAAATGGCGACAAACTTTTACCCTTAAAAATCTCCATAGGCAATGTTTAATAAATTCTACAGGTTGCATGTTTTGATTTACAGAGGAGATCTAGGGCTAGAATTATTGCTCTCACTCTACCAATCGCGGCGATACCTCACATGTGTGGTTTGAACACCATTTTCATATGCAGGAGCTACCCACGTATGTGTTCGCTTCTGCACGCGAGCTCCGTGGAACAGGGGGCATGTTTAAAACATTTTTTTTTCATATTTATTTTACCTTTTATTTTTACACTGTTCTTTTAAAAAAAAAAAAAAAAATTGTGTCACTTTTATTCCTATTACAAGGAATGTAAACATCCCTTGTAATAGAAAAAAAAAGCATGACAGGTCCTCTTAAATATGAGATCTGGGGGTCAAAAAGACCTCAGTTCTCATATTTACACTAAAATGCAATAAAAAAATTTACCCTTTTAGACTTATGGGCGGAAGTTATGGAACAGTTCTGGAGACATTTTAACGTCACTTCCACCCAGCAATGGTATGGAGATGGGTGGGGGCCATCTTCCCCTCCTTCGCCTCCATACCAAGCATGGATGAACATTCGATCGCCTCCGCCGACAGTTCCAGTAAGCGGCGGAGGGCACCGGAGCGCTGTGGGAGGGGGCTGATAAAAGCGATCATGCGGCGAACCTGCCGCAGAGACCGCTAATATCGGAATCCGGACCGCTGGCCGAAAAAGAGGCATGCCCTTAATGATAACTGTCACATATGCTCTCAACTGAACTGTCAAGCCATCAGATGGTTGGTTGATGAAAATGCAGGTGAATCATTACAGGCACAGAATGAAGGGGGAAAAAAGTGTAGAAACTGGCATCTACACAGAACTGGGGGCACTCACCCTGGGCATAGGTGAACAGAACTGTGCTTGAGATTGATTGCCCCCCCTTGCCCACTTCCAACTAAGCAAGTGTTCCCAGACACACTTTCATTATCACCTCTGTTCGGCAGATGTTTTGTGCTCAGGCACAATTCTCGAACACAATGAAACAAACCATTGTGGGCCACAAATGAAAATGGGCCTCTTTCAATTGGTTCTGAGCATGGTATGCTTAATTGATCTTGGGCACAGTTCAAAGCCTTCACACTACACAAATGAACCAGACCAATCGGATGAACCATGCCAGGGAATGGATAACAACTCTCAGTTTGAACCCTTAAAGTTTCAACATTTGGTATTGAATTCCAGAGGGAGGGTAGTAGATCTCCACATACCCTGTTTTTTCTACAGCAAATATAAACCCTCACTAAATGACAAATGACTGTGTATTAAAAAAAAGTTGGATTTTTTTTTTTTTCATAAAATAGTTTTTCCTTTTTTTCTCATTTGTAATATATCGGTGCTACTGATATCCTGCAGACTCTTTTCAGCCACTTCCTATACTCCTGTGTACCATAGTATACAGTAAGGATGAGCTCCGGCGTGTTCGCATGCTCCACATGCAGTGCCCGCCAGAAGTCGGCGCTAATCACAGGCAGTGAGACATTGCCCGATCTCTGCAGCTGCGCATCGGGGCAATGTCTCACTGCCTGTGATTAGCGCAGCGATGTGCCAACTTCCTGGCGGGCTCTACACGTGGAGCATGCGAACACGCCAGAGCTCATCCTTTGTAAACAGACTTAAAAAGTCTCTGGCACCCAGAGATGTAAAAAAGCAGAATGCAGCATGCAGAGATGTTCTTTGAGTCGGGACTTCATGTCAGCAGATCATAGGCAGGAAAGTAAGTAAATAAAACACTAGTTCCAGGACTGTGCACTATGACTAGGTTCACACTTGTGCGACCTGCGTTCTGCATGTAGGCAGCACATTCATTTCAATGGACTGTCCTACCCGCAAAAACACAGGTAAAGAAATCCCTGACTATTTTGTTAAGTTGCACCACACTGAATCACATCGTGACTGTGTTTGCCATTGCATGGGGGTGCCATTAAGAGATAATGGCACCCTCACGTGTCTGCTAAAGAGTCATGTGTTTTGCCTGCAGGTTGGAAATGTGCAAGATTTTACAAGCATTCCTGCCTCTCAATGGAACGTTGCCTTCATGGAGCTCACTGTTATTGAAAGGAATGTATCTGCACATTATACAAAATATGAAGCATGTAAATTACCATCACATGGATAAAAACAGACATTACCATCTAATGCTTCATGGACTTCACTGGCAAAGCTCTCTAGACTTTTAGAGGGCCTCTTGAACCGAGATTCTTTCTGTTTTGGTCTGCCGTCTTTCTGAGGTTTCTTCTTTCCCATTGTGATGTGTCACTGAAATACAAAAAAGACAAAAACAAACTATACCTAAAATAGAGCTGGAGGTTGTCATAACAATCAGCCTACTCCAATCTGGTGGAATTCCCACATTATGCCCCATACACACGGTCGGACATTCCGACCACATAATCCGTCTGATTTTTTTCCGACGGATTTTGGCCGAAACTTGTCTTGCATACACACGGTCGCACAAAGTTGTCGGAAAATCCGATCGCTCCGAACGAGGTGACGTACAAAACGTACGACGGGACTACGAAGAGGCCAGTAGCCAATAGCTTTCATCCCCAAATTTATTCTGAGCATGCGTGGCACTTTGTGCGTTGGAATTCTCTACACACGATCGGAAAAAGTCTGATCGGATTTTGTTGTCGGAAAATTTTGGGTCCTGCTCTCAAACTAGAGCCCACACACGATTGGATTTTCCGACAACATAATCCGATCTGACTTTTTCCATCGGAATTTCCGACCGTGTGTACGGGGCATTAGTGTTCTATACTATTACCAAATAGCACTCCAGCCAAAGCATTCAGTTTTAGTTTTTAACAGGGAAGGGTTAGAGCACCCTGGCAGGGTTATAAGCCAATCTCTGTTCCAGTTTAGGGGGAGTTTTTCCTATTTCCTGTTCCAGGGACAGTAGTCACAGAGTCTCTCCAATGGGGGCCAACACAACAATAAAAACATGCAGTAAAACCTTGGTTTGAGAGTTTTGCAAGACAAGCTAAATTTTTTCATAAATTTTGACTTTATATACAAGCAATGTCTTGATATACAAGTATTGTCAAGTCACAACTGAGTATAAAAGAGAAGAGAGGCGCTTCTAAGTGTAGCAATATGGTTACATTTAATAAAGGTACAACATTTAGCAACTCACATGGTTGATCATTAAAACAGGCACATCTATGTATGCAGGCATCCAGGGTAAAGCTGTCCACATAGACCATGGATTACAAGCATATTTCCGGAACAAATTATGCTCGCAATCCAAGGTTTTACTGTATAATAAAGTAGGAGGGGGTTTAAAGCACCCTGATTAAGTTCCAAGTCAGATGAAAAGTGTTGGTGCAAATCCCTCCTCTGTGAGGGGGTGGATTATGACACATGTCTCTACCCTAAGCTATGGACAATTAGAGACAGCACTGACAGGTCGAGGCATGGACACCCCTAGACCTATGAATCTATGCTGTGCTACCTGGTTCAAAGCCGTCTGTTAGCATATCTTGTAAGTTGCGAGATGGACTTGGTTTTTCAGCACATCCCACAGATCCTCAATGGATTGAGATCTGGAGGCCAAGTTAACACCTTAAACCATTCTTGCATCTTTTTTGCAGTGTGGCATGGCACATTATCCTACTGAAAGAGCCCGCTGCCATCATGGAATACCATTTCCATGAAGGGGGGTATTTGGTCAACAAAAATGTTTAGGGAGGTGGTAAAGCGATTGTAAAGTCCGTTTTTTTTTTCTAAATAACTAACATGTCATACTTACCTCTACTGTGCAGTTGGTTTTGCACAGAGCAGAGCAGCCCGGATCCTCCTCTTCTCGGGTCCCTTGTCCATTCAGTCATGGAGCCCCGGCCCCCTCTCGCTGATTGGCTAACAGTCTTTGATTGACAGCCGCGGGAGCCAATGGCACTGCTGCTGTGTCTCACCTAATCAGAAGGTGAGATGGCTAAGACACTCATAGACATCACTGGAGAGAGATGGGGCTCAGGTAAGTAATTAGAGGGTGCTACACACGGAAGTTTTTTTTTTTTTTATCTTAATGCATTCTATGCAAAACCTCCTGCCTTTAGAAACCCTTTAACATCCACATGAATGGCAGGATGTGAGGTTCCCCAGCAGAACATTGCCTAAAGAATCACACTGCCTCTGCACGCTTACCTTCTTCCGATACTACATCCTGGTGCAATCTCGTCCCCAGACAAGCCCAGAATGAATGAATCCTGATGAAGGGGCCCTACGTGACTCTGAAACGTTGCTGAACTTTGCTGTGATGTGATTGTTTATTAAAACTTTGGACCATTTATGGAGTTTCCTGGTGTGTTAGTGATTAGAGATGAGCTCAGGCGTGTTCAGAATCCCACCTGCCCGTTCCTGCCAGGAAGTCGGCAGTGCACAGCGCTAATCACAGGCAGTGAGCCATTCCTCTATCTCTGCAGCCGTGCATTGGGACAATGTCTTACTGCCTGTGATTAGCGCTGTGCAGTGCCGACTTCCTGGTGGGCTCTGCACGTGCTAGTTGCGAACACGCCTGAGCTCATCCTTAGCTCTCTTCCCCAGGTAAGCGACACACACACCCGGCCATCCACATGATGTAAAAGAAAATGTTATTTATCAGATTAGGCCACCTTCTACCATTGCTCTGTGGTCCAGATCTGATGATCACATGCCCATTGTAGGCACTTCTGGCTGTGAACATGGGTCAGCATGGGCACCCTGACCACACTACACAGCCCCATACACAACAAGCTGCAATGGCCATTTTTTCTGCTTTCAACTACATGGACAACATGCTTACTTGCCTCCTATTATATCCCACCCACTTTCAGATGCCATTCACGTAAGGATATAATTAATAGGTATATACCACTGACAGGTACAGTGAATACTATCAGCCATAACATTATGACCACTGACAGGTACAGTGAATACTATTTTATATATATATATATATATATATATATATATATATATATATATATACACACCTTTGTGTGTGTACTCTCTCTCTCTTACCTCTCAGCAGCTCACATGTGTTTTCTTCCAAAACAACTTTTAGGTTTACCTCCCTGCCTTCCCTAATCTTTTTGAATGCATTTACTCCTCTGTAGTCTTCGGCGTTTTATAAAAAAACACCCTATTACACAGACAGTGTTATAGCTATTACATATAATGTACCATATATTCATGCACAGACCTTTATTTTCTCAGTATAGTTATATTACAAAAGCAAACATGTATCAGCCCTCCCACTTCACTTACAATGTAGGCTCAGTGACGTGACATAGAAAATTGAGGTCCTGTCTCTGGCTTGCTGTAGGGCTGTGCTTCCGGGTGGTGGAGGGGGTCATGTGACTGTAGTAGGAAGGGGTCATGTGACTACAGTATGGAGGGCTGGCTGTGTGTGTTGTTGCTCTTAGGTTAGTGTGTTGTGTGTTGTGTGTTTCTCCTCCAGTGCTGAGCTGTTGTTGTGTACTGCTTGGTCCTGTGAAAGCAGTGTTGTAGAGGTGTGACACTGCTCTTCCCAGCCTGCTCAGACACCTCTGGATAGCTTCATACATTGCTTGTTTCATCTTAGTATATACACAGGGTTTTTAGATAGGAAGGGAAGTGGCCTATAGCTTTTACCTGCTCCCAGTGTTTTCCATGTTGTCAGCAGTCACCAAGGAAGTTCTTCCTTGGCTTTCGTCTTCTTTCTAATAATTATTTGTAATAACTTATCTCTTGTATTTTAGTCCACAATGCAGCTGCAACCAAGATGAAGATTGTGGAAGAACCCAACAGCTTTGGGTATGTAGAGTTTTATTTATCACCTTTTACCACCATCACTGCTTAGAAGTCACTATGGGGTTTATTTACTAAATCCACTTTGCACTTGGAAGTGCATTCGCTGTAGATCTGAGGGGGACATCCAAGGAAAATAAAAAAACAGTATTTTTGCTTTCACGTGATTGGATGATAAAATCAGCAGAGCTTCCCCTCATTTCAGAGATTCCCCTCAGATCTACAGCGACTGCACTTGTAGTGTAGACTGGATTTGCCTTTAGTAAATCGACCCCTATGTGTGTATACAGCGGATATAAAAATTCTACACACCCCTGTTAAAATGTCAGGTTTCTGTGATGTAAAAAAATGAGATAAAGATAAATAATTTTAGAACTTTTTCCACCTTTTTAATGTGACCTTTAAACTGTATAACTCAGTTGAAAAACAAACGGAAATCTTTTGGGGAGGGGGGAGGGGGTAAAAAAAAAAAAATGTTGTTGCATAAGTGTGCACACCCTCTTATAACTGTAGCTCTGTTCAGAAGTAAGCAATCTCATTCAAACTCATGTTAAATAGGAGTCACACCTGCCGTCATTTAAAGTGCCTCTGATTAACCCCAAATAAAGTTCAGCTGTTCAAGCAGGTCTTTTCTGACATTTTCTTAGTCGCATCCTACAGGAAAAGCCATGGTCCGCAGAGAGCTTCTAAATGGGGCTAAAACAACAAATCGATTATGAAAATGGCTGTCCCTATTTTCATAATCAATTAATCGGCCAGCTGATTAGTTGGCATGCATTATTTTGTTTACATTTCAGGAAATACAGTGAAGCACACCGTCCATACATGTCAGTTAGTGCCTGAGAACTTGTGAATGTGTGAGGAGCAATGCCTTGTGGGACATGTAGTCCTGAGCAGGAAGTGAGTGGTTCTAAAGGCAGAATTTTTTTATTTTTTTTTAACTTGCTATAGGGGCACTCTATTGTCTACTTTGCAGCTTGCTATTGGGGCACTCTGAAGGCAGGAGGAGCCAGAAGCTTCAGTGGGGGATTCCTTTGACTAAGACGTTTTCTATTCTGCTCCTTCAAATTTTCCTGTCACTGTGGTTGAAAATGAATGTTGATTTGACCCCACTAAAAATTAGAAAATGAACAAACGTTCTTAACATTTTTTTTTGAAGGATGACTTTGTTTTTGTATGGCCAGCATACAGTAAGTGACAGCAGGCGCAGGTAGCTTTTATTAAGCCACCTGCCTATGACAAGAGAGTCTGTCATACATAATATATAACAGTTCTTTCTGAAAATCCACAAAACAGTCTTTCATTTGTTTTATTTAAAGAAAAAATTTGAGTCTGATATTTACCAGATTCAACCGCTAATAGTATATACAGTATATCTCTTCTGTCTGTTATTCTCAGAGGGGATTAGAGATTTTGCTAGAGAACCATATAGTTGGTTATTTACTACTGCATATAGATATAATAATATAATATAGATACCATATTTATCGGCGTATAACACGCACTTTTTCCCCCTTAAAATCGGGGGGGAAGTCGTGGGTGCGTGTTATACGCCGATCCCCCAAAAAAAGTGACGAAAAAAAACGAGCGCCGCCGAAAAAGACCGATCTGACTGTTCGGCTCCGCTCGCAGTCAAGCCTCCCTGCTCTCGCTTCCGAAACAGCAGGGAGGCGGGACTGCGAGTGGAGCCGAACAGACGGCTCGGGCTTTTCCGGAAGCGCTCGGTTTTTTAATGGCGGCGCCCGCTCGTTCTTCTCCGGCGGGAAATTTAAACATGCCACAGACGCTGACAAGCTGCAAAAGACACTGACAAGCTGCAAATCACACTGGGCAAGGCTGCAAGACACACTGGGCAAGGCTGCAAATGACGCTTAAATGTAATTTTTTTTTTTTTCCCTAAACTTTCCTCCTAAAACTTTTTTTCCTTAAAATGCCCTCCTAAACTTGGGGTGCGTGTTATACTCCGGTGCGTGTTATACGCCGATAAATACGGTATATAAGATTAAATTGCCTTTTATTTTAAACTTTACATAATAACTAAATTACACACCACACTTTTTTTAAGGTTAGTATCCGATTAATGGATTAATAAAAATAATCAGCCATAATCCGATTATGAAAATAATCGTTAGTTGCAGCCCTACTTCCAAAGCATCAGAGGGTTCTCATTGTTAAAAGGTATCAGTCAGGAGAAGGGTACAAATGAATTTCCAAGGCATTAGATATACCATGGAACACAGTGAAGACAGTCATCATCAAGTGGAGAAAATATGGCACAACAGTGACATTACAGAGAACTCGACGGCCCTCCAAAATTGATGAAAAGAAGAAAACGGGTCAGGGAGGCTGCCAAGAGGCCTGCAGCAACATTAAAGAAGCTGCAGGAATATCTGACAAGTACTGGCTGTGTGGTACATGTGACAACAATCTCCCATATTCTTCATATGTCTTTGCTTTGGGGTAGAGAGGCAAGACGGAAGCCTTTTCTTGTAGAGAAAAACACCCACGGCTGGTTAAATTTTGCAAAAACACATCTGAAGTCCCCCAAAAGCATGTGGGAAAATGTGTTATGGTCTGATAAAACCAAGGTTGAACTTTTGGCCATAATTCCAAAAGATATGTTTGGCGCAAAAACAAAACTGCACATCACCAAAAGAAAACCATACCCACAATGAAGCATGGTGGTGGCAGCATCATGCTTCTGGGCTGCTTTTCTTCAGCTGGAACAGGGGCCTTAGTCAAGGTAGAGGAAATTATGAACAGTTCCAAATACCAGTCAATATTGGCAAAAAACATTCAGGCTTCTGCTAGAAAGCTGAACATGAAGAGGAACTTCATCTTTCAGAATAACAACAACCCAAAGCATACATCCAAATTAACAAAGGAATGGTTTCACCAAAAGAAGATTAAAGTTTTGGAATGGCCCAGACCTGAATCCGATTGAAAATCTGTGGGGTGATCTGAAGAGGGCTGTGCACAGGAGATGCCCTTGCAATCTGACAGGTTTGGTGTTTTTGCAAAGAAGAGTGGGCAAATATTGCCAAGTCAAGATGTGCCATGCTGATAGACTCATAACTAAAAAGACTGAGTGCTGTGATAAATTCAAAAGGTGCTTCAACAAAGTATTAGTTTAATGGTGTGCACACTTGGCAACCATATTATTTTATTTTTTTATTTTTACTTCCCTCCACCCAAAAGATTTCAGTTTGTTGTTCAACTGAGTTGTACAGTTTATAGGTCACATTAAAGGTGGAAAAAGTTCTGAAATTATTATTATTTTTTTTTTTTTTTTTTTTTACATCACAGAAACCTGCCATTTTAACAGGGGTGTGTAAACTTTTTATATCCACTGTATATGTATTATATATTTTATAAAACACAAGTTTTTATATAAGGGGAACCTTGCATATGCAAGGGAGCTTAACCACTTGCCATCCATCCACAGTGCATTTTACTGCGAGTGGGTGTCAGCTGCAGGCACTTATGTACTGGTACATCGCTGCACAATGGCACGCACCAATCCCGTGACCGGTGTGCACAGTGGACACAGCGCATTATGACGCTTGGTACTCGGATGCTGTGAGTGGCCAGATTGCTATGACCAATCATAGCGGTCACATGATTACATGTAAACTAAACATTTGTGATTGGCTTCCATTTATAACTGCTTACTATTGTGACACTGGGATTGGCCCACAGCTATCGCATAGTACCTGGCACCCTTTACCATGTGTTTTTAACTGTAGCCAATCGCAGATCACAATAGTTAGTAAGCTTAAAACTATTGCTTATAACTGTGATCATCACTGTTATAAGCAGTAACAGTAGAAAAAAAAAATCCCTGATCACCACTCCACAGTAGACATGTAGTAGAATACATTTTGGCCTAAATTTATGAAGAAACTTGATTTTATTGGATACATTTTATAACGGAAACTAGAAAAATATTTGAGGATTTCCTTTTGGAAATTTTCGGCCTCTATTTTTCACACGCGCGCGCGCGCACACACACACTGGAGTTACACATAGCAGTGCAATAGTTTAATCTCCTCACCTCTTCTGCTGGCTGTCACTGTGCTGAGCATAGGAAAGCATATAGGCTTGTACAGCACATAGCTGCAGTGTCCTAGTCTGCAGCCTGTGCTCACTGGTCTGGCTGGGGATCCTGTGTGTGGTGAGCACTGAATGTCCTGCTGTTGCCCTTGCATGCCGGCCAGTATCAAATCTCCTGTGGTACAGATGGGCTCAGAATGTACTTTATGATTCAACTCTCTTGAATAGTCCTTATACTGCGCAAAAAGCCAAGTGAGAAAAAGGCCCTCTTGGTGTTGTGCTCAGTCTCACTGTTCCTTGCTGTGTCCTTGTGTGCCTGATTGGCCAAGTACTTATGGATTTAGAAATAGAACTGCATTTGTGTACTAGTAAAACACATTTTTGAACTTTCGTGTGTTTTGGTTCTCCTTCTGTCTCCACTTAACATAGATTTTTCAAGCTGGCTGATGCCTGTCCCCGAGGGGACCCCCGCTTTGTGTAGCGCTGCTGATCCTAGGCCACTGGGCACAAACAAAGACCTTGTTTATTAAGGCTGCATTCACACCTGAGCGTTTTCAGCTCATAAAACGCCTGAAAAAAAAAACGCCTGAAAAACGCCCAACAAGCAAAATCCCATTCATTTCAATGGCACCTGTTCACATCTGAGCGTTTTGTCCCCTGAAACAAAAGGCCAGAAAAACTCCCTAAGCTCAAAAAAGAACATGAGCTTCGTTGTGGCAGATTACAGGTGTTTTTTCTGCCTTTTACATTGGTGACCTGAACAAAATTGTGGCAAAAATGCGTTTTAAACCGATCAGGTGTGAATGCAGTCTTAAGGACAACATGCAGCAAAGGAACTACTGTCATTTAAAGTTATTCAGCACTTCCATTGAAATCTTTATTTAACATCCCCAGCCTGGAACTCAAGTTTACTTTAATGGCTTCAATAAATCTGCTTTTAGGTTGTTGACGGGTTTGCAAATATTTCATAAACACTTTGTTGTACAAACGGCTCTTTCACATACTGAAGCCTGTATAGTATATATAGATATAACAAATACCACAGGAATCAAAATATATACCGCCCCTATTTTGATGCCTCCCACTGCGCTCAAGTGCTGATAGAAATCTAAACTAAAGCTGCCACTTAAAAAGAGAAAGTGTTAAAGTGAATTTACAAACAAATCTTAAAACTCAAAAGACTTACAGCAAATAGTGGCGCTACAATGTGTATCATATATCTGTTTACAGATATGATACACATTGTAGCGCCACTATTTGCTGTAAGTCTTTTGAGTTTTAAGATTTGTTTGTAAATTCACTTTAATAGTATATAGATATACAAGAAAGTATAAAAGTGTTTGTTACCACATGTCATATTCCTGATATGTCTATTTGTATCATGTTCTTGTGTTAAAGAGCAGCCTGTTCTATTTGCTTTATGAGAAATACCTGGGGATCCTACCAAACCCCCTTCTATTTCAAGCTGAGGATGCTAGGCATAGAAGCACATCCATCCCAGGGTGTAAGTAAAACCAGTTAATTGGTCTCTGTACAGTACATCAGTGTGTGTGATGAGTGATGTTAACTTCTAATCAAATCATTTTAGTAATGTTGACTTCTAATTGAAAAATCCATTTCTGTCAGGTTGAACAATCCATTTTTATCACATACAAACAAGCTACAACCAAGGACATCTCCTTCACCACGTTCAGGTAATGTGTGTGTGTGTGTGTGTGTGTGTGTGTGTGTGTGTGTGTGTGTGTGTATGTGTATGTTGCACCGATACCGAGTATTTGCACAAGTATCAGTACTTGTGCAAATGCACCAATACTTTCAGGCTCGATTCTTTGAGCTGTCAGTGGGTCTCCCCTAGTGTTAAAGAAGTCCGGTAATTGGAGCTGCCAAAAAAAAACAGCCGGCAAAGTTTATTAACAACATTGCTCAGCCCTGAAACACTAAAATAAAAAGAAACATTGGGGGTTATTTACTAAAGGCAAATATACTTTGCACTACAAGTACAAAGTGCACTTGGAAGTGTCGCTGTAGATCCAAGGGGGACATGAAAGGAAAATAAAAAACAGCATTTTAGCTGGCACATGATTGGATGATAAAATCAGCAGAGCCTCCCCTCATTTCAGATTTACAGCAACTGAACTTCTAAGTGCACTTTGCTCTTGTAGTTTGCACTTGTAGTGCAAAGTGGATTTGCCTTTCGTAAATAACCCCCATTGTTTCTTTTTGTATATTTCTGTTTCTTCATCTGCAGATCAAAGGGATGAACAAATGTTCCTCTGTTTAACCCCTTAATAACTCTTAATTTACTCTAATCAGCCTCAATTAACTCCCTATTCTCCTCCATTTTAATTATTATTTTCCTGCTTTCTTTTTTTTTTTCTTTTGTTTGTCTATTTTATGAACGATAAACAATTAAAACTTTTTTTTTTTTTTTTTTGCTTTGTTAGTGAATATTTTTACATACACACACACACACACACACATATATATATATATATATATATATATATATATATATATATATATATATATATATATATATATATATATATATATATATATATATATATATATAAATTTCACATTAAAAAGGCGCTAAATTAAAAAAAAAAAAAAAAAATCCTATTTATTTCATTTGTAAATAACTTTCCAATGCTTTGTACCATTGCTGACAGCTGAAGTGTAAACAAAACAGTTGCAGTAGGTATCGGGTACTTGGGTAGAGCATTACATTGAACAATACAAAGTTCCCCAGTACTTTTATCCTGCTAGTCAGCACAAAAAACACTGTTTTTAGGTTTCGGTTAAAATGCATATGATGTCACAATACTTCAAGGCAGAAAACTGCGTTCCCTTACCCTATGTAACCTCTCAACATGGGTCATATATATATATATATATATATATATATATATATATATGAATACATTGAGACCAGGCTTACCTTGGAGGTAATCCTATCCTCATTAAAGGGTCACTGTCATAAGAGGACCATGGAGGCCGCCACTAATGGCCTTTCCTTTGGGAATGTTCTCTGGCTCTTATGTTGATGCTTTGGTTTCTATGCTATCTGAATGGCTGTCCAACATTTTTTTGACATTTCATTTACAGCATGCTGTTCTGAATGTGTTATTGCAGAATGTTTAAGTCAGACACAACCAGGCAAATAGTATTATCAGGAGACCAGCAATGGCAGCCCTCATACTTTTTGTCATGATAGGTTCACTTTAAAGATACAGAAGTCCTGATTTGCTCAAGACAGTGGAAGGTTCTTTTGCCCCTATCCCCTTCCCCAGTGTTTGCACCAAATCCAGCAATACATTGCAGCCACTAGTATTATATGGTTTCAGATTTACACGCCACCATACCACAAAGATAGACACACACACATAAGCTGGGTAGGTGTTTTCCTCTGAAAAAGGCTTGGATGTTGAGTTACTGTTTTTCATCTCTACAGGCCCATCACACCTTTTCAGATTGGCTGGGAAGTGTTTCAATTTTATAGAATCCACGTAAGTTGATGCAAAACCTGTGACTGCCAGTAGATCCAGTTAAATTGTACAGATTTCTTCACAGACATACCATATGTTAAATGTGACTACAGAAGAATAGTAAGGGCTTTTCTGTAAATTCTAATGGCAGGGCTGTTTATTTGTAAGTTATGACATTACATTAGAGTCCAGTAGGAAGAATGCTACTCTTGCAGATAGCTGAAAAGTTACTTGATGTCATGCCACTGTCCCTGCTACGTGATTTTGGCCCTGGAACTTTGCAGGGATCATCAAATGGGAGGTCAGTCAGCCACATCTCAAGGAACCCCTAGCAACCTATAAAAGAACCCGGGTTGAGAATGGTTGATCTAGTGCATCCAATGTATGGTGCATTAACCACTTCAGCCCCGGACCAATTGGCAGCCAAAGGACCAGGCCCCTTTTTGCGATTTGGCACTGCATCGCTTTAACTGACAATTGCGTGGTCGCGCGACATGGCTCCCAAACAAAATTGGCGTCCTTTATTTCCCACAAATAGAGCTTTCTTTTGATGGTATTTGATCACCTATGCGGTTTTTATTTTTTGTGCTATAAACAAAAATAGAGCGACAATTTTGAAAAAAATGCAATATTTTTACTTTTTGCTATAATAAATATCCCCAAAAAATATATAAAAAAAACATTTTTTTTCCTCAGTTTAGGCCCATACGTATTCTTCTACATATTTTTGGTAAAAAAAAATCGCAATTAGCGATTATTGATTTGGTTTGCGCAAAAGTTATAGCGTTTACAAAATAGGGGATAGTTTTATAGCATTTTTTATTAATTTTTTTTTTTTTTACTAGTAATGGTGGCGATCAGCGATTTTTATTGTGACTGCGACATTATGGCGGACACATCGGACATTTTTGACACATTTTTGGGACCATTGTCATTTATACAGAAATCAGTGCTATTTAAATAGCACTGATTCCTATGTAAATGATGTAGTGATCTAATATAATCGTCGTTCCTCGTAGATGGTATATAGTTATTAAAAGTATTGTCTCCGCAGCAAAACCCGATTCTCCCAGAGAGAGATTTTATTGACTTCCAAAACAGAACATTCTTACAGACGACAAAATCCACCAGAGTACATGACAAAGAATATCTTCTCCTAGACCCGTCTTTCTCTCGACTAGCTGACAACCTGCCTGTCTTCTCATATACTGATCTGACACTGGGGGGGGGGGGTCAACCAAATGTTTACCATGAATACCCCCCTCAATTCTAATTACCATCAGTAAATAAAAAGGCTATCCCTCACACACACAACTTGCATAAGATTTACACATCAAAGGGTAACAGATAACATTGCCTTTGATGTGTGCGACTACTGATTAGATTAAGAGATGACACCTGGACACCCTTTTGAGGTGTAGAATAGACTTGAATCCCCAATCTATATTCTTGCATAATGAATTTGTCTTAGAATGCCTAAATAGAATGCCTATACGAACTACATAAAAAACACTACATATATATATAAATATGTATATATATATATATATATATATATATATATATATATATATATATATATATATATATGTATACATATATATATATATTAGATATAATATACTACATATACCCCCACTTGGGTCGTTTCTAACTACTAGAACTGACCCATAAATCAAGCAACAAACATAGCATTACCGACTTGAGGTATTGGATGCTTCACAATGGCTCATATGAAATATAAAGTTGAAACTGGTTACATCTCTCTTCACCAGCCTCTAAAATATCCCCATGAAAAAGTCATTAGATAATATAGCTTTAGACCATGACTTGAAAAGGGTTTGGTAAACATCCTTGGCCCATGTAGCTGTTAGGCCTTATTATATCACATCAAGATCTTGAATATTGCACAAAAACGAGCTGATGTCACAGTTCATTCTTCAATTTTCAACTTCAACTTCATCACATCTCTCTTTGAAAGTAGACTTGGTGTGCTTGGTGTGCTGGGAGCTCCGATCCACATAAATCCAGGATTCCTCTCCAGGCTCAAGGTTTTCATTTTCTTAAAGATGCTTTTGCACAAATACCAGCAAATCCCGAAATTCTACTTCCATCTTTATAGTAAGAAGAACCATCCATGTACCAGCTCTCACTTTCAAGTTCAAAAAGGCTGAAAAAAACTGCTATTGCTGTACTTTGTAATTTGCTGTAGGCCGACTCCTCATTTCCATCCTTAATAGAGCAGTTGCTTGAATCATTCAGTCCATAATTCCACCTGAATGGTATACCAATCTATATACCAATCTATAATTCATATATCCATATAATCCATATATAATCCCCCACTTTCAGATAGAATCAGCTTGACATCAGCGTTTATCAGATCTTCTATCCAGACAAAGCAGCAGTGGAAAATCTTGCCAGTAAAGTTAGGTCTTTTTTTTCATCCATATGTCAATAATATTAATGACTGATTCAACAAAGTTTCAAATCATGACTGGAGTGATGAACTTCACTCACCCCTCTTATAAATTTAGGAAAACCACCCAACATACTATAATTTATGCTATGCCAAGCCATTGTGCAGCATCTCACCTTAGATGTCAAATATATTGATCAATATGCAATATGTAATATGCAACATGTAATGTAACATGAAAAATTATTTTAGGTTTAAATGTTTCGCTCTGGTTTTAAGATAAAGTTCAAGAAATAAAACATGATAAAAAAAATTAAATTAAAAAATTAAAAAAATAGGGCTTGAAGAATAAAACTGGGAAAGGGTGAAAAAATAAAAAATAGGGAAAAGTCCATTGACAAAAAAAAAAAAATTTATGTTCCAAAAAAAAAGTGTCCATTGCTTGATGAATATTGAGAGAGTCCATGATATTGTTTATTCAGCGTTTCTCCCCCACTAGCCAGAAATTTCAGCTTGCAGTTCACATGCTATTTACATGCAGAATCTCCAATATATCTGAAAGACAAAAAACTCTCCAACAAAACTAATTAGCAAGGTCCTTAAACACTGTTTGAAGTCAAAACAAAGGACTATTTACACATCCCCAGGTTGAAACTAAACCACCCCCACTGCTATAGAAGTGTTATTTGTATTCAAAAACAGATCTGGATAATGTAATCTGTTTAGCTGTCCCAGCAATGTGTAATGTTCCATTTTCATTTTATCGTACTCAATCTTCAAGTGGTCATATTTCTGTTTTAACTGAGAAAATGGTATCCAAGCCTTAGATACCTTTTTATTATGATTTTGGTCAGCTCTGCTTTTCATATTAATATCACCTATATTTGACCTGGTGTCTCCTCTTTGATTGTTATCATAAGACATTATCTTTTGATCTTTATGTTCAGTATTTGTCCTAAACAATGTGGCTAAATCAATCTTGACAGCTTGCTCATTTGACTTTCTCCATAAATTGTCTGCTTTCAACAATACGTCTTTTAAATCATGGGGATTTGGGGTAACTAGTAAAATATTTTGTCTAATCTCTTCATTCAAAGCATGTAGAAATATACTCATATGTAACAAGCCACCATGCTCAAATGCAAGATTATTACTGACCAATATTTCCATAATAGATTTTATCCTTCCTGACAACTCGTAGGGAGATTCATTTTTCATTTGTTTGATCTTCCCATGAACAGTAACATCAGAACGTACACCATACAAAACACATAACAATTCCATCAACATGTCCCTTGTCCTCATTGGTTGAGTACAGATCTGCTTAATTCTCACCCAAAGACTATTTCCTATAGAATGTTGCATAACTCTGTCTAAATCAGATGGGTTGAGATTGTACATATCTCTGACATTCTGCAAGTCCCAAAACCATTTTAAAAATCTGTTTAAATCATGGCAGGGAATCATTCCTATTTCTTTAAGAATTGCATCTAATTCTTTTGGTTTCAAAGGCTTCATTACAAGCTGAACTTCACCTGTATTATTATTATTGTTATAAACTGTGGTGGTCACAGTGGGTGCGGCTGGCAATGAATTATCAGATTTAATATGAGGTTCTGTTTCATTTGATAGAATGTTTGTATTTGCATTTTGCTGCAGATTGCTGAATCCACGATTCGATGCATATCTGCATTCCTGAGATCTCTTCTCTAATTCCATAATTCTTAATTTCAATCTCTCATTTTCCTCTGATAATTCATTACAACGTTTAGACTTCTCAAGCAGAGCTTCCCCAATGGTGACTGCATGCAATTTTAAATTTACAGCCTCAGATTCTGATTGGTTTTGTAACCTCTGACAAACCTTGTTGCTATTATCAACTGCACTCTGTAACTGGGTAATTTCCTCAACCTTATCCTTCAACGAACTTTCCATTGTTAAACAGCAAGATAACAAGCCCTGTACAATACAACCTTTTCTTTTACTTTCTGAAATTTTGCTATCAAAAACATTTTTCTCTAAAAATTCATTCATCATAGTCCATGTCTGCTTATATTTTTCTGGCACTTCATAAGGACCGCCATGACGCTTAATACATTTTAACACCCATCTGTTAACTTTATCAGTACTGACACTAGCTTCACACTGAGTAAGCATTTTTACTATATTATTAATAATTTAAAAAGAGAGAAATATTTTACTCACCGCATTAATTACTCCTTCAGCTTCCAGCTCAGGTCTTCTGGTACACGATACAGTCCTTTTTCTTCGTTTCCAGTCTCCAGAGAATAATTCTGGGGTTCCAAACTTGTTTGATTTTGTAGATCAGACTCTCTTATGTCACAACCAGACGTTAGAGTCACAGCACAGGTCTTGGGTCTCCATCAGACTTCTGTCCAACTCACGGATTGTTATCACCACGATTTCTAATACAAAGTCCTGAAAATGCTCTTCTGGTCGCTTGAACGGCACCAATGTAGTGATCTAATATAATCGTCGTTCCTCGTAGATGGTATATAGTTATTAAAAGTATTGTCTCCGCAGCAAAACCCGATTCTCCCAGAGAGAGATTTTATTGACTTCCAAAACAGAACATTCTTACAGACGACAAAATCCACCAGAGTACATGACAAAGAATATCTTCTCCTAGACCCGTCTTTCTCTCGACTAGCTGACAACCTGCCTGTCTTCTCATATACTGATCTGACACTGGGGGGGGGGGGGGTCAACCAAATGTTTACCATGAATACCCCCCTCAATTCTAATTACCATCAGTAAATAAAAAGGCTATCCCTCACACACACAACTTGCATAAGATTTACACATCAAAGGGTAACAGATAACATTGCCTTTGATGTGTGCGACTACTGATTAGATTAAGAGATGACACCTGGACACCCTTTTGAGGTGTAGAATAGACTTGAATCCCCAATCTATATTCTTGCATAATGAATTTGTCTTAGAATGCCTAAATAGAATGCCTATACGAACTACATAAAAAACACTACATATATATATATAAATATGTATATATATAATATATATATATATATATATGTATACATATATATATATATATTAGATATAATATACTACAAATGACAGTGGCAGTAAAGGAGTTAACCACTAGGGGGCAGGGAGGAGTTAGTGTGACGTGTTGTGTGTGTTTTTTTTACAGTAGGGGGCGTGGCTGACGTCTGACGTCACTGATCGGCTGTTCCCGATGACATGGAACAGCAGATCACTGACAGTCAGTGTAGGAAGCGCGGGGAGAGGTTTGTTTACACAGACCTCTCCTCGTTCTTCAGCTCTGTGACCCGATCGCGGGACACCAGCGGCGATCGGGTCCGCTGGTCCTGCGGCCACGGAGATCCCGACCGCATCGCGAGCACGCGACCCACGGCAGGCCTCTTAAAGGACCACGTTTTTTTTTTTTTTTTTTATTTCTTTTCCCATTGGAAGATTTCTCCTCTGTCCCTTTTTTCCATTGATAAATCAAAATTTTGGATTTTCCTTCACTTCTATTCCCTGCTGACAAATGGGTATGATGAACGTCTCCCACTCAGACACAGGGAACCATATAAAATGAACAGGAATTCTAACTCTTCCCTGCCCTGTACAAAACTAAAAAGCTATTTTCTGACTTTAGATACAGTGTACAGATAGATATAATGTACAGATATTTGCCTTAAACTTATTTTTCTGCTTGATGACAGGTACAAATATGAGTTCTGCCCATTTCACAATGTAACCCAGCATGAGCAGACCTATCGTTGGAACGCATACAGCGGTATTTTAGGGTGAGTGCTGATTACAAAGAGAATTCTTAATTCCATCTGCCTTGTTCAAACAGTTTATTTTATTCTTAGTTGCTAAAGCGTGGTAACCATTAGCAACCAAATATTAATTCTTTAGTGGTCTTCAGTGAACTCTGATTGGATCTGCTTTTAAGAATTTGCGCTTGATAGTTAAAGTGACATTAAACCTTAAATTTTTTTTTAATATTAAAATAACAAACATGTCATACTTACCTGCTCTGTGCAATGGTTTTGCACAGAGCAGCCCCCATCCTCTTCTTCTGGGGTCCCCTGCTGGCGTTCCAGGCTCCTCCTCTTTGGCAAGTGCCCCCATGGAAAGCCGATCCCAAGCTGCCCTGTCTGTGTCTATTTACACAGAGCGGGCGGCTCAGCCCCGCTTCCTCGGCACAGCATTTTCACCCCTCTTCCTTCCGGGGCCGTGAACTCCAGCTCTGCGCGCGGGAGTCGCCAGTCATGGCACGACCCCTAAGTCATTGATGCTTGTCTTTTTAGTAAATATCTCCTAAACCGTGGAGGTTTAGGAGATATTTCAAGCACCTACAGGTAAGCCTTAATATAGGCTTACCTGTAGGTAAATATGGTTGTACAGGGTGTACAACCACTTTAATGCTTTAGAACTACTTTTAAGAACTCTTTATAGAATCGTTCAGGAACTGGCCGACTTTTGGTACATGTGTACTGCTGCTGGCTTCTGTCGAACAGTCATGCTGAAAAACTGATGGCTGCAGGCGCATTCTGACGTCCCCCCGTCAGAATACAATAGCTCAGCGGGAGAAATCCCAGCATCACACATCGTTGTATTGATCCTGGGATCTGTCAGTTTTGTTTTGTTTAACCTGCTGGTCGAGCAGAAAAAAAAAATGTAAATAAAGGTGTATACCCAGTTTCAGGCCACATATGTCTGTCAATTCTGAAACCAATCGCTTTTTTTGTGTTCCGTTTTTAGGATATGGCAAGAATGGGAAATTGAGAACAATACATTTACTGGCATGTGGATGAGGGAAGGTGATGCTTGTGGAGCCAAAAATCGTCAGACAAAGGTTTGCCAGGATTCAGTGGGGTCCAATTAGTGAATATATATATACTGACTAGCTTAAAGGCTCAAAATTTTCCATGTGGTCAGGTTAACAAAGGACCATAATGCCCTTTGTTAGCTTGCCCTGCAAAATGCTTAATACAGGAACTGTTATCAGCACATGTTTTTTCTCACCTGAACCCAAGGATTTGATGCACCCAGGCTGTATTTTACCATAATGGTACTCTTGGGCCTGTGCTTGGGCCAGCAGCAAGCCTCAAAATGTAAAAACTGTGACTAGGAAAGCATAATCTCTATAAAGCCCTGCAAATGTGAGCCTGCCTTTATAGTAAACTTTTCAATATGTGTTTTTTTGGAGGGGGGATCTGGTCATTAATATTGTGGGGTGTTGCTGACGAACAGATGGTGACAAAGCAATATGTCATAATATAGATCTTGTTGTAATGGACTCATTTAGAGGAACCAAAGATTAAACCTAAAAAGTAAGAAAGCGGGGAAAAGGATAGAGAGAGGAACACAACAAAGGAATAGAAGGGTAGCCCGTGGGTGGATAAGAGAAGGAGGGGGTGGAGGGGAGAGAGGAATGAAAGGGTAAATTAAAGAACTGAGAGAGGAATTGAAGGCAGGAGAGGGATTAAGGGTACCTGTGGCCTTGGGAGTCCAATGTAAAGCATCACATGAAATCATAGTTTTAGTAGGTGGAAGGACATGCCTAACCCAAATTTTGTCAAAGTTGATCACTCGATCCAGCAGCTTTGCCATCATTTTCTCATAGATCAAGGTCTCTTTGACACCGCTCCTAACAGTGTGGAAGTTTAGGGTCAGCGGTTTCTGGGATTTAGTGGTTTGTTCATGGTGAAAATTTACTTTAAAGGTTTTGAACTGGTTGTTGGTGATAGCATCTGGGTTTTAGTTGAGTAGTTCTTCACTGGGGTTCAAGGGAACAGATAAGATGAAACCTCTTCAATGGTATATTTAACAGACAAAAAAGAGAGCAAATTAGAGGAGCTCAAGGTGAATAGCAGTGATTGTTTTTTTATTTTATTTTTTACATTGACAGCATCTTTTGGGTGAAACTTTAATTGCAAAAGTGCTGATAGTTTATTAGGCATGCCTTATGTTAAATTGTTTGTATACAGGTTCTGTTAGTTTGTGGATCAAGCAACAAGTTGGCATCGGTGTCTGAGCCAAGTACCTGTGTCTACTCCATGACCTTTAAAACTCCTCTAGTTTGTCATCCACATTCATTATTAGGTAAGTTGGAATACTTGCTTTTTCTGATCGCGTCTCATTTTTGTAAGAGTCACTGATGGTTGTCTTTCTGGTTATAGTGTATCCCACTTTGAATACAGAGCTGCGCCGTCGGTGGGATGAAATTGAACAGTCTTTATACGACGAGCTGATCACTGAACAGGTACAATCGGGAAATTTTGTAGTAATTTATTCCCCCGCCCCCCCCTTTTTAAAAAAAAAAAAAAAAAAAAAAACAACAAGAACAAACATGTTATAATTACCTCCTCTGTGCAGTTGGTTTTGCACAGAGCAGTCCAGATCCTCCTCTTATCGGGTCCCTCTTTGATGCCCCTGGCCCCTCCCTTCTATCGAGTGCCCCCACAGTCAGCAGCTTCCTATAGGGGCACCCGAGCCGAGTCACAGCTCCAAGTGTCCATTCAAACATGGAGCCCCCGACCTGGCCCTGCCCCCTCTCTCCCCTGATAGGCTAACAGACTTTGACAGCTGCGGGAGCCAATGGCGCCACTGCTGTGTCTCAGCCAATCAGGAGGAGTGTCCCAGACAACTTGGACACTCATGGACATCGCTGGAGAGAGATGGTGCTCAGGTAAGTATTAGGGGGTGTTGGGGGGGGCTGCTACACACAAAAGTTTTTTTTAATGCATTCTATGAATTAATATAAAAAAACCTTCTGCCTTTACAACTTTTTTTAAGTAACTGTACATTTTAAAACAACATATCATGGCATTTCTTATTCTTGTCATAGGCATATAAAACTATCCTTTTTTAACACTGTTGGCCACCGTGTGTGATTGGCAGCCTTAAGGACCAATAGGGAGACGAGATAAGCAGGGAATAGTCTTAGATTTGCCTTGTTCAGAGGCCTCAGATCGGAGTTGCCATTAACGACAAAGATGAAGGCCTTTATCAAGGCATGGGGCACAGCGGTGACACTGGCATGCCCGAGCTATGGGGAAGTGTCACCGTCCACTCCTTTTTATGGATGAACCCAACCATGCCCCACTTTTATAACATACCAGATCCTATGATTTGGGTGGTGAGAGGTATTAAGAGACATAACCTCCTATGGAGAGCTGCTCACCTTTTCTATACTACAGTCGAGACACGATCTCCCTAACATGTACCTGTTCAGATTTCTCCAAATTCGACATGCCTTTCAGACACAATTTTGAGAGGCAAGGGTGGAGTCTCTACCCTCTCTAGAAACATTATTGACAAGCGAGGATCTGGCTAAGCCTCTTTCGTTGACATATAAGGAACTGTTTAAGGTCACACCACCGGCTATTGCAAGATGCAGGGACAGGTGGGCAGAGGAGGTTCCAGATGTGCAGGGGGAAGACTGGGACGCTCTGGACCCAACCATTCCAACACCTGGTGTCCGCAAGGGACAGGCTAATCCAGTTCAAGTTTTTGCACAGGAGATATTACACCCCGGTTAGACTGGGAACATTTTTCCCAACAACCTCTATGCAGTGTTGGAGATGTTCCTATTCCCCCGCATAGGGCTGAACACATTTTTTTGCACTGTCCCCTTGTGCAGGGATTTTGGACTGATATTACCTCTTGCATTTCTGAAATTCAGGTGCCAGTATCAATCACTGTCAGAGTCTGTCTGCTGGGTCTGGTGGACGAGGTAGTGCCAACAAGGGCTATGCGAACAATGTTGAATGTCCTGCTCTTCTATGGCAGAAAAGCCATTTTGCTAAATTGAAAAAAGCCAAGAGCGCCGAGCATGTCTTTCTGGAAAGGTCTAATTAACACGATGCTGCCCTATTACAAAGCCACTTATGAGGCTAGAGGTTGTATGAAGAAATTCGATAAAGTATGGCACTCATGGTTTAACTCTAGCTCCACAGTGGGGTAATGTAATGGAACACTGACTATTGGTGCTGGAGCGATATGTTCATACTTTGCAGGGAATTCCAAACACCTCGAGAGTTAATGTAGTAGAATTTCTTAATGCTGATGGCTTACTTATCAGTATTATATGAATAGACACCTCCTATAGAATACTAAAGGGAAACGGAATGATCAGGACATCTTGTTGAGCTGTGACTCAGGGGAGGGGGGAAGGGGGTACTGGGGGGGGGGGGGGGGATGGGTTTGTTAGGATGTTTCTGTTAGTTAGACATCCGCCCATGAGGCCTAACAGGGATCTGTCCAGTTGATGCATCCAAATGTTTGCATGCTATGTCCTGTAATAATAAACAGAATTTACAAAAAAAAATAAGCAGGGAATAATGACTGCAGCATGACCAGAGCAGCTCTGGGCACTTTTTGTATTGCAGAGCAGCTTCTGTTTTTAAGGCCCTGAGCTGCTCTGGGGATCCATTAACTGCACAGAATTAAGCTCATAAAGCTGCTTTAGGACCTTGGCAAAGGTCACTTGTTTGCTTTGAATCTGAAACGGATGTCGCTGCACTTGTAGGCCATTGTATACCTCCTCCAGCCCCATAACAGTAGATTGGCACTTCTGTACTAATTTGGTGCTGAGGGGAAGAGTCTCCAGCTACCTTGCATCTCTGATATACTGATTGGGGTTGCAATGCTTCAATGCAAAAACATCTTAAGTGCATATTTATTTTAATACTGTGGTTTAGATAAAGATGGACTATGCCTTAAAGTGGTTGTAAACCCTTACAAACCACTTTGACCTACAGGTAAGCCTAGATTAAGGCTTACCTGTAGGTCCAATAAATATCTCCTAAACCTACATGGTTTAGGAGATATTTAGAAAAGAAAAGGTACCGCTATCTACGGCGCATGCGCCGTAGACAGCGGCGCGTAGGCGCACTGAGCATGCCGAGATCACGGCGATATGCCGCTCTCGTGCGCGGGAGTGACGTCATCGCCGATCCAACGAATGACAGCGCTGGAGCGGCGAGACCCCGAAGTCACTTCGGGTTTGATGGCAGCGCAGAAGATCGTGGATGAGGGACGCTTCGGGGGCTTCATTCTCAGGTTAGTCATTCATAATGAGCTAGTATGCTATGCATACTAGCTCATTATGCCTTTGCCTTGCAGGTTCCGTTTTTTTTTTTTTTTTAAATAGGCATTACTTTCTCTTCAAATGTAGTGTAGCCTAAAGACGAAGGGCTTGGATCTGACTATGCTGTCTAAAAGGTGTGTTTTGAGAGAAAAATTACTGTTATTTGGCAGGTACAACGGTTCTTATTTTTATTTTTTTGCCTAGAATTAAGTTTTAAAGAAATTCTGTAATGATCTAACATTAAGCTTACTAAATGCACTTGTTTTCTTAGACCATGCATTACTGAGAACCTCCACTGCATTAAATGCCTCGGGAATTTGATAATTAGGATTTTGTCATGCAATCAGTTTTTTTTTTTTTTTTTTTTATTTAGTTTTTTTGTAAAGTGAAAAAATTAAGGATTTTTTGGAATGAGCAGGGGGTAGAACCCATCGCAGGCTTTTATTGCGGACTGTATCCAACATTGTGGAGATTTCCTATCACTTTCTGCTGTCACTGGGACAGAAAGAGAGCAGAAGCTCTCCAACAGGGACACAGGCAACAATCAAAACACTTTTAGTAGTAGAATGGAGATGATTAGAGCCTCCTAACAGTTTCCGTTTGTTATCCCACTTTATGGCACTTTCCTTGCTTCCCATTGTATCCTATTGTGTAAATCGGGAATCAAGGGGGGCCTTCCGACACAAACACTGCCGGCAATAAAATCCTGACCATGGTTCTAACCTTTCCACATTCTATCCAAAATCTGAAAATATTTTTTGACTAAGTCTACTGTAATTCAAATTCATGTACAGTCCTTGTGGTGTAAGTGCTGCTCTTTTAGTACATTCACCAATCAGTGCAAGTTAAATGTAATGTATTTGTCTGGTCTGGTTTGGGTTATGTCTCGGGTAGACGTTAAATCTGTTCATGTTTTGTGTTTATTATTCATGCTTAGGGTTACAGGAAACAGCTCCGAAAAATATTTGAAGAAGCTAATTACTTAAAGTCCACAGGAAGCAAAAGTGAAGATAAAGAAAACCAGACAGCGCCTAAGACATTTGAGACCCTGGAGCAGTGTAGTGTGGTATGTCTTATGGAATCACTAGTGAACACGCTGGCTGTCATGGTGATCTCTTGTTGTCAGTAATGGCTGTCCTGGAACAGACAGTGGTAGTGGTGACTTCACTGGCTGCATGCTTTCTTCAAAAAGATCAACATGATGGCCAAGTAGCTATTATTTACAGTGAGAGACACCATATGTTTTTATCATTACAGAAATCCATTAATATTCTAGCCAGTTAAATTATATGTACGTCGTATATTTCATTAAAAAGAGCTCGCTTATTTCCTGGAAAAATAACATTTCATGTGTAGAGTCATATTGTGATGGAGATTTAAAGTGTACCTGTGTTTACACAGAAAAAAACATTGGCAGTAGGCTGGTATCCCAGGAGAAGGTATCTCAGCAGGCATCTTAAAGAGGAACTGCAGTCTGCTCACATCATTTGTAATAAAAACATCTTTGCCATTCTGAAGCTTCCCTCCAACCACTTTGCATATTATTTTATATATACTGTGATTCTGTACTTGCCAAATATGCTGCAGAAATCTCCCTCCACGGAGTCTGGCTGCAGCCATTTCAACTGTGGGCAGCTGAAGCTGCTGCCTGTTCACTTCCTGGATTTACACATGCACACCTCCAGCTCTGCAGCTTTCATTGGCCCTCTTATGACACTTCAGTCATGAGAATGACTGAGAGTCAGTAGAATGAGAGAGAGAGAGAGAGCTGTGCATGTCATAAGTCTAGGCTAATTATCAAACAAGAAACATGAAGTGGGCTGTATAAGGTATTTACTTGCAGAAAAAATGTTTTACTATCCAAAGTTAAAACAACAAGAGCAGAACATTTAATAGATGGAAAGTTTAAAAAAAATGACTAAAGTTCTGCTTTAACTACAGCTCCAGGTCAAACACTAATCCACTTGACACATGTCTGCTGACTTTACAGCCTCTCACCTATGCAACTGTGCTAAGTGCCTTGTGATTGGCCCAGCACTGTCACCATTTTCTTGGAAGAAGTCCATGGCCCTGTGTGAGCTCTGACCTGGCTGATCAATGGAGCTGCTGGGGAGGGGTAAACTAATTGAACCTTTTTATTTCACCTGTGCGGGCAAACGGAAGGTTCACTTTTGACTAACATAAAAAGACAGTCTCCATAGCTGCATTCTTTGTAGCTGTAAACATAATGTCAAAACTATTTTCCTGCATGGAAATAGTTGCTTAAACATAAAGACTTTCATTAAAAGTTTTGACAGCAGTGCTTTATACACCATTCTCAAATACAGCAAAATTAATGGTCATTCTCCCCTGTAGCTAGTTAACTTTTTACATTTAAAATGCATTAAAAGGCAGCCTTTTTTGGCTTTCATGCTGCTCCTTTATGCATAACTATCCAAATGCCACAATAGTTCTGGCTTTGTATGAAAGCTTACCTTTTTAATTTCAGTGTGATAGTACCTTTCAAAAGATCATAAAATGCAGCATTTGTATTACATGCCAGTGTTTATCCTTTCAGAAGAAATTGGCGTTAGAAGCTCTACAATCTATTCTGTGTTAAGATGAGTAGTCCCCTTTCACCTGCATACATCGGAACAATAGCATTTTATTCTACACTGAACCGTAATCTGACTAGTTGATATTTTTAAAGCCTAGCGCCAAGTTTAATTTAACTTTAGTTAAATGTTATTCCAGGCTATTTCCTTCACTAATACGTGCGTCTATTGTCAGCGCTGTAGCAAAGATACAGCCAATGTACAGCACTGTGTTTTGGCCGGTGGTACAGGCACTTCCTGTCCTGTTCCCAGAACAAAACGCGTTGGGATAGGCGTTGCTCAGCCATTCATATGGCTTTGTATTTTTTTTGAATGAATAAAAGGCTTCCTCTGAACGGTTGAGGTGCAGATTGCGATGTCATCCACCTGCCTCCCTACCGCCATTAAGTGGAAGCCTTGTATTCATTCATAAAATATGAGGCTTACTGGAATGACTGAGCACTGCTCAATTTTTTTTTCTTGTGAACAGGATGGGAAGTGCCTGTAAGTGCCAGAACACAGTGCTGTATACTGTATGTAGCTAATACTGTATGTAGCTAATGCTGTAATGGTGAAGGAATTGGTTAATTTCGACCAGCTTGGTCCAGAAGAACCATTTCAGATTAAATTAAACCTTGAGTTATGCTTTATTTACATTTTTTTTATTTTTTTTGTAGGCACACAATGAACTGTCTGAGGAAGTTAAGCGTCTCAAGAGCATTCTAGAAAAAAATGGGATTTCTTATCTTAAAAATGGTAAGCAACAGTGCATTCGTGGGATTTTTATTGAGAACATAAATATGTGTGATTTTTGATTGTCTTTTTTGAGAGGTATGGGTTACTAAAGTTGTCCATACACTAATGGAATTTTGTTTTAAGAACGTATTTTCCTTTTTCAAATTTTTGAGGTCGTCAAAGCTTGTTTTTTCGACCACAGTGACAAGAAAATTCAAAGGATGGACATTTTATTTTAGTGTATGTAGTTTTCGTTAAGGAAATTACATTCATTTCAAATACACATGCTGAAAGCAAACAATATGAAGTACTTTCAAATGACTTTCATCAAGTCATCAAATGTTCTGAGAATTTCAGTACAAATGTGTGTTTGAAAATCTACTAGTGTATGGCCAGCTTAAAACATCTGCCAGTCCTTCTCTTTTTTCTTCTGTGCACCAGGATTCATAGATGTAAGCCAAATGTGATGAAAGTCAGAGAGAAAAATAAGTCCCATCGCACTAAAGCTGGCCATAGAGGGCTGAAAAAAAATAACAGCAGATTCCTCCATCTACACAAACAAGGTAGATGGGGGCATTCCCACCACTCCCCTTCACCCACCGAGACTAATCAGAATACACTCATTAGCGACTGCAGTTGCTGATTAAGGATGAGCTCATGCGTGTTCGCAAATGTCTCGCTGCCTGTGATTAGCGATGTGCAGTGCTGACTTCTTGGCGGGCTCTGCACGTGCGGCTTGGGAACACGCATGAGCTCATCCTTACTGCTGATCAACAAAAGTTTTCAAACTTGTTCATTCCGTCCAGTCATATTTAATCTTTATTTTATTTATCACAGTCAGATCAATGAAATATGATTTATGTTAATATTGTTAATTCATTTTTGTAACTTAATGCTGCATAAAATATTTAAGTGTCATTTCATGAGATAATTTACAACGGCGTGTTTAGGGGCAAGGCATGGTAGGGTTTCGGTGGGGCAACTGGTGGCGAGTAATTTTTAAGGCCTGGCTAGTAGCTGAGGACTTAAAATTTTAAGCCCTGCTCTATAATATTAGGATCTCTCTGTTCTGTATGCCATAGGCCCAGGAGCTAGAGTTGGCCCGGAGTGGGTGGATAAATGCATGCTTTGCATGGCTCTGCCCACTACCCCTAAATAAAGAACAAACTCTCCTTTTTTTATTTTTGAGATTTCTGATGGACGTGAGACTTGCAGATACTTTATATTATTTATATTTTGAGTTTGCAGTTGACAAACAGGAGTAGCAGTTATAACAACCATCTTATTTGCTATGCTGCAGCTCAATGCTTAACCTGGTCTCAATATGTTATTATGCAATGTATGGAAGTCAGATGCAGTAATCGCCTGAACAGCGGCGCTTTGCGGGCGGTTTTAACCCTTTTTCGGCTGCTCGCGGGGGGTAAAACTGCCCGCTAGCGGCCGAAAAGCGCCGCTAAAACGACGGTAAAGCGGCGCTAAATATAGCGCCGCTTTACCGCCAGTGCGCCCATCGCCTCAGTGTGAAAGTAGCCTTAAGGTTCTGTCCTACCTTCTTTTTCCATGTTCAGTATTGCCAAATCCCAGCCAGGAGTGACAGGTAAACAGATCGGGGACGAGTAAATAAGTGAGGAGGTTTTTCAGTGTGATAAATAAATAAAAAAATCAAACAAACATAAAATATAACATTTTTGGAGGGGATAATATATGAAATGGACTTTTAAATTGTAATATATAATGTTTTGCATTCCTAGAGTCAAATATGTCTATTCAGCATCCAGCTCCAAATGCTGCAAGAGAGGAAGAAAGATTTCATCTTCGGGGCGATACTGGTGCTAGAGATGACCAATAACCTAAAGCAACCCTCAATCTTTTTGCTTTTGTCCATGGATGGAATTTCTGTTTTTAAAATTGCCTTAAGCCTCGTACACACGGCTTGCACTCAGTCAAAACACACATGCTCCGAATCAGTGCTCATCAAACATGAAATTTAGCAGAAGGGGCCCAAAGGGTGGCGCTCAAGAGCTGAAATTCCTCGTAGTACGTCACTATGTTCTTGATTTGTGGCACGACAAATGTGTACCGTTAGTATGCAAGACAAGATCCTGGCACACGCCCTTTTGACAAAAATCAGACGCTCGGTTGGCCGACAATCCGATCGTGTGTACGAGGCTTTAGTTGTGGAACCGTCTTTGTGACGAACACAAGATACCTCCTATTTATTGGACTATGATACAATGGTGACACTGACTCCTAGAGCTGTATAGCCAAATGTTGAGCATTAACCTGTTGTATTCATGTGTACATTGGGCCAACGTATTTTCAAGGTATTCATAGAAGATTTTCATTTATTTTTGCATAGCATATGCAATGAGTGATATACAAAAGCGGCAGCAGAGAAAACTATTGTTTTTAACTATGGCAACAAATCATTTTTTTTTTTCTTATTATTGTGTGTGCTACATTGAAAAACTGAAATGTCTGCGCCTGTAAAGTATCAAGAATATGTTTCAGATATGTGTATAACCTTTCCATACAGCCAAAAATTGTCACCAAAGCACCTCCATACTGGAATGAGTTTATTGGTCTATTAATCAAGGAAATGTTTGACCCCCACTGGTAGAAAAAAAATAAGTGGTTGAACTCTAAATGTCTAAATCTGTGTTTCTCAACCTTTTTACCTTGGAGGAACCCCTGGCAAAAAGTTTGAGATCTCGAGGAACCCCTGAAATAATGTTCACATCTACAGCTCACGGAACATTGGTATGATCAGCGAGCTATTGATAACAAAAAATATTTGTAGAAATAGCATTAAATAAAAGAATAAATATTAAAACGTACCTATTTAATGTGAAACTCATGCTTTATTTTCCTGCAGAGCTGATCCATTCAGAGCACATTACATGGGGCAGAGCACATGACGGAACCTTACATGGGGCAGGGCACAATACATGGGGTAGAGCACATTACACGGGACAGGGGACATTACATGGGGTAGGGCACATGACAGGGGACATTACATGGGGCAGGGCACATGACAGGGGACATTACATGGGGCAGGGCATGGGGCAGAGCACATGGCAGGGGACATTACATGGGGCAGGGCATGGGGCAGAGCACATGGCAGGGGACATTACATGGGGCAGAGCACATTACATGGGGCAGAGCACATGACAGAGCACAATACATGGGACAGGGCACATGACAGGGGACATTACATGGGGTAGAGCACATTACATGGGGCAGGGCCCATGACGGGGGACATTACTTGGGACAGGGCACATTACATGGGGTGGGGGACATGACAGGAGACATTACATGGGGCAGACTGTTGGGCACATTGTGGGGGGGGGGACACAGCTGGGCACAGTACCGGTGCCTTTCTTCTTTTGGCTTCAGAGAACAGTTCATATCTCCTCCAGGGGTGCGTTGTTCCCCCCTCGGCCCCTCCTCCTCATATCCTGTCCACCCCAGATGATGTCACGTACTCGGGAAGGACAAGAGGGGAGGAGGGGCCTGCAGGGAACGGCGTGCTACAGCCAATAGGATGCCAGCCGCTTCCCTGCCTATCTCTGCCTGTGTCTGGGCAATCCTCCTGTTAGCTGCCTGACTGACAGTCAGATCGCCGCGGAACCCCGGTTGAGAACCACTGGTCTAAATCAATCAGTAAGCTAAATTGTTTTAATTTAAAAAAAAGATTTTTGGCGCATTCCCTTTCACACTGGGATGCTCGGACGTTAGCGCTAGAGCGCCACTCGTTTTAGCCAAACTGTTGCAGCACTTTTTGGCCGCTAGCAGGGGAAAAAAATGGTAAAAAGTCAATTTTTGTGGTGCTTTCAAATCGCTGCCAATTCATTGCAATGGGCAGGGCTTTTCGGGAGCGCTAAATATGGCGCTCCCAACCTGCTCCAAAGATGCTGCTTGTAGGACTTCTTGTAACATCCTGCGGCTGTTTTTTTTGGGCGCTTTTCAGAGGCTATTTTTAGCATTAAAGCATCTGAAAACCAGCTTGGTGTGAAAGTAGCCTTATAGTGGTCCCATAAGTTTATTTTCAGTTTTGTCAGATCAATATAATTGCCCAACAACTGTGTAGAGAAGAGAGTCTACCAGACTGGGTATAAGCTGGATAAATGTTGGTGGAGATGGGAGGTCCAATCTTAACATTCATGTGCAAGGTATTACATCAGAATAGCCATTTTGATTGTGCTACAAATAGTACACTATATAGAACAATTATTCTACAGCAAGTAAACAGCAGACCGTTCTTATTTTGTGATGGATAAATGTTGGATTGTTGGGTTGTTACACATTAGATCCATTTGTTTCGCTTGGGAATGAAGTCTGAACTCCAGTGTTTTTTGATCAGTTTTAATGTTTTCCTTTTTAAGTTTAAAGACAAAAGTGATGCTCTGCTGAGATTTTATGTTAAAGATGAATTCCAAGCAGGTGTAAAAGACAAATAAAGATCTTTATTCATTCATGGTTTAACATATATATATATATATATATATATATATATATATATATATATATATTTTTTTTTTAAAACAGTAGTAATTGTAGCATTGTACCTGAATTTGACTTGACCCATAAAGACATGGATGAGCGAGTTTGGGGTGGAGGAACTTGACTGGCCTGCACAGAGTCCTGACCTCAACCTGAAAGAAAACCTTTGGAATTAATTAGTTCAGAGACTGCGAGCCAGGCCTTCTCGTCCAACATCAGTGCCTGACCTCACAATTGGGCTTCTGGAAAAATGGTCAAACATTCCCATAGACACACTGCTAAACCTTGTGGACAACTTTTCCCAAAAGTGTTAAAGCTGAAAAGGGTGGGCTAACGCAATATTGAACCCTATGGACATAAGCCTCGTACACACGATCGGACTTTCCGATGGGAAATATTCGATGACAGGCTGTTGGCGGAAAATCCAACCGTGCGTATGCTCCATCGGACAATTGTCGGATTTTCTGCGAACGAATGTTGGCAAACAGATTTTCTAATTTTCCATGGACAAATGTGTGTAGTTAGATTTTCCGATCGTGTGTACACAAGTCCGTCGGAAGCAAGGATGAGCCAGAAGCGGTTGGTCTTGTAAACTATCGTTTGTAATGGAGAATTAACATTCGTGACGTGGCAAATTATGAAATCGCCAAATGCAGCGCACAATTCTCTTCTTCTTTAATGGGATAATAATGAAGCTGCTTTGCTGGTGATACTGATGGAGTTATTGCAAACAGATTTTCAAAGGCTTTTTTTTTTTCTAGTGATATCAAGAATATTATGTTTTTTTTATTTGGGCAAGTTACCACAGCACCATTATCCCGTAGTTTTTAAGATCAAAGGTACAACTATGTTGGTGTCTCATGTTAATTTTACATTGTATTTTTTACAATGTAACTGCCTACTCCCAACCTGTCAATAAAACGCATAGCCAAGTATTATTCTCCAGAACTTTTTTATTGTGCATTAAAAAAAAGAAAACAAATAAAATTATACATATCTGCCAATAGAACCAAAAAGTGCATTCTATGCATCCAAAAATATACAGATTTAAATCATTACTCAATCAAAAAATAATGTCAAAGCAATAACTCCGAGGCCAATAATAAATAACACGTTATCTCCTCCGATCCCGCAACATGGCTGGTTGACGAACGGCCGCTCAGAAACGGAAAAGTGCGAATCAACACTCACCAAACTTCTACTAACACGAAATTAGCAGAAGGAGCCCAAAGGGTGGCGCTAAAGAGCTGAAAAACAACGTAGTACGTCACTACGTTCGTATTTGTTGCAAGACAAGTTTGGGCCAATGCCCTTCGGACAAAAGTCCACAGTTTTGTTGGCCAACAATCTGATCGTGTGTACGAGGCTTAAGACTGGGATGCCTTTAAAGTTCATGTGCGTGTAAAGGAAGGCGTCCCAATACTTTTTGCAATATAGTGTATGTAAGTAAAGCAACAGCTTTACTTTGTGGGGTGAACATAACAATTTCCTGTTGCCTGCCAAATAAAAGTCAACTTGTGTTGTAAATGATTGCAGCTGGAGGAGAGCGATTTCATTCACAAAAATACAGCACACACAGGCTACTATGCTCAACTCAGACAGACTGTGTTTTTGTGCATGAAAGCACTTTCCTCTACCTGCAATCAATCATTCACAACATAAGTTGACAGTTCCCCCTTTCTCTGTGCCCTGATTAGCAGGCAACAGGTCTCTCTCTACAAGTGAAAAATAGGAGAGATGAGGAGAATGCTGTTGCCTGGTTGGCAGGGCTACTCACTGTCTGATAGCACATAGATGGGGACAAGTGCAATGCACAGGATCCCTTCCATCCCTGGGAGGGGGGGGGGGGGGTTAACAAGCTTTCTTTTGCCTGGTGATGTGTAGTACCCATATACCAGAAATTGGCTGCATTTGTGCGTAGATGCACTGCAAGATGCCAAATACCTGGCAAAGACCATGTGGACATTGGTGCACCATCTGAATTTTAGGTGAAGGCGTTTGAATGACTAGCTGTCAAACAAACCTAGAGATGCTGGACCGAGGAGCAACCCGTCCTGGGGGGAACCCTCAGGAATGACTAAAAGTGTCAGTCTGCCTAAAGGAAGCTGTAGCTGACAGACTCCCAGCGTACTAAATCCAAACAGTGGCAACATTTACTTAAGCTGTCTAAGAGCAGGACAGTGTTCTTGTCAAAGTGAAAAGAAGAAAGCACCTTGGCAACAAACAGACCTCCAGCCAAAAGGCAACCTTGATTCTGTGTAACACCAGAAAGGGTACTTTACAAGTTAAGGCCATCAACATTATGACCACCCACCATAACCCAACAAGGCATGGACTCCACTTGACCACTGAAGGTATGCTGTGGAATCTGGCACCAAGCCGACCACAGATCCTCTAAGTTGCCAGGTGGGGCTTCCATGGATCCAACAGCACATTCCACAGATCCTCGATTTGAATGAGAGCTGGATAATTCCCAGCTAGAACCGTGTAACTAAAAACATCAAATTCAGTGTACAAAACACAATATGCGTGAAACACATAAAAAACTCTTTAAAGTTCATCAGAAAAAAAGGGAGGGGTTCCTCCTAGATACTCCTCAAATGGAAATATGATAAAGATTAAATATATATACACAAATCTAAACGTGTGTGTGTATATATATATATATATATATATATATATATATATTTATATATTTATTTATTTATTACAGGATTTATATAGCGCCAACAGTTTACGCAGTGCTTTACAATATAAAAAGGGAGACAATACAGTTGTAATACAATAAAATACAAGAGGATTAAGAGGGTCCTGCTCAGAAGAGCTTACAATCTAATAGGGTGGGGGAGGTGATACAAAAGGTTGTAACTGTGGGGAAGAAGGAGGAGATCTTGAGATGAGCGGAGAGGACGGTTTGGGATATGTTTGGAGACAAGATTGGTGATGTAGCTCGGGGCAGAGTTGTGAATGGCTTTGTAAGTTGTGGTTAGTATTTTGAATTTAATTCGCTGGGTGATTGGGAGCCAGTGTAGGGATTGGAGGAGAGGGTTGGCAGACACTGAGCGGTTGGTAAGGTGGATAAGTCTGGCAGCAGCATTCATGACAGACTGAAGAGGGTAGAGCCTATGGAGAGGCAGACCAATGAGAAGGGAGTTGCAATAGTCAAGGCGAGAGATAACAAGGGAGTGAATGAGGAGCTTGGTGGTGTCATTTGTTAAAAAGGGGCGAATTTTAGAGATGTTACGGAGGTGAAGTCTACAAACTTTTGACAGCAATTGGACTTGAGGTTGAAATGACAAGTCCGAGTCTAGGATTACACAGAGTACACTGGCGTGAGGGGAGGGACTGATGGTTGCATTGTTGATTTTGATGGAAAAGTCATGGAGGGAAGCACGGGCGGGGGGAATATTAATAGCTCCGTTTTAGAGAGATTTAATTTAAGGAAGTGGTGCGACATCCATGCTGAGATGTCAGTTAGTAAGTTAGTAATGCGAGAGGAGACTGAAGGAGTGAGGTGAGGAGTAGACAGATAGATTTGGGTGTCATCGGCGTATAAGTGGTATTGGAAGCCGTAGGCGGTTATCAAGTGACCAAGGGAGGAGGTGTAGATGGAGAAGAGAAGGGGTCCAAGAACAGAGCCTTGGGGGACCCCCACAGAAAGGGGCAATGGAGAGGAGGAGAGTGTATGTGTGTATATATATATATATATATATATATATATATATATATATGTGTATATATATATATATATACACAAAGAAAAAATACAAATGAAAATACAGTCCAGTCTTTGTAGTGCAAAATTCCATGTGACTTTTGTTATCCAAAGTGACTTGTGCATGAATTTAACCCCAACTCTCGTGCAAAATAGTGAATTGACTTCCGTGCTCCCCTTCAGATGCCCATTTAGTAGATCCTAGCACCCCTGCAGGGGTAAAGCGCATATAGTGAGTGTGTGGCAATTTAAAGAGTGATCACCTCCTCATTGGCACATCAAATCTTGGGGTATCCAGATCCTTATATCCCTATGAGGATGCGGCATTTGCGCTAGATAAGGTTCCAATAATCCCCTCCTCCGTGACTCCAGTAGAATATCTGTTGGTTGGGGAGACTTCAAAGTTGTAGATGGCTGGTTCCACAGGTGTGCGGCTCCTCCTTCATCCTCTGCTGCTAGATGGATAGTGAGCTCTTCTCTTCGGTGTGCTGGTCACCTGTTGTGTCTCTGTATGTTCAGAAGCTATCGCTGTATGCTGTCCTATTCCAGACTGATTCCTGAATGGGGGGATCTGCCTTGAGGTTTACAGTTGTGCTATACTCTTCCCATTTTCAGATGATGGATTGAACAGTGCTCTGTGAGATGTGCAAAGCTTGGGATATTTTTTTTATAACCGAACCCTGCTTGAGGCTGGGTTCACACCTATGCGAATTTCTCCGCCTCCAATTGCCATAGCAGGAGAATGTGACCGCCTCTCTATAGAGCCAGTCATGTCTCCGGGACATCTGCAGAGCGCACTGCACAGAAACGGTGTGCGTCTTTGCCTCTGTTTCAGAGCCGAATTCAGGCAAAGATTCTGCCCTGATTCGTCCCAGAGACGGAGAACAGGGACGGACAGCGTTGCTGTGCAATCTGCGGCTGGTTTAGAACCGAGCCCTAAACTTCTTCACAACTTCCCTGACTTGTCTGGTGTGTTCCTTTGGCCTTCATGATGCTGTTTGTACACTATGGTTCTCTAACAAACCTCTGAGGGCTTCACAGCTGTATTTATACTGAGATTAAACTACACACAAATGACTCTATTTACTAATTAGGTGACTTCTGAAGACAATTGATTCCACTAGATTTTAGTTAGGGGTATCAGAGTAAAGGGGCTGAATACAAATGCACGTCACACTTTTTAGATATTTATTTGTAAAAAAAAAAAAAAAAAATTGAAAACCATTTATAATTTTCCTTCTACTTCATGATTATGTGCCACTTTGTGTTGGTTTATCACATAAAATCCCAATAAAATACATTTTTGTTTTTGGTTGTAACATGACAAAATGTGGAAAATTTCAATGGGTAGGAATACCTTTTTCAGGACACTTATCTACCTCTCTAAGCCATTCCAACACAGTTGGTGTTTTTCTTTGATTTTGAATACTTTGGGATCAATGTTTTTGCTTCATTCAGCAAGAATGGAATAACAGTCATTCTATATTTTTTTTCCTTGACTCACTTGTAGCAAACAAACATTGCAAGGGGTCTTGTCCAATTTCAGAGTTGCTGATCATCTTGATTAGATTCAAGACCTTTTTCCAATATAACTGGATCATTGGGCAGTACCACCAAATATGGGCATGCGTTTCCTCGCCCCCACACTCTCTCCAGCACGCAGATGACACTCTTATTTAATTTTGATGGAACACATTACCACTTAGTTAGCAGTTGATTTGTTTTTTTTTTATATTTGTTGCTAAATAAACAAAAAAAACTTTTGAAAAAATAAATAACCTTTTCCGTCATTTCTGTGATAAAATGTTTTATAAATAATTGTTCTTCATAAAGTTAGCCCAGAATGTATTCTGCTACATTTCTTTGGTGAAATAATCCAAATCAGTGTATATTATACAGTCTGTAGGAAAGTTATAGATTCCACAAACTATGGTCTATATCTGAAAATGTATCAATCCTGATCCTAGGACAGTAGATTTACAATTTATTAACACACTGACCAGAGCAATATAATGTTACCATAGTAACATTGTACTACTCTTGGGAAATTATTAGGATTTTTTTTTACACATTGTTTGCTTATAGCAGTGAATTACATTGCTATAAGCAAGCATTTTAGTGAATGAAACGGAATCATTCAGTCTGTTTTGTTGTGATTAGTTTTGACCAATCACACAGTACAGATGGGATGTGATTGGCCCTGTCGTTACTGTGTGATCAAATTGACCAAACACAATTGAACACAATGGATGGCATAAAAGAAAGCCATTCATTGTGTACAACTGTCATGTGACCTGCTGTGATTGGTCACAGTGGTACAATGGTACCGGCAGCGAGCCGGTACTCTGATCAGTTATTGGCTGTGTCCCATTGACACAGCCGGTGACAGGACGTCATAAGACCTCCACTCTGGATAAGAAAGCCATCGTGTGGCCGTCAGTCTGCTATTGGCCCCGCGGAACCTGATTAATCAGGGAGTCCACCGCAGACAGTCTGGCAACAAGCCCACCCCTGAATATAAACAAAGTACATTACACAAGTACCTGACAGACAGCATGTGTAATCTGTCCACTAGAAAAGTAATCACAAGAAAAAGTGGAATTCATTTACCTTCATAGATTTCTTGAGGGAAATTGTTGAGCCTGCAGGAGGGCCACCGTATTTCCTCCGACCATTAACCTTTACAAGATTAATAATACACCTTTCCATCCACTCCAGAAGGGAAGCTTTATTCAGAGAATTAATCCAAGCCTCACTCTCAGCATTCATCACGTTGCTGTCCATCGTTAGAAAATGATCTGCTCTCTCCATGGGATCATAAGCTGAACTGAGTGCATTACCATGCTCTGACCAAGAGAAGCAGACAAAAAACCTTGTCTCCTCCATGGGGAATGATCAGTGGGTAGAAGGCTAGCCCCTAGTCTCCTCCAAAAGCCCCTGTCCTGGTTGCGTCTGTCAGACTTAAGCCTCATACACACGATCGGACCGTGGACCAACTTTCCCGTGGATTTTTGTACAAAGGGCGTTGGCCCCAAGTTGGTATTGCATACACACGATCGGACTTTTTAGGCAACAAACATGAACGTAGTGACGTTTCAACGTACTGACGACACTTCAAAAGAGGACGTTCGAATACTCCAGCGCCACCTTTGGTCAACTTCTATATTGTTGTCTGATCTTTTGCATTGGTTCTGAGCATGCGTGTTTGTACTTTGTACAAAAACTGAAAATTGTATACTTAACTTTCCGTAATTTTCCTTTCCTGTCGCATCTTCATGGCAGCATACACTCTGGGTTGTGACTCCACCTCCACAACCTGATAGGACCACATAACTATAAGATGACGATACAGGCCCCGCCCTCGTATTCACTGTATATATGAATCACCTTTTAAAAAATGAGTGGGATATTGTATGCTGCCATGAAGATGCGACAGGAAAGGAAAATTACGGAAAGGTAAGTATACAATTTTCCGTTTTCCTGTCGCATCATGGCAGCATACACTCTGGGGAGTAACTCGCAGACAGGGTGGGTAATGCATCAATAGCAGATTTTATTCACAAGGAATGGCAGAGTTGGCCTGGATAACAGACTTTCCAAAATTTACAGTAGACAAGCGGGCAGAATCGACTTTATAATGGGAAATAAAGGTATTCCTGGAGGACCAGGTGGCCGCCCTGCAGATGGTTTCCGCTGAGACCCTACAATAAGCTGCCCATGAGGTCGCCACTGCCCTGGTGGAATGTGCCTTCGGCCCATCCGGGATCTGTGTGGTGCTTAACGAGTAGGCCTTCTTAATGGTCTTCACCAGCCATGAGGCGATGGTGCAGGCCGATGCTGACTGACCTCTCCTGAAACCGTGAGGGATGATTAGGAGGTTTTCTGACTTCCTAAAGGGTTCTGAGGCCGAGAGGTATTTGAGGATGTTACCCCTGACATCCAGGGGGTGCGGATCGCCCTGGTCTGTAGTGAGCGCTGGCAGATTGATCTCTTGGTTAAAGTGAAAGGAGGATGACACTTTGGGGATGAAGCGGTCTGAGGGTTTTAGGACTACCCTGTCTGGATAGACGACCAGATATGGATCCTTGGCCAGTAGGGCTTGCATTTCTGAGACCCTTTTTGCCGATGTTATGGCAATCAGGAACGTCACCTTTAGCGTCAGGTCCCAGAGGGAGATGCCTTCTAGCGGAAAGAAGGGCTCCTTAGATAGGGCCTCCAGAACAACCGACAGGTCCCAGGTCGGGAATGAAGGCTTTCTGGGAGGCCTCAGCTTGAGACAGGCCCTCTGGAATTGGATGACAAGAGGGTCGTTAGCCCATCTAGTCCCAGTCAGGGCGGACAGGGCTGACACCTGCACCTTGAGGGTGCTGGAGCCGAGACCCTTGTCCAGGCCTGCCTGCAGGAACTCTAGGATCTGAGGGGTTGAAATGGAGGATAAGTCCCACCCTTGCTGATGGGCGAAGGAAGTGAACCTATCCCAGACCCGCCGGTAGGTGGTGTTTGTGGTGGGCTTCCTGGCCTGGAGTAGTGTGTCCACCACCCTTGCGGAGCAGCCCTGCTCTAGATATCTAGACCTTTCAGTCTCCAAGCCATTAGGTGCATCCTCTCCGGACTCGGGTGGAGCAGTTGGCCTTGGGAAAGCAGGTCGGCTGACTGTGGAAGGGGAAGCGGGTCTGCTGTGCTTAACTGTAGGAGGGTGGTAAACCACGGCCTCCTGGGCCAGAAGGGAATCACGGCCACTACCAGAGCTGATGACCTCTTGAGTCTCAGCAGAAACCTCGCTATCAGGGGGGTCGGGGGGAAGATGTACCCTCCAAACTGGCATCCATGGTAACCACCCCCTGAGGGGGGGGGACAATGTGCCTGCACCTGTCCAAGTTGCTCGGCCGGGTCCACCATCCCAGAGACTGCTTGACCTCCTGTGAGATGTGGATGGACTGAGACATGGACGAGCCGTTCCATTGGCGCAGGAACGAGATTTGTAGAGGCCTCGAGTTCCATTGCGCCCATTGTATCATCGGAATGGTAGCCGATAGGGAGCCTAGGAGGCTGAGGCACGCTCTGGCTGTTAGGGATGTGGCTAGGATGGCTCTCCTGATTTTCTGGGTCAGAGGGGGAATCTTCTCTGGAGGCAACTCTATTGTGTTTGACCGAGTGTCTATTACAGCCCCCAGGAAGACCATCCTCTGAGAGGGCTGGGGGTTGCTCTTCCCCCAATTTATGAGCCACCCTAGATCCTGAAGAGTGGAAATTAGGATTTCCCGGTGCTGAATAAGGGATTCCCGGCTGCCTGAGAGGAGGAGAATGTCGTCCAGGTAATGGTGGACCCTCAGACCCCTCTCTCTCAGGGCCGCCACTACCGGGAGGAGGATCTTTGTAAAGGTTCTGGGAGCCGTAGAGATCCCAAACGGGACGCACCGGAATTGAAAGTGCCGCTGGTTTATAGAGAACCGGAGGAATCTTCGGAACAAGGTATGGATTGGGACGTGTAGGTATGCGTCCTGGAGGTCCACGGACAGCATCCAATCCTCTCGGTTTATGGCCTGAAGGATGGATTGCAGGCTTTCCATCTTGAAAGATTCCACCCGGATGGAGCGGTTGAGCCTTTTCAGGTCTAGGACAGGGCGCAGATCCCCTGACCAGGAAAAGGGGGGGAGTAAAACCCCCGACCTCTTTGAGATACGGGCACCTCCACTATCGCCTCCTTTAGGAGCAACTCCTGGACGTAGTCCAATAGCAACGCCCTTTTTTTCTGTGAGGATGGGAGCTTGGTTGGACAGAAGTGGTCCCCCGGGGGACGTCCCTGGAATGACCACCTGTGCCCGAAACGGACGGTAGCCACCGTCCACGGGTCTCTGATGATATCCGCCCAAGCCAGCTGAAATTTTGAGAGCCTGGCCCCCACTACTGGCTGGACGGACGCACCTTCAAAAAGACTTCTGGTCGTTAGACGCAGAAGTCTTAGGTTTCTGGAATTTGGAGAAGGTCGCCTGGGGGTTCCTCCAGTTTCTCCGGTATTCCCTGCCTGGTCTGTAGGCCTTAGCATCCCTATACTTATCCGGCAGGTTGCGTCTGAAAGGAGGGGGCCTCTGCTGCCTCGGTTTCCTATCTGAGGGAATAAGCCCAGATTTCCCACCGGTCACCTTCGAGATTGCTGAGTCCAATTTCGCCCCCAAAGAGGTTCTCGCCATCGAAGGGGATACGGCACCAGTTTGATTTGAAGGCCGGGTCCGCTGCCCAGGGTTTTAGCCAGAGCGCACGTCTGGCCATTACCGAGGCCAGCATGGCCCTAGATGAGGATCTTATGGCATCTACTGAGGCCTCTGCCACAAAATCCCCTGCGAGACTGAGTTCTTGCAGGGCCCTGACTATTTTGTCCTGGTCTGCACCTCCGTAACAAGCTTCTCCGTGGAAGCTGACCAGCTGGAGATGGCCTTGCCAACGGCGGCCAGTGCCACGGCTGGCCTACAAGCGCCTCCCGCTGCTACATAGGCCCTTTTGAGGTCAGTATCTATTTTCCTGTCTAGGACGTCCCTGAAAGTTACCGCATCCTCGATAGGGAGCGTCACGTGCCTGGCCAGGCGCATAAGAGATGCGTCCACTACCGGCGGGGTAACCAGGGGCTTAGCCTTAGGTTCTTTGAGTGGGTAGTTTGGTAAGCCTGTTATTTAGGCTCAATTTCTTATCTGCCACTCCTCCTTGATCAGGTCATCCAGCTCCTCGATGAAGGGGAATGCCTCTGGATCCCTCTTAAGATTAGGGAAGTACTTTTTCCGCTTCTGGGGGGCTTCCTGGGGTTCCTCCCAGTTGATCGCCTCTTTGACGGACTTCACAAAGGGCTCAATAAGGGAGAAGTCGAAGCCCGCGGCGGCCTCCAGCTCCTCTTCCTCAGACTGGGAGTCCAGCTCTCTACATGTACTGGGGGGGGCTGGAGAGGTGCCCCTAACGGACATCTCTGTGTCTGGGGTGGACTGCGGGGCTGCAGCCGCAAGCTCCCTTGGCTCCTGCTCCTTTTCCCTGGTGGCCTCCTCGAGGCACCTGCGACAGGCGAGCTTGTCCGGGAGGGCGATGGCTCCGCATATCCAGCAGGCGTTGGCAGCCGGTCGGGAAGGGGGCGCTGGCGAGTGGCGTCTGCGCGGTGACATTCTGCAGTGGTAGTGGCTATGGGAGCAGGACCTGGAGCGACTGCGGCTCCTTCTCCTGCTGCGGCTTGAGTGGCTCCTTCTGTGCCCCGAACGACTTCTTCCACGAGAGGTCTCCCTGCGTCCAGATTTAGATGACCTTGAGGACCTGGCGGGGCTAACCGTTTAGGCATGTTAGTGGATCCTGCTCTCTTTTTCGATCTTCTCTACTTACCCAATCCTTCCCTCTTACCTATCACGTTGATGGTGATCTGCTGGGGCAGTGGTCTCCATAGGGATAGTAAAAGGCAGCCTAGCAATAATAAAATAGGCATAGTAAGAGGAAGGAAGGTAAGGGGAGCAGAGGAGCAAGAAGCAGCATGCAGAATGCACAGGGAAGAAGCAAAATAAGCACTTACCTATTGGGGGTGTGCTGGGATGGTCCTGGGATACTCTTCAGGTGGTTCCTGCTGGGAAACATCCAGGGGGCAAGTGACATCAAAGAGGAGGACCACTGCGAGGTACAAAGCCTGTTTAAGGCTTTTAGATGTATAAGAGTGACCACATACCTTTAAGCCTGTTTAAGGCTTGCTTCCTAAGGCAGTAGTGGCAGTGCTTCAAAACCTGTTTTAAGGCTTTATTACAGCAGGCAGGTGCAGCAATACCCCTAAGATCACCAGAGTGGGGTTCCTTCCATTTAGCTTCATTTAGAGGCTGTACCGGCAAGGACTTCCAAACCAGGAGAGGCTAGAACCTGGCTGGGGCGAAGCGGTAAGAGGGTGATGATCCGTGCGGTCCCAACAGGTGAGGAAAAATTAGAGAATACGGGGGCGGGGCCGTAGTTATAGTTATGTGGTCCTATCAGGTTGTGGAGGTGGAGTCACAACCCAGAGTGTATGCTGCCATGAAGATGCGACAGGAAAGTCCATTGGTTTTGTGTACACACGGTCGGACTTTGGTCCATCGGACTTTTGTTGGCAGAAAGTTGGTCCGTTCGCACAGCCAACAAAAGTCCGATGAAACCTGGAAAAAGTTGGTCCGATGGAGAGTACACACGGTCGGATGTTGGTCCAAAACAGCTAATTTGCATGTTGGTTGTCAAAAAGTCTGATCGTGTGTACGGGCCTTTACACTTACCCATTTTTTTTCTGCTTTCAACACTTCAACTCCAGGGACATGGTCAGTTGCTACCCAATACATCCCACCCACTTTCAGGTGCCATTGTAATGAGATAATCAATGCTATTCAAACCTGTCCTTAATTTAGCCATTGCTATATATGCTGCAACTGTTAGACAGTGTCAAGGGTGTGCTGGAAAATCTTCTGTTTCTAATGTTATTCAATTTACCTATCAGTGGTCATAAGGTTATGTCTGATCAGCGTATAGGAAACCCATTCTCTAAATTAGGTGTATAATATTCACCAGCCTGTCCACGCAGGAGTGTAAGGCCACAGGCATAGGCTCCAGTTGTTGGAGGACTGAGGGATTTATTGGGATAAACTCAGGATCCCTATACAGTGATATACTGGGAAAACCAGTGTTGGAGCAGGAAGGGTTAATTGCAGTCTGTGGTCACCTTAGTTTAAGACCGCAAGGCTCTTGTGGATGAATGTCCTTGAGGATTGTTGTGATGGTGCAGCTGGGGAGATTATGAGAATGCCAAGTTTTTGCAGGTGCCCCCGGGGAGGCAGTGGGCATATGGGAAGTGGTGGTCAAACGCAGTTTGTGGCCTATACTGGCTGGCCCTGCTTCTTTCTCACAGCAGGAACCAGGTACAGCCTCTATGACTATGCTGAGAAGAGGAGAGAAGACTTATGATCTTTTAGGCCCCTATCAAAAAAACTATGTATACACATACATAATAGTGTGGTTCTGGTTATTATGCAAGAAATGAAATACTGAAAATGTATAATCAAACAGCGAATAGTCCATAAAGTTAAAAATGAAAATAAGTCCATGTACAAATAGCAATGAAAGCATATAGTGGAATGAAGTAGAGCTGCACAATTAATCGTTAAAAAATCGTGATCTCGATTCACCCCCTCTGATGATCTCTCCTGCTGAGTTTGCCGATTCTTTCATATCAACAAGTGGAGAGATTATCTGCTCACCCTGCTGTCAAAAGACGCTGGCAGTTTGCCAAGTTTAGAACTTGAAACATTGTAACTAACGCTTCCTTCTTAGATCAAAGGGATAGAACTTCTGAGTAAACAAATAATCAGGGCAATCTGCCAAATTTTCAACAATGTGTAAATGCAGGAAGTTTAACCACTTAAAGTCTAAATCTTTTTCTGACACACCTTTCTTAAGTTAAAATCAATTTTTTTGGTAGAAAATTACTTGGAACCCCCAAACATTATATATATATATATATTAGCAGAGACCCTAGGGAATAAAATGGCAATAGCTGCAATATTTTATGTCACACTGTATTTGTCCAGCAGTCTTTCAAATGCAATTTTTTGGGAAAAAATACACTTCAATGAATAAAAAAAAAAACAGTAAAGTTAGCCCAATTTTTTTGTTTTAATGTGAAAGATGATGTTACGCCGCGAGAATCGTGAGAGAATCGTGATCTATCTTCTAAGCCAAAAAATTGTGATTCTCATTTTAGCCAGAATTGTGCCGCTCTAGAATGAAGGTGTATCTAATTCTTCTCAAGATTATATCACACCGGGTGGCAAACCATGTCAATTGTTAAGGAATTCCACTATACACACGTGCCCTCCACTGTAATCAAGCCTCTTATCAGATGGTTGTGATCCCCAATTACAGATATCAAACACACATGCAAAATAATGGACCCCTCCAGGTGTCTCTAAATGGATTGGATTTCAGTTCCCCAATACCAACACTACAAGTTCGGATTCCAACTCAGCCACCATAGAGGAAAAGGAACATAGCGTGAATACTGCTAGTACATGTTTATTCTACAAACATGAATTAAATAAATCACAAAACACTTGACATGACTGGCAATGAATTCATAAAAGCCTACAAACTGATGAATTAAATATGTCACAAAACACTTGACATGCTAGAGACCTTTGTCCCTAGCATGTCAAGTGTTTTGTGACATATATTAATTCAGTCTTTATTTGTGCTCTAGTGTCTACTAATGGCGGATGCCATTTTCCTTTTTTCTAAATCAGTAGTAGAGGAATAGTATCACAATAAGCACAGATAGCTCTCCATTGTCTACCCATAGTGGAAACCATTTTCTTGTAGATTGTTTCCCACGTTTGACTGGGGCAGTCTATATATTAGTTTGTTCTCTGGTTTTGCACGTTTATGCTACTGTTTCTGATGACGTGCTGTGACGCAAAGTGTATGACGTGCTTACTGATGATGCCAGCTGTCGGGGAGCTGTCGGGGAGGCTCCATGCCGTTTGAATGCTTTTTCCATTGTCCTGGATCATGCGAGTACCTTGTAGTGTTTTTTTTTTTTTTTTAACAAATAATGCGTACTAGCAGTATTCATGCTATGTGTGTTCCTTTTCTTCTATGGCAGCTGTCTGAGTTGGATCCGAAGCTGTGTTGGTATTGGGGAATATCTTATGTTTTATATATATATATATATATATGAATGAATGACTTGTATAGCGATACCTATGCAAACTGAATCACCTCAGGGCGCTATTTGCCACTGGTGTCCATCTGTGGTATAGCGCGGTCCTTGCCCTGTGGGGTCCCGACACGCTTACAAACACATACAACATACACATATTTGGCCAATTTTATCGACAGGATCCAATTAACCTACCAGCATGTCTTTGGAGTGTGGGAGGAAACCGGAGTACCCGGAGGAAACCCACGCAGGCACAGGGAGACCATGCAAACTCCAGGCAGAAGTTGACGTGGTCAGGATTTGAACCAGCGACCCTATTACTTCTAGGTGAAAGTGCTAACCACTATACCACTGTGCTGCCTGTGCTGTGCTATCTATCTATCTATCTATCTATCTATCTATCTATCTATCTATCTATCTATCTATCTATATATATATATATATATATATATATATATATATATATATATTAGAGACACCTGGAGGGGTCCATTATTTCTTGTGTGTGTTTGGTCTCTGTACTTGCGAATCACAACCATCTGGCAAGAGGCTTGATTAAGGTGGAAGGCACGTGTGTATGGTGGAATTGCTTAACAATTTGTGCAATTTGCCACCTGGTGGGATATATCATCATCTTGAGAAGAATTGGACACACCTTCATTTCACAATATATTTTCTTTGCTATTGGTAAAATAGACTTATTTCCATATTGAACCTAATGTACAATCAAACAGTGAATTGAATAATACATACCGTATATACTCGAGTATAAGCCAAGTTTTTCAGCACATTTTTTTTATGCTGAAAGTCCCCCCCTCGGCTTATACTTGATTCAAGCACTTTTCTGCAGCAGAAAATTACATTTTCCGACCCGACTTTGGGGTCCCGTATCTATGGTGCTAAGAACCCCAAATTTGGTATGCCAACCCAGTGGAACTAGCACTACAACATAGATGGAGTTCCTAGCCCTAAGTGACCCCGAGATACAGGGCCCCAAAATCGGTAAACTGTGTCCATCTGCAGCAATGTCATTTCGGGAGCCTTTGGGTCCAGAGACCCCAAATTCTGGCTGCAGCTAGGGGGAATTTAGGAACTACAGGGGGTCCCCGAGTTACAAACTCGTTAGGGACTGGCCGCCTGTTCTTAACTCGGAAATGTTCGTAAGTCGGCCGCGCATGCGCAGACCGACAATTACGGAAATTTTCGATGTTCCGTCGAATGCCGTTCTGCACATGCGCGGCAAATTACGGACATTTCCGATGTTTGCCGTCATTTTCCGAGGCTCCGTCTGGCCGCGCATGCGCAGAACGGCCGAAGGACGGCGGAAAATGGCGGAGGGGCCCCGCAGCGCCCGATTCGTAAGTAGGGGCGTTCGTAAGTCGGGGACCCCCTGTACCAAGTTTGAGGGACCCATGGCTGCAAATGGGCACAGTGAGGCATGCAAATGGGCACATTGAGGCTGCAAATGGGCATTGTTGACCCTCTTTTCCACTTACAGTAGCTGCGCATTTCTCACCCAAGGCTTATACTCAAGTCAATAAGTTTTCCCAGTTGTTTGTGGTAAAATTAGGTGCCTCGGCTTATATTCGGGTCGGCTTATACTTGAGTATATAGGGTAGATACATTTTCAGTATTTCATTTCTTGCATAGTAACTATATATATATATATATATATATATATATATCTTTTCACATCACTTTTGGTATTCGAGTGATATATAGGTGCAGCTTTTTAAGAACTCATTACACTTCAGCGCAATAACACACTTTTGTTTAAACCAAAAATTTCCCTAGCAAAAAACAGCAGCATGCTAGGAGTAGGGAGGGGTTATACTAGGCTGTCTCACTACTTTGTTTTCCAGTGCCCACTCTCCTGTAGGCAGCTTCATAACACAATGTCTCAGAAATACTTTATCCTGTATCTATTAATGTACAATTAAGAAAAACTGAGGGGAATTTACCAAGACTGCTGCAGCTGTTGGCTTCTAGCTTAAAATTGTAACTCCACTTTCATGGGGGAAAAACATAGCAAATAAAAAAATAATATAATGTGAAAGAAAGTGCAGCGCTAGAAAAGTGAACAGTTGTGATACCCTTCAGCAAACAGAAAATTCCTCAATAGTGATTTGAAGAAATATTTCTATATAAATCTAAAGTAAACATTAAAGAATACAAATAATATTTGTAATGAACAAAAAAGTCCCAAGAAATTCCTCAATAATAATTAAGGAAATAATTCTATATAAACTTGAAGTGAAAAATGGCATGTACAAATAATGTTTGTGATGAACAAAAATGTCCCAAAGTGATGCAATATAGGTGACGTCAAGCCAGAATGTTCCTAGACTGAACCCTCTGGTACACACACTCGTGGAGGAATGGAAATAGATGTACGCTTACCGGAACAGGTGGACTCCCTGTCGGCAACAGGGAGTCAAACAGGCATAAAGAGGCTCTAGACGGCCTACGACCTCGATGTTCCAGGGCGGGCGGGTAGACTCTGTGAAACCACTCACGACTTCGCCAACAGGATACAATGGGTTAAAGTGAAGACAGCTGGCATGGATTCTGGATCCTCATGGATAAGACAGGGACTCCTGGATGGTCGCTTGGTAGGCAAAATGGAATAAGCCTATAGTGGACACCAACTGGTGATAGAGCAAAGGCTCTCTTGGGATGCTCTCCAAGAAATGTTCAGATCATATGGAGAAAAACGAAAAGAAAAAAACAGGAGGGGACTCCAATGGTGTAGATCAATCGGGCAGGTTTTTATTGAAAAAAAACAAGTACAAAACAAATAATAATATAAAAGTTATCACATTTAAAAAACAGTGTGGGAATGGGTATGACCTGGCCCGACGCGTTTCGTCTATAGTAGACTTCAACTGGGGCATATATCCATTCCCCTACGCTGCACATATATATATATATAGATACCTCACATAGTTATCATCCAATCAAAAACGTTAACATGTGATACATTTTACATTTTTAACATTTTTGATTGGATGATAACTATGTGAGGTATCTATATATATATATATATGTGCAGTGTAGGGAAATGGATATATGCCCCAGTTGAAGTCTACTATAGACGAAACGCGTCGGGCCAGGTCATACCCATTCCCACACTGCTTTTTAAATGTGATCACTTTTATATTATTATTTGTTTTGTACTTGTTTTTTTTCAATAAAAACCTGCCCGATTGATCTACACCATTGGAGTCCCCTCCTGGTTTTTTCTTTTCGTTTTTCTCCATATGATCTGAACATTTCTTGGAGAGCATCCCAAGAGAGCCTTTGCTCTATCACCAGTTGGGGTCCACTATAGGCTTATTCCATTTTGCCTACCAAGCGACCATCCAGGAGTCCCTGTCTTATCCATGAGGATCCAGAATCCATGCCAGCTGTCTTCACTTTAACCCATTGTATCCTGTTGGCGAAGTCGTGAGTGGTTTCACAGAGTCTACCCGCCCGCCCTGGAACATCGAGGTCGTAGGCCGTCTAGAGCCTCTTTATGCCTGCTTGACTCCCTGTTGCCGACAGGGAGTCCACCTGTTCCGGTAAGCGTACATCTATTTCCATTCCTCCACGAGTGTGTGTACCAGAGGATTCAGTCTAGGAACATTCTGGCTTGACGTCACCTATATTGCATCACTTTGGGACATTTTTGTTCATCACAAACATTATTTGTACATGCCATTTTTCACTTCAAGTTTATATAGAATTATTTCCTTAATTATTATTGAGGAATTTCTTGGGACTTTTTTGTTCATTACAAATATTATTTGTATTCTTTAATGTTTACTTTAGGTTTATATAGAAATATTTCTTCAAATCACTATTGAGGAATTTTCTGTTTGCTGAAGGGTATCACCACTGTTTACTTTTCTAGCGCTGCACTTTCTTTCACATTACCCATTGAATATTTGTCTTATTCTAGCGCAGCCGCTTCACTAGCATTTTGTGTTTATATTTGAGTTTAGCGCTATAATTTTTCCCACTTTTCACAAAAAAATAATATAGCATATACAATTGCTCAAGTCATATTGTAATTGAATGTTATTAAAAATTACCTTTCTTTCTTCCTTTTCAATCTGCAGCTCTGTAAAGTGCAATGTAATATGGCAACCTGAAGGTGTTCTGTACACAGACTGTGTACAGAAATTCCCCAGAAACATTTCCTGCTTGTGTGATTGGCTTATTGATTTTCCCAGAAGTCTACCCTAAGATACAAGTCAGATATTGTATATCAGGCATCCCCTGCAATTCAAATGTCATTTTTGGTGAGATACTCCCAATAGAAAAATCACGTTTAAAAGGGATACCACATGGACACAGAAAAACACAGAAGTTTGTTAAAATCCTTGTAATGTACATAGATCACCCAGAGGGGAATGTTTTTTTCTCAACAAAAGTGGAGTTGCTCTTTAGCTTGTTCAGTTAAGCTTTGAAAGTTAAAGCTAGATGCCAATTAGTTGCTATGCACAGCTGCTCCAACTTGTCTATGGTAGTTTATAACCCCCCCCCCCCCCCATTGTTCTCTCCAGCACACCCTCCAGAGGTCCAGGTGAACCCACCCATGTCAAACAAAAGCTTACACTTCTGTATTCAGCCTCTTGTGGACAATGCTTTATTACCAATGATTAACAAAAACACAGCACAAAAGATCAAAAATTATTTTAATTCCCATATTGATAATAAAAATAATTCCATGAATTTTGTAAACCATTGCATAAATGCTATAGTGTAAAAGTTTTTTTTTTTTTTTCCTTAAAAACAAGTGTTAACAATTTTAAACAATTTCACTATAAGTAAATGATTATGCCATTATAAATAATACCTTCTTTATCAGGAAAAGAAACAATCCCATTCACAAGACCATTCTTTGATACAAGCAAACCAAATTAGCTTTCATAAATTAATACATGTAAAATCTATAATATTTAAGGTCTTATGCTGACCACAGTTACACAAATGTACTGTAACAATATTACTAATATTTAAACACTAGATAAGATAAAAGGTTATTTTCAATGTGAACAGAAAACCAAAAAGGATATGTTTTTTCAGATTCAATTTTAATGCAGATTTATCATCAAAATAAGATCACTTGAAGCCGTCTACCCCACTCATTTAAACTCCTAAATGATAGCAGACTGAAGAAATGCTGCTTTTAGATCCCAAGATGGTGGCCTGATGCTTAAATATATAAAATATTTGTCAAGTGATCTGAAATTAAGAAAAGGATCAGCCAATCTAAACTCTGATCCTCCTCTATAGTGGAGATCACATGACCCAGCCAACACTCAATGGAATAAAGTGGCAGCAGTTACTTCAGTCAAGTTTATTTTTGTGGTCTGCTAATGTTTGAATTTAGTAGCGTGTGATAGACAGGGGATGCAGAGATGGTATTTTGATGATAGGTCCACTTTAAGTCTTAAAATGGCTAAATTGAAAAGCTCTACAATATGCAGCTTGAATTCCAATGTAAACCCTTCAACCTCTGCAAAACCCTGAGAAACCAAAACATTTGCATTTTTATCCCCAGATAATGCTTTATGGCATTATCCATATAAAATTTATCCACTACAAGTATTTAAAGGAGAACTCCTGTCAGAACTAAAAGAAAAAAATATTTGGTTTAAATACTTGCCATTTTTTTTATCATTTTTTTACGCAAGGTGTAGAAGTACTTCAACTAAAGATTACAAATCCGTCCCCGCAATTACATCAAATTCATATACAAAAATTGGCATGTCTTCAATTTTAGATTACATTATTTCCATTGTATATTTGTATTCACAACATGCACAGAAAGGCTTTTGGAGACCAAAAACTGACTTTTGTGCTTTTTCTACCACACACATTGCATCCAGTAACAAAAATGAGACTCGGGCAAATAAGTATTCCTATTTAGTATACAGTTTATATGTTTTGTTTGGAGTTCTCCTTTAATTATTTGGTCAAATATCTCTTTACACAGGTAATTAATGACAATTTATAGTTCATAAAAATGAATTTGATATATTTCTATAATTGCTAATAGTGCATCTATTCATCAATTGTGTTTTATAGTTTCAATTTGAAATATTTGCATAAAATATTTAGTAGGATTTATTAATACCAATGTCACCTACACATTACAAGTAATACTTTTGCATAAATAACACCATGAAGACATTTTGTCATCGGTTAAACTACGCCCACCAGAACATTTGGGCTGTTAATAGTGCAAAGAGCAATGGTGGGCTGTAACCCATGGCAACCAATCACAAATTAGTTTCCACCAGTTCTCCCCCTTAGCTGCAGAAAGCTGATTCCAGACTTTGCGTCAGGCATTACTGCATTTTATTGCTCTTTGAACCATGTTATTGGATAAGACATTCTTAATAAACTGTCAGGAATAAAAATACTAAAAAATAAAGGATCCTATAAAGAGTCCCTCTGGGAAAGATTGTGATTATTTTAACTTATTGCAGAGGGGGCCTGTATAGCAATCCACATTCTTCAGCTTATCACTACCAGCTTTTATAAGAAGATTTTTATATATTAAGTCTGGGGACCTCATCAGAAATCAACCTTAATGAGAAGGTTCTAAAAGCACTGATTGCAAAATCTCTCCCAAGAAACTAGTCCTGCCTTAAACTGGCTATAAAAAGCTCAGATTTCAGCTCATTTCTACTGAATCGGCCAAAATTTGAGCCGTGGGTGACCCATAAAAATTTAAAGCGATGGATGAAAAATTATCCTATATACAAGATTGGAACTGGAGACTTTTCAGGTGCTAGCACCTGAAAAGTCCAAATTTAACACTTGACTCCCAACCACTACACTTCCTGCCTGGAGTTTGCATGTTCTCCCTGTGCCTGCGTGGGTTTCCTCCGGGTACTCCGGTTTCCTCCCACTATCCAAAGACATGCAGGTAGGTTAATTGGCTTCTGTCCAAAAATTGGCCCTAGTATATGAATGGGGACCTTGGATTGTGGGCTCCTTGAGGGTGGGGACCGATGTGAGTGTGCAATGTACAGGGATGGGGACAATTGTAGACACTCGCTCAGGTTGAACTGGATGGACTGATGTCTTTATTCAACCTTACTAACTATGAAACTATGAAACTATGACTATAGTATTTATATAGTTCTAGGTATGTGCTGCGTTTGACCCCAATAGCCATCTATGATTTGAGTGAAAACGTATCCTATCATATGCAGTCACTGTTCAGGTATTCAAGGCAACTGCCGGTTTGCACCCATCTGAATACAATAGCTGGTAGAGGAGATTCCTCCATTCATACTATTTAGTGTGGAGGGAGAAATCTATTGATTTGATCTAGTGATCGCTCTTCTGTTTAGCCTTTGGGGCCTTTCACACCAGAACACCGAGCGGGGAAACCCACATCCTGTGCATGTTTCCTGCACCGTGTTCAAAACACACTGCAGTTGCAATCTGCAGCGGGTGTCAATGTTAAGTCAATAACACCCCAAACGCAGGTCACAAATGCAGTATGTCTGCCTGCGCTGGATCAGACAGTACAGAAGTACCATGTGATCCGGTTGTAGTGAGTTTCCAAAAGTAGTGCTTGCACTACTTTTGGTGCTCTGCAGTGCAATTGAGTCCATCCAAAATGAATGGGCTCAAATCGCACCACCCTGAACTGCATGCGAATTGCACAGGAATGTACAGTGTGTCCCTGTGTGATTCCTAGTGTGAACTGGCCCTGGGCAAGGGAAGTCTATGCATGTATGGCTAAGCCTTAGCCCTGCAAACCGCAGATTAGGGCTTCACCTTGGAACCCCTAGCTTTCCTGGGGAAGTTTAACAGCTGAAGATTGTAAATCACTGAACAACCACCATCTGTGAGGGAGATTTAAATGAAAGAGAATGCATGCATTATAATATTTGAAGGGCTCCCAAACATCAAGCAACCCTGTACTGAGAACAAAGTATGAAAAGCACTGCTAAATGTTTATTGGTGCCTTCTAGTGCAGCCTACCATCCCCCAAAAATTTGCAAATACCTACATTCTGAAAGTTAGTATTTGAATTTGGTTAAGCTCACCTCTCGGTTCTTCATGCAGCAGTGTATGGGTCTGATGATTGGATGCTGTGGCACCAAGAACTGTAATGTCGGAGTCAGGGCTAGTCTACACACGTGCCTCATATCAGAAAGCAGAGAGTTTTTTATAGTGTGTCAGTGGATAGCACTGTGCTGATAGGAAGGAGTATTACTTTGTCCCCAGTACAAAAGCTGCTTTGAAATGTAACTGAAATTGAACTGAAAAATGCAGCAACATCTTCAGCCCAACGCTTCTTTAAAGCCCAAATGAATTGGTTCTCCACAATGCACCTGGAGATTGAGGGTGGATCTTCGTACCCCACAAACCAGCTTCTAGCCATCAGCACCATTAATTATTTCAGAGACAGGCACACCCCTTCTTGGAATTAATGTAATGAAGTATAAATTTAAATTTTGATTCAAATACGTTATGACAACATTGATGTTGATTATGCATACAAAACAGCCAAAAGGAGAGAAAGAAATGACGTAACAACCATGGACTTTGCTGGCAGCGAGAAGCAGGTCTGCAGAAGTATCAATACAATTCCCCCAACCCAGTGGGTAATACAGAGCAAGAAACATAAATAAATTACTGTTTACTAAATTGATGGGCTTCTACAGCTAGACATGTTGCTGCATTATTTTTTTGTCATTTCAGTTTACTGGATGTTGACTTTAATTCATTATTTAACATAAATTCTTGTAACTTTCACATAAAACCTTGGTTTTCTTTTTTAGCTTTCTTCTGTGCATACCAAGTAGCATTATTGTATTTTGGTTTTTAAGTTTCATTGCCTTTGTGGCTGAACTCGGCTGTTTTCTCTGCATGTTAGTCTATTTGCATCCAGAGAAGAACAAAAAATTTTAATATCTGTTACACCAAAATGCACAGAAAGAAGCTAAAAAAAATTGACTTAATCATAATCATAAAATAAACAGAGGAATTAGAGCTTAAAAAAAATAAAAGCAAGTATCGGATTGAACTATAAAATGATAAGCCCTCTCCAGGTAAAATGCCAATTTAAATATTAAAATTACGATAGCCTGCCTAGGCTACTCAATCATAAAGACACAAGAGGACTTCAACTAATCAATATAGATGGTGCTGCTATCAACTCAGGGTTGTTTTTTTTGCTCCAAGTGAAAACAAGCTGCTCTTTCAAAAAAAGATTCACATTTTGATACATTTCTTTGGTCTGTTCCTTTTCTTGAAAAAAAAAAATACTAAAGAATAAAACTTTTTTTTTTGCCCGACTGGGACAAGGTTTAACTATTGCATGGTTTTCAACGACATAGCACCTAGAAGTACACAGTAATAACATACACAGCTACATGGGTCAGAGGGAGGCAAATCATTAACAGCCCACAACACATTGCAAGGGGGTACACTGAAATGGCGGTCAATGAAGGAATATAAAGGAACTAGGGAACCGAAATGGTTATTACATTCATTATGTTACAACTTTTTGATAAGTAACACAAGTAGCCCTAGTATCTAAATTCATTACAGAATTGCCTAACAAATATTAATGAAAATGCCACCTACTAATGTATTAGGGAATTCTGATTTCTTTAGTTCCTACTAAACATAAATAGGCTGAATGTTGGCAAAATGGTTGCATTGGCTGCATCAAAGCATCGGATAAACTTAAAGGGCCCATTCACTCTTTCCTGTTCATACACATTGTGTCACATTTGAATGTGTGTCAAGGCAGCCCATTTAGAATGAGTTGTCAATGCACATGATCAGACCAAGAAAACACATGCAGCCTATTTTGTGCCACAGCACACCACAATGCACAATAGTGTGTCACCATGCACTGCCACACATTTGCATCAGAGCTACATTACCTTAGTGCATTTGGGTGCCATTTAACATGAATGTCACCACAATGCACTAACAAAGGCAACATGTTTTAACGTGTTGCATGGTATGTATGTTTCCACCCAAAAGGATTTCTTCAAACAGCTGTAAAGTTGTCAGCAAGACTGCTTTTTAATCAGTGCAAGCTTCCTCCAATTGGATGAGATGGAAAGATAGGTGGGTAACATCATGATCTCTGTCAATCAGAGGAAGCCTTGTATTCATTCATTAGATACAAAGCTTCCTGTGAATGAGTATGCAGTGCTCAGCCTCACTCAATTTTGTTCCAGGAGTGTACGGGAGGTTACCATCGTGCTGCTGAAAAATAGTTTATACAGCGCTCCCAGCAGGTGCATCAGTTAATGAAGGAAATCTTTTATTTGGACCCGCTTGTTCCAAATGAATGATGTAATGTTCATTACAACATGGAATTAGGCTTTAAGTGTTTGTCTGTCTCAATAGTCTTGTAATACACACAACTTTCTGTTTACTTTGAAGAGGATTGCTGACTTGGACTGGCTTGCATCTATTTCAAGAGATAAGTGACCGCAAAGGCTACTGGGCCTCATTTCCACTTGGCCAGTTTCTTACGTTCAGACAGTCCAATTGATTCAGAATAGCCTGCCGAAACATGACAATGGGAAAAAAATAAGCATGCACTTTTACCATGTGTCACTGAACTCACAGATGTGTAGGCAGCCTTAAATAACGCAGCAGATCGGGTTTCTTGAACTGCCCAATTCTCAATCTTGAACAGAATTTAATTTTGTAAATTAAGAAATTCTGCACAATAAAATTGAATACTGGCTGTGGCTATTACTGAGTGTATTGGCTCAGTCACAAAAGATTGCATGCATTAATATGCATTGATTGGGTTTTAACATTTATTTTTGTTTAATTTGACTGGCAAATTGCACTCAACACACCCAAATTACAGTCTACAGAAAATTTTGATAAAGGCACTGCAACACAATACACTGATCTGAACGAATGTCTACAAAAAAACCTTAACATGTTACCTGTACAGTAATATGCACGATAATGCATCAGACAATAACAAACTTTAAGCGTGACATGTTGCTTTACCTCACCATGTGCCAAGTTTTACATCTACCAAAAGTGATTTCTACTCTATAGCTCAGGTATACTCAGTATCTTAATACAGGAAATTAATTTTTTTACTAACAGACCTACTCTCCTGACCACTATTTCAGAACTTGAAATCTCAGCTGACAGAAGAGCCAAAACCACAATGGGAGAAGAATGTTTAACTTGAACTTGAAGTGCCGATAAAGTAATTAGTATTAATGTTAATTCTTGCACAGTCCATTCATCCATTCGATGAAAAGATGATAGCTGCTTTTCAAGGGGTAAAAATTTGCACAAAAAAAGAAAAACACGTGACAGATAACAAAACATCCCTTTAAAACTGGAAACACCACAGCAAACTAAACTAAAATTTAGCACAAAAAGCAATTGTAACATTCCAGCCAGCAACATCATTGCCATACTGAGTGTTAATAAAAAGATACAGAGTTACTCAAACATTTACAAAGTAACAAAAAGTGCTAAGTATGAATGTGGTAGCTACAAACCATGGAGAAAATTATTTATGTAAAAAAAAAAGTTACAACTTAAATACAACCACAACTATAGTTCCGTGTGGGCACTAAGAGCTTTATGTAGGGTGTCCTTACTGAGAACTGAAGTTACTTTCCTTAGCCACCAATTAGGATCACGTAACCTAAAATTATGAAACTGACTGGTGGCGGTGGGGAAAAAAATCACTTTTTAGAAAGAACATACTGATAAGGCGCTTTCTTCCTAAAGCAGAGATGAAAGTCCCAGTGAGTTCACCTTTGCTACCTTTCAATTCTACAAGAAAATGTCAGTTTGTCAGATATTTCTAACTTGCCTGCCTTTACAATGTGGCCATAAATGTGACAGTTTTGAATATTTCAGATTTTGATTAACAGTTGCATGGAATTAAAGTGGAAGTGAACTTTTCATCCTCACTGGATTTTGCCATAAAGTGCAAGTATAGCCAGCATATTTGCATATTATGGCATACCTAAATACATACCTTGTAATGTGTAACCCTCCAGTACTTGGCCACCTGTAATCCTCTCCGTTGATTTATCACTCATGCTCCCATCTCCGCTTGGTCTGGGTTCAGGAGTGACTGGCCAGGCCAAGATGATGCATTTCCCACTGATGGGAGTTTATTCATCCAAGCATTTACTCCTGGCATTGCACTGCTGTATACAATTTATAAAAAAAATAAAAAAATATGCAAGCAAGTGGCGGGAGAGGTTTTATGGCAGAAGAGACCTACAGCGTTTTTTCCATCATAAATATCTGATAGCATTTTTTTTTTTTTACACCACAAGTTCAGTTCTGATTAAAACAATCCACAGACATTTGACAGACAGTTTCAATCATCTACAGCATGGGTGCTCAACCTGCAGCCCTCCAGCTGCTGGGGAACTACAAGTCCCATTCATGCCTCTGCTTTTGGGAGTCATGCTTGTAACAATCAGTGGCTTGCAATGCCTCATGGGACTTGTAGTTCTGCAACAGCTAGGGGGTCCACAGGTTGAGCACCTACAATCTACATTTTTTAAACACATCAATCAAAAGGTGGGGTAGAAAATGTTTGAAAGTGTCTTTCTGCTGGCATTGCCGTGGTTTTACCCACTTTCCACATTAAAAAAAAAAAAAAAATAGCTTGCTCAAAACCAGGAAATGGTTGAAACTGAAGGTGATAGATTGATGTGGGCTGTCCAACTCCATGTACTTTTTCTTTAAAATAAATGAGGTCAGATTCAGTGCTTCCAAAACTGCTATGCACATGGCCAGCATTACACAGTGCAGATGTACCGAGTCTAGACTACTAGTAGAATAACTCTGGAGGGTATAAAATATAAATACAAACAACTGAATCAAAATTCACATTATTAATACAATTTCTTAAAAGAGACAATAGTCTGCAACATATTAAATGAAAACGCACGAAAATATACATAGATTCAAAACCATCATATATACAGTACAGTATGGTGGTTTTGAATCTATGTATATTTTCTTGTGTAGTCTTAATTTGTTGCAGCCTATTGTCTCTTAATAAATGATATTAATAAATATTTTGAATTTTATTTCAGTTGTTTGTATTCCTAGTGCCAATTAAAAATCCCTGGCCATCAATTTACGTTTTTGATACAACTATATAGGGATGTGGCACCTTGAAACGACTTTGGGTCTAATTAAGACTATCAAATATATAAAGTTGCATGGTAAACCTATCGCTCAATGCTTACATTTTTTTTCTATTTTACATTTTTATTGAACATTTTCTGAATGTTGTAGAATTGTTCAATTTGGATTTATTTAAAATCAACAGATAGCCATTAGACAGAAGCTAGTTGAACAAATTTGTTGCTTCCCAGGGAAACAAAGATCTAATGATGAATGGGATTTTTACATGTTGATTTATATACTTCGCAAACATATTTATCCTGAACAGTAATCAGATTCAGCCAATGCTCACAGTGAGTCAATCTACTTAACACTAGCACTGAACCATAAAGGACATTAACAAGATGAATCATTCGATTTATTGTAGAGTCAGTATTGGACTCCAACATACACAGAGAGTGCTTTGAAAATATATGCATATAAAAAAAAACAAAAAAAAAAACTGTATATTGACTACCTAATGTTACTTTATAAATTTCCAGCTTAATAAAATGACTAAGTGCAATTCCATAGTACCTCAATTTTGACATTTAAAAACTATGGGTATAATGACGAGAGGGAGTTTTGAAAAGAGTCATATACAGGCACAGTATAAGACCTCATACATATGGGCACCGAGGCCTGAATTGACTGTGTTTATATGGCTTGGGCTAAGTGCAGCATGCAGGCAGCCCATTTAAAGTGGTTGTAAAGGCTAAATGTTTACCTTGTCAATTTGGAAGGCGCAGCTGTGTCTGTACAGCCACCGCATCCCCATAGACTTGAATGGGCTGCCCAGCACACCTGCATAAACACTCTGCCCATTCACAAACTACGGGCATCAGCACCCATGTGAATGAGGCCTATAAATTCATAGATAATTAACATTTTAGAGCATTTATTTTGTAATACCTGTTCATAAGACACAAAGGGGCATATTTATGAAGCAGTGCATTAACTGTGTGTGGATAAGTTGGTGGACAAAGTAAAAGTTCAGTTGTTTGGTAGAGGAGGGATAGGCCTTCCTTGAAGAGATGAGTTTTCAGAGATGGGAGGAGGTGGGGGCAGCAGCATTCCTAGCATAAAAAATTGATTGAACAGCTTTTTATGAAAAAAATGATAATACCGGGAAGAAACTTGTAGCAGAAGTAGCGGGTCAATGGTAAGTGAATATAAGACTCCTTTCACACTGGGGCGCGGAACATGTTAGCGGTAAAGCGCCGATAGTTTTAGCGGCATTTTACCGCTGTTATAGTGTCACTTTTTGACCGCTAGCAGGGCGCTTTTAACCCTGCTAGCGGCTGAGGAGAGGCAGTTAAAACTGCCTGCAAAGTGCTGCTGCCGAAGGAGCTTTGCAGGCAATTCAGCAGCACTGCCCATTGATTTCAATGGCAGGGGCGGTTTAGGAGTGGTGTATACACCACTCCCACACCGCCCCAAAGACGCTGCTTGCAGGACTTTTTTTTCTGTCCTACAAGCGCACCACCCCAGTGTGAAAGCACTCAGGCTTTCACACTGGGGAGGCTTAAGGGTCGCTCTAGAGGCGCTATGAAAAGCGCCTTCAGTGTGAAAGGGGTCTAAGCATTCTTGGGATAAACTGATCTATACCTCAAAAAAAATTAAAATAAAAAATTGAGTAGATAAGTAAAAAAATAAAATAAAAAAAGGGAGTATTTTCCATTGTTCACTTACTCTTTCTCTGCCGTTACAATTCTATGTTTGACATCAGTCCACTCAGCTACAGCAGGCTGGCCACCTAGTAGTTACCACTTCTGCCTTGTAACATTGGGATCCCCAGTTTGAATCCTGGTCAGGACACTATCTGCATTCAAGTTTGCATGTTTTTCTTGTGCTTGTGTGGGTTTCTTCCAGATTCTTCACCAATTTCCTCCCACACTTCAAAGAATGCTGGTTGGTCAATTGGCAACTGACTAAATTGGTCCTAGCATGTGTATGCGAGGTAGGGATCATATATTGTAAGCTTCTCGAGGGCACTAACTGATATGAATTTGCAAAATGTTAAGGGCTAGGTAAATTGGTGGCATAAAAATGTCTCTATAAAATAAAATAAAAAACAGCTACTTCATCAACTTTTCACTGTTGGTGAATCAATCGCTGTCATTTAATACATATGCACTAGAAAAGATTTACCTGTATTTAATGTTTGGTGAATGTCTCATTCACTGCTTTATAAATATACCCAAAATTGATTAATTCAACTAATTTGCAAAGTACATATCTATTTATAAATAGCAAAATGACTGAATCTCTTTAATGCTGGGTTCACACTATGTTCGGCCGTTGAGCACAGCAGGGGTTCCGATGTGTCCCTGCTTACTATTTCAGGTACAAATTTTTGCCTGAATTCGGACATGAAAGGAAGCCAAAGACGCACAGGACCCTTCTGCTGTGCACTCCGTGGCCGCGCCAGAGATGTGTGAACCAGCCCCATTGAGAGCCGGTCACACTATCCTGTCATGCGAATTGGATGCGGAGAAGTCTGCATCCAATTTGCATAGGTGTGAACCCAGCCTAATGGCAATGATTACTAACTACAAATTGCCAAAAAATATATACTGGAGATAGTCTTTGAATAAGTACATTTAAATTAGAGGTTTTATTTCCTAAAGAGAGAACAGGCTAGAAATTCAGGTTACTGCTATGTATTGTGCTGTATGTAAAAGCCCAAATATATGTATATATCTTAAAATACAACACGGTATTTACATCACTATGAGGCTTTGTAACATCAATTTTAAACTGGCCAAAAGACAGGCTGAAGTCTTGCCAAGATAGATGGATGGTGAGATGTCTGTTCTGAAACGCATGGCTACACCGCTAGGTTCTGTCACAATCTTCTCTCAACTCAGTCAACAAGTTAGTACTGCATACTGTACATACAATGAAACAGATGTCTCCTTTTGTCTACTGGACCTTACTGGCACATTGTATGTGTAGACAGGGCTGTGTATAACCACACCCCTTGGGCTACAGAAAAGTGCCACGTCTTTAAATTTAAATATTGGACAAAAAGGCAACTATAAGCAGGGAAATGTCCACCCCATGGACCAAAAACTTAAGATTGTTTTGATGAGCTAGAAAATTCCAAAGCACCTACAGATTGTTCTCAAAAGGGAGGGTTCCTCATTCCAACCATGCACCCCTGACACACACGGTATCTGGGGTGCAAATGGATTTACTGAATTATATTAAAGGTACATTCCTGCCTTCTGGTTCCTAAAAAATGAAAAATATATATTTAATCTGTATTGCCCAGAGTAACCAATCAGATTTTAATTGAAATATAACTTTCTAGGAAATTGGAAAATGAAAGTGGGAAATTAACTGGTTGCTAAAGGCAACACAGTGTGCGCCTTGTTCAGAAACTTTGAATGATGGGGTGTATTTTTTATTTTTTAACTTCTTAAACTGTTCCAACTTTAAAATCAGTAATAAAGAGCTTAAAAAGTCCAAAAAAAAGTTAAGACCAAAGAAAAGCACCATACCTCCAGTGATCTCCAAGTGCATAATAAGCATAACATACTAAATAAAATTCTAAATATATTGACTATACCACAAAAAATACTTCTAAAACAGAAAAAATAAGAAAATATAAAATTCAATGCATATGGCCACTTCCCAACCTAAGCTACTCATTTAAATTAAAAAGCTAAAAATTAAAATAAATGCTAGGCATATTGGTTACCTCTTATACTAGATAGCTACATAATCATTCCACATCTTAATTTTTTTTATCGCCTATAGACTAAAACCAACAGTGAGTATCAAGAATCAGAAAAAAAGCTGTTCATACAATACTTCTCTCATTTGGTCACGGTTACTGAAAAGAAAGGATAAAAATACCAAGTCACTTTGCACTTTTGTCTAGCCTACCAAAATGCTAAAGTCCGAAAGTCTTTGGCAAAAGACTACAAAAAAAATAATAAAATATCAAAAACAAAAATAAAACAGTAGAAGTCCACTAATAATCACAGCACAATGTGGGGTTCCGTTTTTAATGGTTTCATTTTTGTTTTCACAGAAAACTTTGCAGGTCAACCAGTTTCCAATGCAACCTTTCAAAGGCCCAAAATTGTCTCATGTTCTTACTGTAACTTGAATAGTTGGTTTGTGGCTTCCAGGGGTATCATTTAAAAATGGAGAAAATTACAGGAGTACGTGAATTGTAGAAACTATTCAGCTACTTGTCTTCATCTTCACTAACAATTTTGGATAAACTGCGGCCCATTCATGGTCAACTACAGAGTTCCCATTACAAAAAAGTTAGCACTCTTAAGCTTCCAAGTATGCTGGTGTCCAGAAAGGCAGGTGCAGGCAGGATGGAGCTCACCCATGCTTCACATTAGACTATTACAAAAGACACGCGCTGCACAATGTCGTCAGTGTTTTCATAAAACTTTATTGTACTTGGTTCCCATGTGTAGTGAATGAACAGGAACCAAGAATATAATGGGTCATGCTATCGCTCAAATGGTATTTAGTGGCAACTAGGCTCTTTATTTTTGATATAAGTAATCATATCTAGTAAGTAATGCGCAAGACGTTAGATATGAACAGAACAGCACTGAACACTTAATTATGGACAGCGATTGCAATTAAATCCTTACCACTTGGCCAAGTGTGTTTGTGCTGAGCCACTCAGCTCAATACACTTAAAAGTACAACTTTTGGGGCAAGGTGTGGAATGTGTCAGGCTTTTAACATTGAGGGCTTAAACATTCATTTGCGAGTTGACATAAGCACACTGGTAACTGTGACAGTTATCCCCAGAGACCTGCCTTGAATGTAGCATATACTGCCCATGCAATAGTAGGCAGAATGTAAATAAAAACACCACAAGAATCAATATTAGTAGGTTTGATTAAGGATTTAATTTTAAATGAACATTTTTAGTTTGAGCTTTCTTTTTGGGAAACCGTTAAATGCGGTTTAGTACCGCTATAATTCCACCCAAGCAGGGACAAGGCAACATAAAATATTACATAGGTTTTAACCCTCACTCTATCCAGAACCCAAGAAAAATGTAGGCAAGCAGAATGCTGTAGACTACTAATCAGAAGCATGGGCTTAGTTGGTTTCTTGGGTAATAAAGGGTCCATCACCATTTTTGGACATTGATCAGCCAGTAGAAACATTTATTTTTTATCTTATTTATTTTTAATTGGCCTATACATAGATAAGAAATACATGAAATATTTATTCAGGATTTGGATACCCTCTTCCCTTGCTAGACATTAAAAAGGCTGTGACTGTTTTCCCATGGGAAAAAATTTGAGCTGCTTAAAATCTTCAAAGAGCAAAACAACAAAAAAAAACTGTGAAATGTTTCCAAAAGGTTCCCCACTTTATCTAAGTGCTCTTAAAAATTACATAATATGATTGGCTGCTGTGGGCCATACTGCTATCCTTAAATTTCCTCCACCGTTTCAGAACACCCCTTTCAGCATAGAATGTTTTTAGTAATTAGTCCAGAAGAAATATATGCTATGCTCATCGAGCCACATCTTAGCTGATCCTATGAATGAACTTCTCTGAAATGTAATCGCAGAAATACATACATTATGCAACACAGTAGTTGGTCATCTACATATCTGGACATGTGTCACGCTGTATTAAAACAACACGAAAAAAAAAAAAACAATCACGCAGCTTTTGTTTCTCTACATAGAAAACAGCTCATTCGATAAAGTGTAACTAGATACAGTGTTAAAATACAGTATTCTATAGAATCCTGAAGTGCATTGGCCTAACCATCCATTATAAAGTTTTTAAAAAATTTACATACATGTGCTCCCCTGTATGACTGGCTTATTTTGTTTTTAAACAATGGAAACTGATATATGTTGTTAACATGTACAACTTTTGAAAAATGTCAGCCATTCAAAAATTCTTAGACATAGGCATCTGCACGAACCCCAAGCACCCACGCTATACATAACCGCTCCTCCCTCCCCCACCTCTTCCACACACATTGAATCCTCAGTACCTGTGCCATAATTCTTAGTCTGTAGGGAGTAGGGAGACAGAGTACATATATTGCAATGAATAAGCAGCTGCACATTCTATAGCTAGAAGTAGCATTACACAACATGATAGACCACCTACTCTGCAAAAAAAAATACTTGTTTGCATATGGCCTAATCATTACATTATCTGTATTCTCTATCACTGGGATTGTCAGTTACAAGAATTATGTGTCAGGTACTTGGAAAAGAAGGACAATAATCATTCCTAGGGACATCAACACATTTTAGATTAGACACAGATTTTATTTTGTAAATGGTGGGGTACATCTGAAAAAACTGTAAACAACTGGGTCTCTGCTATCACCAACTTTAGTCATCTGTGGTCAAATGGTAACTTCTTTGGGCTTGATTTTCCATGAGAATGCAAACCAGGATCTATTCTATATAGTCCTAGGACAATCTGATTTATAAAATTGAGCGGGCCAACAACGTTGCTTCTAATTATTCAATATTTTAAAACATTTCTATCAGAATTTCTTTAATTAATTCAAATGCCTCTTAACTAGGATTGGGGGGGGGGGGGGTGTCTTTTTATTTATAAGTTCTGAGTGTTTGATGCAGATTTACATCTGATCGACAATACCTTATGTAGGTAACCAATCGACAATACAAAGTCCTTTTTATATATGGTAACAACAATTACAACGGAGATCCCAGAATTGTTACTCGAGATATGAGTACTGGGAGTGCCATTAATGGCATCAAAAAAAGTTTGACACACTTCAGGGCTTATTTAATAAGGCAAATGGCAATATGAAAATTACAGCCCAGAGTAATCAAATACTTTCTTTCCCTGTTCTACAGGCTGCTATAACCAATGAAAGGTAACATTTCCAATTGCCTGTTCCACTACTCAGCCTTGCCAGTTACCAGAAGGGACCAGTATGCACAACATATGGAGCCCAGGAACCCCTATTTTGTATGCCATTTGTGTTTCTGCAAGCTTCATATCTTCTCAAAGCTCTAGGAGAACCCTTATTAGGCCATATATACTGTATTATGACATATTGCTGCTAGAGATGTTTTTGCCGGGGTTTTTACTTTGTAGACCCAAAGATTAGTTAAAACCCCCAAACAGTATATATTTTCTAAAAGCCAAGACCATAGAGAATAAAATGGTGTTAGTTTCAATTTTTAGGTCACTCAAATTATCAAGCGCTAATTCTCAGTAAAAAGTTGATTTTAGTTCACATGCAATATATTACCCAGTTTTTTTTGTAAAATATAAAAAGAGATTGTGCAAAGTAAATAGATACCCAAGATGTCAAGCCCTAAAGCTATGTGTACCCATGAAGCTTAGACGATCTTCAGTATCCCAAATTTTCAACAGGCAATTGCTTTAAAAGCAGTTATAGGTCATGAGTTCAGAGTTAATCATCAGTAATGGCTCTAAAATTATTGCTTTCACTTCAGCATTGGCGGCGGTATGTAACATGTATAACGCAATCAGCGTTTTTGTATGTAGGCACCCAAAATTTGTGTATCTTTGTATGTGGGGATAGGGCTCTAATTGTTTGGGTCCTTTAAGTGCTTGGGTGTACCTTTAATTTCGTTTTTTACTTTATTGCTATCACATAGGGAATTATTAGCCCCCCTATGTGATAACACGTTTATAGTGACAGATTCTCCTATTTTTTAACCACTTCCAGCCCAAAGACGTTATATGACGTCTTTGACTTTGAGTGTGAAAAGCTGAATGATGTCGGCAAGCTACAGGCATCATTCAGGTATCATCTTTTAGAGCCGGTGATTCTGTGCACAATAAGAAAGATCATAGTGGCAGTTATTGCGCCAATACCGTGCAACATAAAAAGTTGAAACTGCCATTTTATTCCCTAGGGTGTCATGCCACAGATTGTCTATTTTCATTGCCTTATTAAATAAGCCTGTTGCATATTTTAAAGCAAAACTATGGGGGTTCAAACCCAACGCAAGATGAGGTTTTCCTTACTTTTTTAATTTCACTGGACAAGAGGTGAGAGATCTCCCAAAATAAGACACAGACAGCAGTTAAAACCAGCAACTAGGTCCCAATGTTTAGGGTACTGTCTGTGTCCTGGTTGGGGTAAATGCCCTTCACTTCCTTTAGTAACCAGGGCAGAAAATTTCCCTCATGGAGCCACAGACAATACAAGTACAATAGAAGTTCTACCATTCTCGACTCTAACAACAGAATAGAAAAGTTTGGTTTGGGTTGGGTTGTGCATTAAAGAAGAAAGCTGTATATCAAAAGGGGTTAACATTTTTCGCAAAAGGCATGCTTTATAAGCAGAAGCTGAACCCAATAACAAAAGATATTTGTTGCTTTTAAAAAGAAAGTAAATGGAACTCCATAATCAAGAAGAGCACCCTTTTTCAGCTTAGGAATATTTGTTCACTTTTAATAATATTAATAAAGTCCCCATAATTTTATCATCTCTAATTATTCAAGCATGTCCAGAAAAAAAAAGTAGTGGGGTGAGGTGGAGGAAGAACATCTGCTAAACATGAAATTAAAGAATTTTAGCTGCTGTAAGGTATAGGCACTTGATCAAAGTGGCCATGTGACCTCGTTTCACATCTCCAAAAAAGCTTATAAATGCATGATATCATGAGGTTAGGATCCATACAAACAAGATTGTTATGAAAAAGCTATTAAAATACAGAAAATCATCATAACACATTGCCATAAATGTGAAAAAAGTTTTTTTCGTTTTTTTTTTGTAGTTAAAAAAAAAAAAGTTAAAAATAAAATTAAAAATGGTTCCTTCAAGAAAATGATTTTTTAAATGTTTCAAATGTACTGTAAATATGTGCCTTCTCACATCCATCCATTTGCTGGTTATAATTATAAATACTAACAGTTCGCACTTAACCTGAAAACTGTAAAAATCCTAATCTATATTGTCCACTACTCAGTATAGTTCATTGAATAAAGTACTAAATTCAGCATATGAAACCTAACAATAAATTTACTACACTAATTATTTAACAGTAATAAAACTGACAAGAAATATTTCTTCAGATCACAGTACACACAAAAAGCTCAATATTATCGCATATTAAAAGAAAAAAAAAAATCTACAAAGCAGCTTAAAGCAGTTTATAATAACCTCTAAACAGAATCCCTGGTTAACAAAGTGCTTTAACAAGAATTAAACTTCTTCAAAATAACCTAGTAAAAAATAGTGCTAGACTGATTCCAAGCTCACAAGTTTTATGAAGAACATTGCTGTCACGTGAAGCACCAAAATATATAATTTATATATATATATATATATATATATATATATATATATATATATACACATACATATATATATATATATATACATATACATACACACACACACACACGCATTAATTCTGAGAACCTCAAGTTGAAAATGTATCCCTACATCACTGTGGAATATTCTTTGTCTCTTGCAGAACTCAGAAAATTGACTTTTTCTAGATTGGATCGTTCCCCTTTAGGGCTCATTCCATCCAAACTGGTATTTTTGTTGTGGGTGGATGATTCTAGGTTGGATCATCCAAGAGCTTCTTATTTCTCCTGAAGACTCCAATGACAATTTCCTGTACATAGCCTGGCTCTGCCCCCAACCCACCCCATGGGCAAATTTACCTTAAGAATCTGGAGATTTAATCCACCTTCCTTATTTTCCTTAAAGTAAAATGAACAAAGCATAGGAAGGGAGGACATGACCTCTATTGGACATGGGTGATGGGTGGAGCTGGAATTTTCAGTGCAGAGGACTCTGAAATATAAGGAGCTAGTGGTCAATTATTCCTGCTGATATCAACCCAAAACTGACCTTTTATCCTACATTGAAAATTTCATTTTCTTTTATATAACTGCAATAATTCAGGAATAGTTTGTGTTTAAAGTGATGTGCCGGTTTGTTGTACTCTTCAGTATGGCCAAGCTCACTGCACAAATCTACCACATTTATGAAAAAGTGAGCCAAGCTCCTAAGGTTTGCCCAGGCATAATATCAGATAGCTCAATCATATGGACTATTTCAGGCAATTATCCAGGTTTTCAGAAGGCCATTGGTCCTAGATTCACTTCGACTACAGTCTTTGTGGGCAAAAACACCTTTACAGATATGTCTGGTCAGCTGCCTGTGAAGATGCTCTATAAAATAAAGTCCTGTATCATTTCCTTTAGAACCCAACTGAATAAGGGCATGCAGACATATTCTTCATTCTCTCACATTAAAACTTTTGGACCAAACACCTTGATTGATCCTAGGCACACTGAGGCCTGCTGGGGATCCATGACGCATGCGGCTAGCAATCTTGTCCCGTGGTGAACAAAGCTGATCAAGGTTGAAAAAAGTCAAAATGCATGTTAAGAAGCAACAAGGAGACTTAGATTGATTTGGTAAATCCAGAACAAGCTAAAAGTAAGAACTTTATCTAATCATCCATGGTGCTCTTTGAGGGTAGAGATCAGTCTATCACTGATAAAAGATACAGGTTTACCTATCTTCTTATTTATATAGCAAATACTAAAACACTGGGTGCAGTACTTTGTCAGATTACGTGATACAGTTGATTTCGCAGTGGGTTGGTAAAGCAATTAATTGAAAGGCTTGTCACCATTTTAGTCTTTTGGTCTTGCAGTAAGGACATTCCGGTTTGCTGGATGCGCACTGTTCACATAATATGTAATGCTGGCAGGACTGCAGGACTATACTTCTGTCATTTTCATGGCAAACCACACATTTCTTGGAATGTAGTTGGAATATCAACTGTGTACACAAACACACACAAAAAAATATATATTACATAATTAAATATAAAAAAACAGCACAGTGTTTTAAAATGAATAGTATATTTATTTTTCTCAGTTTCATCTTTAGACTGTTTATAAGCCCTTATATTATAATTTGATATTCATATTTATTTTTGATAAATTAAAATAAAAAGGTATTTATTGTCGATTTTATTTTTCTAAAATAATAGTTTGTCCCCCACTCCTCTACCCACCAACTGCCCAAGAGATTGCCAATCACTTTAAAAACAAAATTGATGAAATTCGTGAGGGAGCCTCCACTGTACAGATATCCCTCACTTAACCACTTTCCGACCGGCGCACGACGATGTACGTCCCTTTTTTGAAGAGGGATATCTCGGTAACGGCAGCAGCTGCTGCCACAACCGAGGTATCCATCTCTTCAGGCGCCGGTCGGCTGTCCGATAATGGTGGTCATCGCGGCGGATTCGCCGCGAGATCACCGTTATCGGCGGCGGGAGAGGTGCCCCCCCTCCCGCCGCTCTCCCGCGCCTTACCGGAACCGTCGGCAGCGGCGGAGGCGATCGGGTCCTTTCCCCTCCTGTGCCTAGAGATGAGTGACGCTAAGATGGCCGCCACTCATCTCTATACCATAGGAGGGCGGAAGCAACGTCAAAAACGTCACTTCCGCGCATACCTCTTAAAGAGGAATTTTCAAATGTCATTTTTTTAAATGACATTTTTTTTTTATTTTTTTATTTTTTTCATTGAAGTCCAAATATGAGATCTGAGGACTTTTTGACCCCAGATCTCATATTTAAGAGGACCTGTCATGCTTTTTTCTATTACAAGGAATGTTTACATTCCTTGTAATAGGAATAAAAGTTAGCCAATTAATTTTTTTTAAAAAAACTGTGTAAAAATAAATAAAATCAAGAAAAATAAATAAGAAAAACGAAAAAAAAAATTTTCAAAGCGGCCCGTCCCGACGAGCTCGTGCGCAGAAGCGAACGCATACGTGAGTAGCGCCCGCATATGAAAACGGTGGTCAAACCACACATGTGAGGTATCGCCGCGATCGGTAGAGCGAGAGCAATAATTATAGCCGTAGACCTCCTCTGTAACGCAAAATATGCAACCTGTAGAATTTTTTAAACGTCGCCTATGGAGATTTTTGAGGGTAAAAGTTTGATGCCATTCCACGAGCGGGCGCAATTTCGAAGCATGACATGTTAGGTATCAATTTACTCAGCGTAACATTATCTTTCACAATATATAAAAAAATTGGACTAGTGCTCTTGCAAGACCGCTGCGCAAATACGGTGTGAAAAAAAGTATTGCAACGACCGCAATTTTATTCTCTAGGGTGTTAGAAAAAAAACAATATATAATGTTTGGGGGTTCTAAGTTTTTTTCTAGCAAAAAAAACTGTTTTAAACATGTAAACACCTAAAATCCAAAACGAGGCTGGTCTTAAAGTGGTTAACATACGTTGTCTAACAGCACATTCAACACTTTCCTCTTTTAAACTGGCTACTACTGAAGAGGTTACCAAACATTTCTCACATGCCCACTTAATTGTCCCTTGGATTCTGTTCCCTCGCAAATACTATGGTCACCATCTTCTTCTATCCTATCATAAGTCATATAAAGTACGTCTAAACTGGTAGACAGATGAAAAATAGTTTATTGTCTGTGTTATTGCTTTTTTATCACGTGAATAAACCATCCAAAATACCAATACCAATAACACAGACAATACTATCAAAGAAATTTCTAATACAGCAAGATTCGTGTCCATGTTTAACTACTTCCCACCCGGCCACTGTACATATACAGCCGTCTACTTCTGATAGGACGTTCCGGAACGTCCTTCAGAAGTAGAGGGATCGCGCGGTCGTGTCACCCGGACACGGCGCATCTCGGATCGGCAGGAGGGCTCGGTGATTGGCCCTCCTGATCAAATGAGGCCATGTCGAATCACAGCCGTCATGTGATGTAAGCAAACAGCCGGTTGCTAGGCAATCGGCTCTCCTCTCCTCACACGGAAGTCGTCGGTGAGGAGAGGAGAGCGGATCGCTGCAGCCAGCTGGTGATCAGTGAGTATTAGCTGTTTTTTTACAGCTTTTTACTCACTGATCACCAGTCTAGTGTCCCCACAGTGTAAACACACATGTCCCCCACACACATGTCCCCAACACACACACATGTCCCCAAATAAAAACACATGTCCCTCACATATGTCCCAGTAAAATAACATGTGCCAATGATTATCTGCACACATATGTCCGTGATCACCTGCACACATCTGTACATGATCATTTGCGTACATATGTCCGTGATCACGCGAACCAATTATTATACACACAAATTTATGACAAAATTTGATTTTATTGGATTTCTTTTAAAAAAGAAAGGAGAAAATATTGTTTTTTTTCAAAATTTCTGCTATGTTTTTGCTTATATCGCAAAAAATAAAAAACGGAGTCGCGAATAAATACCACCAAACTAAAGCTCTATTTGTGCGAACAAAATGATAAAAAATTAATTTGGTTACAGCATTGCATGACCGTGCAATTGTCACTGAAAGTGCGAGAGCACTGAAAGCTGAAAATTGGTCTGGGAAGGAAGGGGGCGAAAGTGCACAGTATTGTAGTGGTTAATACCAAATATAGGAACATTTCAAAAATCATCCATAAACATTATAATATTTTGTTGCCCTCTAAACCACAAATAACAGAAAAACGCGTACGGTAAAAAAAAAAAAAAACATTGCCCCGAGTAAGCTAGAAAAACCGAACAAAAGGCCTCTGTTTGACATTAGGACTTTTTTTGATAATAGGATTGGGGTATTTCAGTGTCGGAAAAGAGGTTGTCTTGCATGTCAATTTATTAGCCATGGTTGTTCAAAAGTTGTTACCAACAAGGGCACCTCTTTTCAGATTAAACAGTTTATCACTTGCTTGACTGAGTTTCTATGTCCTGCGGTGGCCCTGAAACCTACCATTCCAGGGTCGCACAATGCAAACTCTTCGTACAAGAGTGGGTGAGCACCACAGGTTCGTTAAAAAAGGATTTGACCAACACAGTGTCCCGTGCCATTTCCACCGGGCACATAACCACGATTTTAGAGGCCTGGAGGTAATGGCGATTGAAGCCATTCCAAAGGGGATGCTTACTGATAAAAAGGAGACCTTTTGGATTTATTTGCTGGGTTCCCTTTCGCCTGATGGCCTCAATGAGGAACTTGATATTCATAGTACCATGTGACCATGCCACATGGGGCATTTTTTGTTGCTTTATGTCCGGCTATTTGGCTAGTTGGATTTGCTATACTCACAGATATGACCACTCATGAGATGTTCATAGATGGGAATATGTATACATCTCTATGTGCAAGTTATGGTTGTTCCTCTGAGCCTTTTTACATGTGTGTATCACTTAATACTGGTCATTACTTTCTGGTTGTTTCATATATAAAAGTGTAAAGACATGTGTAATTTTAAATTTAAATGTAATTTTTTCCATTTTTATTTTTGTGTTTTTTTATTATATATATATATATATATATATATATATATATATATATATATATATATATATATATATATATATATATATATATATATATATATATATATCACACACACATTATATATATATATATAAATTTTACACACTCATACATACATACATACACATATATATATATATATATACACATTTTTGTAAATATTTTATTATATCTTTTCATGTGACAACACTGAAGAAATTACACTTTGCTGCAATGTAACGTAGTGAGTGTACAGCTTGTATAACAGTGTAAATTTGCTGTCCCCTCAAAATAACTCAACACACAGCCATTAATGTCTATACCGCTGGCAACAAAAGTGAGTACACCCCTAATTGAAAATGTCCAAATTGGGCCCAAAGTGTCAATATTTTGTGTGGCCACTATTTTTTTCCAGCACTGCTTTAACCCTCTTGGGCATGGAGTTTACCAGAGCATCACAGGTTGCCACTGGAGTCATCTTCCACTCCTCCATGGCGACATCACAGAGCTGGTGGATGTTAGAGACCTTGCGCTCCTCCACCTTCCATTTGAGGATGCCCCACAGATGCTCAATAGGGTTTAGGTCTGGAGACATGCTTGGCCAGTCCTTGACCTTTACCTTCTTTAGGAAGGCAGTGGTCATCTTGGAGGTGTGTTTGGGGTCGTTATGTTTGAATACTGCCCTGCAGCCCAGTCTCCGAAAGGAGGGGATCATGCTCTGCTTCAGTATGTCACAGTACATATTGGTATTCATGGTTCCCTCAATGAACTGTAGCTCCCCAGTGCCGGCAGCACTCGTGCAGCCCCAGACCATGACACTCACACCACCATGCTTGACTGTAGGCAAGACACACTTTTCTTTTTACTCCTAACTTGGTTGCCGCCACAAACGCTTGACACATCTGAACCAATTAAGTTTATCTTGGTCTCATCAGACCACAGGACATGGTTCATCCATGTCCTTAGTCTGCTTGTGTTCAGCAAACTGTTTGTGGGCTTTCTTGTGCATCATCTTTAGAACAGGCTTCTTTCTGGGATGACAGCCATGCAGACCAATGTGATGCAGTGTGCGGCGTATGGTCTGAGCCCTGACAGGCTGACCCCCCCCCCCCACCCCTTCAACCTCTGCAGCAATGCTGGCAGCACTCATACATCTATTTCCCAAAGACAACCTCTGGATATGACGCTGAGCACGTGCACTCAACTTCATTGGTCGACCATGGTGAGGCCTGTTTTGAGCGGTACCTGTACTGTTAAACCACTCTGTGGTCTTGGCCATCATGCTGCGGCTTGGTTTCAGGGTCTTGGCAATCTTTGTATAGCCTAAGCCATCTTTATGTAGAGCAGGGGTCTCAAACTGGCGGCCCTCCAGCTGTTGTAAAAAAACTACAAGTCCCATGAGGCATTGCAAGGCTGACAGTTCCAAGCATGACTCCCACAGGCAGAGGCATGATGGGACTTGTAGTTTTGCAACAGCTGGGGGGCCACCAGTTTGAGACCCCTGATGTAGAGCAATGATTTTTTGTTTCAGATCCTCAGAGAGTTCTTTGCTATCTGGTGCCATGTTGAACTTCAAATGATCAGTATGAGGGAGTGAGAGGGATAACACCAAGTTTACCACACCTGCTCCCCATTTACACCTGAGACCTTGAAACACTAACGAGTCACATGACATCGCGGAGGGAAAATGGGCCCAATTTGGACATTTTCACTTAGGGGTGTACTCACTTGTGTTGCCAGCGATTTAGACATTAATGGCTGTGTGTTGAGTTATTTTGAGGGGACAGCAAATTTACACTGTTATACCAGCTGTACACTCACTACTTTATATTGTAGCAAAGTGTAATTTCTTTAGTGTTGTCACGTGAAAAGATATAATAGCCCCAGCTCCTCACCAGCAGTGTTTTTTCCCACAATTCTTTGTAAAATGAATTTATTTTTTATTTTTTTCCACAAAATTTTCATTGTAATAGGTTATTTCTCTCACATGGCATGTGTATACCACAAATGACACCCCAAAATAAATTTTGCTACTCCTCCTGAGTATTACGATACCACATGTGTGGGACTTTTACACAGCCTGGCCACTTAGAGAGGCCCAACATGCAGGGAGAGCCATCACGTGTTCTGGGAGCAGAAATTACACATCCAACTTGTTGACTACCTAGTACACTTTTGAAGGCCCTGGAGCACCAGGACAATGACACGTGACACTGACGTGGCACTGATGACAGATGGCACTGATACGTGGCACTGATGACACGCGACACTGATGTGGCACTGATGACAGATGGCACTAGTACGGGGCACTGATGACACGTGACACTGACAGATGGCACTAATATGTGGCACTGGTGACAGATGGCACTGATATCATGTGGCACTAATACGTGGCACTGATGAGAGATGGCACTAATATGTGACACTGATGACAGATGGCACTGATACGTGGCACCGATGACACGTGACACTGATGACAGATGGCACTGATACATGGCATTGATGACACGTGACACTGATGACAGATGGCACTGATACGTGGCACTGATGACACGCGACACTGATGTGGCACTGATGACAGATGGCACTAGTACGGGGCACTGATGACACGTGACACTGACAGATGGCACTAATATGTGGCACTGGTGACAGATGGCACTGATATCATGTGGCACTAATACGTGGCACTGATGAGAGATGGCACTAATATGTGACACTGATGACAGATGGCACTGATACGTGGCACCGATGACACGTGACACTGATGACAGATGGCACTGATACATGGCATTGATGACACGTGACACTGATGACAGATGGCACTGATACGTGGCACTGATGACACGTGGCACTTATACATGGCACTGGGGACAGGTGCACTGGGGACAGATGGCAGGGGGGACAGATGGCAGGGGGGACAGATGGCAGCGGGCAGGGGGGACAGATGAGGACAGATGGCAGCGGGCAGGGGGGACAGATGAGGACAGATGGCAGCGGGCAGGGGGGGACAGATGAAGACAGATGGCAGCGGGCAGGGGGGGGACAGATGGCAGCGGGGGACAGATGGGGACAGATGGCAGCGGGCAGGGAGGGGGGGCAGATGGCAGCGGGGGGACAGATGGCAGCGCGGGGACAGATGGGGACAGATGGCAGCGGGCGGGGGGGACAGATGGGGACAGATGGCAGCGGGCAGGGGGGGGGGACAGATGGCAGCGGGGGGACAGATGGCAGGGGGGGGACAGGTGGCAGCGGGCAGACAGATGGCAGCGGGCGGGGGGGGGGACAGATGGCAGCGGGCAGGGGGGGGACAGATGGCAGCGGGGGGACAGATGGGGGCAGCGGGCAGGGAGGGGACAGATGGCAGCGGGCAGGGGGGGGACAGATGGCAGCAGGCAGGGGGGGGACAGATGGCAGCAGGGTGTCAGATGGCAGCAGGGTGTCAGATGGCAGCAGGGTGTCAGATGGCAGCAGGGTGTCAGATGGCAGTGGGGTGACAGATGGGGACAGATGGCAGCGGGGTGACAGATGGGGACAGATGGCGGCGGGGGGACAGATGGGGGCAGCAGGCAGCGGGCAGGGGGGGGGGACAGATGGGGGCAGCAGGCAGCGGGCACAGATCGCACATTTTTTTTTTTTTTTTTTTTACTTACGGCCGCTTGGCCGTTCATCCTCTCTCTTCTCACACGCTGTCAGTGTGAGGAGAGAGAGCGGCGCTGACAGATGATCTCATATGTTTCCATATGAGATCATCTCTCATTGGACACGCCGATCTCGCTGTAAAGGGCCGCTGTGATTGGCCGTTTACAGCGAGATGTGACCGGCCGTGTCCTACGGACACGGCCAGCACAGAACTTCCCCGATGCGCGCTCTCAGGAGCGCGCATTAGGGAAGTAAACAGGAGGACGTCCAGGGACGTCCTCCCGGCAGGGAGCGTCCGCGCTGCAGCCGTCTTTCGGCTATAGCGCGGGCGCGTAGTGGTTAAATACCACTTTATTATAGAGTAAACCTGTGTGTGATACTAGTCACAAATTATTGTGGGGTTTCTAAAAGAAAGCATGAAAGAAGCGGTTTGCTTCCACATTAATTAGTTAGGCCCCTTTCACACTGGGGCGGTGGGTGCGTCTGCGGTAAAGCGCTGCTATTTTTAGCGGAGTTTTGCCGTAAATTTTGCAGCGCTATTCACTTTTACCCCCCCCCCCCCCAGTGACCGAGAAAGGGTTAAAACCCACGCAAAGCGCTGCTGCAGCAGTGCTATGCCGGCGGTATAGCCGCGCTGCCCCATTGATTTCACCGCTCCAAAGATGCTGCTAGCAGGGCTTTTTTTAGCGTCCTGCCAGCGCACCGCTCCAGTGTGAAAGCCCTCTGGGATTTCACATTGGAGAGACAGCAGCGGCTCTTTCAGGGCACTTTGCATGTGCTATTTTTAGCGTTATATCGCCTGCAAAGCGCCCAGTGTGAAAGGGGTCTTCGAATTTAGGCTACTTTAAGGCCTGGTTCGCACCTATGCATTTTTTTGTGCATTTTCAGTTTTTTGACTATAGTGTGTTTCTGCAATTTAACATGGTTTACTATGGGTCATGTTCACATATGTGCATTTTATGAAAAGGGCCAGGGACTTTTTTTCTGGTTTTTGGTTACATAGACTTCAACGGATCAAAAAATATGTATTGAAAAACCCAAAATGTACCTGGAATATACAAACTGCAACCTGCGTAGGTGTGAACCAGGCCTTACACTGATGCGTTTTTACCTTGCTAAACAGCACAAGAAAAACATAATTTAAATATTTCCCTTTATATCCTATGGGACTCGTCACACCACTGCACTGCGAGTGCAGTGCATTTTGAAAAGTCCGGTATGCTGCATCTTTGGTGTGCTTTTCAAAACCGCACCAAAAGCACAGCTCCCCAATGAAATGATTAGGAAACGTCCCATGTCCATTTTTTAATTTTGCCTTGCTGGAATTCAAGCACCCAGAAATTGCATCAAAAATGCATATGCATTTTTAATGCATTCGTTCAACAGCAGTGTGGAAGCACACTTAAGCCCCATACACACGGTCGGACAATCCGCGGACCAGGTCCGTCGGACCATGTCCATCATACTTTGTCCGATGTTGGTTTTGCGTACACACGGTCGGACAAAGTTGTCGGAAAATCCGATCATTCTGAACGTGGTGACGTTTGTTGCCTACGACGGGACTACGTAGAGGCTAGTAGCCAATAGCTTTGGTCTTGTAATGTGATCTGAGCATGCGTAGCACTTTGTCCGGTCGGACAACCGTACACACGATCGGATTTGGTGTGATCGGACCGTGTTGACGGCCAAGATTTCCAGCAGGAGATAAGACTTTGTCCGTCGGTCAAACCGACGAACACTGTCCAATGGTGCATACACACGGTCTGATTTTTCAACAACCTTGTCCGATCGGACAGAATCCATGAAAAAGTCCGACCGTGTGTATGGGGCTTTACACTGCCCTGAAAAAGTATTCATACCCCTTGAAATTTTACACATTTTGTCATGTTACAGCCAAAAACAAAAATGTATTTTATTGGGATTTTATGTGATAGACCAACACAAAGTGGCACATAATTGTGAAGTGGAAGTAAAATGATAAATGTTTTTTAAACTTCTTTACAAATTAATATCTGAAAAGTGTGGTGTACATTTGTATTCAGCCCCCCTGAGTCAATACTTTGTAGAACAACCTTTCGCTGAAATTACAGCTGCAAGTCTTTTTGGGGATGTCTCTACCAGCTTTGCACATCCAAAGAGTGACATTTTTGCCCATTCTTTTTTGCAAAATAGCTCAAGCTCTGTCAGATTGGACGGAGAGCAACAATTTTCAAGTCTTGCCACAATTGGATATAGGTCTGGACTTTGACTGGGCCATTCCAACACAAGAATATGCTTTGATCTAAACTATTCCATTGTAGCTCTGGCTACAGGTTTATAGCCGTTGTCCTGCTGGAAGGTGAACCTCCGCCCCAGTCTCAAGTCTTTTGCAGACTTAAACAGGTTTTCTTTTATTTTGTATTTGGCTCCATCCATCTTCCTAACAACTCTGACCAGATTCCATGTCCCTGCTGAAGAAAAGCATCCCCACAACATGATTTTGCCATCACCATGTTTCACGGTGGGGATGGTGTGTTTAGGGTAATGCGCAGTGTTAGTTTTCTGCTACACATAGCGTTTTATTTTTAGGCCAAAAAGTTCAATCTTGGTCTCATCTGACCAGAGCACCTTCTTCCACATGTTTGCTCTGTCCCCCACAAGGCTTCTCGCAAACTGCAAAGGAGACTTCTTATGGCTTTCTTTCAACAATGGCTTTCTTTCTGCCACTCTTCCATAAAGGCCAGCTTTGTGGAGTGCATGACTAATAGTTGTCCTTTGGACAGATTCTCCCACCTGAGCTGTGGATCTCTGCAACTCCTCCAGAGTTACCATGGGCCTCTTGGTTGCTTCTCTGATAAATGCTCTCCTTGCCCGGCCTTTCAGTTTAGGTGGAAGTCCAGCTCTTGGTAGGTTTGCAGTTGTGGCATACTCATTCCATTTTCAGATGATGGATTAAACAGTGCTCCGTGAGATGTTCAAAGCTTGGGATATTTTTTTAATAGCCTAACCCTGCTTGAAACTTCTCCACACTTTATCCCCGACCTGTCTGGTGTGTTCCTTCATGATGCTGTTTGTTCACAAAGGTTCTCTAACAAACATCTGAGGGCTTCACAGAACAGCTGTATTTATACTGAGATTAAATTACACACAGGTGGACTCCATTTACTAAATTAGGTGACTTCTGAAGGCAATTGGTGCCACTAGATCTTAGTTAGGGGTATCCGAGTAAAGAGGGCTGAATACAATCTCGCACGCAACACTTTTCAGATATTTATTTGTAAAAAAAAATTGAAAACCATTTATGATTTTCCTTCCACTTCACAATTGTGCGCCCCTTTGTGTTGGTCTGTCACATAAAATCCTAATAAAATACATTTAAGTTTTTGGTTGGAACATGAAAAAATGTTGACATTTTTAAGGGGTATGAATACTGTAATATACTGTAGCTGAGCATTTTCAACTAAAAGGTGTGGAGTGCTGCTGAAAAGGGGGAGGAGAGCTGCTGTTTAAGCGGAAAATCGCGTGACAAAACTCTGCCTAAAAAGTAGCTCATGTACTTTTTTTTGAGCGACAGGTGTCTTTCTACAGGTGACAAAATGCTCATATGTGAACATGGGGCCATTACAATGAATGGTATTTTGCTTGTTAAACCTTACTGAACATTGAGCTTCGAGCTGAGAAACACTCAAGTGTGAACAGGATCTTGGGGAAAATGAAGTACTCAGCAATAAAATTGTTTATTTTAATGTATTTTCTGGGTTTAAAGACCTGGGTTTATAAACTACAACACCAGCCTGCTAGTATGAAAATATATCAGAATTTAGTTGCCGTCTTACCCCATCAACAGTTTCTAGATCAGAACACAGCTGACTTTTCAGAGAATGTAACTTTGGTAAAGGAAGCTTTTCCATATCACTGTATTTTCTCAATGCAGAAAACTGTGGGGATACACGGATGACATCAAATTCTTCTTGTATCTTTTTCAGTTTGCCTTCCACCTCCTCTTTCTGTAATAATGCCAGCTGTCGGTCCGCATCAGCCGCCTTTGCGCGCTCCTTGGCTTCTTGGGCTTCTTTCTGCCAGGCATCACATGCCTTTGGAATGCAATAGAAGCATTAGAATCACTTTACATCTATGTCCTATAGTTCTTCACATATTACAATTTAAATTAGGATTACAAATATAGTTTTGTAATAAGGATACGCTTGAAAGTTTCTAGAACTTGCAGGAAGTCATATAGAGTTGCTTTCTGATTTTTCCATCCTGGAAAGTATTCACAGCGTGTAAATTTTTCCTCATTTCGTTATGTTACAGCCTTATTCCAAAATGGATTAAAATTCATTAATTTACTCAAAATTCTACAAACAATACCCCATAATGACAACATGAAAGAGGTTTGTTTGAAATCTTTGCAAATTTAATATAAATAAAAAACGAAAAAAAAAAAATGTACATGTACATAAAGTATTCACAGCCTTTGTTCAATACTTTGTTGAAGCGCCTTTGGCACCAATTACAGCCTTAAATTTTTTTGTAGTATGTTGCTACAAGCTTGGCACACCTATTTTTGGGCAGTTTTTCCCCATTCTTCCCTTCATGACCTCTCAAGCTCCATCAAGTTGGATGGGAAGCATCGGTGCACAACCATTTTCAGATCTCTCCAGAGATGTTCAATCGGGTTCAAGTCTGGGCTCTGGCTGGGCCACTCAAGGACATTCACAGAGTTGTCCCGTTGCCATTACTTTGTTATCTTGGCTGTGTGCTTAGGGTCATTGTCCTGTTGGAAGATGAACCTTCACCCCAGTCTGAGGTCCAGATTGCTTTGAAGCAGGTTTTCATCTTTCCCTCGATCCTGACAAGTCTCCCACTTCCTGTCGCTGAAAAAAACATCCTCATAGCATGATGCTGCCACCACTATGCTTCACTGTATTGGCCAGGTGATGAGTGGTACCCGACTTCCCCTAGACATGAGGAGTTCAATCATTGTTTCATCAGACCAGAGAATTTTGTTTCTCATGGTCAGAGTCCTTCAAGTGCCTTTTGGCAAACTCCAGGCAGGCTGTTATGTGCTTTTACTGAAGAGTGGCTTCTGTCTGGCCACTCTACCATACAGGCCTGATTGGTGGAGTGCTGCAGAGATGGTTGTTCTTGAAGGTTCTCCACAGAGAAACGCTGGAGCTCTGTCAGGGTGACCATCAGATTCTTGGTCACCTCCCTGACTAAGGCCCTTCTCCCCCGATCACTCTGTTTGGCTGGGCAGCCCACTCTAAGAAGAGTCCTGGTGGTTCCGAACTTCTTCCATTTACGGATGGTGGAGGCCACTGTGCTCATTGAGACCTTTAATGCTGCAGAAAATGTTCTGTACCCTTCCCCAGATCTGTGCCTCGATACAATCCTGTCTCAGAGATCTACAGACAATTCCTTGGACTTCATGGCTTGGTTTGTGCTCTGACATGCACTGTTAACTGTGGGACCTTATATAGACAGGTGTTTACCTTTCCAAATCATGGCAAATCAACTGAATTTACCACAGGTGGACTCCAATCAAGTTGTAGAAACATCTCAAGGATGATCAGTGGAAACAGGATGCACCTGAGCTCAATTTTTAGTGTCATGGCTTTTAGTGTCACAAAGGCTGTGAATACTAAATTTGCACAGATTTCAAACAAACTTCTTTCACGTTGTCGTTATGGAGTATTGTTTGTAGAATTTTGAGGAAAATAATGAATTTAATCCATTTTGGAATAAGGCAGTAATATAACAAAATGTGGAAAAAGTGAAGCACTATGAATACTTTCCGGATGCACTGTATCATTTATTGGTACATCTACAAGCCAGCAATAAACTTAATATATTGTAGCTTACCAGTTCTTGGGTGTGGTGGCCTCATTAGTTTTTATTATACAGACTTTTCATCCTTTAATTTCACCTGGTGATTCAATAAGTAACACTTTCTGTCCTAGAGTGACAGTGCCCACTCACTGTATTCCATCTATGGTGAAGCAACCTTTTAACTCAAGACAGAAAGGACTTCAAAACACCTTTCCTCCCATCTTCAAGAAAAAGCTACCATTCATGATGTGTGCCTGCAACTGTTTTTCACCAAAACGGGTTGCTTCATTACTCCTGCATACTACAGTAATGTAGTATGAGTTGAATTTTTGCTGGAACTTACAGTTCTAGCTGGAGAACAGCTCTCATAGCAGGTCACTTGTTCTCATCCTCCTCCATTCATAAAACACCTTGTGTTCTGTTCACTAAATACACAATAATCTGATTGGAGGAGAGGCAGATAAATGTCAAAATATTCTCTCTTCCATTCAGGAAATGTCTTGTATTTAGTGAAAAACATGCAAGATGTTTTGTGAATAAGGGAGATAGAGGGTGAACGACCCTCTATGAATAGTTCAGGCTGAGAGCTGTCAGACACGTGGGAGAGTGATACACGCTGAGAGCTGAGCTGTGTGTGAGAGCAGGGGAAGAGAGAGCGCTAAAAATAGTGACCCGGACCAGGAGGGAGACACACTGACCTGACCAGAAGAGGCAACCTGTCAGTTCTTCAGGTGGATCCGAGCGGGCCACCCATTGACTTCTATGGGCAGGCGGATATCAGCGGAGAGGTGTCTGCTGACACCCGCCTGCCATCCGATCCGACAAGATCCGCTCAAAACTGACGGATGGCAATACGTTCGCCATCCATCCAGCAGATTGGATGAAAACGGACAGGCTGTCCATTTTCATATGATCTCGTCATAGAGAACCGCAGGGTTCTGACAGGTCCGTCCGTGCACAGTGTGACCTGTCATCCGCCTGCTCAGCGGGATTAACGTAGTGATCCCCCGCTGAGCTGGCGGAGTCTGTTCAGCGGATCCGCTCCATGTGAAAGGGGCCTAAGGGTCAAACAAAATGTTTAGTACAATCAGGCCCCTTAAATATTTGCTGTCCAGGCAATTTTTTTATTTTTCACGCGTTAAAATCAGCGATAACTGACAGAAACTTGCATAGAATCCCCAAACATAAATTTTCGGAAAACTGAGGCCCTGGAAAATAAAATGATGGCTGTTTTTTTTTTATGTTACACAATATTTATGCAGCCATTTATCAAAATGCTAAATTTATGGCTCTTCTCACTACAATATAAAAGATGGGGTGGCTGTAGAGCCACCAAAATCACTTTCATAGCGCAGCCAATCGCCAGCTGTAAAAAATGACAATCACTTGAAACCAGGACTTTTTTTTACGTTCTGTGGACAGCAAGTAGTTAAAGAGGGAGTCAGAAAAATGTAATGCTATAACATGTGCCAAACCATCAGATCATATGCATTGCCAGATTTTTTATGTAATTGATATGCATAGTAATCGCAAGAACAAGCACTAATGAGAATGTAAACTGCTTCATCTTGTTCATTCCCAGGGCTATCAGATACAATGTAAAAACAAGCTCAAAACTAGACAAATATAGAATAGACCTCTCTCAAAACTAGCCCAAAAAGAAAAAATACATAAATAAGATATCATATCATCCTATGACTTTACTGTAAAAAGAATCTTGTAGATACATTTGACATTGACTGCATGCTTATTCCAGGCCAGTGACACACACAAAGTAGTGAAGTTGTAGGATGAGCGCAACAGTTAGAAAATTATTTGAAGTCAGCAATATGAACATTCATAGTTCTACCACGACAGGTTCACTCTGATCAGCAACAACTGGCTGAAAATCAGGCAGCCTGACAACCCCACTCCTTTGTAACTGGGTACAATAATTGCTTCAGGGATAAACAAAAGGATTATATCAAATTCCAACTGCAGGGAGATTATCAAGCATCAAGTTAGACAACAAAATGCCTTACCTGTTTTACTTGCTGCCAGGAATCTTCCCATCTTTTTATTTTTCGCTTGGCATCATCAAGCTCTTTCCTTATTCTTGACAGTTCATTGCCATTTGAGCTTGTACTGGTGGAACTGGTAGGACCACTACTGAACACCGGGGATGGACTGGGAGAGAAACTACCACTAACAAAGTCCCAGATACTGCCTGTGACCCCATTCAAACCTGTAAAAAAATAAAAAAAATAAATAATGTTTGGGATGCAAGATTACAACCTTAAAAAGAACCAGTCAGAGTAAGTTTATGCAAGGATATAGAATTTCAGTTTTAAATTACTGCAACTGTTTACGCTTGACTATAAAATAATTCGATTTGCTATTGTCTTTGTGTGTTAACAGTCACAGCTACTGGTAAACTGCACCTCTAGTTTTGAAACAGGAGGGGGAAATACAAAAACACAATTATTCAATGTAGGCGTTTAGGGAAAATTGAATATTTTGGAAGGGAGATATTAAAGTGGAAGTAAAGCTAAAACCTAACTAACTCTAACCCTACTCAAAATAGGCAAGTATAGCAATGTTTTCTTTACGGCGCTATATAGATTAGGTTTAGAATGTGGATGAGAGTAGGGATTAGAGTTAGTTAGGTTTTGCTTTTACTTCAACTTTAGGGGCTCGTTTGTATATTTTGAAATGCATAAAACGGTTACATGCATTCCAAAGGATGGAGGGTACTTCCTGTACGAAATGCATGTTTAGTTTTTAAAGTAGAACTGAAAGGAAAACTTATTTTTTTCATTTTGAATAAAAGAAGGGTTATGGAGCCTTTTTCTTTTTTTGCCCAATGGCAAGATTTTCCCTCACTTCCTGTTCTATAGCCACAAAAGGAATTGAGAGTTAAGTTAGGAAGCTCTGGACTGGTAGTCACCTGATCTAGCATCCCAATTGGAACATTTTCCCTCTATTACTGTTTTGGTCCTCACTACTAAGCTCCAAGGGCGGAGTGAAATGCGTTGGGAAGTGGCCTTTTCGGAGTCCAGGCTGAGTTTGCCACTCCACTCATCTCTGTAGGGCACCATAGATATATATATATATCATTAAGGCCTTATGCATACTTGAGCTCAAAAAAGCCTGTTTTTTTTGTTCTGCCTCTAAACACCCCTCCATATGTCCATGCACACATAAGTGTTTACAGAAGTTTAGCGGCAGAAAAAAAGCATCACTTGTGTGTTCAAAAGTGGAGCGTTTTGGCTGAAAAAACCCCACCAAAAAGCATTTAGTGCTTGAGCGTTTATTAATTTTAATGGGCACAATAAATTAACATTCTGGTCAATGAAGTGAATGAACACCCAAGTGCTTGACACACACGTTTGCAAAAATGCAGCTTAAAGCGGAGGTTCACACAAAAATTGAACCTCTGCTCATCGGAACCCTCCCCCCCCTCTGGTGTCAGATTTGGCACCTTTCAGGGGGGAGGGGGTGCGGATACCTGTCTAAGACAGGTATTTGCACCCACTTCCGTGCATAGACTCCCATGGGAGTCTATGCCTCTTCCTGTCCTGCCATGCTGTCTGCTGGGACACACACGGGTCCCAGAGACAGCAGGGACCATTCGTATTGCGTTGCGCAACTTGCGCATGCGCAGTATGGAACCGGGAAGTGAAGCCGCAAGCCTTCATTTCCTGATTCCCATACCTAAAATGGCGGTGGCAGCATCTGAGGACCGAAGCACGGTTCGGCATCGGGTGCCGACATCACTGGACCCTGGGACAGGTAAGTGTCCTTATTTTAAAAGTCAACAGCTGCAGTATTTGTAGCTGCTGACTTTTTAAAAAAAAAAAAAAAATTTCGCCAGACTCCCTCTTTAAGTGGGTATTTGAAGTTGCTTTTCTCCTGCTAGGAGAAAGGTGTTTAAAAGAGCCCCAGTGTGCACAGGGCCAGAAGTAAATTTTATCATGTTTTCCATACTATGTCAATACTTACCTAAAGAATTGTGTGAAGAAGATGAAGTGCCTAAGGTGCTGTGTTCTGATTTCAGTGTATGTGCCTGCTGCTGGCGTGGTGCCATGCTGGAGGCCAGATAAGACTGTGACAGTGACTGGGAGAGAGAACTTAAAGGAGACGTTGAGAGAGAAGAGGATGAATGCAGAGAGGAGGAACGGGCAAGAGAGCCTGGAATATTTACTGGAGCTGAACTTCCCAACAACCTCTGACCTACAGGAGAAGAGAAAGCAAAGTATTACCATTTCAGTACAGTTACCATTTACAGACATTGAAATACTTCACCAAATTCTTCATCAAATTCAAATTTGCCATAAAAAAATTAGAACTGGAATTTGAAAAAATGGTTACCGTAGAACCTTAGTACAAACAAGCTGATACATGGATCATGGAAAGATTTTGATGCCACCTCCAGTATTCAGGAGAATACAACCAGGATCCAAAATATGTGCATAACACAGTAGGCTTCTAAGAATTAGAAATATCTGAAAGAATATATGTCAGTATTGCCCAAACAACCAAACTCCAACGGTTTACTTTTTGCGAAACTTAGAAAAAGGAGGAATAAAAACTTTGTGATTAAAAATGATAATTTTGATAAATGGTTCAACCTGCATTTACCTAAAATGTCAGTCCACGCAAAAATATTTCAGGTCTAGATTGAGTTTGGTGAGCCAAGAAACACACCAGCTTTGTATTTCTCTTGGGGACTAGATCCTTTAACCGCTTCCCGACCGCCTCCTGTAGATATACGTCAACAGAATGGCACGGGCAGGCAAAAGCACGTACCTGTACGTCCCCTTTAATTTGCCTGCCCGGGGGGCGCGCGCGCGCCGCCAGCGGCGCGCGCGCGACCCGGTCGGGAGCTCCGTGACCACGGCCGCGGGACCAGCGGACCCGATCGCCGATGGTATCCCGCGATAGGGTTACGGAGCTGAAGAACGGGGAGAGGTCTATGTAAACAAACCTCTCCCCGCGCTTCCTACACTGACTGTCAGTGATCGGCGGTTCCCTGTCATCGGGAACGCCGATCAATGATGTCAGACGTACAGCCACGCCCCCCTACTGTAAAAAAAAAAACACAACACGTCACACTGACTCCTCCCCGCCCCCTAGTGGTTAACCCCCTAACTACAACTGTCATTTACATAGGAATCAGTGCTATTTAAATAGCAGTGATTGCTGTATAAATGACAAATGTCCCAAAAATGTGTCAAAAATGTCCGATGTGTCCGCCAAAATGTCGCAGTCACAATAAAAATCGCTGATCGCCGCCATTACTAATAAAAAAAAAATATCAATAAAAATGCTATAAAACTATCCCCTATTTTGTAAACGCTATAACTTTTGCGCAAACTAATCAATAATCGCTAATTGCGATTTTTTTTACCAAAAATATGTAGAAGAATACGTATCGGCCTAAACTGAGGAAAAAATATGTTTTTTTTATATATATTTTTTGGGGATATTTATTATAGCAAAAAGTAAAAAATATTGCATTTTTTTCAAAATTGTCGCTCTATTTTTGTTTATAGCGCAAAAAATAAAAACCGCAGGGGCGATCAAATACCACCAAAAGAAAGCTCTATTTGTGGGAAAAAAAGGACGCCAATTTTGTTTTGGAGCCACGTCGCATGACCGCGCAATTGTTAGTTAAAGCGACGCAGTGCCGAATTGCAAAAAGGGGCCTGGTCCTTTGGCTGCCAATTGGTCCGGGGCTGAAGTGGTTAATATAGCTCTTTGCTCAGAGATGGGTATTAGCACTGTGATGTACTGTTGCATTCTCCACAGTACATCACAAATCCAAAATCAAGCATTGAGATTGCCCCTCTTCCCTTTATAACTGCCACAGCAGATGTGCAAACCTGAAAACTCAAAGTCTTACCACAAATGAACACAGGAGAATGCAGATTAACCCCCCTGGCGGTAATCCCGAGTCTGGCTCGGGGCGGGAACTTCAGTACCAAAAGCGGTAACCCCGAGCCTCGGGCTTGCATCGCAGGATGCAGGGGGAGGTTACTTACCTTATCCCCTGGATCCTGCGATGTTTCCCGCTGTGTGTGCGAGCTGTCTGCTCGCTCGATTCACACAGTGCCCGAGTGCCGCTGAGCTTCGTTCCCTGCGACGTTGCGACGCACGGGAGCGGAGATCGGCGCCAAATCTAAAAAAGTAAAAAAACACCCAATACACATACAGTACTGTAATCTTACAGATTACAGTACTGTATAAAAAAAAATACACACCCCCTTTGTCCCTAGTAGTCTGCCCAGTGCCCTGCATGTCATTTTATAAAATAGATATTTTTTCTGCCTGGAAACTGGAGATTGTCCATAGCAACCAAAAAGTGTCCCTTTATGTCAAAAGTGATTTTAGACCTGCTAGAAAACACCGATAATAAATTAGAATCCCTTGCAGAATTGAGCGATAGCGATTTGTGGGGAAATTCGTCATCAAACACTAAATCTAATGACAGCGACAATTCTGCAACTGAGCAAATTTCAGTGTTTTTGATTTGATTAAACTATTTAATAATTTTTGTAGTTATTTATTATATTTTAATTTATGATTTTGTGTTTATCATACCCGGGATGTCTACTAGACTCTGGTTTGGACAGATTTAAGTGAGTTATTCCTAAGAATTGCAGGTCTACAATATAAAACGCCAAATTTCCCTGCAAAATAATTGTACTGCTATCAGCACCTAAAACCAGAAAGAATCATACCGCCAGGGAGGTTAAAGCCACACTCTCAAAAATGCCCCAACAGTAATGAAAATAAAAAACAGCTCTCACTGCAATAATCACCCCTTCTTCAGTGCTGACCCTTTCAGCTATTTTTTTTCCACTAGATGTTCTCAGCCTTCGGGGGGTTAAATGTTGCCAAGCAACAAATGTTGCCAAGCAACATTTAACCAAAAAGACAGAGGAAATATTGTGAGTGCAGGGCAAACCAGATCCAAAAATTAAGGAGTAAGAGGATCCAAACTGCCCAGCCTGAAAACATCTGGAAAAGGTAAGTATTAAAAATAAATAAAATGCACACTAGGGGGATGGGAGCCCAGAGCTAGGCTTAAAAAACCAGCAGCCACCAATGTCTCATTAGCTAATATGGACCGACCCTTCAAATGCTTTGCTCTCTCTCTAATGCACAAATCTACAACAAAATGGCATACATGTAAAATAAAAAATTGATGAATTAGTATGTAGTATCTATCTTCTCACGTTAGATTAGCTAGAACAGGCTAGAGAAAGATCTACTTAGTCAAATGAAAAACTCAAATCAAATTTAGTGTGACACAAAGTGACAACTTTACATAAACAGAAAGAAAGTTGCCTGTGGATAAACGTTTGTTAAAGTAGAACTATAAGAAAAACTTTTTGTTTTCATTTTGGGTTGAGTAAGGGAGAGTTATACCCGTTACCTTTTTTTTGTCATGTGTGTACCAATAAAGTGATTTCCCTTTACTTCCTGTCCCATAGTCAAACAGGAAGTGAGAGGAAATCCCTGCAACCTGACCCCCAGGTTTCACTATTGGAAGATTTCCCCTCTATTACTTTTGTGGGGACAACCCAAAATTTGGGATTTTCTTTCACTTTCAATAATGGTAAACAAGACAAATGGGGTGAATCTCTCTAACAGGGGCACAAACAGAAATAAAAACTGACAAGCATGCTAATCCCTCTCCACTCTATCCAAAACTTTAAAAAAAGTTTTGCCTTTAATTAGCGGCAAGGATGTGGAATTCCCTTCCACAGGTGGTGGTGTCAGCAGAGGGGAATCGATAGTTTCAAAAAACGATTAGATAAGTACCTGAACGACCGCAATATACAGGGATAAACAATGTAATACTGACCTATAATCACACACATAGGTTGGACTTGGACTTGTGTCTTTTTTCAACCTCATCTACTATGCAACTATGTAATATACTTTAACAACTAAAATCTTGAGTCTACACTTTCCCAGTATAAGCTAGCAAACACTGTATGTTTCCAACTGGACAGACAAGATAATGGGGGTATATAATGAAACAAAAGGGGAAATGCATACATTTTACTAAGTGTTTATGATCAAACTTCTCAAACCATAGCATAATATTTCTGACAAGAGTTAAAAAAAAAAAAAAAAAGAAAAAATCTAGAGCACGGTATTGAAAATCTTGGAATTTCATCCGAATCTGACAAGACAAAGGTGAGTGTAATGATGAGGAAAGCAGGACAGTTTGTAAAACACTAGTTACGTTGGTTGCATTTTAGTGTTTCACAGTTAGCGTCATGAAGCTGAAGCCATACTTGTTAATACATGTGGGCAATGCAAAATAATCTTCTGCTTGTGTTCAGCAGTGGCCTCATTTATCAGAGTCTAAGACCCCTTTCACACCAATGGACCAAATCGGGTCCACCTGTCTTTTCAGCAGACCCGATTGGACCACCCATTGTTCTCAATGGAGCGGTGGATGTCAGTGGACATGTCTGCTGACACCTGCCGGCATCCGATCCGCTAAAATCAGACAGATGGGGATTTGTTTCCCATCCAATCCAGCAGATCGGATGACAGTTGGAAGGAAACGGACAGGCAGTTTGTTTCCATCTGACTGCCCCATAGAGAGCAGCTGGCTGTGTCCTTGTCTGTTCTGCATAGCGGAGCGGTCACGGACCTGTCATCCGCCTGCTCAGCGGGGATAAGCGGATAGATCCCCTGCTGAGCAGGTGGATCTGCTTGATGGATTCCGCTCCGTCTGAAAGGGGACTTAGAGATTACCTGACTAAGTATATATTAATAAGACCAATTCTTCAATCATTTTACCAGTGCAGTATAGGAGTAGAAAAGAAAAAAGAAGTGTAACTGATTCCTAAGGATAATGCAGATGTTCTGGAGACAATACCTCCTCCAGACAGTTTGCTTAATGAGGCTCTCTGTTTGCTTAGTACATGTGTGGGAAGAAATGTTTAAAAAAAAAAGCATAATAAAAGTAAAATATTTTCCTATTAAATTTATATGCTCAATTCATAAAGCTAACAGACTAACATTCTTTTTATCAAAAGTGACAGTTTTTTTTCATTTCCAATTAGATTTAAAAATGACAGACATATGGCTTAAAAAATATACGGGAATTAACTAAGCTTCCTGTGGAAACTGGTGTTTGTGTCATGTGCCACATTAAGCAGATAAATATATTCAAGGTCTCTCTGCACCAACTATGCCAGTTTGTATTTCTGAATAAAATAGAACCTGGTACAGTGCACCTAACAAAGGGATTCTGGCAGACTTAATTATAGAAAACTGACACAGATCCCCACCAGGTCAGTATGGCATGGGAACTCTCTGCAGAGCATGCAGGCTTACCAACCCTCCATTACCCTCCTGTACTCCAGAAGGGGATGAGGACAGGCTGGGGATAGGCAGAGGGTTCAGTTTAGTAGCAGCATCTGGTCTATTTTCTAAGGTTAGAAGATTGGTTCAGGCAATTTTGCTCATGCCACTCCTTCTTATTTTCCCCCATAGTGCCTAAAAGCTGCCACAGACAATATTTTGTCTCCGAAGAGCTCCATGCAAGTTCCCAGTCACATTAATGCCAATGCCATCCTGAAATCTATTACCATTTAGTAAACCACTGACCTAACGCCCCCTCCAAAAGCCTTCATTTTCTTTACAGCCACCCAACAACCCCCCCCCCCCCCCTCCTCCATTCTTTACCATCAACTGGCCTTATCTCTCTCCTTCCTCCCTAAAAGCGGTAGAAAACTCTTCCCCTATGAAGTGTTTTTTATAAATGTAGCGCATCCCTGTAGGAGCCGCTGGTGAATAGGGATTCCCCCTTCCTGCACAGCCAGGCACACCAAATTTCCCACAGGCTCGCCTGAGACAGAAAAACAGTCTAGCAACTTTGTTTTGTATTTATTAGAGGTTAAAGCATTTGTTAACCCCCCAAAAAATATATATTGATCTTGTTTCTTTAAAGCATGTTCTACAGCACAGTACTTGGGGTGCGATTTGGCCCCCTGTAACACCTGTAATACCTGGTTGATCCTGACAGTTTCTGCCCTCCCCCTGTAAACTGACCACGGTGCATCATGGCTGCTGAGCCCGACACCATGGTCAGTTTACGTGCCTCCGTCATCCGCAGGCTGCTATCTGCTCCTGTGTCCTCCTCCCCTCACTGCCTGTCATCTCTGTGTGTGAGCTGCCCCTCCCCTTCTATCACCATTCCCAGCAGCTCAGACATAACTTCTCCCAATCGCTGCCAGCCCCTCTACTAGGATTACATGATGTACAGTATCTCACAAAAGTGAGTACACCCCTCACATTTTTGTAAATATTTTATTATATCTTTCCATGAGACAAAACTGAAGAAATTACACTTTGCTACAATGTAAAGTAGTGAGTGTACAGCTTGTATAACAGTGTAAATTAGCTGTCCCCTCAAAATAACAACACAAAGTCGTTAATGTCTAGCAACAAAAGTGAGTACACCCGTAAGTAAAAATGTCCAAATTGGGCCCAAAGTGTCAATATTTTGTGTGGCCACCATTATTTTCCAGCACTGCCTTAACACTCTTAGGAATGGAGTTCACCAGAGCTTCACAGGTTGCCACTGGAGACCTCTTCCACTCCTCCATGATGACATCATGGAGCTGGTGGATGTTAGAGACCTTGCGCTCCTCCACCTTCCATTTGAGGATGCCCCACAGATGCTCAATAGGGTTTAGGTCTGGAGACATTCTTGGCCAGTCCATCACCTTTACCCTCAGCTTCTTTAGCAAGGCAGTGGTAGTCTTGGAGGTGTGTTTGGGGTCGTTAATGTTGGAATACTGCCCTGTGGCCCAGTCTCCAAAGGGGGGGGATCATGCTCTGCTTTAGTAGGTCACAGTACATGTTGGCATTCATAGTTCCCTCCATGAGCTGTAGCTCCCCAGTGTCGGCAGCACTCATGTAGCCCCAGACCATGACATTCCCACCACCATGCTTGACTGTAGGCAAGACACACTTGTCTTTGTACAGGGGGTCCCCGAGTTACGAACTCGTTAGGGACTGGCCGCCTGTACGGAAGTCGGAAATGTTCGTAAGTCGGCCGCGCATGCGCAGACCGACAAATACGGAGATTTCCGGACATTTTCGATGTTCCGTCTAATGCTGTTCTGCGCATGCGCGGCAAATTACGGATATTTCCGGCATTTTCCGACGCTCCGTATGGCGCGCATGCGCAGAACGCCCGAAAGACGGCGAAAACCACCGAAAAATGGCGGAGGGTCCCCGCAGCACCCCGTTCGTAAGTAGGGGTTGTCCGTAGGTCGGGTGTTCGTAAGTCGGGGACCCCCTGTACTCCTCACCTGGTTGCTGCCACACACGCTTGACACCATCTGAACCAAATAAGTTTATCTTGGTCCACAGGACATGGTTCCAGTAATCCATGTCCTTAGTCTGCTTGTCTTCAGCAAACTGTTTGCAGGCTTTCTTGTGCATCTTATTTAGAAAAGGCTTCCTTTTGCGACGACAGCCATGCAGACCAATTTTATGCAGTGTGCAGCGTATGGTCTGAGCACTGACAGGCTGACCCCCCACTCCTTCAACCTATGCAACCTCTGCAGTAATGCTGACAGCACTTATACGTCTATTTCCCAAAGACAACCTCTGAATATGACGCTGAGCACGTGCACTCAACTTCTTTGGTCGACCATGGCGAGGCCTGTTCTGAGTGGAAAATGTCATGTTAAACCACTGTATGATCTTGGCCACCGTGCTGCAGCTCAGTTTCAGGGTCTTGGTAATCTTCTTATAGCCTAGGCCATCTTTATTTAGAGCAAAAATTCTTTTTTTCAGATCCTCAGAGAGAGAGAGTGAGAGATTTAACACACCTGCTCCCCATTCATACCTGAAACCTTGTAACACTAATGAAACACATGACACCGGGGAGGGAAAATAATTGGGCCCAATTTGGACACACTTAGGGGTGTACTCACTTTTCTTGCCAGCAATTTAGACATTAATAGCTGTGTGTTGAATTATTTTGAGGGGACACAAATTTACACTGTTATACTTTAGATTGTAGCAAAGTGTCATTTCTTCAGTGTTGTCACACAAAAAGATATAATAAAATATTAACAAAAATGTAAGGGGGGGGGAAAATGGACGAGACGGTGATAATGTCCACACAACTAAGGAGAGGGACCCACGGGCATACACTCCGCTCTTTTGTGACCCCTAAAAGGAGAAACTCAGCAGCAAATCTGAGTAAATTCAGATTCAGCAGCGGAGGGAGGTCTGCCAAGATGGCGCCGGCACACAGGCAAAACGTGGAGGAGGACATAGACGATGATGACGTGTCCCTGCCGGCATCCGAGGACTCTGTAGCAGGTAACAATGACAAAGACAGACCCCTCACCTATGCCAGCATGACAGATATTGCTACAGACATCAAGAGGTCATTCGCCTCTGCAATAACCGACATTAAAACAGAACTGCTCAAACTATCTGAACAAATGGCGGTCACAGAGAGAGCAGGGAAGAGGAGAGACAGAGCCCTGGTGAGACTGGATGACGTTGCCATATCCCACACACACCACTTAATAGAAATGAACAGGCATTTAGAAGAATTAGACAACAGGGGAAGACGCCACAATATCAGAGTCAGAGGAATCCCTGAAACCGTACCGAACGATCAAATTAAGCCAGCCCTTTCTTGAAGGAAGAAGTACTGCAAAAGGCGAGGGCGAACGAGCAAATCCTTTTTCATGACGCCACTGTTAGCAGTGCTAAAAGAGAAAAGCATCAGCTACAGGTGGAAATTCCCCTTTGCCCTGCAGGCCTCTTTCATGGGGAAGCAACATGTGCTCAAAATCCCTGAAGAGCTTAACAGATTTTGTGACGCTCTTCAAATAGCGCCAGTGGATCTACCAGACTGGTACGCTGATTTCATGCTACCACCAGAGATCAATAACCCGCAGTTCAACCCAGGGTTCTCTCCCATGCAATCCCCCTTCCAGCAAGGAAAGCAAAGAAGAAGCAACAGCAGGCACACCTATGACTCACCTTCTTCTTCTAAAAGTGCAAAAAGCCAGAGAGTTAAGTAAATGACCTGCACCAAACATCCTCACGGCTATTCTATGACTCCAGAACTTACCTGTTTACCAAGTTCCAATACCTCTTTGATATGGCAGATTTAACATGAACCAAGTTCTGATTTCACCCTGGACTCCCCTCCTGACTTGTTTGTATACCCACCAACGCATCTCCCAAACTGACTCCATCAGATCAATATCATCAGACGATTGTAGTAATATAACTGGAGAACGGCATCCTACCTGAACCACCACCAGAGGGCACAAGGAGATTGAGAAACAGTAGAAACAAATAACAAAACAAACAAGCACATGCAGGAAAGCAATAGAAGGGACGTACCCACCATGATTCGCCAAAGGAAGACCACCTAACAACCTTAAAACAACCTCAGAAGAGGAGAAGGGTGTTCTCTTCCCCCCCCTTCTTTCCCCCCCCCCCTTTTTTTTTTTTTTTTTTATTAACACGGATGGTGAGACTTTTACCACAACTCTGCTACCTCGTCCTAACCGGCTAACTTTCAGCACAGTTCACCATAAGACAGAATGTTGTAATAACCTGCTACCAATAGGTGACTGGATTGCTACATACTCATATACAGCAGAGACTCTCAACATGATATATAACTATATATAATATAACTAATCTGAGTTTGTCACACAACGATCCCATGCACATGTAAACATGTCAAATGCATTGAAAAAGATATATGTTTATTTTGGTATAACTCATTTCTGTGGTCTATACACAACTTTAAAATATTAACAAAGAAGCCCCTTTCAAGCTCCAACACAAACTCGCCGACCCTGAAGGTCGCTACATATTCCTTAAAGGAGACTGGGCTGGTACGCCCGTCACACTCGCTAATGTTTACTTTCCAAACAAGACACATGTTCCTTTCTGCCGAAAGCTTATAGAAGAACTAAAATGGTTTGCAGAAGGCTGCATCATCTTAGGTGGGGACTTCAATATCCCCCTCTCACCTCTCAAAGATACATCCACAGGCCACACGACAGTAACATACAAAATACTCAGACGCATCAAATTGCTAATCAGTTCTCTATCTCTAGTAGACACCTGGAGAACCATCCACACCACAGGGAAGGACTACACCTTTTATTCCCACCCTCACAAAAGATATTCACGAACAGACCTTATCTTCGTCACCCAACGAGACATTAAAAACGTTAAGTCAGCGGATATAGGCATTATATCACTCTCAGATCACGCACCCACAGCAATTACTATACAGCTTGACTCCCCTAAACGACCATTCTTTAACTGGAGACTGAATGCCTCCCTCCTAACAGATCAGACGATTAAAGACGACATACACAGCGCCATTAACGACTACTTTAGGAATAACACGGACTCGGACACTGACCCCCTGACCAATTGGGAAGCACACAAAAGCGTCATAAGAGGCCACCTAATGAAATGGGGTGCAAGGAAGAAAAAGGAAAGGGAGAAAGAAATAACCAGTTTGACCACACAAATTAATAAACTGGAAACACTACACAAACAATCACTCTCCATCCTAGCTGAAGAAGAGCTCACAAGATGCAGGACTGCACTTAAACAAATATTAGACCTTAGGATTAGGAAAGCACTATTCTTTAAGAAGGGCATCTACTACGAGCATGGCGATAAAAGTGGGAAACTGTCGCACTTGGGCACGCTGATCCATCCTGACCAAGTGGGCTTTGTGGCCGGAAGGGAGGGACGGGACAACGCAGTTCGAACTTTGTTGCTACTGCGCAGAATTAGAGAGGCTGAGTCCCCAGGTCTATTCCTGTCAATAGATGCTGAGAAAGCATTTGACAGGGTAGACTGGGATTCGGACCAAATATCCTACAAAAAATTAGGGTTTTGTATGATGACCCTGAGGCCAGGGTCAAAGTCAACGGAGTAACATCCCCCAGGTTCCGTATGAAAAACGGGACGAGGCAGGGATGTCCCCTGTCTCCCCTCCTTTTCATCCTCTCCCTGGAGCCTCTACTGGCGACAGTTAGAAACAACTCAGGCGTTGAGGGCATCACAGTGAACGGCGACGAACATAAAGTGGCCGCGTTCGCCGATGATATTCTATTTTATATAAATAACCCGTTAAGGACCCTTCCTAATCTAATGCAAACCCTGAAGCAATATGGAGAGATTTCCAACTTCAAAGTAAACAACTCAAAATCTTTTATCTTAAATATCAACGTCACCAAAAAAGATAGGGAAAATCTACAGGGACAATTTGCTTTCCACTGGGAAAAACAAATAAAATACCTCGGAATTCTCCTAGCTAAATCAGACAAGGAAATCTATAGAATCAACTATATTCCGTTATTAGACGAGATAGCAAAAAAAAGTAAAGAGTATTCTACAAGACCCCTCTCGTGGTTGGGACGCATAAACACGGTAAAAATGACACTATTACCCACAATTAAGTATAAATTTCAAATGCTTCCCATCCCTCTATCACAGACGTACCTCAACAAATTAAAATCCATTCTAATGAACTTTATTTGGAAAAACAAAAAACACAGAATTTCACTATATTTATTGAAGAAGGAAAAAAAAAGAGGAGGCTTAGCAGTACCTGATGTAGTGGGCTATTATTACGCAACAGTCCTATCGAGAATCCCTGAATGGAGCAACTGTTGCAGCAATAAAAGATGGGTTAACTTAGAAAAATCACTTAGCAATTCACAACTAGGACTTGACATTTGGAACCCACCAAAGTTTAGAATATTGTGCGAGGACACAAACACAATGACTATAAACACTTTAAAAATATGGGACAAAATTCACAAAATTCTTAAGGAGAAATATAACTCTCCATTTATAGCACTAAAGAACAACGCGTACTTTGCACCAGGGAACAAAATGGCGGGAGGGGGGTGGATTAAAGACAGTAGGGCACAACTAAAGGATATTTTACACAAGGGGAAAATCCGCACATTAAATGACTTAGAAAGTAGGAGGGACCTCTTTGATATGAATGGGTGGAGGTATCTCCAACTGTCCCACTTCGTAGGAAGCCTTCCCCACCCAATCAGGGGAAATGAAGATCTGACCCGATTAGAGAGCATTGTCACAGCCAAAAACACCAAAGGGTCAATATCGAAGATGTACAGGCTCCTACGGGATGGGGAGGGGGAAGAGATACCCTCATATATTCAAAAGTGGGAGAAGGAATTGGGCACAAAAACAGACACACAAACACTGACAAAAATTTTTAAGTTAACATACAGCTCCGCAGTGGATTCGAGAGCCTATGAAACAAACTTCAAGTGCATATCGAGGTGGTACTTAACCCCTTCCAAAACATCCCAATTCACACAAGGAGAGGCAGCCGAGTGTTGGAGGGGCTGTGGGGAAAGGGGCACGATGGCACATCTGTGGTGGGACTGCTGTGGGATAAAAGTGTACTGGAGGAGAATAATAGATTACATCAAGGAGATTACGGGAACTGATCTTGAAAGTGACCCATGGGTGATTCTGTTCCATGGCATCAAAGGACCTATTAGAAGCTACCAAAACTCTCTGGTACCGCATTTACTAAATGCGGCTAAGCGCCAGATAGCAAGGAACTGGAGGAAACAAGAAAGCCCCTCAACCTGGGAGTGGATAAATATTGTTGAGAATACACGCTTGATGGAATCTCTTAGAACAAATCCAGAAGAGGAACAGGGAGGTATATTTGAAAAATGGGATAGATGGAAAAAGTTCAAAATGACGTGGAGCCTTGCGGAAGCCTTGCGCCTATAGGGGGAAAAGTTGAAATACCTGACTTAAAACCGAGTGCCAACTTCAAATCTAAGCAAACGGGCACAGCAAGCGGAGCGGGTAGGGGGAAGGGGGGTAATAATAACAGGGGGGAAAAAAAAAAAAAATTGTTTTTTGTCAGTCAAATTTTCATAGACTGAATAAGGAACGCAAGGAAATGCCACAATGATGTAAACAACAAAACGGATAAATGAACAGACAATGTTGAGCACGGTCCGTTTGGAAAGTGAAACTGAGCTGGCAAAAAAAAAAAAAAAAAAAAAAGTGGGAAACTGTTGGCAAAAGCCCTCAAAGACGCACAGATGACGAACACCGTGCATGCTTTTAGAGACACAGACGGCATATCCAGACACAACCCTACCGAGATCGCAGACCTCTTTCACAAATTCTACACAAAACTCTACAACCTGCCGAACCAACACAAACCCCCTCACCTCACACTTACAAAACAAGAAATAATAGACCAATTTTTGAAAGACAGTAAAATACCCCACCTACCTCAAGAAGACGCACAACAACTTGAAGAGCCCATATCTACTACAGAGATATTGGGAGCGATCAAAGAACTGAAATCGGGTAAGAGCCCTGGCCCTGACGGCTTCACTTCTCAATATTACAAGACCTACATGCAGCAACTAACTAAACCCTTACTGACAACATTCAATTACTTAGCCAAACATAAACACCATCAAGATCCCTTTCTCATGGCCCATATAGCAGTGATCCCCAAGCCAGACAAGGACCACACTGACTGCGCAAACTACAGGCCCATTTCCCTTTTAAACACTGATCTAAAACTCCTAGCCAAAATACTAGCCAATAGAATAAAACCCCTTCTAGCAAAAATCATTGGCCCCGAACAAGTAGGATTTATGCCTGGTAGGGAGGCAAGAGATAACATCACTAAAGCACTTAATCTGATACATTTTTCCAAACTTACTAAGACTAGCAAACTCATTCTCTCCACCGACGCCAAAAAGGCTTTTGATAGAGTCTCCTGGGATTATATGATGCGTACCTGTTCCCATATCGGACTGGATAGAAACATGATGTCATGGATAACAGCACTCTATCAAAACCCCCAGGCTAGAATTAAAGTAAATAACACGCTTTCCGACCCAATAAGAATACGAAACGGTACCAGACAGGGATGCCCCCTATCACCTCTCCTTTTCATTATCTCACTAGAACCCCTAATTAGAACCATCAACGTTAACAAGGACATAAAGGGTTTCAGGATTGGAGACGGAGAATATAAAACTGCTGCATATGCAGATGACCTCCTGTTCTTCCTCACAGAACCACATATCTCCATCCCCAATCTTGAGAAAACATTTGCAACCTTCGGCTACATCTCTAATTTCAAAATTAATAACACAAAATCTGAGGCCCTGAACATTAACCTTCCACCAGACCAACTGAGACTACTAAAGGACAACCATACTTACACATGGGCTAAGCACACACTAAAATATCTAGGGATTAAACTAACCAGAGATATAGACTCCCTGTACCATCACAATTACGAACCATTACTAAAGACATTGATTAGAGACCTCCAAAAATGGCAATCCAAAACATTCTCTTGGTTCGGCAGGGCCTCAATACTCAAAATGACGATACTACCCAGACTCCTTTACTACTTCAATGCCCTCCCCATTAAAATCCCAGAGGCCTTCTTCACCACACTGACCAGAGCACAGAGACGCTTCCTATGGGCAGACAAGAAGCCAAGGATACAGATTAGACTCCTACAACTCCCCAAGAACAGAGGTGGCATAGGCCTTCCGAACTTTAGGAAATACCACCAAGCCTCCCACATTACACGTATAATAGATTGGCACTGCCATGCGACAAACAAAGACTGGATACGACTGGAACAATACCTCACCCCATACAACCTTACTTTCTACCCCTGGACGAGACACTCCATAACAGACAAAAAGCTAGATCACCCATTAGTATCAACCACGTTAAATATCTGGCACAAGGTAGCTGAAAAACACAAACTTGCATCGATTCCAGGACCGCTAACGCCAATCACAAATAACCCAGACTTCATCCCAGGCTTGCACCTCAAACGCATACAGACACGAACAACATCTCATTGCCTGACAGACTCAAGAATCAAAACACTAGATGACTTACGAACGGACTGGGAGGGTCCATTTCCTGGTTTATGGTTTTACTTACAACTAAAAGACTTTTTGTTAAACAGCAAATACAGAGCATCATACTGCCTTACACCACTCCCTCTAGAAGAAATTTGCTTCAAAGGATCCCCAATTACTAATACCACCTCCCTAGCTTATTACTGGTTAAACCAGACTGAGAATTCAGACAATAATAACCACAAAAAGAGGTGGGAAAGGGATCTAAACATTACAATTTCAGATGCACAATGGGAGAAGGCATGTATCATGACTCACAAAAGTTCCTTGAGTACCAGATATCAAGAAATCTCATACAAAATACTCACTCAATGGTACATCACACCCCTTCAAACCAGGAAGTGGTCCCCCATAGGTTCAGATACCTGTTGGAGATGCAACAGGAGCACTGGCACCTTCCTCCATATCTGGTGGACATTCTGGGCGGTAGTGATAAAATTGATTAAATCCAGATTAGAACTTACACCTGCAGCCTGCCTGATAAATGTAAATAACTTCACCATAAGCAGATACAAAAAATCCCTCACCAGACACCTCCTACTAGCAGCCAAAACACTTATCCCCCTTCATTGGAAGATCACACACACGCCCACCATCACTGCCTGGATTGACAGAATAAATTACATTCACAAAATGGAGGAAATTGCCGCGATGAAACAAGAGAACAACCCCTGCTTCAACGAAATATGGCAACCATGGGTGCTGTTTAAATACTCGCCAGACTACCTTTCTCTCACCGACCAAAACGACCCAGACGATTCCGCACTATCCAGACCCATTACCCCTCATCAACCAGACTGAACCATGGTTACTTGACAGGACAACGAGAAGAATACTAACTAAGCCTTCATAATATCGCAGATCCCAAGCTGGTAAAACTATACTTCTGAACCAACGCCAGAGATTTTCACCCTATGAGACGCCCCAAACTGTGATCTAACCCAACATCCCTAAGACCCCCATGCCCACTAATACTTCCCTTCCCCCCCCCCCACCCCACCCTCCCCCTTATAAACATCAACCCAGTGAAATGTTTGATTTTATCCTATTATTCATTCTGCGTTACTTAAAACATCTTATGTATATTCATGCTGTTAAGGAAGCTCCATCCAACACTGTAAGCCTCTGTAACACAACTTGTTAATTTGTTTGTTATGTTTCAAACTTTAATAAACTTTTGATTGTGAAAAAAAAAAAAAAAGACAAACAGTATTTATAACAAGAATTTTTGAAAATGGCATATAGTATATACATCATGTAATCCTAGCCGAGATGGGATAATTATGTGATGCCCATTTGACTGAAACAGCCTCTTCAGGGACACTTTAACTATATAATCTCTCTGTATACACTTCTCTTCTTCCAGCACATCACTTGTTAGCAGAAACAACTCAGACCCAGCTGAAACACTGTTGGCCCCATGGTGTGTAGAAAAAGTCCAGTGTTCAGCTACATTCCTTGGCTTCCCAAGCTTTCACAAGCCCTCCTGGCTACTTCCCAAAGTCCTCCCAGGCTGTCTCACTCACCAGCCACCTGGCGGTCTTCTCCCTGGAGATCACCGAGACCTGCTAGCTGGCTTCTGCTGTCATCACTCTTGCTTCCATGCCTCTGGACAGGACTCCTCCGTGTCTCTTGAGAGGATCCCTCCAGCACCCAAGCCTTAGGCTCGAGGTCACCCCCTTCAGTTAGAATCACCTCTCAGGGAACACAATTAACCCCTTGATCACCCCCTAGTGTTAACCCCTTCCCTGCCAGTGACATTTTTACAGTAATCAATGCATTTTTATAGTACTGATCGCTGTATAAATGCCAATGGACCCAAAAATGTGTCAAAATTGGCCGATGTGTCCGCCATAATGTTGCAGTCTCGATAAAAATCACAGATTGCCGCCATTACTAGTAAAAAAAAAAAAATAATAATAATAATAAAAAAATTGTAGACGCTATAACTTTTGCACAAACCAATCAATATACGCTAATTGCGATTTTGTTTACCAAAAATATGTAGAAGAACACACATCGGCCTAAACTGCGTAAAAAAAATGTTTTGTTTTTTTTTTATATATATTTTGGGGATATTTATTATAGTAAAAAAAAATTTATTTTTTTCAAAATTGTCGCTCTTTTTTTGTTTATATCGCAAAAAATAAAAACCGCAGGAGGTGATCAAATAACACCAAAAGAAAGCTCTATTTGTGAGGAAAAAAGGACGTCAATTTTGTTTGGGTGCAACGTCGCACAACAGCGCAATTGTCAGTTAAAGCGACGCAGTGCCGAATTGCAAAAAGTGCTCTGGTAAGGAAGGGGGTAAAATCTTCCAAGGTAAATAGGTGAATGCACGTTTACACACAATTCAAACCAATCTCATGTACAAACCTTCTGAAACACAAACTAAAATAAGAATAAAGTAAAAACACTTACTTGATAATCCCAGGTCACTGTTCTCTGTGTCGTCTAATTCTTTGTCTAAAGATGCAACATTTATATTGCTAAAATGAAGATCTAGAGCAGAACCTGAAAAATACAACAGAATATTAATGGACATATGAAAACCAGTAAATTGTATTCAAAAAATAACAATCAGACCATTAATGTGCAAAAAAAGATAGTGATATGCAAACAGAAATCTGATCCGCAGAGACTAAACTTCACCTGCCTCTAAGGAGCTTACCGTGCAACCTACCAGTCATATGGGATTATGGGCAGATCTAATAGAAGCCAATGTAATGAGGACCCAGAGGAAATTCCCGCAAACATAGAAACTCCACTGCAAACCATCTGTGCTAATACTAGGCATCAACAATTGGAAATATGACTCTTAGCGAATTGCTCTTTAACGGACATAATAAGCCTAAAAGGGTAACGATCATTATTGATTTGACCAATGTGACACATTTGTTTTTCAAAAGTAACTACATTTTACATGACAACCCTAAGTCAATAATAAAAAAATAAACAGCTTTGCACCAAAAATTTTTGAAATGCCCAGTACAATAGGTGTGCATCCATCGGATCCATTCACTGACTCATGTAAAGAGACAAGAATTCTCCTATGCTGACACACATGAGAGTCATAGCAAGGCTTTAACATGGGAAGACCAGCAAGCTCCACCTTTCAGCCTACCTTCTATGCGTTTTTCTTTAAAGTGTTTGTTACCTTAAAAAAAAGGAAAAAAAATGGATCCTGTTCATGTGCTATGCTGTGTAATTTGGCCCCCTGTATAACCTAAAAAACCTACCTGATCCTGCCCGGCTATGCCCTCACCCCTGTAAACTGACCACGGTTTATCATGGCTGCCATTGTCAGTTTTAGTGCCGCCGCCATCTGCAGCTCTCCTCTGCCCTCTTCCCCCCTCCCATCCCTGCCTGTCAGCTCCATCCACTCCCCAGCCCTCCCCTCCTGCTGCCATCATAATGCAATAACCTTGCTACAATCCCCTCTGCTATATGAAATAATGTCCCCAGTGCATGTTTTTTTTAAATGCTGCTGTGTACCTCATTTCAGAGCGCCGATCACGTGACCGACCGCCTCTTTCCTCTGCCCCTCCTGGTTGATGTCAGTAGGGGTTTCCCAGCCCCGCCCGCTTTGCTGCCAGATCGAGAGAGTAGAGAGGCGGCCAGTCACGTGAGCACTGATGGGCGCTCTGAAATTAGGTATTTTTCTTTAAAAACACATGCCGTGGGGACATTATTTCATATAGCAAAGGGGATTGTAGCAAGGTTATTGCGTGGCTTGGCAACCACTTTAAATCTAACATTTAATTTGTCAAAATATTTTAGCCAGCTTTGAAGCTGCACTCATTTCACTTTTTTTTTTCTGAGTAGCATGAATGACTAGTCCATTTACAGCTGTCCCCAGAGCCAACAGTGTCTCAGTGGAAAACATTTTTTTTTTTTTTTTTTTTTTACGAACTAACAAAGCACAATGCAGCAAAGCAAAATACAACCATTAATCAACATGGGAAAAACATATTAAACATGAATATTAAAGTGGAACTCCAGTTTAAAATCTACATTTTTGGATTTGCTAAATAAAGTATTCAGTCTAATTCTCCTTTTGCCCTTATAAAACATGTGTCTTCTTTTACTTTTTCATAGCTGTTTTAGTTTAGTTGTAAAAGTTTGTTTTAGTGAGTAAATATGAAGTACCTGAAAGTGGGCGGTCTTATGATGGTTCCCACCTGCAGTAACAGTGGGCCTGTTCACTTCTTCTCTCCTACAAGTACCATGATGCAATGGGAGGCTGTTCTCTGCATTTCTATTATGACTTTCTAGTTGGGCGGAGTCAATCCTGAGTGCACGCTCTAGACTGCATATTTAACCACCTCAATACAGGGCACTTTTCACCCCCTTTCTGCCCAGGCCATTTTTTCAGCTTTCAGCGCTGTCACGCTTTGAATGACAATTGCGCAGTCATGCAACACTGTACCCAAATTATTTTTTTAATCTTTTTCTTCACACAAATAGAGCTTTCTTTTGGTGGTATTTATTCGCTGCTGGGTTTTTTACTTTAAAAAAAAAAAAAAGTTTTGTTTCTCCTTCACTGATGTGCGCTGATGAGGCTGCATTGATGGGTACTGATGAGGCGGAACTTATGGGCACTGATGAGGAGGCACTAATATGCCGCACTGATAGGCGGCACTTATGGGCACTGATTAGGTGGCACAAATATGCCGCACTGATGAGCACTGATAGATGGCACTGGTGGGCACTACTGATAGGCATTAATGATGAGCAGGTACTGATGGGCACTGAAAAGCTGCACTGACTGGCATCACTTATAGGCACGGATTGGTGGCACTGATGGGCAATGCTGGGGCTTTCCTGTAATCAGGGCACTGATGATCAGTGCCCTGATTACCTGCCCAGGTCTCCCCTCGAGGAGATGCCGCTGATCGGCACTCCTCGCCACACACTCTGTCAGTGTGAGGCAAGGAGAGCCGATTCACGGCACTTGCGTATTTACATGTGACCGGCTGTGATTGGACACCGAGCTCTTTACAGAGATCGGGGTTGCGCCGTGTCCTAGCAACACGGCGTGGCCACAATCGTGGGTATGCGACAGTGGCTGTTTTGGTGCGTCGTCATATGACGTTCACCCAGAACGAGAGCCACACTGTCCCTCTGTCATTTGACAGTGGGCGGGCGGTAAGTGGTTAAACATGGTGAGTAGTTTGTGCCTTCTGTTTCTGTGCTTTACCTGTCTTGTGTGTCAGCCTGCATACTGAGGGAATTTTGTATCCGTTTGTGAAGTGTTCAAACAAGTACATCTCAGTGTGTTTTTCACTGGAATATAAATGCAGATCGCAAGGGCAGTGCTTTTAACATATTTTTCAAAGCTAATAATTTGCAAAAGCGGACAATTAAAAGTAATATTAGCACCGCTTATAATTCTGCAAGTATGCAAAACAAAATATGTCAACGCATACAAAAAAATAAAAATAAAGAAGAATTCAAATAAATACCAAAAAAATATTTTTTTTCTAAATAAAATATATATATACACCCTGTTCCAAATTATTATGCAAATTCTATTTCAGTGTCACAAAGATTAAATATTTGTTTTTTCAGTTTAACTCATGGATGGCATTGTGTCTCAGGGCTCTTTTGATCACTGAAAACAATCTCGGACACCTGTGATAATTAGATTGCCAGTAGAGCTTGATTAGAAGATCACGATTCTTGCGGCGTTTTCGTTTTATTTTTATTCATTGAAGTGTATTTTTTCCCCAAAAATCGCGTTTGAAAGACCACTGGGCACAGTGCGACATAAAATATTGCAGCAATTGCCATTTTATTCCCTAGGGTCTCTGCTAAAATATATATAATGTTTGGGGGTTCCAAGTAATTTTCCAGCAAAAAATATTGATTTTAACTTAAAGCGGAGCTCCACCCTAAAGTGGAACTTCCGCTTATCGGATTCCCCCCCACCCCCCCCGACGGTGCCACAATTGGCACCTTTCAGGGGGAGGGGGTGCAGATACCTGTATAATACAGGTATCTGCACCCACTTCCTGGACGAATTATCCGGAGCTGCCCCGCCAATATCCGGAGATGCCCCATTGTGTCTTGGGAAACACAGTTCCCAGGACACAGCGGGGACCAATAGAGACACGCAGCGCGACTCGCGCATTCGCAGTAGGGAACCGGGCAGTGAAGACGTTGCGTCTTCACTTCCTGATTCCCTGACAGAGGATGGCGGCGGGGCAGCTGAGAGACGAGCGGTCGCTCGTCACATTCTGCCGACACCGCTGGAACCTGGAACAGGTAAGTGTCCATTTATTAAAAGTCAGCAGCTGCAGTATTTGTAGCTGCTGACTTTTAATATTTTTGGTGCGGGTGCAGCTCCGCTTTAAGAAAGAAGTGTCAGAAAAAGATTTAGACTTTAAGTGGTTAAACTTCCTGCATTTACACATTGTTGAAAACTTGGCAGACTGCCTGGATTTTTTCTTTACAAACAGAAGTGTATCCCTTTGATCTAAGAAGGAAGCTTAGTTACAATGTTTCATATTAAAAACTTGGCAGACTGACAGATGTTTTCTTTTGATAGCTGAGTGAGCAGAAAAGTCTCTCCACTTGCTATATTGGCAAACTCTGCAACAGAGATTGTCGGGGAATTGAATCGATTAATTGTGCAGCTCTAATTGCCAGGTAAGCCCAATTAAAGCAAAAACTACTAAAGGAGGGTGTTCCACATTATTAAGCAGAGCACCATTTTCAAGCAATATGGGGAAGAAAAAGGATCTCTCTGCTGCCGAAAAGAATAAAATAGTTCAGTGCCTTGGACAAGGTATGAAATCATCGCACTATTAAGAGATTTGTGGCTGATTCAGAGTTTGATGGGTTTGATGCAGATAAAGGCACATTGAGGAAGATTTCTGCAAGATCCATGCATCGGATCAAGAGAGCAGCTGCTAAAACACCATTACATAGCAGCAAACAGATATTTGAAGGTGCCTCTGGAGTCCCACAGACCTCAAAGGTGTAGAATCCTCCAGAGTCTTGCAACTGTGCATAAACCCAGCGGCGTTGCAAGGGGGGTGCGGGGGGTGCGGGCCGCACCCGGGTGTCACCCGACAGAGGGGTGACACCTGGCACGGCACTGGATTGAGACGCACCGCGGCTCTCTCCTCCTCCGTCCACTGAGCACTATCTCTGCTCAGCGATGTTCGGTGAGGAGGAGAAATAATTGTGAGGCAGACAGGCAGCACGGGTTCCCATAGCCCAGTGCACGGCGCCTGCATGTCCTCAGGGAAGCGGCACTGCAATCCCCTATTATTGTGACAGGCAGGCAGAGATGCCGGCTGCCTATCACAATTACACTCCTGGGAGCCAAGGCCCCTCCTCCACACTGACGGGACACAACAGGAGGAAGAGCCTAGGAGGAGGGACAATGGACATCCATGTGGACAGAGCCACGCTGATCTGAGGTCTGTGAATGTAGGGGGGAGAGATGTATGCAATGTCACTATGGGCAGATATACACAGGGGGTACATTAGGGGGGTACATTATGGGGATTACACAGGGGGTACATTATGGGGATTACACAGGGGGTACATTATGGGGATTACACAGGGGGCTACATTATGGGGATTACACAGGGGGTACATTATGGGGATTACACAGGGGGTACATTATGGGGGATTATACAAGGGGTACATTATGGGGATTACACAGGGGGTACATTATGGGGATTACACAGGGGGCTACATTATGGGGATTACACAGGGGCTACATTATGGGGATTACACAGGGGGCTACATTATGGGGATTACACAGGGGGTACATTATGGGGATTACACAGGGGCTACATTATGGGGATTACACAGGGGGCTACATTATGGGGATTACACAGGGGGCTACATTATGGGGATTACACAGGGGGCTACATTATGGGGATTACACAGGGGGCTACATTATGGGGATTACACAGGGGGTACATTATGGGGATTACACAGGGGGCTACATTATGGGGGATAATACAGGGGGCTACATTATGGGGATTACACAGGGGGCTACATTATGGGGATTACACAGGGGGCTACATTATGGGGATTACACAGGGGGTACATTATGGGGATTACACAGGGGGCTACATTATGGGGATTACACAGGGGGTACATTATGGGGATTACACAGGGGGTACATTATGGGGATTACACAGGGGCTACATTATGGGGATTACACAGGGGCTACATTATGGGGATTACACAGGGGGCTACATTATGGGGATTACACAGGGGGCTACATTATGGGGATTACACAGGGGGCTACATTAAGGGGATTACACAGGGGCTACATTATGGGGATTACACAGGGGGCTACATTATGGGGGATTACACAGGGGGCTACATTATGGGGATTACACAGGGGGTACATTATGGGGATTACACAGGGGGCTACATTATGGGGATTACACAGGGGGCTACATTATGGGGATTACACAGGGGGTACATTATGGGGATTACACAGGGGGCTACATTATGGGGATTACACAGGGGGCTACATTATGGGGATTACACAGGGGGGTACATTATGGGGATTACACAGGGGGCTACATTATGGGGATTACACAGGGGGCTACATTATGGGGATTACACAGGGGGCTACATTATGGGGATTACACAGGGGGCTACATTATGGGGATTACACAGGGGCTACATTATGGGGATTACACAGGGGGCTACATTATGGGGATTACACAGGGGGCTACATTATGGGGATTACACAGGGGGCTACATTATGGGGATTACACAGGGGGCTACATTATGGGGATTACACAGGGGGCTACATTATGGGGATTACACAGGGGGTACATTATGGGGATTACACAGGGGGCTACATTATGGGGATTACACAGGGGGTACATTATGGGGATTACACAGGGGGCTACATTATGGGGATTACACAGGGGGCTACATTATGGGGATTACACAGGGGGCTACATTATGGGGATTACACAGGGGGTACATTATGGGGATTACACAGGGGGCTACATTATGGGGACTACACAGGGGGCTACATTATGGGGATTACACAGGGGGCTACATTATGGGGATTACACAGGGGGCTACATTATGGGGATTACACAGGGGGTACATTATGGGGATTACACAGGGGGCTACATTATGGGGATTACACAGGGGGCTACATTATGGGGATTACACAGGGGGCTACATTATGGGGATTACACAGGGGGCTACATTATGGGGATTACACAGGGGGCTACATTATGGGGGATTACACAGGGGGTACATTATGGGGGATTACACAGGGGGTACATTAGGGGGATTACACAGTGACAGGGGGTACATTATGGGGATTACACAGGGGGTACATTAGGGGGATTACACAGGGGGTACATTAGGGGGATTACACAGGGGGTACATTAGGGGGATTACACAGGGGGTGGTTACATTAGGGGGATTACACGGGGGTACCTTGGGGGGATTACACGGGGGGTGGTTACATTAGGGGGATTACACGGGGGTGGTTACATTAGGGGGATTACACGGGGGTGGTTACATTAGGGGGATTACACGGGGGTGGTTACCTTAGGGGGATTACACAGGGGTACCTTAGGGGGATAACACGGGGGTACTACACAGGGGGGGTTACATCAGGGGGATTAAACTGGAAGGGGATTACACTGTTACATTGGGGGGTATTTAGACTTGGGGCTCAGTCTAATATGCTTGAGTCTATTTTTTGTCCCAGTCCAGGCCTGGGTGACACCATTAAGAAGGAAGTGATATCCGACTGTGATGATGTCACCCCCATCCGTGACAGTGCATGGATTGGCGCACTGGCATAAACCACAACATTTACAGGGGCTGGTTTGGCATGCGCACCATGATGCTGCCGTCCCAAAACTAGCCTACCCAGCACCCTGCAGAGCACCGTGGCAGGCTAGGCAGAAGAGAGCCTGATGCACTAGCCTGCTCAGTGTCTACTGCTCTGTCCTACTCCTGCTCTCACTCCGCAGTGGCAGGACAGAGCACTATGGCAGGCTCGGGGGGAGAGCTGTGCTGATGCGCTAGCCTGCTCAGTGCCCCGGATTGCTCAGTGACGGGGGGGGGGGGTGACACCATATTTTACCGCACCAGGTGACACCAACCCTAGTGACGCCACTGCATAAACCTTCCATTCGGCCACCACTAACCAATGCTCACAAGCTGCAATGGCTGCATTGGGCAGAAAAATACACGAAGACTAATTTTAAAACAGTCCTGTTCACTGACGAGTGCTGTGCAACCCTGGATGGATGGAGAAGTGGATGGTTGGTGGACGGCCACCCTGTTCCAACAAGGCTGCGATGTCAGCAAGGCGGTGGTGGAGTCATGTTTTGGGCCGAAATCATGGGAAGAGAGCTGATCGGCCCCTTTAGGGTCCCAGAAGGTGTAAAGAGGACCTCTGCAAAGTATGTGGAGTTCCTGACTGACCACTTGCCTCCCTGGTACAGAAGGAAGAACTATGCTTTCTGTAATAAAATCATCTTCATGCATGACAATGCAACATCTCATGCTGCAAAAAAATACCTCTACATCAATGGCTGCTATGGGGATAAAAGGAGAGAAAGTCATGGTGTGGCCTCCATCCTCCCCTGACCTCAATCCTATTGAGAACCTTTGGAGCATCCTCAAGCAAAAGATCTATGAGGGTGGGAGGCAGTTTACATCCAAGCAGCAGCTCTGGGAGGCTATTCTGACATCTTGCAAACAAATTCAAGCAGAAACTGTCCAAAAACACACACGTTCAATGGATGCAAGACTTGTAAAGCTGCTATCAAATAGGGGGTCCTATGTTAAAATGTAACGTGACCTGTTAAAATGTTGTTCAAAGTTTGATTGAAATAGCTTTTGATTTCAGTAAATATGCTGCAAACACAAACACAAATGACAATTTTCAGTTCTTTACAACCTATAAAGTGTTTTGAAACTTAATGTGCGTAATAATGGAACAGAGCATTGTAAGTTTTTTTATTTAGAAAAAAAAAAAACTGTTATCATTAGGAGGTTTGTTCAATAAAATTTGAATTGTACTTAATAGTTGATAACATGAGAATTATGCTGACTGTTGTTTACATCAATTATTTAGGTAAATGAGAAAAAATATCATTGGCATAATAATTTGGAACAGGGTATACACATTATATATATATAACATCTGGGTCACAGCCTTCTGGAATAAACACAACTGCCACAAAATAAAGAACGTGACACAGACATCAAGTATAGGTTTATAGTGTATTTAAAGAGGAAGAAAACCCTGGTGTTTTTTTTTTCCTTTCCAATTCCCTGCAACGTACAGGCATAATGTGCTAGTATGCATCGCTGCAGGCCGCATCCATCTTTGCATCCATCTTTGCCCATCTTCCTCCTGGGGCCACGGACTCCATCTCTGTGACTGCCCGGAGCCGCGTGACGTCACTCCCACGCATGCGTGAGGGAATCGCCGGTCACGGCACACTCGCCTTAAGAAACGGCATGGGCGGCCGTTCCTTCAGAGCACATGTGCGGACAACATCATCGCTGCAGTATACAATATCTCCTAAATGGCGCATGTTTAGAAGATATTTACAGTACCTATAGGTAAGCCTTATTCTAGGATTACCTATAGGTTCAACTTACAAAGGGAGGTTTACAACCACTTTAATGAAGCCACCACCAGAAAAAATATCCAGCACCACCAATAATAAACAGACAACAATGAAAGGCATGAACAGCAGAGGGCACAGTTACAGAGACTACACAAACACATTACTAGCTGCGGGGGGCCACGCTCCTGCATGAGCTCCCGATGTTCTGCCAAAAACTGTCCCCCCATCGGATAGTGTCCGCCTGCGCAGTACGGAGGACAAGGAGACTCTGAATGTCTCCGAAGAAGAACGGCACCTGCGCACTGAGTCCAGGTGCAAGCCCCAGCATCCAAGTGGACATACGGTAGCACATAGTAACAGGGCCCCTTGCAGGCTCGCTTCGCTCGCTACACTTCAGGCTTGGCCTCGCTTCACTCAGCTATTTTTTATTCTAACTCTATGTCCACTTGGATGGTGGGGCTTGAACCTGGACTCACTGTGCAGGCGCTGTTCATCTTCAGAACCTTCAAACGCAGTACAGGGCGGACACTATCCGATGGGGGTCAGTATTCGACACAACACCGGCATACAGACAGATGCTTTATACAGACAGGCCGCTCCCACACACCACATCATTACAATGTGGGCGGTGCTATTTGGGAGTCCAGGAACCAGCAGGAAGGGCCGTGCTCCTCGTAAGCAGGCAGATAATGGATAGTCCCAGAGGCCGCTCCCACACACCACATCATGGCACTGTGGGCAGCGCTACTCAGGAGTCCGGCGCTGGGCAGCACAGGGATACTGTACACAAGCCACAGAGCGAGGTATATGGTATCTAAGGAAGAACAGTACTCAGAGTGTCACAGTCACAGAAATGGACACATAGGGAAAGCGCTGCACCTGAAGGACCATGCGGACTGCAAACACTACAGGTTTATCTACAGAGAAGCATTAAAATGCTATATTAATGAAGGGAAATAAAAAAGAATTAAAACTGGAAACTAGAATTTGCTTTGTTTCTACAGAACCAATAGTCAATGTGGTGTCATAGCAGGCTGATAAATGTATAAAGACATATGTACATCCATTATGTAATATGTGGGAAAGGCAGAACAGTAAAATGTTTGTGGAAGTACATTACATGCCTGTGTGTGTTTGTGTATAATATATAAAATTCCAAAGTACATATACAAATGCAAACCATACCCCTGCCACATACCAGATTCCTTATTACGGCAACATATTGTCCTAAATAATTCTGCACAGGAAAAATCCTAAAATCAAATGAAAACTGACAAAATTAACATTGGTGGGGTGTTGTGTACACGCAGCCATGCATCTGCCATGAACAGCTCATTCATAACCTTACAGATGCAACGTGCAGTGTTTTGTAAATCTGTAAGCCCTGTGATAGAGCAACCTTGTTTTGTCACCAGCCTGATGCCATCTCATCCTACAAGTTAAATTTACCCAGCTAAGAGCAGCGACTGAATATTCAAAGTTGGCTGCAGTCCCAAACATCAAAGTGTGCCAGATAAATAAAGGTTTTAAGGTGTCATTAAGTGAGAAATGAATGGCAGTGTATGAATGCATTGAAGATCTAAAAAGGAAACCAAATTGTTTCGCAGTGAAGAGTAAAAGAAATGAAGACATAGTTGTGCTTACCAGCTGTGTAAGTGCTGACTCACTGCCTGCAGTTCCCTGCTCTGCTCACACACTGTACTGAAGCAGCTAATAACAGCAGCTCCCTGATCATGTGATCACAGTCACATCAGAAAGATGTCATACGCTTCCAGGCATAAAGGAGGACTTGCAGTATCACTGAGACCTGTGAGCATCATAGGTGAGATCCGTGTGCTCTTTGCTCTGCAGAATGCCTGAAAGTGCCAGTGCTGCAAGATATACAGAACGAGAAGTCAGTGAGGCTAACCTATGACAACTGGTGCAAAACTGATTCTGTTGCACACAGCAACCAAATGCTCTCTTTTATTTGAAAGGTACAACCTAACCAGTTGAAAAACATCTCTCCGTTTGCTGTACTTTCCTTTGATCTAAATTTATTTAGATAGCACTGTGTTAAAAAAAAAAAAAAAAGCCAGTCCAATGGAAAAAAAAAAAAAATGGGGGATTTTTGTACTCAATGTAAAGTCCTCATCTTTTAGGTAATTGAGGGGCACATAAGTCAGATGGGTTGCACGGTCACAAACAAGAAACAAGGGCTAAAAAAAAAAAAAAAAAACAGTAACCAGCCTGGTATAACCCCTCCCATTCCCAGCAGGCTTGCCTGCAGCTCAAAGAGCCACCTGAAAGACCTTACGCCTAAATTTGGCATCACAAGAGGACTGAACATCTAACTGGTGAAATTTAGGCAAGGTGCAAATAGAAGAAGCCTTGTAAATCTGGGAAACCGCTGTCCGATGCCAAAAAGTGCAAGAAGCACTTTCAGATCTAGTAGAGTGAGCCTTGATAAAAAGGGTGGAACCCAATTCTTAAGACCATAAAGTTTGTATGATGATTTGTCTGAGCCACCAGAAAATGGTGGAACAAGAAGCCAGCTTCCCCCTTATAAAGACCATTAAGGTTGACAAAAAAAGTCAGTCTTACTAAGGGAGGCATTGGCTGCAAGGTAAACAAGCACATCTCAAGCTACATTGAGGCAATAAAAAGGGAAATCTCCTTTTGATGTACTGGGGCCGGGGAAAAAAGGATGGAAGCACACTGTTCTGGTTAAGGTGAAAGGCCATAATCATCTTTGGGAAAAATGAGGCTCCATCCCTTAAAATCTTCTCCACCAAAACCAGAAAAAAAAAAAGGGGGGGGGGATTTGACTTTTAAAATTAATTTCTTGGAGGACAGTGCAGGACAGACACAGGTTTAGTCAAAGATGACTGGGTTATATGCTCCTTACTTCAGGAGATACTGGCAAACAGAATTGTTGGGACCTCCATATAACCCTTCCCACTGATGGTTATCTTCAGCATCATCTTTAGCAAGCAATAAAGGATTAACAAGACCGAAGAGACCGTCCTGTGCCCTGCACTGTCAAAAAAATGATTTCTCTCAATTGTAGGGTACAGGATAAAGACTTAATTGAAGACAACGGGGACGTCCAAAGGCAATACATAAAAAAAAAAAAAAAATGGGGTGGGCATCACAGCAACCAAACTCCAACAGGCCCACAAAAAAAACACAAGGGTATAAAGCCCCATACACACTATGAGATTATCGGACGAATGATCGTCCGTTTTTTATTGCATGCTAATCTCACCTTGAATCTGATGAGTTTACTAAAGTCATGAAAATTCCCGCACGACAGAAAAAAAATTCGGAAGTGATGTCATGTGTTGTAATGCATTTGTATTGCATTTTCGAACGATAGCTGTACTGATTAAACGAAAATTGTACGATCTGGCATCGTACGAAAAAATTTCTGTGCATGTCCGATAGAATAATATCGGATGAACTGTCCTGATCGGCTCTCGAAAGCTCTGTACTAACGATCCGATTATTGCACGATCGATTCGAATGCGGTATTTTCCGTACAATTTTCGGATCGTGTGTACGGGGCTTAAGACCCTAACTAGACAGCAGCTGGAGGCTGGTAGAATTTTGTAAATAAGTCGACATAGGACCAGGTGGCAGCCTTACAAACCTGCAAAACAGATACTTGATGCTGAAAGGCCCAAAAAAAAAAAACTCCTAGAGATCTAGTACAGTGTGCCTTAACATAAAAGGATGAACCTTATCCTGTTGGGAATAGGCTTGAACAATGACCTGTCAAATTCACCTAGTGATGGTGGAACAAGAAGCAGGATGTTCTCGGAGAGAGCCTTTGGGCAGAATGAATAGAATCTGTCAGTCTAAAAGAGACTTACAGGTAAACATGTAAGGCATGAATTACATCCAGTCAGTGACAAGAGACCTTTCTTGGATGCTTAGCAGCCAGACAGAAAGATGGAAAGACGACATCCTGGTTAAAGTGAAAGGAGAGTGGTCTCTCAAGACTTGGGAAAACTCCCTTGAAACTAATTTCCATGGCAACCTGCCACACTTATCCAGCTCACAGCCCTTTATAAGCTTTGTGTATCCAGCCAACAGACGTTGCAGGTGCATGCAGCCCCTTCCCTCTGGTTTATGAGCCCAGCAGCGCATGTGAAGGAAGTAGCAATTGCAGGGCAAGTTACCACTTTTGCCAGGCTATCTTGGACCATGTTTAAGAATGTATCACCTATATTTGTTGCATTTCAATAAAAAGATTTATTGTACTAATTCATGCACTTTTCTTGTTCGCTTTTTTTTCTGTCTGAGGCGGTCTACACTTCCTTGTTATGACCTAAGGGGTGGCTGCAGGGAACCTGACACTAAAAAGAGGACATTATGCCTATTGTAGAAATGTATTGGGATACTTAAAGCGGAGGTCCACTCAAAAGGAAAAGCTCCACTTTTTTGCCTACTCCCCCTCCCGGCTGCCAAATTTGGCACCTTTCAGGGGGAGGGGGGAAGCGGGTACCTTGTTTTGACAGATACCCACTTCCGGGTGATCTCGCTGCGGCAAACTCAGCCAGAATTTCGGCCCCCCTCCTCCTCCCCCAACTGCCGGGCCATTCACAAAGTGCAACGCGCTTTGCGCATGCGCAGTAGGGAGCCGGCTGTGAAGTCGCAAGGCTTCACAGCCGGTCTCCCTTAGCCGAAATGGTGGCGGCAGCACCCGAGAAACGATTGAAATAAAGATCGAAGACACCTCAGGATTTGTGAACAGGTAAGTGTCCTAATATTAAAAGTCAGAAGCTACAGTATATTTGTAGCTGCTGACTTTGAATTTTTTTTCTGAAGGAGCCTGGAGGTCAGCTTTAAGCATGACTAGTGTGAAAAAGTTTCTTTTCAACTGTCTGTGCCACATTGTTGATCAGGATCTGTCTGTGCTGACTGCTCCCTCAATAGGAGATTGTCATACTATTGCACAATGTGGATGATGTGGGAGCATAACAAGCCAAGGGGGTGAGGAAGGCCGACTAAAAGGCAGGACCACAAACAAAGTGCTGATGATGCACTGCAAAAGTGAAGAAATCAATGATGTGCTGGAAAGACAGACATAAATATACAAGTCCTTGATGTCTACAGAGTCCAGAAAATCTCACTGATGAAGGGAGGCTATGACAGACCTGGTGAAACCTAAATGGAACTTTTGGGACCGAATGAAGACACTTTGTCACTTGAGATCCAAGATGGGACATATGTCCCTTTTGGTTTTGGAACTGTGAAAAGGTTGTAGTAAAAAATTTGAAACCTTTCCAGAAACAGAACTGGAACAAAAACCCTCTGTTCCAGAAGACCTACAAGAACTGCATGGGGGTCTGCTTTTTTTTTATTCTGTGACACAAGAAGGTAAGAAGGGGTTGTATGCAAAACTCTAGCTTGTACTCATTGAAACCACCACCTGCATCCAGGCATCCAGGCATTTGAGATGAGACCCCTCCCCGCCCCCTAGTGGTTAACTCTTTCACTGCCAGTGTCATTTATACAGGAATCAATGCATTTAAATAGCATTGATTGCTGTATAAATGACAATGGTCCCAAAAATGTCCGATGTGTCCGCCATAATGTCGCAGTCACAATAAAAATCGCTGATCGCCGCCATTACTAGTAAAAAAAAAAAATATTAATAAAAATGCTATAAAACTATCCCCTATTTTGTAAACGCTATAACTTTTGCGCAAACCAATCAATAATCGCTAATTGAGATTTTTTTTTACCAAAAATATTTAGAAGAATACGTATCGGCCTAAACTGAGGAAAAAAAAATGTTTTTTTATATATTTTTTTGGGGATATTTATTATAGCAAAAAGTAAAGAAATATTGAATTTTTTTCAAAATTGTCGCTCTATTTTTGTTTATAGCGCAAAAAATAAAAACCGCAGGGGCGATCAAATACCACCAAAAGAAAGCTCTATTTTGTGGGGAAAAAAAGACGCCACGTCGCACGACCATGCAATTGTCAGTTAAAGGCGACGCAGTGCCGAATCGCAAAAAAGGGGCCTGATCCTTTGGCTGCAAATTGGTCCGGGGCTGAAGTGGTTAAGTAAATTAGTAAAGCCGATTCTCATTTAGCAAAGTATATGCAACGGTTTATTGAGCATGCAAGGCCCCTGGAATTCAAGGCAGCCAACTATGAAAGATATGCAAAGTTCTGAGACAGATTTATCCTTGAAGGCAAGATAGAATTTCACACTATTGACACCCATACATTGCAGTAACATCTGTAATCACGTTTGTGTGCTGTGTTGCCATTCATTCTAGTACCCCCCAATACATCTTACAAATTCCCCTGCAATGCAGAACACCAGAGTGTACAGCAAAGTACACTTTGGTGTATTACAAAAAAACTAAAAATTGCAGCAGTATTCTGCATGTTAACACGCTTGCATTAATGCACCAAAACAGTGTGAATCTTGCCTAAACAGAAACCCAATTAGGAAGTGATCAGAGTCAGTTTTCATTCTGTCACAGTGCCATTTAAAATTAGGGAAGGGTTTAAAGTGGTTGTAAACCTCAGACATGAAATATGAACAAAGCATATCCCTCTATAGTGTGTACTTGTCTCAGTTAAGAGCACAAAGCGTCTTTTCTGTCTGCTGCTTCATCCCTCTGCTATCAGCATGCATCACTTCTGACAAGTTTTCCTGACACCAAGAGAAAAAATGGTGACAGGGGAAGTATCTCCTGCTGATTGACAGCCTTGGCTCTGTTCCTGTGTGAAGGGGGTGTCTCTCTTCCCTCCAATCAGCTCTCAGAGCTCTTCTCACTGAGCTCTGTGGAGTGCAGTAGTGGCTCTCCACCCCCTTTTTTCTGAACTCTGACAAGCTTTATAAATTGTAGAGAAGAGAAGACTGCAGATAAACAGGTACATCTCTATCAATTGGGGACAGTCACTTCATTGGGTATATGTAAGGGTTTACAACCACTTCAGGAAAAAAATATTGCTTCAGTTTAGCCTTCTTATCCTTAGGCTGGGTTCACACTGCTGCGGTGCGGGAACGCTGCAAATCTACTGCGGGTTCCTGCACCGCATGTCTCCCGCCGGCAGTTCACACTGCCCTATGCGAGCTGCTGGGAGTGTCAGTGAAATGTTAACCCCCATATCAGCTCGCATATCGCAGTGCGATCTGCAAACTCGGACAGGAATCGGATCGCATGGTGAGAACACCATGCAATCCGATTCTGCAACGGACCGAAAAAAAAGGGTCCTGTGCGAGTTTGGGCTGAATGCGATGCGAATTCAGCCATACTATCTGTATGGCTGAATTTGCATCGCACAGAGATCGCATATGATTTGAACTGCAGTGCGGTGCAAATCATATGCGATCTCCCGCAACGCAGGAGTCTGAACCGGGCCTTTAAGTGAACCTTTGGCCAGACTATGGATATTCACATAAATCAGGTTGATTTACTAAAGACGCTGAGAATTTGTACTCAATTTAAATATCCAATGATATGAGCTATAAAACAAGCCCCCACTAATCTCTAGGCAGCAATGTATCCTTAAAATTCACAGAAGCACTACTGAAATAGTTTAAATCATAACTTCACCTGAAAAAGGAAGTTTTTCTCATCCTCCTCCACCCCACCTCTGATAATAACGTAACATTTTTTCGGGGAGGGGGGCCTTAAGTGCTGAATTTGAAAGCTTGTCTCAGAATTCATAAAAAAGGGGGCAGAGTTGAGTGAGGAGAGCTCCGAGAGCTGATTGGAGAGAAGGGGCACATCCCCCTCCACACACCATTCAGGAACAGAGCTAAGGCTGTCAATCAGCTGGAGATCCCTCCCCTGTCACGGTTTTTCTCTTGGTGTCAGGAAAAGCAGAAGAACAAAGCAGGCATGACACTTAGTGCTATGGATTGAGACACACTATAGAGGGATATGCTTTGTTCATATTTCATGTCTGAGGAATAGAACCACGTTAAAAGTCAAGAGCTACAGTATTTGTAGCTGCTGACTTATTTTTTTGAGAAATAACCGAAACGCCTCTTTAAGACCTTTTTTAGCTTTCTAGTCTGTAATGTAACCATAGAGCAAGTGTTCTGGAAGGGGGAGTGGGCATGAAGAGCTGAGCAGAGAACTTCAGGGACTTCAGTGCTTCGGTTTGAGGATGAATTGCTCCACAGCGTCTGCTGCTACAGAAGTCAGCAAGGGCTAGATTTAGAGCTCATTTACCATTTATTTAAAACATGAAAATACTTGAATGTCCTGGCCCAAAATTCACTTCAACACACAAACCAGTTTCCAGAATTAAGGGGCCTATAAACTATACAATTCTGGCTACAGAGCTGGGAGAATGGTGGGCCAGTGAAAATCCTGAGGGTCTGACATGATAAGCTCCTGGCTTATGTTGCCCCATGTCTGAAAATACTTTGGCAGTGGTGAGTGACTGCGGAAGAAATTAAGTCTCTTCCTAGGGAGGCCCTAGAGAGGAGAGTTGGTTGAATCTGCCTTTAGCGAGTCACTGGCCTTGAGGGATTGCCCAGGCCTGGTTATGAAGGGTCCGCATTTGCTGAATCTAGAGAGAATCCCTTTAAAGTGTCGGGATTTGGACTGGCGCTCATTCTATGGCAGACTATGTAAAGGGAAACCTGAAGCATCGCTCTGTGGAGAACCGTGGCGGTGTGGAGCAGACAATGGACCATTTCTTGCTTCAGTGCCCCTGCAATATAGAAGTCTATAAGCGGGTGGGTGGGGCACTGTGTATCCCTTTTCTTTCCCGCTTGAGTTATGTGGAGTGGTCGTATGGGGCTTTTGAGAATCATTAGGATTTTGAGACACTTTTTCTAGTTGAAAGATGTATGGGTTTTTGTTTTTAGTCATACTTACCTCAGTGGATGGAGCATCAGTCTGATGCTGCAGCTGTCCCCCAGCGTCTCTGAATTGAGAACCGAGCCACTGAACATAGCAGTTGGCTCGGTTCTCACTTCTCCCGAGCTGAGAGATGCTGCCTGTCAGTCAACATCTCTCCTGCTCCGATCCTCCACGCTCACTGAAGCGCTGAGCTTTGGAGAGGTGGGCAGCGGCCATCTCAGCGGCTCACTGAGACGCTGAGACTGTCATCAATCAAGGCAGCTGGCGGATCCAGACTTGGGAGGTCGGGATGATGTGCTGCCTCAAATGATGGGAGTGATGTCAGCAGAGAGCGGACTTCAGATCGCTTTCCGCTGAAAACGGGTCACAGGAGTGCAAAATGAATTGCACTCCTGTGACCCAGAGGAGAAGTACGTGCGCCCCTGCGACCATCGGATTAGTTTCAGAACTGATCAATCTTCAGGTCTAGGCCAATGATTTATGGCCTGGACCTGCTGATCGGTTCTGGCGAATGAAATCCTTCCCTGCCTGTGTAAGTGTAAACACATGCAGGGGAAGTGATGACATCTCTCCTCGTGGAATCCTTTTCGTTGCAGAGAGAAAACATCTCACAGTAAGTTTTACCAACACTCAGCATGACAGATGAGAGTGAAGAGGAAGTCACCCATCTGTCAGATTCAGACTCATAATACGACCCTGTAGACAGTAGCGGCACCCTGACAGATAGCTCTGACGATGGAGTTGTGGTCCCTGCCAAGGTTAGGCGTACCTGACCCCGTTCTGCTGTTGAGGTGCAAGAACTGCAGGGCTCTCATATGGAGCAGAGAGCCAGTACTAGTGCCGCTCATCCTTCTGGTGAACTGGTAAGCACCAGCGGCCTAGTACATCCTGGTCATAGTCAAACCATAAGTCCCATAAGTGCAGTACAAGCTGGTGAGGTGGCTAACTAGTGTCCCACTGCCACCAAGAAGAGAAAGACAGGCCCATTGGGCACATAGTGCCCTTCCTGCTGCATTTGCCAATCTGAATTGGGAGCCCACCACTTCTGCAGCACCAGTACTTCCCCCCATTCACTGGAAAATCCGGATTTTAGGTGGAAACAGTTGATTTTACGTCACTTGATTTTTATTCGCTGTTTTTCACAGAACACCAATATGTCACGAAATAATAAAAACGTACTAAAAATAAAAAAGCAAGAATTAACTTTGAATCCACGAGCACTGGTATTGCATAAGAGATGAGAGACTTCATATGCTGAAATACAGAGAAATGGGGGGGGGGGGGGGTGGTATGTGCTCTTGAATGCAGCTGTGGATTGCAATAAATTAGACGCACTAAGAGATTGCAAAGAGTACGCATCAAAGAGCATGTACAAATCATTTTAAAAGGATTTGTTAAACATAACGTTTCCAAACACTTCGCTCAAGTGCATAATCGAGACTCGTCCCACTTGCAATTTTGGGGAATTAAACCATACAAAAGTTATTGGCATGGCAGCCATAAAGTAAGAACAATAAGTCAGCTTGAATCTAAATAGATTTTCCTTATGGATACTCTAATGCCCCATACACACGGTCGGATTTTCCGACGGAAAATGTCCTATCGGACAATGTTGTCGGAAATTCCGACCGTGTGTGGGCTCCATCGGACTTTTTCCGTCGGATTTTCCGACGGAAAAAGTTTTATCTCCTGCTCTTAAAATTTTCCGACAAAAGTCCGATCACGCAAATTCCGATCGTGTGTAGCCTAGTCCGACGGACAAAGTGCCACGCATGCTCAGATCAAATTACAAGACCAAAGCTATTGGCTACTAGCCTCTACCTAGTTCCGTCGTACGCAACGAACGTCACCACGTTCAGAATGATTTGTCCGACCGTGTGTATGCAACACCAGTGTCGGACAAAATCCGTCGGAAAAAATCTGACGGATTTTGTGGTCGGAATTTCCGACCGTGTGTATGGGGCATTAGGCTGCATTCACACCTGAGCGCTTCAAAGTCTTTACCGCGATTTTGTTCAGGTCACCAATGTAAAAAGGCAGAAAATGCCTGTAATCTGCCCCAAAGAAGCTCATGTTCTTTTTTGAGCTTAAAGCACTTTTCATGCGTTTTGCTTCAGGTGACAAAATGCTCTGATGTAAACAGGTGCCATTGAAATGAATGGGATTTTAATTGTTGGCCGTTTTTCAGGCGATTTACAAGCGTTTTATGAGCTAAAAACACTCAGGTGTGAATGCAGCCTTGCACCTCAAGGACTCAATGTTGAGTTTGATTTAAACTGTTTTAATAATGATTTTTGATATTTCTCCCCACTGTCCCTCTTTACTTTGCCTCACTACATTTGTCCGCACTGAGTACGTATGTACATATGGGACATTTTTGTCCGCCTTATTCTTGTTGTTGGGACACATCTTTATATCAGGATCTTCCATCTTTTACTCTGTGGCCACTGTATTGTTACCACTTACCCTGATTATTCATCCCATTTCTGTGTGTCCACTCTGCACATTCTTGTATCACTTCCGGTGTCTCTTGATCAGATTTTTATTTTAACCACTTTATCCACGGAAGATTTGGCCCCTTAATGACCAGGCCATTTTTTTTTTCACTGCGTCGTTTTAACTGATTGTGTGCTCATGTGATGTTGTACAAAAACAAAATTGATGCCCTCCCCCCCCCCCTCACACAAATAGAGCTTTCTTTTGGTGGTATTTGATCACCTCTGTGATTTAAATTTTTTGCGCTATAAACAAAAAAAGAGCAAATTAAAAAAAAATAAAAATTTATGTTTTTACTTTTTGCTATGCTGTAATAAATATCCCCAAAATGTATTTTAAAAAACAATATTTTTCCCCAGTTTATGCTGATATGTATTCTTCTACATATTTTTGGTTAAAAAAAAAAAAAAAAAAAAAAAAAATTGCGATAACATACATTGGTTGGTTTGCGCAAAATTTATAGCGTCTACAAAATAGGAGATAAATTTATGGCATTTTTATTATAATTTCTTTTACTAGTAATGGCGGTGATCTGCGATTTTTATCGGGACTGCGACATTACGTCAGACAGATAGGACACATTTTTTGGTACCATTGACATTTATACAGCGATCAGAGCTAAAAATAGCCACTGATTACTGTATAAATGTCATTGGCAATGAAATGGTTAACACTAGGGGGCAATCAAGGAGCTAAATGTGTGTTCTAGGGAGTGTTTCTAACTGTGTGGGGATGGGACTGCCTGGGGGAGGAGACCGATCGTTGTTCATACTTAGTATTAACAACAGATATGGCTCCTCTCCCCTGACAGAATGGAGATCTGTCCATTTACATTGACAGACCTCCGTTTTCTCTCTGTGTGGAGCGATCGCGGGTGCCCGGCGGACATCACGACCGCTGGGCATGCGCATCGGCTCTGTTGTCACATCTCCAGCGGCACGCGCGGGCCCCCTAGTGCTCTTAAAGCGGCCATCGTACAGCTACGACGGCTCGCCCAGGGGAGCCAACCTGCCGTGGTATAAATGCAGGGGCTGGTCGGGAAGCAATTAAATGCAACATTTTAATATATATATATTTTATAGATATAGCTTCTGCTTTGGGCAGCATTATTTATGATGCATCTCAGTGGTATCTTCATCCCCAGGACCCTTTGCTTTTACAATATTCATATGCACTCTTTGCTCTGATACCTCTGGGGAAAAGGCCTGCTGAATACTCTGGGAAAATGGCTGATATTAGGGCTGCAACTAACGATTATTTTCATAATCGATTAGTTGGCCGATTATTGTTTCGATTAAAAAAATCAAAAAAATGAATATGCAATTTTTTCGTTTATTTCAAATAATAATGAAAAAACTGAGTGTTACACTCAAACTGCATCACAACATAACTACTAAAGTAAATTCCTCATTCATACTGACAATGCAGTGAGGGGGCTGGCCCTGAATTGGAGAGGGGACCGTACTAGAGAGTGGGAGGGTTTAACCTAGTTTGGAGACCAGGCGTTAGAGGGAGTAAGTTGGGAGGGAGTTTGGAAGAGAGGAATGTGGGAGAGGAACCGCACCAGAGGGTGTTGCAATAGAAAGGGAGTTTGTTTGGCCAAGGGACCAGACCCAAAAGGGGGAGGGGGGAATGGGCTCTGGGGCAAGGGTCCAGACCAAACCGGGCTGGAGGAACCGGACCAGAGTGTAGGAGGGAGAGGTCTGTGTATTCCTCAAACTGACATCAATGATGGGGCACAATTCCCCCCCAGGAACACCAATGATGGGGCACTATTCCCCCCAGGAACACCAATGACGGGACACTATTCCCCCCAGGAACACCAATGATGGGCCACTATTCCCCCCAGGAACACCAATGACGGGCCACTATTCCCCCCAGGAACACCAATGATGGGGCACTATTCTCCCAAGAATTATCTATGATGGGGCACTATTCTCCCCCCAGGAACACCAATGATGGGGCACTATCCCCCCTTCCATGAACACCAATGATGGGGCACTATTCCACCCCCCCTCATGAACACCAGTGATGGGGCACTATCCCCCCCCCCCTCACAGAAATACCAAAATTCATGTTTTGCCAAGTTCACTCACTAAAAAAAGCCGCTACCTTATATGGCAGCTTGGTGCTCACGGCTGCTTCTCTCCTCTCTCTTCCCTCGAAGCAGCAAAGCGCGCGGGCTGAGAATACTCCGCTGACGTCAGAGAGAAGGAGAGAGGTGGACGTGCCAGGTCACATGAGCGCCGCTCTGAGAATACAGCGGCGCTGGCTTGTACACAGAGGATTGAACAGGACTCGGACGGAGGCAGGACTGGCAGGGAGGAAGGTGCGTGCCGTTAGCAGACTAATCGATAATGAAAATCGTTGATAACGATTTTCATTATCGATTTTATCTAGTAATCGTTTCAGCCCTAGCTGATATATTACTTTTAATAGGAAGACACTTGAAAATGGCTGCCACTATTAACCACTTCAATACAGAGCACTTTCACCCCCTTCCTGCCCAGGCCAATTTTCAGCTTTCAGCGCTGTCGCACTTTGAATGACAATTGCACGGTCATGCAACACTGCACCCAAATAAAATTATATTATCATATATATCATATATCATTTTTTCCCCACAAATAGAGCTTTCTTTTAGTGGTATTTGATCCCCTCTGCGGTTTTTATTTCTTGCGCTATAAACAAAAGAAGACAAGTTTGAAAAATATTTTTTACTTTTTGCTATAATAAATAGCCAAATTAATATTTTTTTTTTTAAACAGATTTTTTCCTCAGTTTAGGCCGATACGTATTCTTCTACATATTTTTAGTAAAAAATATTGCAATAAGCGTGTATTGATTGGTTTGCGCAAAAGTTATAGCGTCTACAATATAGGGGATAGATTTATAGCATTTTTTTATTATTTTTTATCGTGACTGCGATATTGATATTGTTCCTAGGGAGTGATTCTAACTGTAGGGGGAGGGGACTCACAAGGGGAGGAGACCGATCGATGTTCCTCTGTACAAGGAACACACCATCGGTCTCCTTTCCTCTGACAGGACGTGGATCTGTGGGTTTACACCCACAGAGCCACGGTCCTGCTCTGTTACTGGGCAATCGCGGGTGCCTGGCAGACATTGCGGTGGGTCCCCAGTGACGTGCCGCGCGCCCCTGGGAGGCCGGGAAGGCGATCACATCATATGTGCAACAAAAAATGCTGTGTGCATGGGTTAATAAGCCTAATAAGGAGGGTGTATTTAGGTGGAGGTTAGGGTTTTGTTGAAGAGCATTGTGATAATAGTAATACAAAAATATGTCCTGGTTTGTATATTTCGTTTTCTTTAGGTTTGTTTTCTGGCAAAAAAATATTTTTTCTGATCCTATGCTGATGTTCTTCCCTTAGGTAAATTTTATGGAAAATTACAAACAAAAATTGTATAATGTGTATCCAGCATTAGACAAAGTAGCATAGCTAAATGGGGAAAATATATGTCTTGCATAGACTGTAATTATTTCACAGTGAATATTTAGATTTCTACATATATTTTCTACATATCTGCAAATCTGGAAGCTGGCAAAGGTGAAAACCAATATCCCTGCTCTTCACCCGTATACACCCCTCTGGTAAAACAACCAATTACACAAATTTCTATCACTGCCAAACTCAGGCCTGTGGGCTTCTAAGGCAATAGTATATTTGAACCGTGTACATTCTCGCATTGGACCCAAAACGTTTCAGGAGCTAAAGGAAGTGTTCTCTCTTCTCAATTTCATGTTATTTCGATATCTCCAGCTCTGCCATGCTTTTCATGCCCAGTGCCCAGAGGTTAAAATGGTGTTGGCCCCAGTTCTGCTGTTGTTATTTGTATTACTGATCCCAAAAAAATGATTTCCACCTTCTATACTAGCCTTTCATTTTACCCCAATTATCAGACTGTCTTACGCAATTGTTCATTTTGCATAGGGCTTATCTGACCCCCATCCGCATGTCTAGATATTGCCCCACCCACAGCCCTCAGTGCCCCTGGTGCTCCAATGCCTGCAGCACCTTTTATCACCTGCTGTGGGCCTGCCCCGGAATTCAAGGTTTCTGGCTCCAGGTGGTACAATTCCTCCATGATCAAATGGGCTGGCCCATGACTCTGGACACTAAACAGTGCATCTTTGGGCTTTTCTGGGATCCAGATTACATGACAACATTTTTACACAAAACTTTATTCAGTGAAAGAAAGAGAATAGCCCAAAACTGGAGGCAGGCGCTTCCTCCCACGTTACACTGCTGATTAGCAGTAATTATTGCCCCCCTCTTCTACAGAAGAGAAGCTAATCTATATACATAGAGGGTGTCATTCTAAATATAATAAAGTTTGGGATCTTTGGTTGGAGCACTCTGCCACGTGTAAGAGCCCTTTAGCAACCTGGCGAAACGGAGATGAGAATTTATAGATCCTACCTCTCACCCTTGGGTTCAATTTGTAGGTCACATTGCCTAGTTAAGCTTTTTCCTCTTTGTAACTAAATGGTCTCACCCCCTTCCCTTTTTTTTCATCACGATTTAGGATTGTGTAAATTTATGAGCTTTGTTGTTTGTGCACATTTTATAATTGTATATTGTGTGCTTCACGGTTAGTAGGTATACATTAATTGATATTAGTGTGGTGATTGCACTGTGGAGTCATAGCTTTTCTTTCACTTTTTTTTTTTTTTTTTTTAGTTTTTATAGTTGTAACTATAAAACATTGAACAATTTCTAGCTTAAAAGTCATGTTATTAAGCCACATATGTGCTAACCCACTTCCTTTGACATCTGCTGAAAATCTGTTATACTTACAGACATCACTCCTTATATCATGTCGTTTTTTGTTGGAAAATACCCTACAGTCATCGGATTCATGACATACTTCATAAATTGAAGCATCAGAGATATTAATATATCAACTAGCCCCAAAATAAGGAATAGACTTCCAAGGGAACCAACTATACCACCTATTTTCAATTTAGCTTGAGCACCCAAGGGGGTTCACACACAGGGCAGTTACCTTATATACTTAGATTGGATAATTACACAAACGGCGAATTGCTGTGGTATAGCCCTGTGTGGAGAAATACTTAGCGTCCAGACAATTCTTTGTTATTTATGTTTAAAAAAATATATAGTTTTGCTTGCATGAAACGTATGTATGGTATGTATCGTTATTGTGGCTTTAGTGTGTTCCCTTGAGGCTGAGGGTTCTATATATCCTCCCTTTTTATCTGGAGGTAATTTTTGCTAAGAAATTATTTTTACAATTAAATAAAATATTTGATAACCAAATTACTGAATTTTTGTCATTAACATAGCTACTTTACCCCTGTCTCTTGTTATAGGGGCAGTCTCTCCTTTTTTAGTCTAGTTGTATGGCTATAATTACAACACCCCAATGGTGAGTGATGCATTGGTTTAAAGTGGTTGTAAACCCCATTCATAAAATTTGACTTGGGCACATATATCTGTAGGGTTTACTTTTTCCTCCCCAAAGCTCTAAGTGCCGTGTCTTTCTGCTGCTCTGTTCCTCTGTTATAAGCATGATAACTTCTGACAAGTTCTCTGACGCACGAGATAACAGCAGCTGAAAATTTATGTTGGGGAGGGAGCTTAAGAGGTAAATAAGCAGAGAGCTTGTCTATTCAGAATACAGCTCTGCATGTTCCTTCGTTCCTCTGCCTTTGGGGAGTGGGGGTGTGTGCCTTTTTCTCCAATCAGCTCTCACACAGCGTAAGCCCAGACTCCTGACCCACCCCTATGTGCTGCTAAAACAGGAAGAAAGATTTCCAACACGATCTGCGCTTTCCAAAGAGTGTACAATGAGAAAGACAGCACATAAACATGTAAAACTTATGTAGGGAGATTTGTTTAATCTCTGTGCATCATCTGGGGCTGTTCACTTCACCTAGTATAGGAGAGGGTTTACAACAACTAAGTAGGATTAAATATTGTTTATCGCCTTCGTTTTTGATGGTCATTGTATTAACTTGCCCTATGTCTAACATCACTGATACCCTGCACTTCACATGCCTAGAATGTGGGTAGAGTAATTTGATGTACATTTGGTTTTGCATACATTGCTAATGTCCACACAACTCTGGATAGGTCCTGGACCATTGTCATGTGTAATATTGTAGGTCACACTCTGGTCATGTTTTATTCCTTTTTTTTTTTATACAAATACTTCAATAAAGACCTTGCTTATTCAATGTAAAAAGAAAAAAACATACATGTGAACATAGAGCTGGGATCGCAGCAGGAAATAATAGTTTAGTAGGAGGACTGGATACAGAGGAAAGCTCGCAAGCAACATACAACAAAAGCACCAAGAATTTTTCACAACTGAAGAATGGAAAGGGTAATACTACTACTACCAACTCATTATTATTATGAAAAGCAACAATCACTAACCTTCTACATCTGCCACGGCAGCATGCATTTATAAAGGGGAGGGCTTAATCTACATGAAGTAGAATTGTAAAAATGTATAACATTGCCATTCCAATATCTAGTAGAAACTTCATAAATGAACTGTGGTAGTAGCCATCCATACTGTTTAGGAATCATATGTGCTACAAAACCACAGAAGCACTGCAATACAAGAATAACTAATGCAAGAATCTGGAAACTTACCTATTACTGATTCAACAGTATTACTGGTAGGGTAGAAAGGGAGTGCTTTGGCATTAACACTTGATGAGAGAGCAGTAGGGGAGGAACTGTCCGAGCCAATACTGGATGCCAGGCTAGATGTGATACTGGACGTTATACTGGAAGCCAATGGGTTCACCACTGAGAAAACACTGAGATGGCTCTGTTCAACAGACATGAAAATAATTAAAACTCAACCTATATGCATGAAAAACATAAAAATACTACAGATTATAATTTAATTTACAGATATAGACAATGTATCTGGACATGTGCAAATCATCAGGCTGAAATAGCAGTGCTTTGTATGCACCCATGAAAGGTCTACAACTACTTTGAGACATTCTGGTGCAGCTACTAAGAGTTAGAAGGGTCTATAAAACATTCATTGGACAAATGTCACACACGCACATTTGTGCAGGCTTGACAAATTTTCCCCGTATTTTACTAGATTGATTCCTATAACCGTCAGATCCATCTAGAGGTCAAAATGTGTTTTTAGGCCTCATACACACAGACGTTTTAACAGTGGCTTTTTTTGCTGCTTAAGAAGGCAACTCCATGTTATTCAATAGGCTCATACACACCATGGCGTTTTTGAGCTGTAACAGGCATGGTCGTTTTTAACCAGCACCTTCAGAGGCTCCAGCGTTAGAGCTGTTTTGACGCCGACGCCGAAAAAAGCTCAAAAACGCTCAAAAACGCGCATTAACGATATACCGACGTTTTTTAGCGTCAGCGTTTTTAAGTTGTAAAAATGTTTATGTGGGTAATTTGAGAGTGGAAAATAGCAGAGGGATGTTCTTTTAAAAAAAAACATGCCTTAGCCTTAATGCTTAAAAACTATGTTAAACGCGCATTGACACCAAATCAAGACGCTAATAAAATCTCGTTTTTAGCGCTGCTTTTTTTCCAGTTGTTGTTACTAGCTTTACAGCCCGTTTTTTAAAACGTCTGTGTGTATGACGCCTTAATGTGTCTCACTGAGGTAGTTCAGAAAAAAATAGTGCATTTTGGCCAATAAATGGAGCTGACGATCATAGGAGTTGATCCAATACTGAAACTATGGGGCAAATTTGTCCAGCTGGCATGAATGTGTATAACATTCGTCCAAATAATGTATGTATACGTGTATATAATATATATATGGTTAGGTCCATATACATTTGGACACAGGCACAATTTTCATACTTTTGGCTCTGTATGCCACCAGAATAAAAAAATTAAAATAAAAAAGTTCAGACTTTCAGCTTTAATTCAAGGGGTTGAAACATAAATATCAAGTACAAATTTTAGGAACTGCAACCATTTTTATACACAGTCCCCCCATTTTCAGGGGCTCAAATGTAATTGGACAAATGAATATAATCATAAATAAAATGTTAATTTTTTTATTATTTTGTTGCGAATCCTTTACTGCCAATGACTGTCTGAAGTCTGGAACCCATGGACATTACCAAAGACTGGGTTTCCTCCTTTCTGATGATATGCCAGGCTCTAACTGCAGCTGTCTTCAATTGTTCTTTGTGGATCTTTCTGCCTTTAGTTTTGCCTTCAGCAAGTGAAACGCATGTTCAATTGGGTTGAGATCAAGAGATTGACTTGGCCATTGCAAAATATTCTACTCCTTTTCCTTCAAAAGCTACTGGGTTGCTTTTGCAGTGTGTTTTGGACCATTGTCCATCTGTACTGTGAAGCGCCGTCCAATCAATTTTGCTGCATTTGGCTTAATCTGGGCTGACAGTATATCTCTAAATGCTGCAGATTTCATCCGGCTGCTTCTGTCTTATCAATAAACACCAATGACCCAGTGCCACTGGAAGCCATGCATGCCCATGCCATCACATCATGTTTTAGACCCCTTTCACACTAAGGGCGCTTTGCAGGCACTACATCGCTAGAAATAACGCCTGCATAGCTCCTGTAAAGAGCCTCTCCTGTCTCTCCAGTGTGAAAGCCCAAGGGCTTTTACATTGGAGTGGTGCGCTTGCAGGACGGTAAAAAAAGTCCTGCAAGCCGCATCTTTGCAGCGCTGTAAGAGCGGTGTATACATGGCTCCTAAAGCTCCTCTGCCATTAAAAACAATGGGGCATCGCCAAAGAACCGCTGCTGCAGCAGCGCTTTGCGGGCAGTTTTAACCCTTTTTTGGCCGCTAGCAGGGGTTAAAACCGCCCCGCTAACGGCCGAATAGAGAGGCTAAAACGACGATAACGGGGCGCTAAAAATAGCGCCGCTTTACCGCCAGCGCCCGCCTGCTCCAGTGTGAAAGGGCTCTTACATTATGTGCTTTCGTTAATGAGCTGTTCTAAGCCTTCTCCGCACTTTTATCTTCCCGTCATTCTGGTACAGATTAACTACTTTAGCCCCGAAAGATTTGGCTGCTCAATGACCAGGCCATTTTTTGCGATACGGCACTGCGTCGCTTTAACTGGCCGTGCGACGCTGTACCCAAACAAAATTGACGTCCTTTTTTTCCCACAAATAGAGCTTTCTTTTGGTGGTATTTGATCATCTCTGTGGTTTTTATTTTTTGCGTTACAAAAAAAAAAAAAAAAAGACACAATATTTTGTACTTTTTGCTATAATAAATATCCCCAATTTTTTTTAAAAAAGTCTGATTTTTTTTCCTTCAGTTTAGGCCTATCCTTCTACATATTTTTATTAATAAAAATCGCAATAAGCAATATTGATTGGTTTGCGCAAAAGTTATAGATTTATGGCATTTTTATTATTATTTTTATATTTTTTTTACTAGTAATAGCGGCGATCTGCGATTTTTCGGGAATGCAACGTTATGGCGGACACATCTGACACTTGACATTTTTGAGACGATTGACAATTATACATATATATGCATATATTATGCACGATTACTGTGTAAATGTCACAAGCAGGGAAGGGGTTAACACTAGGGGGCGATCAAGGGGTTAACTGTGTTCCCGACTATGTGTTCTAACTGTGGGGGAGGGGACTGACTATAGGAGATGACAGATCGTGGTTCCTAGCTATTAGGATCTCACGATCTGCCTCTCCTTTCCTCACAGAACAGGGATTTGTGTGTTTACACACACACGTCCCTGTTCTGCCTCTCGTGCCCGCAACCCCCAGCAATGAGCATCGGCACCCCCGCAGTGCAGCGGGTCGCACGCCTGCTATCCCACTTAAAGGAGCAGACGTACAGCTAAGGCGGCTCGCGGGATCGTGCCGAACTGCAGCAGTATGACGACGGCGGCTGGTGGGGAAGTGGTTAATCTTAGTTTCATCCGTCCAAAAGAATGCTTTTCCAAAACTGGTCTGGCGGTTTTAGATGTTTTTTGGCAAAGTCTAATCTGGCTTTTCTAATCTTAATGCTTATGAATGGTTTACACCTCGTGGTGAACCCCCTGTATTTGCTTTCTTGAAATCTTCTTGATTGTAGACTTTGACAACGATATGCCCACCTCCTGGAGAGTGTCCTTTTTCTTTACAATAGAGAAGATCCTGCGATCACCCACCACTGTTGTCTTCCATAGACGTCCACGCCTTTTTATGTTACTGAGCTCACCAGTGTCTTCTTCTTTCCTCAGAATGTATCAAACTGTTGATTTGGCCACTCCTAATGTTGCTGCTATCTCTCTGATGGATATTTGTTTTGTTTTTGAAGCCTTACAATGGCCTGTTTCACTTGCATGGACAGCTCCTTTAAACGCATGATGTAGGTTCACAGCAATAGATTCCAAATGCAAATACCACACTCAGAATCAACTATAGACCTTTTAACTGCTTAATTGATGAAGAAATAACGAAGGAGTAGCCCACACCTGGCCATGAAACAGCTTTTGAATCAATTGCCCAATTACTTTTGGCCCCTTCGAAAAAGGAGGGATGGCTATTAGAAGCTGTAATTCCTAAACCCTTCCTCCGATTTGGATGTACATACCCTCAAGTTAAACCGGAGAGTGTGCACGTTCAGCCCATATCCATTATATAACTATAGCTTGAATACGTTTTGGTAAATACCTAAAATATATATATAGACCTAACTGTATACATTGTGATGATTTGGGGGTATCTTAGCTCTTTGGCAGCACCAGTGAGTCCACGCCACAAAGTTTATTTTAGGGCCTTTTCTGCCCACTTTTATTGAAGAAAGTAAAGATTTACAGCAGAATAATTTCCCGCGCAGGAGTTCTCATCATCAATGTGTCAAAACAAACAGTACTCCACCTCGTGGCTCTTCTTCCCTGCAGTATCTCTGCTTAGGCCTCCTGCCTTGGTCCTCCAGACCGTCAAACACACAGTCCCTGTGCTCGTGCACTAAATGCTCTGTTTCTCATGCAGCTACATCCCTACAGGTCTTTCACCACCCCCGCATGGACAGTAGGGAGCAATATGCTCCTAATAGCTCACTTGCACAAACTGACCCTCTCGGGAGGGTGGGATCACTATCCTCTACTCCCAACTCTAACATAAGCCCAGTGTACAACTGGCTCATTAATGTGCCCGTTTTCTTCAAAACATGGCCTAAACTGCCAAAATAGCAATGGCACAATGGCACAGATTCGCCTCTCTACATATCTCTCCCACCCACCACCTTTTTTTGGCATCGACGGAAGAAGCTCATCACTTCGCACTAGCACCTCTGTCCTTACTACCACTTCCAGGGGTCCAAACCTTTCTGACCTTCCTTCTAAAGGGGCACTCCACCCACATCTTTTTCCGGGTGTGCTTCCACAAGCACTTCTTCCTGACCCTTGGGGTCCCCACTGATCTTTCTACCATCCCTTCTACTTTCTGGCCTTGGGTTCACCTCCCCCAGATCTACTCTTCCAGGACTGTAAGGGGCCTACTTCTATGACACCTGTACGGGACTGACTTTCTCACTACTTGACTTAACCCCAACTAGCACCATCTGTTTTAAAGGTTCGCCAATACCTGTGTGGTTACCCTTGGCAACTAATTTTTCAGAAATCCACAACTCAATAATTATCAATATCTTCAGGAACTCTTGTTTCATTGCTTGCTAGGACAGTGTCTAAGGAGAGACCACATAAAGGCAAGTGATTACTCCCTATAGGACCTTCCCAAAGTTTCACATTGCCCCCTGTTGTCCAACGCTCCATCAGCGACTGTCCTGCCAACGAACATTTTTCAACATATATTTTTTACACCAGTCTCTTTAACCATTTCCGTTACAGTTGGTATTTCCAATACCTCTGACTCCAACAGTGCCCCAGAGTGCTTCTCATAAACAATATGAGTATGAAGCAATCCAGCACACTGTGAGACAACTTTCCACATTAACACCAAACATTGCATTAAATGATTCCAACATTTCTTTGAGTATGTCTGTCATCACAAAACACACTACATAATTGTTTCCCTTATGCGTTGTGGGCAACATTTCTGGACTTCTGGACATTTTCACACTCACTTGGACCTTCTCCTGGCACAGCAGTGATAGTGTCCACCTCACTGTTACACCACATAGCCTTGTAAGGCATAGTCACCCCATAAAATATTGCAAGTGCTTCCCTGTGCCACTCTTCCCAGTCTGTTTTAAGATCACCTTACAATAACTCATCTTCCGACATCATTGGTTGCAATATCACTGTTTCACCACCATGCACTGGCAGTGTTTAACTTCCAACAAAGGATTTTGCATTTTCAGGCTGAGTAGGGTCTATTAACCCACTATTCACTTGAACATTTTAAACCGCATTAGTAAGCAAAACATTATACTCAGTTTTACCCCATACTTCCCTGCTACACATGAAACAGCATGAAGAAAAGTTCTCACGAGTCCTCAGTTTTGCTGCGGGATCAGCAATAACCCATGTTTCCCCACTATGCAGACTACACAGCAGCAAGTCTCTTTTGGAAGTGGATCTTCCCACTGGACTTGCCACCACTTCACTGGTACAAAGCTCAAAAACAGACTAAAATTTTTATCAGGAACATTCTTACCACTCCACTTGGCAGATGTTTTGATTTGCGTTGCTTTAGGAACCATTCCTCTGTGGCACTTTCACAGACGACTTTCCCTATGTGACCACAGGGTGAAACAACAGATGCCCTTCTAGGCATTACAGACTCTCGGACATCCCAGCCCTCTTCATGGGACTGGTGAACCACCTCTTCACTGCAGTACCACCATCCAGATGACACTTCCTCCCTTGCTGCCATTGGAGACCGCACTCTCCCAAGAGAACATTTCCATCACTCTCGAACTGGCTGTAACAGTTCCTCTTGAGCCCACCAGCCACGAGTCTCGTCAGGTACACTCCACCATCCACTACAGATCTCACAATTGACCTTGACTTTGTTGCTATGGGCAACAACAATCATTTTTACAGTCACAGACACAGAGTTCTCCATAAAAAATGTTTTGCCGTACTGTCTCTTTAAGGCTGCAAGACACTACACATCTCTTTGCTGACAGAGAAATAGCAACACAGACGGTCCCTGACACTCCCTGTTTTTAGAATGCAAGGATCTGGAACTCCCCCTTCAGCTTGCCCATAGTATTCAATCACCAACTGATGATTCTTGGGTATTTTAGCTCGTTGGTAGCACCAAACAGTGAGTTCATGCCACAAAGTTTGTTTTATGGCTTTTTCTGCCCACTTTTATTGAAGAAAGAATTCACAGCAGAATAAATTTCTGTGCAGGCGTTATCACCATCAATGTGTCAAAACAAACAATACTCCACCTCGTGGCTCTTCTCTGCAGTATCTCTGCTTAGGCCCCCTGCCTTGATCACCCAGACCGTCAAACACACAGTTCCAGTGCTCATGCACTATTCGCTGAATCTTTCTCAGCTCTGACTGTTTGCTCTGCTGCTACATCCTTACAGAATTGGCCTTTCACTGTCCCTGCATGGACAGTACAGAACAACATGCTCCTAACAGCTCCCTTGCACAAACTGACCCCCTCAGGAGTCAAAACATGGCCTAAACTGACAAAATAAACAGTGGCACAGGCTCACCTATCTACAAAATATATATAATGTATATATATATATTGCGACGATCCGGGATGATTAGCTACAAGTGGTGCATGCGATTTTCCAGAAACGTGCCACTTCAGACTTGTGTTTTTAGGGCATGGCAGCCCACTTTTATTTAAAGGAAACGAAAAAGTTCAAACAAACAGAAATCTTCCCTCGCAGGGGGTTCCACCATCATTGTATTCCAAAACAATAGCCTCCTGGCTTACTCATTGTCAGCTTCGTGCTGCTTTAGTCACAGGCTACACCTGCCTGCTTCAAACGTACGCACAGACTGTCACCTGCAGTCTTAGGCTCCGAGACCTCCTGGAACTCTCCTGACCTCCTAGCCAGACTTCCTGTCTGCTGGGCAGAGCCATCTCCAAGTTTGAGCACTGACTGCTCTTCCTGGGATGTTTATGAACCCAGCCCACAGGTGTGCAATTAGTATCCCTGCTAAAATCAGGCATACACTGCACATATGCACCTGTGAGATGGGGGCGCATCTCTACAATTATATATATATATATATATATATATATATATATATATATATATATATATATACACACACAAACACACACATACATACATACACACACACAGTATCTCACAAAAGTGAGTATACCCCTCACATATTTGCAAATATTTTATATCTTTACATGTGACAACACTGAAGAAATTACACTTTGCTACAATGTAAAGTAGTGAGTGTACAGCTTGTATAACAGTGTAAATTTGCTGTCCCCTCAAAATAACTTAACACATAGCCATTAATGTCTAAACCGCTGGCAACAAAAGTGAGTACACCCCTAAGTCAAAATGTCCAAATTGGGCCCAAAGTCTCAATGTTTTGTGTGGCCACCATTATTTTCCAGCACTGCCTTAACCCTCTTGGGCATGGAGTTCACCAGAGCTTCACAGGTTGCCACTGGAGTCCTCTTCCAGCTGGTGGATGTTAGAGACCTTGCACTCCTCCACCTTCTGTTTGAGGATGCCCCACAGATGCTCAATAGGGATTAGGTCTGGAGACATGCTTGGCAAGTCCATCACCTTTACCCTCAGCTTCTTTAGCAAGGCAGTGTTTGTCTTGGAGGTGTGTTTGGGGTCATTATCATGTTGGAATACTGCCCTGCGGCCCAGTCTCCCTGAAAAGAGGGGATCATGCTCTGCTTCGGTAGGTCACAGTAAATGTTGACAGTCATGGTTCCCTCAATAAACTGTAGCTGCCCAGTTCCGGCAGCACTCATACAGCCCCAGACCATGACATTCCCACCACCATGCTTGACTGTAGGCAAGACACACTTCTCTTTGTACTCCTCACCTGGTTGCCGCCACACACGCTTGACACCATCTGATCCAAATAAGTTTATCTTGGTCTCATCAGAGCACAGGACATGGTTCCAGTAATCCATGTCCTTAGTCTGCTTGTATTCAGGAAACTGTTTGTGGGCTTTATTGTGCGTCATCTTTAGAAGAGGCTGCCTTCTGGGACCACAGCCATGCAGACCAATTTGATGCAGTGTGCAGCATATGGTCTGAGCACCAACAGGCTGACCCCCCCACAGCTTCAACTTCGGCAGAAATGCTGGCAGCACTCATACGTCTATTTCCCAAAGACAACCTCTGGATATGACGCTGAGCACGTGCACTTAACCTCTTTGGTTGACCATGGCGAGGCCTGTTCTGAGTGGAAGCTGTCCTGTTACCGCTGTATGGTCTTGGCCACTGTGCTGCAGCTCAGTTTCAGGGTCTTGGCAATCTTCTTATAGCCTAGGCCATCAATTCTTTTTTCAGATCCTCAGAGAGTTCTTTGCCATGAGGGGCCACGTTGAACTTTCAGTGACCAGTATGAGAGAGGGAGAGGGATAACACCAAATTTAACAACCTGTTCCCTATTCACACCTGAGACCTTGTAACACTAACAAGTCACATGACACCGGGGAGGGAAAATGCCTAATTGGACCCAATTTGGCAATACTCTGCCATACTGTGCAATACTCTGCCCATGCTGTGCAATACTCTGCCATTCTGTGCAATACTCTGCACACACTTTTGTTGCCAGCAGTTTAGACATTAATGGCTGTGTGTTGAGTTATTTTGAGGGGACAGCAAATTTACACTGTTATACAAGCTGTACGCTCACTACTTTACATTGTAGCAAAGTGTCATTTCTTCAGTGTTGTCACATGAAAAGATATAAAAAAATATTTACAAAAACGTGAGGGGTGTACTCACTTTTGTGAGATACTGTGTGTATATATATATATATATATATATATATATATATACACACACATACATACACACACATATACATATTTTTATTTTTTTAAACTAAACATAATAATTACAGATTTCCTTTAACAATATCTAGGTTATTACCTGTATATAAATATTTGTTTCATTACCTGTTTACTTTCATGATCATTCATTTTATGATTGCTATCCAAAGACAGGCACTTGTGTTTTGCCTAGAAAAAAAAAGAAAAAACTTTTGATATTGAAGTTTTAAAATACAAGGATTAACTCGCTTGATTTTATGACATGTTTAGGGTAAAACAGTAAAACATTCCTTGGTAATATAAAAGGCAAAACATGATTTTAAACTTAGTACAAGTTATACATTAAGGGCTTGCACAAATTTCTCACAAACGGACAAGAAAAACATAAAATGAAAAGTTATTTTAGGAACACAGGCTATGCTACTGCTGACTTCTACGCCAAACTGCTAACTTTATAACTATATATAACACTATACCAAAACAGACTGTCCTGCTCATCCTCAAGCATCAATACTTAAGCTGGCCATTTTATTTTTTTTCAGGCTGCCAGGTTAATGAAGAAAAAAATAAATAAACTAACAAATTCCTCCATCCACACAAACCAGGCCTACACTGCCAGGACATTTTATTCTGACAGCAGCCATTCAACTTCTGTCGAGCAGGGACAGCCACACATTGATCAAAATTTGGTTGGTCCCTGCCAATGGCTAAAGCTGGCCATACTCTAATCAACATTTGTCAGGTCCCTGTTCAACTGGCTGAGTTTTGATCTGTGTATGGCCAGCTTTAGTCACAGAGTTGGAACAATTATGTAGTCAGTATTGCCCTTTAAAAGGTGTTCCTGGTCAAAAAACGAAAACGGAACTAAAAAGTCTTGGCAGGTAGTGGTTTATGGCAGAATGAAAACTCTGTTTGGTCCAGTTTATTGAGGCCCCAACTAGAAATGACGCTCTGCTGGACCTGGTAGTCTCAAACCATGCAGAGATTATTACCAATATTCATATAAAAGAACATCTGGGTAGCAGTGACTATAACATGATTTCATTTAGGCTGGGTTCACACCAATGCGGGTTTCTCCGCATCCAATTCGCATAGCAGGAGAATATGACCGGCTCTCTATGGAGCCGGTTCACATGTCTCTGGGGTGGCTGCGGAGCACACTGCACAGGAACTGCTGTGCGATTCAACCGAGCCTTAATGTTAGCTGTAAGCAACAAACATACACGGGTAAGATAAAAACACTTTAAGAGAGCAAATTTTCCAAGGATGAGGGCTACTCTTCAGGACTTAGACTGGAAGGGAATAATGGCATCAATGGACACAGAACAGAAATGGGAATTCTTCAAAGTGACTGTATGTAAACTCACTGCAAAAGTATATTCCCATGGGCAAGAAGTTTAAAAGGCTAAAAATAAAACCTATGTGGCTTACGGCTAAGGTTAAAATGGCTATAAATAATAAAAAAAAAGAGCTTTTAAAAAAAGTAAAGGAAGGCCATCATCGTTTAAATGTTACAAAGAATATAACAGAATATGTAAAAAGAAAATCGAGGACACAAAAATTCAAAAACGAATGGCAGATGGCAAAAGAGAGTAGGACAAACCCCCAAAAATTCTTCAAATATATTAATAAAAGGTAGTAAAAAAATTATAGTAAAAAGGTCAGGCCTGAGCATGTAGACCCTTTACAAAATAATCTGGAGTGGGCAAAGAGAAGGCAAATTTATGAAATACTTTCTTCAGCTCTGTGTATACAAAAGGAGCATGGGGGAGCTCATGTCCATAATGGGGGTGGTAGTGACACAGCCCCAAATGATCCATAATGGCTCAAAAGTGATATGGGTCAGAAATATTTAGACAGAATAAAGGTGGATAAAGCACCTGGACCAGATGGCATCCACCCACGGATCCTAAAAGAATTGAGCTCTGTCATTTCAAGGCCATCGTTTCTAATATTTAGGGACTCGTTATTGACTGGAATGGTACCATTGGATTGGCGCAGGGCCAATGCCCATATTTAAAAAGGGATCAAAGTCTTTACCAAGTAACTATAGACCTGTTTGTTTAATAAAAGACCACATAGATGAGTTCTTGCTGGAAAAAAATAATTTTAAGCAACAGACAGCATGGATTCATGAAAGACAGAAGTGGTCGAACAAACCTGATTTCTTTTTATGAGGAGGTAAGTGAAACCATGGACAGAGGGGTAGCTGTGGACGTGGTATACCTGGATTTTGCAAAAGAGTTTGACACAGTTCCCCACACACGGCTCATGGGTAAGGTAAAGTCTACAGGCTTGGAAAGATCAATTTGTAAATGGATAGAAAACTGGCTAAAAGACAGAATTCAGAGAGTAGTGGTTAATGATTCTTACTCTGAATGGTCTAAGGTTATCAGTGGTGTACCCCAAGGTTCAGTGCTGGGACCCTTACGTTTTAACATCTTTATAAATGATATAGGGTCTGGGATTAAAAGTAACATTTCTGTTATATAGAACAGGTAAAACAGGTAATACATAAAATAAATAGGCAATATATAAAAGGTAATATATTAAATATTTATATACAAGTAATAAGACATTGTTAAAAGAAATCTGTGATTATTCTGTTTAGTTTAAAAGTAATATTTCTGTCTTTGCAGAGGACACTAAGCTATGCAGTGAAATAACGTCCTTACAGGAGGTCTCCAATATACAAGCCGAACTCAATGCACTGTCTAATTGGGTGACTAGGTGGCAAATGAGGTTTAATGTTGATAAATGTAAAGTTATGCAATTGGGGGCTAAGAATATGCATGCATCATACATACAAGGGGGAAGTACAACTGGGGGAATCAATGGTGGAGAAGGATCTGGGGGTTTTGGTAGATCATAAGCTCAATAATAGCATGCAATGCCAAGCTGCGGTTTCCAAAGCGAGCAAAGTCCTTTCTTGTATTAAGAGAGGTATGGACTCCAGAGAGAGAGATACATCTAGAATATGCAGTTCAGTTTTGGGCACCTGTTCCCAAAAAGGATATCGGGGAACTGGAGAAAGTGCAGAGAAGGGCAACCAAACTGATAAGAGGCATGGAGGAGCTCAGCTATGAGGAAAGATTAGAGGAACTGACTCTATTCCCTCTTGAAGAGAGGAGATAAGGGGGGGGGGGGGGGGGGTATGATCAACATGTCCACATAGTGAATTTGGGTGTTGCGTTATTCACTTTAAAGCAGACCTTCTGTAATTTTTTCATCTTTCCATCTATTAAATCCTCTGCCCTTTTAGTTTTAACTTTGGATAGCAAAAAAAAAATTTCTCACAGTAAATACCTTATACAGCCCACTTCCTGGTTTCTTGTCTGGAAAAAAGCCTAGGCTTACGACATCATGCGCAGCTCTCTCTCTTACTCTCATGAAAGTTTGTCAAGAAGGGAGGGAGGTGAGTCATAAGAGGGCCAATAGAAGCTGCAGAGCTGGAGGTACACCTCTGTGTTGGTGTAAAATCAGGAAGTGAACAGGAAGCAGCTTCAGCTGCCCACAGTTAAAATGATTGCAGCCAGACCCATGGAGGGAGATTTCTGCAGCATATTTGGCAAGTACAGAATGATACCGTAGTATATATAAAATAAAATGCAAAGTGGTTGGAGGGAAGCTTCAGAATAGCAAACATGTTTTTATTACAAATTATATGAGCAGACTGCAGTTCCTCTTTAAGGTCATCAGAGGACAAGGGGGCACTCTTTACGTCTAGAGGAAAAAAGATTTCATCTCCAAATAGGGAAAGGTTTGAGAAAATGTGGAATAGACTCCCTCCATTCTGGCAAGCTCAGTGGATTGCTTAAAAAAAATGCCTGGATTCTTTCCTAAATGCACATAATATAAAAGGGTAAAGTCAATATTTATAGGTAAAGTTGATCCAGGGAGAAGACGGTTGCCGCTCAGAGGATCAGGAAGGAATTTTTGTTCCCTGCTGTAGCACATTGGAGCATGCTTTGCTGGGGGTTTTCGCCTTCCTCTGGATCAACTGTGGGTGAAGAATTGTGTATATGGGATTGTATTTTTATAAATTTTTTTGGTTAACTAGATGGACTTGTGTCTTTTTTCAATCTGACTAACTATGTAACTATTTTAAAGACTCCAGAACTGTAAACCAATTGGGAAATTATGTCAGCGATGAAGGAGTGACAAACGGAAGCACAGATGTCTTCTATCTGGAGAAGAGTGCTTTGGAGCGCTAAGGGCTGGTTTACACTTTTTGCATTTTTCGGTGCGCTTTCAGTTTTGCAGAAACGCACTACAGTCCATTTAACATGGTTTCCTATGGGTCACATTAACATTTTTGCATTTTCTACCAGTGCGGGACTTTTTTTCCCTGCAGCAAGCTGCATTTTTGGTTCTATAGAATACAATGGAAACACATTAAAAAAAAATGCAGTGCTTGCGATTTTGCTGGTTTCTCCTGCAAGAACACAGACACCTCCAAAAAATGCAAAACGCATAAGATAAATGTATGAAAAAACTCAAAACTCATCCGGAAAATGCATCAACCACAGCCTACATTTGTGTGAACCAGGCTTCAGTGTACTGCAGATTTGCACATTATAGAGGGGGTTCAAAACAAGCTCTGCTTTAGGTAATAAAGTCTGGGGATATGCAAGTAAACTACTGAATTAAAAAAAAAAAATTAGCAATTTCTGTGCTTGACTATCACCCGTTTTTCACCTGAAGTTGTAGGCAAATGCAATCAGCAGACATTAAAAAAGAAAAATGTGCTTTGTTGGTAGTCGCAGGACAAGGATGTTGTAGGATATGAAGGTTTTTCGTGAAGCTCAGCCATTATGAGATTAAATTCTTTAATACGCTACTAATACTGAAAAAAAAGTTTTTTGTAACTGCCAAAGTTTGATTGTTTTGGATAGAGTAGGAATGGGACAGAGTAGGGATGGGACAGAGTAGGGATGGGACAGAGTAGGGATGGGACAGAGTAGGGATGGGACCGAGTAGGGATGGGACCGAGTAGGGATGGGACAGAGTAGGGATGGGACAGAGTAGGGATGGGACAGAGTAGGGATGGGACAGAGTAGGGAAGGGACAGAGTAGGGATGGGATAGAATCTTTATGGCTTTTGCTGTCTTAGTTCTTGTTGGGGATATTTGCTTCCTTCCATATTTCATATCCTGTCCCACGGACACCATGTGTTCCCTTTTCCACTAATCATTGGAAAGATTCCCCTTCACTTTCTATTACAGTCATGATTTTCCTTTGCACATTCAATACATAAATCACTACACTGACAGTAAGAGGAAAATGGAATTCCATCTAAATATTTTTGATAAAATAGGTTTAGAATCTGCATTTTATATTACTGTTTGCCTCCTTGCTGGGGTCTACATACCAGGAAGCAAGGCAAAATCTACCAGAGACAACAATACCTGACAGGGGGTCTATCGCAAACCTGTTCTATTTAAGATTGCACAAAAAAATAAAATTTAATTCAGGAACACTAAAAGAAAACGGGATATAAAATCTGCAACAACCCAAAAGTTCATAATATTTATCAGTTTTTAAATTAACCATCTACAGGACACCAAATGTTTAACTATGTCCATCAATAAGCCGAAAAATAAACACAAAAATATTAAATAAAATGAATTTTTAAACAAACTAGCAAGCTTAGAACAATATATACGGTAACACAGACTCTGTTTAAAGTATTAGACCTTGGGCTTGGTCTGGACATGGCCGAGTAAGGACGTGTGCCTGTGGAGCTCCTGGTCCGTCCCGGCCTACCCAGCCAAAATCCAGCACATAAACTCAGCTACTCCCCGGCATGTACTCGGCTGGGAAACGAAGAGGTAAATATAAGAAGAGGCCAGCTAGAAAACCGCGACTTAGCGGGGAAATACACCGCTATTTCTCGTCCACACAGGAGGCCTCCCCGTAGACCAAGATGCCGGACGCCGTGATGCCTGGCAGAAATACGAGTCACACGCAGCAAGCAGCCCCTGCATCCCCCACGGCCTCCCAGGCTTCTGAAGGGGGCTTTGGCACTCCAGCGATATTCCAACCAGACTCAGGACCTGATACCCCTTTGTCACACACCACTAACCTTGAGGGCAGATGCGAAATTGAGGGCATTGCTGCAGGCCCTGCTGACGAGATCCAACATTAAGGCCCTAGTCGGCAGGCTAGAGGCATCACACCGCAGGGAAATAGCGGCGGTCCGCAAAGACATCAACATACTTTCAGACCGTATAACCGTATAGGGTCGGGGGAGTCTGCAGTGATGGCCCTGGATCAGCAAATGCTGGCGGTAGAAGCTACACAGACTTCCCAGGCAGCGACAGTGCTTGCACAGCAACTTCAGCTGGAAGAAATGGAAGACCGCAGCAGGAGGAACAACCTGCGACTCAGGGGTTTACCTAAAGCCACAGGGAGAGAAGACCTAGCGGCATCCGCACTGGCCATCTTCCGGGACATAGCAGGTGAAACATTCCCGGTCAATATGACCCTCGATCGCATCCACAGAGCTCTGGGCCCACAATCCTCCGATCCAGGTCGGCCATGAGATGCGATATGCCGTGTGCATCACTACTCCCATAAGGAACTTGTCCTGCAGAAGGCATGGGAACACAGAGACATAGAATTCGACAGAGCGACCATCCGGATCCTACCTGACCTATCCAGAGCAACCCTGCAGCGGCGAGCACTTATGAAACCCATGCTGGAGGTAGCCCAGCGCTCTGGCGTCACATACAGTGGGGGTTTCCCCATATTGCGGATACGGTGGTGAGCTATTATTGATACAACCTATGTCAGTTGCACATTGGTGGGGGCCACCCTCAGATGATATACCTATGGTGTCCTACCCCTGCAGTCCACAGGAGGGCCGTGGAACACTGACACAAGCAGCTACTGGGTGGCACAGGGGCGGGCGCTAAATCAGAGAGGGAAGAAACTGCCCCAAACATTGACTGCAAAGGTGCTCAACCCCAGAATCTGACAATCATGCTGGTACTTTTGGGCTACTGTTCCCAGGGTCCCTAGAGACTTTCTGAATGGCACACACTGAAATCTGCCTACCCCCCAAACCAGGAAACTTTTGGGCAGTTGCGGGCCTCACCATTGTTTTGTTAAGTTCAGCAGGCCTCTTTGTTCTGAGGCTGCACCCCAGACTTCCCATTTGCTGTGCCGTACCTCAGCAGGGGATTAGCAACCCACAAGCGAGGATTCTGGGTTCCGGGGAGGAATGTAAATAATTGATGTTTGATTTTGTTTTTTACAGGCTGATGTAACCCTGGAGTATAGAAGTTGTTGTTCCTATTTTGCTAGGTCTGGACATCACTTTACAATCTCCTGAAGCGTGGTGCCAACGAAAATGCAATAGAAGACTATCTTACCACGTCCCATGTCCCCCAACTTACCGAGGAGATAGGGGCGGAGCCCATCACCTTAGGGGAACTGCAGTGCGCCCTAAAGGGGATGAAGCCAGGCAAAGCGCCTGGCCCAGATGGGTTCACTCTGCAGTACTAACAATCCCTCTTATCAATTCTAGGCCCCTATATGGTGAAACTATTTAATGCTCTGTCTGATGGGGGACAACTTCCAAGGGATCCCTTAAATATCTTGGAACCCTCATCCCGAGTAACTTGTCCTGCACCTTTGAACTTAATTTCCCACCCCTACTAAGACAAGAACGCTGCTAGCGGAATAGAACAAGGGACTTCATTCCTGGTTTGGCAGGTGTAACCTGGTCAAAATGTGCATTCTCCCGAAGTTCCTTTACCTGTTTCAAGCATTACCGATCAAGATCCCACCCCTATATTTTAAACAAGCACACTCCATCTTTACTAAATTTATATGGTCACACACTAAACCAAGACTGCGCAGACGGTATCTTATACCGAAACCGATACTTCTAGTTCTTATCAAGCTATCCCTCGATAAGAACTAGAAGGGTTAATTAGACACCGGAAGGTAATGTATGTTGAATACTGTATGCTGTCAGCTCACAACACAACTTGGGAGTGCATTTCTGGCAGATCAAGATACAAGACAGCTCTAAATTTCTGAAATGATCAACAGGATTCCTACTGAGGTTTGATCATTGTGGTCATTATTCCTGGTTCCTTGGAACTTCGTGGGATCTGTCCGAGGTGGGGCTGAGGAAAGGGGATATCCATCCGATCCATCCTAAGATCACAGTCTCCATTGCAGAAGTGGCATCAGGATACCATAATCCTACAGGCTCCTTATAGCTTGCCCTCTGGTAAGCACAATATCCGTGTGGTGGTGGATCACAGTGTCTTGGTGTTCACTTTTTGGTTTCATATTATTCACTCATCTCACCATTTGACCTTTGTACATGGACTTTCATGAACTTTATTGTTTACATTTGAACTTATCTGTCAATTTATTTGTCATTATATGTTTTATTATCAATTACTAGACATCTTAAGCATAACAGCGCAGCTTTTTTCTGTTATTGTTACTTGGTTTTGTGTATATCTCACATATTTTTAAGCTGCTGCTAGGTTTTTTCCTTTGTATTTTTTCACTTTTTATTTTTAACATTTGAGCGCAGTGTTTGCTTCACATTTTTCCACTATATATAGTAGTGCTAATGCCAGTGATAATCCTATGTCAGGGCTCACAATTTCAAGTCCTGAGCTACTAGCCAGGCCTTAAGTGTTACTCGCCACCATTTGCCCAACCCAATCCCTACCATGCACCGCCCCTATACACGCCCTCATAAATGATTTAATTAAATTACAATTAAATGTTCTATGCAGAATTAAGTTGCAAAAATAAATATTACAACTTTATCAGTGCCCACCATTGCAGCCTCACCTGTGCCCACAATTGCAGCCTCAGCTCACTGTGCCCACCATTGCAGCCTCGCCTCACCTGTGCCCACCATTGTAGCCTCGCCTCACCTGTGCCCACCATTGCAGCCTCGCCTCACTTGTGCCCACCATTGCAGCCTTGCCTCACCTGTGCCCACCATTGCAGCCTCACCTGTGCCCACAATTGCAGCCTCACCTCCCCTGTGCCCACCATTGCAGTCTCAGCTCACTGTGCCCACCATTGCAGTCTCAGCTCACTGTGCCCACCATTGCAGCCTTGCCTCACTGTGCCCACCATTGCAGCCTCGTCTCCCCTGTGCCCACCATTGCAGCCTCGCCTCACCTCACCTGTGCCCACCATTGCAGCCTCAGCTCACCTGTGCCCACAATTGCAGCCTCACCTCACCTGTGCCCACCATTGCAGCCTCGTCTCCCCTGTGCCCACCATTGCAGCCTCACCTCACCTGTGCCCACCATTGCAGCCTCGCCTCACCTGTGCCCACCATTGCAGCCTCGCCTCACCTAGCCTGTGCCCACCATTGCAGCCTCACCTCACCTGTGCCCACCATTGCAGCCTCACCTCACCTGTGCCCACCATTGCAGCCTCACCTCACCTGTGCCCACCATTGCAGCCTCACCTCACCTGTGACCACCATTGCAGCCTCACCTCACCTGTGACCACCATTGCAGCCTCACCTCACCTGTGACCACCATTGCAGTCTCATCTCACCTGTGCCTACCATTGCAGCCTCCCCTCACCTGTGCCCACCATTGCAGCCTCACCTCACCTGTGACCACTATTGCAGTCTCACCTCACCTGTGCCCACCACTGCAGTCTCCCCTCATCTCATCTGTGCCCACCATTGCAGCCTCACCTCACCTGTGCAGAGGATCATCATGGGGAAGAGGAAAGCCGCCGGATCACGATAGCCTGCTGTTACAGTTTATATTGCAATTGCCTCCACAGCTGGGCTGCCAGGGAGTGGGGGCGAGTACCGCCGGCATTCAGGGTTGAACAGGAGCCGTTCTACCATCGATCGGTCCGGGGGACGAGAGCACGGATCACAGATCGATAGCCTGCTGTTACAGTTTACATTGGAATTGCCTCCGCTAATGATTACACACAGCCCCGCCCTCTCCTGACCCCGCGCCTGTTATAGACACTGTGATAGACAGAACGCATCCCAGAATTGTACTGGCGTTCTGTCTATCACAGGCGCGGGGTCAAAAGGGGACGGGGCTGTGTGTAATCATGAGCGGAGGCAATTCCAATGTAAACTGTAACAGCAGGCTATTGCTCTGTGATCTGTGCTCTCTTCCCCCGGACCGATCGATGGTAGAAGGGCTCCTGTTCAACCCCGCATTCCGGCGGTACTCGCCCCCCACTCCCTGGCAGCCCAGCTCCTCGCCAGAAACAATTTTCCACTCGCAAAATGCGAGTAGGCGAGTGGAAAATTTGAGCCCTGCCTATGTGATTAAATACAATATAAAATATGCAAAATTCACAGTACCAATATAAGCGACTATTGCAGCTATACATATAAAGTGCATTCACATTCAGTTATTCCTATAAAAAACACATGTAGCGTGCTGAAAGTGCTTGTGCAAAACTAATTGTGCATTAGTGTGCCATTATATACACAGCCTGAAAGTCCATTCCTAATTTAATAATATCTTCTGCTTCTCTTAAAGGTGATAAGCAACAGGTGCTCGTGTCCACTCTTGTGCTCCCCCTTTGGTTATGTGCTCACCTTAGAGCGTATGACCTCGCACCTAAGCTTGGCCAAAACAAGCTTTAGAACAACTCTGGGTTTGTTGGCAGCATTCAAATCCTTGGCTGGTTACTTGCCCATATGTCCATATAGAAAATAGAGGAAGCTCAATAGTGTGATACAGTTTAAAATGTATTTAAAATATAAATCAACAAGCCAGAAATATTTAAAATTGCTGCGCTGTTGAGTCCTCTCCTATGTTGAGACCTTCAGACCGTCTCTCACGCATGTCGATACCGGGAAATTATGCATCTTCCTCAGGGGGAATTCTGAAGATTTGGAAGATTGCACGCAGATGTTTATCTGCCCCAAGCACCAGTACAGAGAGTGAGAGACTATTCAGTCTAGCATCTCATATTCTTGATGAGAAGAGAAACTGTCTCTCCTGTGAGAAAGCTTAAAGCGAAATCTGCCACTTTTACTGAAATAGATTTAAAAATCCGTAGCATAGACCAATTAATTTACCATGTTGAACATAGTAAATTAATTGGTATTGGACTGTGCTGCTATTGGACAATTGGAACATACAACATAGCATGACTGACTGCCTAGTATGTTCCAATTGTCTAGTTGTGCCATTTGTTGGTTGTTCATTGTAGTTCTTCTACAGTTTTTTGCACTTGTCTTCAATTTAAGAGAGAACTCCAGCTTTTGAACTACTGTACCATAGTTTGTTGCTGTTGGGCCAAACTATGTCTCTCCCTAAGCTGTCAGCCCGCTGCATGTGCAAATGTAAAACTGTATGTTCTGTATCTGTGGCTGTCTACATACTACAGTATTATACCGCACAGTGTTCTGGGTATGGACGGTGACTTCCATAAACACAGACTAGTCTACATTGCTTGCTGTGATTGGCTGAGCACCGCTGCTGTAGACTAGTCTGTGTTCCAGGATGTCTCCGCCCATGCCTGGGGCCGGAACACAGTGCGGTCTACTGTATGACTATGTATCTAACCCGCAGATACATTACATACACTTTTATATCGTACATCCATCCGCTGACACCTTAGGGAGAGAACTTGGTAAAAAAAATACTAGTTCTCATTTAAGTAGAAAGAAAATAATAAAATAAAAAAATTATTATAGCATAGTACTGTACTATGTTATATTTACAGAAACTTCAAACAGAATAACGGCCTTCTGCCATATTTCTGTTATGGTTAGTTGAGACATGAGAGAGTTGTTCTTTAAGTTTAAAGTTATACATAGTTTGTTCTGTTGGGCCAAACTATGTCATTGTCTCTCTCTCCCTAAGCTGTCAGCCCGCTGCATGTGCAAAACTGTATGTTATGTATCTGTGGCTGTCTACATACTACAGTACTATATTATATCGCACTGTGTTCCGCCAAAAACTGTCCCCCCATTGGATAGTGTCCACCCTGTACTGCGCAGAGCTTGCGGAGGACAAAGAGACTCCGAAAGTCTCAGAAGATGAACGGCGCCTGCGAGTCCAGGTTCAAGCCCCACCCTGCAAGTGGACATACGGTAGCACTTAGTAACAGGGCCCCTCGCGGGCTTGCTTCGCTAGCCACGCTTCGAGCACGGCCTCGCTTCGCTCATCAATTTTTTATTCTAACTCTATGTCCACTTGGATGGTGGGGCTTGAACCTGGACTCAGTGCGCAGTCGCCGTTCATCTTCGGAGACTTTCGGCATCTCAAACGCAGTACAGGGCAAACACTATCCGACAGGGGACAGTATTCGACACTACACAGGGTATGGACGGAGACTTTCATAAACACAGACTAGTCTACATTGATGGCTGTGATTGGCTGAACACCGTTGCTGTAGACTAGTCTGTGTTCCAGGATGTCTCCACCCATACCCGGGGCCGGAACGCAGTGCGGTCTACTGTATGACTATGTATGTAACCCGCAGCTACATACATACACTTATCGCACATGCTGACACCTTAGGGAGAGAGAATTACTAGTCTAGTTCTGATGTAAGTTGGGAATTAATAAAATATAAAAAAGTCAGTCTTTGGCATTGTATTGTATTAAATTTTTTTATCTTCTGTGTCCACTGTCCAATTTATGTGGGTTACTTTATATAGTACTTTTTGACATTACTGGATTGTACTATTCTTTTCTTCATAAAATTAATGATTAAGTTGAATATAAATAACATAACGAATATGAATGTAACACAATTTTGTATATCCAATAATTTTTTGGGGTAAAATATTTAAAAAAGCATATTTCTGTTTCGGTGCTGTTTCGGTATCGGTTTTCGGGATTAATCAAGATTTGTTTTCGGTATCAGTTTCGGCACCAAAAAACCCATTCGGTGCATCGCTAATATTTACATAAAGCTGTATTCACATTTGACTTCTCATCCAGTACAGTAACAGTCCAGGCAATGCCATTTTTACAGATTTGCCCCAAAGATGGGAAAAGCAGCTTTGCTTTTTTAAAAGCCAAATGAAAATTAAGAAGTTTAAATGTATACTGAAAGCAAGTCTACACTATTTAATGTTGATAGACAAGTTTTTGAGGTCTGTGTTCCTGCTGGGGACATTCACCTCTCTCTTTCTCTTGTACACAAAAAAATTCCATAATGTTTTAATGATAGCAAGAATGGGGATAAATCATCTAGAAATGAAGGGACATTTCTTTAGCAGGGCCCACATAGGGGGAAAAAAATTGACAACAAGGTTTTAACTCTACTACTGAAATCAAAACTAAGGAAAAGTTTTAGCTATACATACACTATAAGGGTGAACCTCTAAAGGCTCATTCACACAGTCGATTTGGGCTGTACGTTGCCAAGAATTACCATTTATCCGTGGGGGACATGCACAGGTGCTTGTGATCTGCCGTGACCAGCAGCCTGTAGAAATCAGTGACAGGCTGACAGGCACTGCAGCTGTTCACATGTAACCACACATCTGAGCAGTTGCACGTGATTAGAGAAAGAGCGCTCAATTTTCCCTAGTCGCATGTAACCGTTCTGATTTGCAGTTACATGCAGATAGCCATGTTGCCTGTCATTGATTTATAGAGACTGATGACCATGGCTGATCGCAAACACCTGAGCCCTAACAAAGGGCATTCATAAACATTAATAAAACCCCTTTCTATACGAGTATATTGAGCTGTTGTGCAGGACATTTTCATTTCCGTTCTATTAGAAAAGCAAGACACTTGTGTGCAACACTAAGCTACTGAAATCCCTATATATTTTTACTTACTTTTCTTGTAATTGTAGGGAAGTGAATATGCAGCCAGGCAAAAAAAAAAAACAAAAGCGTACCAATAGTTTCAAGCTCCAATACCAAAATACATAACTTTCTTTATAATAAATATAAATCTACTGCGAGCTAAAAAAATAAATACTTACATTTGTGGTTTGTTCATTGTGGTTCAGAATGTTATTTGTACAACTCATATTAGTGTTCCAGTCATTGGAAAGGCCTAGAAAGTCTGAAGAGTAGAGGGAAGGAGCTTGTTTTAAATGACTTGATTGCATCATCACATTCATGGTCTCTTCAGTAGAGGGAATTCCTAAAGATAAATGGTAAAGTTCTTTGGTTTGCAGTACTGGTCCAAATAAAAATAAAAATAAAAATAAAAAAAGTGAGCTGAAAAATGTATTACTTACTTTCAACATGTGCAAAAGCACAAAAGGGACCTCTTGGGCAGTACCCAGTTTGTCTCACATCATTGCATTTTGTAGACTTGTAAATCTAAACAAAATATTTTAAAATATGGTTACACTGGTTATATGCCCAAGCAAAAACATGTAGCTAAACACACAGTTGCAATACATACACACAACCTGTTTTACTTGCAGAATCTGAGATATTCTGATTGAGAAATTTTGTTATGAACACACCTCATCATTTTTTGCATAGTTCCATTGATTGGTCCAATGTAAATATGCATTATGCCAAACATATGGGATCTCTGTGCAAGTGGATAAACACCATAGTAGTTGCTGCTACTACAGCAATCAACTTTGTCTTCCGGGTTCCATGCCAAGCATCTTCTCTGCTGCATAGTAAACAGGTATACAAAACAGAAATTTCAGAGCCTCGCAGGGTCCCTTTTGCAAGGCTACATAGTGTCGCTATGTTGCCTTGATAAAGGAACCCTGAGAGGCCCTGGAACATTTGTTTTTTATGCTTTATGTGACACTGTCTTCACATTAAACACATTGCATTTGGTTATGGCATGACACCATCAATAGCATTCACTTCAAGCACCCACTATTAAGAAGGTCAAATACTGTGAGGAGTGCAGCTTCTTTTTGGACTTTATCAAGTCTAGGTCTAGGCCAAGCGCTGGGATGGATCCAATGCAAACTTCTGTAGGTTGAGGATCCATCCGAAGCTCAAAAGTATGCCTGTATTTTCTGTCGTACAACAGCCTCCAGCGCTGGGATGAGACATTAGACGTCATCTGGATAATCAATAATGTGTATTCCCAGAGAGCACATCAGCTCAAGGACAAGGGCAAGCACCTTTGTGAAGCCCCAAGGGACATGAACAGGCCAAAAGGGGAGAACCACAAATCGCTAAAAAAGTGAATATTCAAATATGCATCCATGAGGGCTGTCCATGCTAGTAACCTCTTTGTTGCAACAATGCAATTACAGACTGGGCCAATTCCATCTTTAAAGTCTAGCAAGGGCCCCCACTAAGCTTTGGAACCATAAATAGACTAAATAAAAGTAAAGTAGCCAGGTCCACTGTACGCGCTTTACACTTTTTGTAGTTGTCCTCCTCCACTAGGTACTGCTCAAAAAAACATTTCATAAGTGTATACACTTTGGTCCTTGCACAAAGCATCCTGTACTTTTGGGTGAACTGGAAAGGGCCTACTAAGTTTTAGATTTGGGAAAAGATCCAATACTGGTGACCTTGGGCCCAAAGGGTGGCAATGGTTCTAGCTTCAAACAGGAGCCTACCTCTTCCACCAAAACCCTAATGGCTTCTTCCAGTTTGGAAAAATGTTAAAGGTGACTGCCCATCCTCCCTAGTGGAGTTCTCGAATGCTGAGGATTCACCTTCCATTCTCTCATCTTACTTACCCTGCTCATCTTCACTGGAAAGCAAGATTGCAGCAACTTTCAAGTCAGACAACTTGCACGTTCTGCAGTCTCTATAAGAGCAGACACTTTCATAATCAGGTCTGCCATAGGGACTGAAAATGTTCTTCTTGTTATTAAAAAATTAAGACTGGGGAGCCAATGAAAGCTAAATATCTGGCACTGGAGCAGCTTGAATTAAAATCGTAGATCCATCAAGACCTAAGAATCAATTCCTACAGTAAGACGTGGCTAGATCATGTCAATCTTACTGTAGAAATTGATTCTTTTTAGGTCTTGATGGATCTACAATAAAGTCTACGATTTTACTTCAAGCTGCTCCGGTGCCAGATATTTATCTTTCATTGATTCTATGGACGGCAAGTACAGTGTGTGTCCAGGCACGGGCACATAATCCTCATCCTTGAATAATCTCATCCTCGTCCTGTGCTCAGTGATGACCTGCCCCTGTTTCTATTTCCCTTCGGTTTACCGTCTGCCATCAGGGTGAGGGGATTCCCTGCGGGGTACCCACAACCTTGATCAGTGCAGAAAGGGTGCAGCCATCCTGTATCCCACAACTGAGGCGGCTGCATTTGGATGGTAGGAATATATGCGGATGCACAACTGGGGAACAAGCCCTGCCAGCCCGTGTGACCAACTCCAAGGGGTAAACTGAACTACAGTAGAAAACACAAAGAAATATATGTAACCAATCATAAAATAAAAAAGGGAAGAGACAACCCTATGTGCAGTTACCACCAGCAAGTAAATGCTCACCTCCAAGACTCAAGGTGGAACCAGATTGCTAGGTGGTGACCTTTGGTAAGGCAAACCAATGAGGTCTATAAAAAAAATATATACTATATGTTCCCCAGGCATACCCACCAACCACTAAAACAAAGAATAAATGAAGTAATGGATGATGTCTGCACAGAATCAAACAAGTCACAGCTTCCCACATGGTCCTATAAAGTGGAATCCAAATTGTCAGGCTAGAGGAGCAGCCTGTCCACACCACCTGAGCTTGCCACATTTTATTGGTGGCCACTCAGGGGGTGTGGATGGTTTTCAGGGAGTAACCACTTACCAAGGGGTATATATATTTTCAGGGCTTCCCTTCACATCCTGTTTGGACGCCATTATATAGGACCATGTGAGAAGCTATGACTCAAGCATGGAATTGCAATTCACCTATCGCTATATACCTTCCATTACTTTATTCTTAATTTAATGGCCAGTGGGTATGCTTGGGACCATATGGGTAGGCACACATTTAATCCTTTATAGACCTCATTGGTTTGCCTGGCAAAAGGTTAATACCTAATTTTGGTATATTAGCAATCTGGGCCCATCCTGAGTCTTGGAGTTGAGCCTTTACTTGCTGGTGGTGGCTGCATATAGGGGTGTGTCTTCCCTTTTTTATTTTATAATTGGTTACAAGATAAAAAATGTTTTAGGTGTTCTCTATTGTAGTTCAGTTTACCCCTTGGAGTTGGTCTCCCCACAGCGGCAGGGCTCGCTCTGGGTATCAGCATATATTCCTACCATCCAAATTAGAAAACCTGTTAAATTTCAAGGTATATAATATACATCCCCCCTTCTTCCCTTGCCTTATAATGGATAGAGATTATATATATATATATATATATATATTTTTTTTTTTATATATATATATATATATATATATATATATATACACACACATATATATACACACACACTGATACTGTTGCAGTGATAATCCTTATTTCATACAGAGATCAGAGGTCCTGATGAAGCAGGCTATCCCACAAAACACCTCGACCTATAAGAGACGTCTCTGAGGATTCCACAACTCCAGCTCCTTTGCCATACAATAGCACTGGTGTCCATCAGGAGTTTAATCTATTTATACTCCTTTTAAATGTATAAAAATAAAAGCTTGTTATTTTATATTACTTATTGTATCATTTACCGTTGGTGATATACTTAAAGTCTCATTTTTTTATCGAAAAAAATAAATAACCACTCTACAGATCAGAGACGATGCTTTCCAATGTTATAATACTTTAAAACACAACCTCTCCATACGCTTTGCTTAAGATTTCTATACAGTGTACTGTGAATTATTATTTAAATAACTGTGCTATTTATGAGCACTAGGCAAACATGGGAATTTTTCTGATCAAGAGGTACTACACTAACTAGGATTCTGAAAACTGAACAAAACACAGGCACTGATATATACTATACATTCTGTGCTATGGGAGAATACTTTGTATTACAGCAGTCACAGGGATTACAGCCCACCTCAGGATGGAACTGCTGCTCAGTGCGGGAATGGCAATACTGACAGCTGTCCCCACTTTCACATTTTGATGGCTCTCCCCACTCATCTCCATGTTTCACGCTTGGACAAGGTGTGGATCTGAAAGAGATAGTCAAGCAATCATTTTAGTAGTAGACAAGCATCAGAAGAAAAAAATTGTTTCAGTAAAAGTTAAACTAGCTTTAGATTGAAGCTGCCATTCTGAAATATTATATTTGATGTCACAATATCCAGGAAACAGAGCCTGAGAAGTTCAATTAACAGCTCAATTAGCTGACAAAGTCTGATGCCAAAGCTCCTTAGTATTGGACGTTGCCATTTTATTTACTGGTGACCAATCAAAACATACAGATAAACTGGCAAGGATGGCACTATTGGCATTTTCAATTTATTTGTATTTTCTTTTCAATTTAATTTTTTTTTCAATTTCTTCATTTCTATCAGTGTGTAAAACATAGTTCATTAAAGCTGAATTCAAGGATAAGCAAATATGGTCTAAAAACAAGAGGCGTGTATATTTTTACTTATGAAATAACGTTTTTTGGGTATAACTAACATACGCAGATATAGAAAAGCCTCTCTAGTTTTGAAGAATGAACAAAAGCTAAAAACCATGAAGAGACATTCTTCTAGGCACAGCTGCCGTCATGCTTGATAATCCTATTGAAGAACACTGTATCAACTTTGGTAGGCCTTCTGTAGCCTAAAAAATGGCTGCTGGCGATAAGCTGAGGGAAGCTGCATAACAGTTATATACAGTATTAAACACAATTAACTGAAAAATATTTCAAATTTAATGCACCTGTATTTGAACTTTCTTGGGTTGCGTCTTCTGTCTCTGCTATTGTGATAATGTGGACAGGCATATCCTTGGCGGCAAAGTCTGGGTGGTTTAGTACATTGTTCAGTTTTATAGCTGGCTAGTACAAAATTTGTATCTGGGGTAAAACAAAAACAAAAAAATTTAATATTATGGAACCTTCAGAAAATGCTAAAAATATTAAATATTACAGAAACCATTTTAAAAAGATTTTATTAAAATAGCTCTGTTTAGGAAGCATTGAAATTGTATGAGACCAGACCATGTTTCAACTCAGCTAAAATCACATATGTAAAATAATATTTTTTTTTGTTTATGTAACTAATAGAAAATAAGCCCAAGGATACAATATTGCCAATTATGCTTAGTCAAAGAGGAATAATTATTTGTGGATTGTTGCAGCTACCAGGGAGGTAGAATATGAAAGCATTATAGTATCTAACCACCAGGTGGCAGCAGAAAAGGCTGGCAGGCATCCATAAGTACAGTATGTTTGAAATCAAAAGACCAAACATAGAGCATACAGCAAGTACTTATATCCATAAAATATGATATTCACTTCATGACAAGTCTTATTTTAATACACGTTATAAAGCAAGACATAATTGTAAAGGATACGGTTATGTACTATTTTCGATACAAATTTAATTAAGTGGTGAAAACAAAGTCAGCTGGGTGTAGTGTACAGGGGGCTGCATTGAATTGTGGATTTTTTTGGCAGGTTAACCAGCTCATTGTGCATATACTGTATGAAAACAATAGCGGCAGAGCGGCTCTCCAAGTTGCAGAGTGTGTATCCTGGTCTCTGCATGGGGCTTTGGCTCAGAAGGTCTCATCTGCGCTGTACCATCTGGAAGTCTTTAGAAAGCTACTTTATGCAGAATTGTCGCTATTCATCATCCAAAACACTGTAAACCTAGACCTATTCTTTTGTCTACTGACAAGAAATCTGAACTGCAGACAGAAATCTGAACAGCCAACAGATTTAATTAAAATTAACTATATTCTCTCGCTCAAAATGAACTATTTTAATCCTTATGCTGCTACCATTTTTAAATAGATAGGAAGGTATATTAGATTTACTTGTTTTAAAACTTTTTTTTATTTTTTTTTTACATTTCTCTGGTTTTTGATCTAGGCCAAAATTATGTCATACATCCCACGAGTCTTCATGGCCATTTCTTTTTACTTTCATCTGGAGGAGGGGTTTTCTAAATTAAGCATGCCCTCCTGCCTGCCATAATGAACTAAGGGCAGATGGATTCCAGGAAGTAAATGCTACATGAATCCCCTTGTCCTTACTCAAGATGACCGGGTCTATAAATGCTAACGGAGGGTTTATCAAAGTGATTTTTCAACAGAATAAAGCATGGAGACATGGATGGGTGGGTGAGATTGCTGTTAATATTTAAAATGAATTAAATAGATTTTTCCATTTGTGGTGCTCAGATACAAATCAGCCTGTACTGTACTTTAGTACTATATGCACTAAAGCATGCTTGTTATACTCACTATGGAACCTAAGGGGTTAATCCTCTGCATTGTGTAAAAAGGCTGTTTGAGCCTGGCTTCTCTGATCCTCCCCTCCTTCCACTGTCCCCTGATAATTTCCTGATAACACAGAATCTATGGAGTCAGGCTGCACATGCTCAGTTTGGTGTGTATTGCTAGAGAGTTTTTTTTTGGTGAGTGCATGTGATTAGCACAGGGCCAATCAGCACTGTCCAGACAGAGTCAAGGGTCGTGCAGTCTCATAGGAGAGTCAGAACACTCCTCCTACAAGTTTTAACAGTGCTTGGCTGAACACTGATAGAAGTCACAAGACTGCTATATACTGCTGATGAGAACAGGTATTTAGCAAGTTATATTTACTAAAATAATTTTCCATGTTCTGTGTACTGTGGGAGACCAGATATAGTAAATGCAGGGTCCTGGGTTTAGTAACACTTTAAAGGTATTCTCTGCTTCATTTTCCTATTTCACTGAAATATCACCAAAACGTCCTAGTGTTTTACTATTGTTCGTATAGGTAAAAGAGCTATAAGCTCAAAATCATTACACAACACCACCTGCAGGTGAAAGTTGGCATTGAGAGCAATTTACTAACAGAAACTTTGCTATAATAACAGCAGTATAAACCAACATCTCCACGCAGGTTGTCACACTATAAGGAAGGAAGGAATTCCCCCACTATGGGGTTTTTAGGCAGCATGCAACGAATTAAGTCAAGGGAAATGTATAAAATAAAAATAGTTTATTCAAAAATATGTATGACAACTGAATTGGAACATGAGCTCCAGTGCAGAACAATTAAAAACTCAGATATATATAATACAGACTTATCAAACATATTAACCACATGTACAATGTAAGTCACGGGGTAGAAGGATAGCCCTGATGTGTTTCAACCCACATGGGGTCTTCTTCAGAGGGGCACGTCCACACAAGGGGCATATATCCAAAAGCTAAAATGAAGAAAAAGTCCTCCCACGTGGAGAATCCTTGGTGTAGAAGTGTTTCTCGTCTCACCCGGGAAATGCCAGAATGTTCTTAGTCCGTCAGCAAACCATATGGGCCAAAGTCGCCAAGCATGTCTTGCGAGTAGTCACACAGACACTCCCCCTTCCTCCTTCCGCCTAAATAGGCGGAGGTGTCAGAGGGAAAGAGGTGCAACCAGGTGGGGGTAAGGAATATACAGGCCCGACCTAGATGATGGGGATTGGTGACACAAATGGCATAGCCCACTGTTTCTAAAAATGTATATATAGTATGATAGACGGGTTGCTGGTGATCAAATCCAGATTATAAGTCACCAGCGCAGTGGCCCCTAAGGGACATTGGTCCCAAAAGTAAGGGTAGCACAATCTCATGGAGACAAAAAGACTGCGTACATCCTCTTGCTGGAGCAGTGGGACTACACAGTGGGACTCCCCATTGCTCCAGCAAGAGGATGTACGCAGTCTTTTTGTCTCCATGAGATTGTGCTACCCTTACTTTTGGGACCAATGTCCCTTAGGGGCCACTGCGCTGGTGACTTATAATCTGGATTTGATCACCAGCAACCTGTCTATCATACTATATATACATCTTTAGAAACATTTGTGTCACCAATCCCCATCATCTAGGTCGGGCCTGTATATCCCCTACCCCCACCTGGTTGCACCTCTTTCCCTCTGACACCTCCGCCTATTTAGGTGGAAGGAGGAAGGGGGAGTGTCTGTGTGACTACTCGCAAGACATGCTTGGCGACTTTGGCCCATATGGTTTGCTGACGGACTAAGAACATTCTGGCATTTCCCGGGTGAGACGAGAAACACTTCTACACCAAGGATTCTCCACGTGGGAGGACTTTTTCTTCATTTTAGCTTTTGGATATATGCCCCTAGTGCGGACGTGCCCCTCTGAAGAAGACCCCATGGGGGTTGAAACGCTTCAGGGCTATCCTTCTACCCCGTGACTTACATTGTACATGTGGTTAATATTTTTGATAAGTCTGCATTATATATATCCAAGTTTTTAATTGTTCTGCACTGAAGCTCATGTTCTAATTCAGTTGTCATACATATTTTAGAATAAACTATTATTTTATACATTTCCCTTGACTTCATTCGTTGCATGCTGCCTAAAAACCCCATAGTGGGGGAATTCCTTCCTTCCTGTATTCTTTAGGGGTGAGCAGCACTCTCTACACCTTTGGGCATGTGTCTTTTCTTTGTTGTCACACTATAAGGTTCCAGGGCATATTCTTTATTTTTGGTTCCAACGTGCTCAGAGAGAGTCCACTGCTTGTATCATGGAAATATCGCACTCTGGAAAGCCAGAGAATAGGTCATTCAATCTCAAAATGCAATGACAGTGCCCTATGCCGGGTACACATGAGACGTTTTTTTTTCTGCTTAACCCAGCGGGAAGAACTAAAAAGAATGGACAGATCGCCATAACACCACAAGCGATGTTAGCCAGAACATACTAATCAGTGCTGGCTGCCAGCGCTAAATCGGATGCCGGTCGGATTCTGTTTTTCCATTATGCCCGTTCAACAGAGCCTGGTCACAAGACCGGCTTCTGTAAAACAGACAACTGTACACATGGCCCAATTTGTACCCAGCCTTAATCGTGTATGTAAAAAGCACTGTAAATGGGGGCAGGGGGAGGGACGCTATTCCTAGGCCCCAGCTTTCAATAGGTGGGGAATTGCATACTGGTGTCCGGGCGGTACAGAGTCGCCCTGGAGATGTGGATTGAAGCTGACACCATGTACCACAGCCTCATTTACAAGCAGTATGAATGAATAGTGGAAGTTACTACGCTGCACAACAATCTATTAAAATGTGGTGTTCTGCATGTTATGGGCTATTTAGGGCACAGAAGTAAAACAGGTTGGAAAGAATTATAAAATATATATATATATTTGCTATGGTAACACTTATTTTTTTTTTTTTTTTATAAACAATTCTGTTAACTGTATCATTTTCTTTATGGATGCAAGTAACACACTTCAAAATGGGCATTTTAAAAACCAACCTGTAGCCAATCAGAGAATTAGAACATTCACACAGCTAGATCAACCTGTAGTCAAAAAGAACAGCAAAGCATTCACAACACAGAATATAAATAGCCAACGGTCATAGAGACTGCAACAACACACATGAGAACGAATGTGCATATACCCACAGTGCTCTGCAACGTGCTGCAGTCTGGCCTTACCTATGATGTTTAATGCTTATTAACTCATTTATTCATTTAAGTCTCATAAAGGCCCATGTAACCTAAAAAACAAGCTGCCTTACATAAAATTCCTCTCATAAGCTGAGCAAAGTCTTTCTGCAATGGTAAACCATGGAGGACTGCTCAACAGGAAAAATAATCCAGTTTACATATGACCCAAAAATATTAATATACAGTCATGTGAAAAAGTAATCAAGAATAACCCAATGGAAAGTCATGATTTTTCCAACATATTTGAACAGACAAACATTAGATCTTCTATCAGACAAAGCCTACAGATAAAGGTAATATGCTTGAACAAATGATATTTAAAAAAATGGCAAGGTGTATTAATTCTCATAATATACATACGGTAAATGAAAATGCAGATGTCATGTATAAAAGTTAAGTACATCCCTATATTTACCACAACTTCAAATACATGCAATTAAAATCAGGTGTCTTAGAGTAGGCACCCACGATTAAAAAGTTCCTAGGAGCTCTTTCACATCAAAACGCGGTTCGGGAAACCCACGTCCTGTGTGCATTTCCTGCACCGCGTTCCAAACACACTGGGTGTGCGAGCTGCTGCAGGCGTCAATAGATTCCCAACGCTACCTTAAATGAAGATCCCAAAAGCAGTCCATTTGCCTACACCGGATCACATGGTACCGCGGTAACATGCGATCTGCTTGCAGTGCATTTTGAAAAGTGGTGCATGTACTACTTTTGATTCAACCCAGTAGGATTCAATTCGAATGAATATTCTGAAAATTTCATTGCATGGTCCACATTCCTGTACAAACCTGCACTTAAAAGGCGAAAACCATCATGTTTAAATCATGTTTTTCAGACATAGACTGGGACTTGCAGGACTACATCTTGGCCCTACCCACCAGAACGGAGATGGAACCCTACATTCAACACCTGGAACAGGGGTACGGCTCTGTGCTGCACTCCCTCAAAGCTGAAATGCAGGCAGCTCGCTCCAGGATATCAGAGCTTGATCAAACTTGCCGCCGTCTATCCGACACTGTGGCTACTCAGTAGCAGCTCCTGGACTTCTATGCATCACATACTAGCTCATTATGAAATACTCACCTTAGATCGAAGCTGTTGCAGCGGTTCCCATACACCACTGTGACCGGCGACATGTCTCCCGGAGTTATTTCCGCGTTCGCGGGCTCCGGCGCTGAGATTGGCCGGAGCCGCGATGACGTCACTCCTGCACATGCACATGGGAGACGCCTTTAGAAACGGCATGATTGAGCCGTTTCTTTAGTGCACATGCGCTGACATTGGTGCAAGCGTATATGGTAAATATCTCCTAAACCGTGCAGGTTTAGGAGATATTTACAGTACCTACAGGTAAGCCTTATTATAGGCTTACCTGTAGGTACAAGTGGTGTAACAGGGTTTACAACCACTTTAATACTAACCTGAGCCCCATCTCGATCCAGCGATGTGCACGAGTGCCTCGACACTCCGGGGACTCTGCCTCCTCATTAGCTGAGACAGCAGTGGGAGCTATTGGCTCCTACTGCTGTCAATCACAGCCACTGAGCCAATCAGCAGAGAGAGGGGGGTGGGGATGAGCAGTAAATGGACTCACACAGCCTCTGCTTGGGAGCGAGCCTGCTTTGGTTCCCCCATTGCAAGCTGCTAGCTCTGGGGGCATTTGGCAGGAGGAACGGGCCAAGAGCACCATCAAGGGACCCGAGACGAGGAGAATCAGGGCTGCTATGTGCAAAACCGCTGCACAGAGCAGGTAAGTATAACATGTTTGTGATTTAAAAAAAAAACAAAAAATGAAATATCACTTTAACACGGTCATACGGGCAGGTCATAAGAGGAAACTCACAACCACCTTGCAACTAAAGAAATTTTGCATAGATTAGTGGTCACAAATTGAGTCGATGTCAAAGACTGGTGGGCAGTTAGCAAAACTCCTACAACTCATTTCTGATAAAGGAGGCAATACCATCTTCTGAGGCCAGGGGTGTTCTTTTTCACAGTACACAATTACATCTATTGATATTTTTGTAGAACAAATGTTTAAAAAGGCAAACATGTCTTGTGTTTTAATTCAAGTATATTACCTTTAACTGTAAGCACTGTGTAAAAAGATCTAATGTTGCCCTGTTCAAATATCTTAAAAAAATAAATAAATAAATAAACAATTTCTATTAGGCATGCTTATTTTTGCAAATGACTGCATCAATAGCTCATTTATATAGTCCAGCTTGTGGGTTAGGTTTACTGACCTTTCAATGATACAGTAATAGTCATATGCAAGTTTGTATTGACCTGTGTTATTCCTAAACTTACCTTGCCATCTTGGGTCCTCTCCGAGGATCTTCTCTATCATTGCTTGGCTAGCTAAGACTCCTGGCTGCAAGTCAGGAATCCCTTCACCACTCCCAAGCTGCCCATTCTGTAAGGCTTCCTGTGCTTGGATTTCCCTGTTGCACCAATCAAAGAAAAATAAATGATCAAACTAAGTGGATACGATGTGATGTGTCTATATTGGCCCAGTGCTGGTCACTTTTACTGCAAATTTCTTCAAATGAGTATTTTCAAAAGTTTTTTATTTAAACCTACTTTATATATAAATGTACACACACTTATACATATACACACACACACACACACACACACACACACACACACACACACACACACACACTCCTGTATGCTTCTATCATAGGCATGTTAACTCCTGCTGCTTAGTTGTATTGAACAGAGCTTGCATTTTTTGCTCCCCACCCTTGCATATCCATGGACCAGTTCTCACATTATTAAAAACAAACTCTTTGTACTACTAACTGAACAGATCTTCATCATGCACATACAGTATACTACAGTATCACTTTTCTGAATACTGTGCATCCGGAAAGTATTTACAGCGCTTCACTTTTTCCACATTTTCTTATGTTACAGTCTTATTCCAAAATGTATTAAATTCATAATTTTTCTCAAAATTCTACAAACAATACCCCATAATGTCAAGGTGAAAGACGTTTGTTTAAAATCTTTGCAAATTAATTCAAAATAAAAAAACAAAGAAAATCACATGCACATACAGTAATGCAGGCCATACATGGTCGAATTTTGAACGAATTTCTTTTCAAAATCAGAAAGTTCGTTTTTTTTGTGATCCGATGGTGCCACCATTGATTTTCGAAATTCGGCGGACCGAGCCTTCAATTTCACCTCATGTTGCTAGAGAAAAGAATTTTCTTTTCTGGGAATCTTCTTTTCTCTCCGTAAATTTTCTTTTCTTATTACATTTCTCGCACGATTATCCCATCATTGATTAGAAAATCGGTTGTTTTTCAAAAAATTTCCAACATGTCCGATTCCTCAAATTTGATTTCCGAACGAAAATCGGCTGTTACTGCAGCCCACTAATGGTGAGAAATTCATACGAAAATTCTTAGATACGATTTTCGAAAGAAAATTCTTTCGAAATTCGAATTATGGCCAGCCTAAGTATTCACCAGCATCATGCTGTGAGAATTTTTTTCAGCGGCAGGAACTGAGAGACTAGTCAGGATCGAGGGAATGCAGCAAAATACAGAGACATCCTTGATGTAAACCTGCTCCTGAGTGATCTAGACATCAGACTGGGGCGGAGGTCCATCTTCCAACAGGACAACCACCTTAAGCACACTGCCAAGATAACAAAAGAATGGCTACTAGACAACTATGTGAATGTCCTTGAGTGGCCCAGCCAGAGCCCAGACTTGAACCCGATTGAACATCTCTGGAGAGATCTGAAAATGTCTGTGCACCGATGCTCCCCATCCAACCTTATAGAGCTTGAGAGGTCCTGCAAAGAAGAACAGGAGAAACTGACCAAAAATAGGTGTGCCATGCTTGTAGCATCACTCAGACTTATGGCTGTAATTGGTGCCAAAGGTGCTTCAATAAATTATTGAGCAAAGGCTGTGAATACTTATGTACATGGGATTTTTTTCATTTTTTATTTTTAATAAATTTGCAAAGATTTCAAACAAACTTATTTTACATTGTCATTATGGGGTATTGTTTGTAGAATTTTGAGGACAATAATGAATTTAATCAATTTTGGAATAAGGCTGCCTGTAATATAACAAAATGTGGAAAAATTGAAGCACTGTGAATACTTTACAGATGCACTGTATATAGGGGACCACTCGGGAGAACATTTGTATCTCTATTCTAAATTGCACACAGCTTTTTGGAGTTTATGGGTTAGCAAAAATGACAGCGCAGCAATCGAAGCTTACTTTGCAGCACCCTTCTGACTACAACATCCTCTCTGAGCCCTCTGACAAGGAAGTAGTCAGTGCTGTGATGCCTCATTCAAGGATTTTAACAATCGTCTGTTTTACAGAAAGGTGAGAGCTGAATATGTGAAATGATATCAAAGCATCATCTGCTGGTTGGATAGAAGACTATACATTTTCCTTCCATGATAAGGAAGGAAAATACTGTATGTGCAGAACCCCTACACCAGGGCTTGACAAATTTGCTTCGAATCTAAGAGCCAGCTAAAAAATTTAGGAGCCAGTTTTCTTTTTAACTAACAAATCTTATGGGTGGAACATGTAATATGTTCCCAAAAGGTGAACTTATCCTTTATCCCTTTCACAGTCAGAGTAGTTTTTGTGTTTTCTTTACAGAGTTAAAAAATAATTTTAGGTCTGAAGATTACCTAAAACCCCCAAACATTATATATTTGCTGAAAGCAGATACCCTACAGAAAAAAATTGTGGTAGTTCCAATTTTTTTATGTCACATGATATTACCGCACAATTTCAGTAAAAAATAAAAAAACATTAGGGGGCACAAAAATGCAGTAAATTACCCAATTTTTATAGTAAAATATAAAAGCGGAGGTTGCACCAAGTAAATAGATAGCCAACATGTATATTTTTAAACATGTCAGTACCCTATATTTTCCATAAGCGACGCTTTAAAAGCCCCCTTATAAGTCATTCGTTTAGAGTTACGAAGGAGGTCCGGAGGCAGAATTATTCCGCTTGTTCCAGCGTGCGTGTGGAATGCGATATGTAACATGTGTATTGCAATCACTGTTATCAGGCATAGGCGCCCAGCTGCGTGCATTTACGTTTGTACATGCGTATATATTTTTTTTTGGGGGGGGGGGTTCCATGTGCTTGGGTGTAACTTTAATTTTCTTACCATTAAAACACATTTTTTCCCCATTTTTTTTTTTGTGACAGGTTCTTTTTAATGAGACATGCAGGGTCTAAAATACCCTGCATGTCCTCCTGTGCTACACTGAATGTAATGCAATGCAGATCGCACTGCATTACATTGCTTCCCAGCCTCGATGGCCAGGGGAAACTGTCAACGGGGACCCGGAAGTGATGTCACACATCACTTCCAGGTCAACTACTAGAACAGGGATATGCAATTAGCTTACCTCCAGCTGTTGTAAAACTACAAGTCCCATCAATCCTCTGCCTCTGGGTGTCATGCTTGTAGCTGTCAGAGTCTTGCTATGCATCATGGGACTTGTAGTTCTGCAACAGCTGGTGGTCCGCTAATTGCATATCCCTGAACTAGAAGGTGAGGAGGGCGGACGTGTGTCTGCTCTCCTCCCTCCTCTTCAACCCGGCGGCACCTGCTATGCCGGTCCAGGGCCCGCAGATGGGCTCGTGCAGGGTGTGGGGAGCATTCAGACGACAGCCTAGGTGCCAGGACAAAACTTCTTATCACCATGTCGACCTGGGTTTTTTCGAGCCCTGCAATACACAATCCCTTTAAAACACCAGACCAAGTTTTTAGGTAGCTTTTAGTACTGGCAGTATCCCAGTTGGAAAGATTTCCTCTTCCTGATCAGGTGGCCACTTAGGAAATAAGGGAACATTTCCCAAGATTAGAATATAGTAAGCATTAAAACTGGACTAAGGCTGCTCTATCCAAAAAAAAAAGAAGGTTTAACAGTGCCTTGAAAAAAGTATTCATACAACCAAAAACGTAAATGTATTTTATTGGGATTTTATGTGATAGACCAGTGATGGCGAACCTTGGCACCCCAGATGTTTTGGAACTACATTTCCCATGATGCTCATCTACACTGCAGGGTGCATGAGCATCATGGGAAATGTAGTTCCAAAACATCTGGGGTGCCAAGGTTCGCCATCACTGTGATAGACTAACACAAAGTGGCACATAATTGTGAAGTGGAAGGAAAATGATAAATGGTTTTTAAAATGTTTTACAAATAAATATGTGAAAAGTGTGGCGTGCATTTGTATTCAGCCCCCCGGAGTCAATACTTTGTAGAACCACCTTTCACTGCAATTACAGCTGCAAGTCTTTTTGGGGATGTCTCTACCAGCTTTGCACATCTAGAGAGTGACATTTTTGCCTATTCTTTTTTGCAAAATAGCTCAAGCTCTGTCAGATTGGATGGAGAGCATCTGTGAACAGCAATTTTTAGGAGCCCTTTCACACTGGTAGCACCCTAAAAATGCTGGTAAATCACTGCTTAAACTAGCGGTGCTTTACCAGCGTTTTTTGAGCGCTAGTGGGGCGCATTTAACCCCCGCTGGTGGCCAAATAAAGGGTTAAAAGAGCCCACAAATCGCCGCTGCCAAAAGCGCTTTGCAGGCAGGCGCTTCCCATTGATTTCAATGGGAAGGGGCGCTTTAGGAGCAGTGTATTCACCGCTCCAAAAGCGCTGCAAAGAAGCTGCTTGCAGGCCTTTTTTTGACGCCCTGCCAGTGCAGATGAGGCTTCTTTCAGGCGCTTTACAGGTGCTTTTTTTTAACGCTAAAGTGCCTGAAATACACCCCAGTGTGAAAGGGGTCTAAATCTTGCCACAGATTCTAAATTGGATTTAGGTCTTTAATTTTACTGGGCCATTCTAAAAAATGAATATTCTTTGATCTAAACCATTCCAGTGTAGCTCTGGCTGTATGTTTAGGGTCGTTGTCCTGCTGAAAGGTGAACCTCCACCCCAGTCGCAAGTCTTTTGCAGACTCTAACAGGTTTTCTTCCAAGATTACCCTGTATTTGGCTCCATTCATCTTCCAATCAACTCAACTCGACAGCTTCCCTGTCCCTGCTGAAGAAAACCCAGCCCCACAACATGATGCTGCCACCACCATGTTTCACGTTGGGGATGGTGTGTTCAGGGTGATCTGCAGTGTTAGTTTTCTGCCACAAATAGCGTTTTGCTTAGCAAAAAAGTAAATTTTCGGTCTCATCTGACCAGAGCACATTCATCCACATTTGCTGCATCCCCCACATGGCTTCTCACAAGCTTGCCCGGTCTGTCAGTTTAGGTGGACGGCCAGGTCTTGGTAGATTTTCAGTTGTGCCAACTTCTTTCCATTTTCGGATGATGGATTGAACAGTGTTTTGTGAGATGTTCAAAGCTTGGGATATTCTTATGGCTTTCTGCTAGCTACTCTTCTATAAGGCACCTTTCACACTGGGGCGTCGGCAAAGCGCCGCTATTTTTAGCGGCGCTTTACCATAGTTTAAGCTGGGGTTTTTGGGCTCTAGCGGGTTGCTTTGAACCCCTGCTGACAAAAAAGGGTTAAAACGACCAGTAATGCCGGCGGTTCGGCAGCCGTGCCAATTCATTTCAATGGACTTCACCACTCCAAAGATGCTGCTTACAGGAGTTTATTTAATGTCCTGCCAGCGCATCGCATCGTCCTTTTTAGCCCAAAAGCGCCTTAAAAATGCCTCAGTGTGAAAGGGGTGTGGAGTGCACGACTAATAGTTGTCCTGTGGACAGATTCTCCCACCTGAGCTGTGGATCTCTACAGCTCCTCCAGAGTTACCATGGGCCTCTTGGCTTCTTCTCTGATTAATGCTCTCCTTGCCTGGCCTGTCAGTGTTTTAGGTGGACGGCCATGTCTTGGTGGGTTTGCAGTTGTGCCATACTTTTTCCATTTTCAAGTAATGGATTGAACAGTGCTCCGTGAGATATTCAAAGCTTGGGATAATTTTTTTATAACCGAAACCCTACTTTAAACTTCTCCACAACTTTATCCCTGACCTGTCTGGTGTGTTCCTTGGCCTTCATGATGCTGTTCACTAAGGTTCCCTAACAAAACTCTGAAAGCTTCACAGAACAGCTGTATTTATAATGAGCTTAAAATTACACGCAGGTGGACTCTTTATACTAATTAGGTGACTTCTGAAGGCAATTTGCCTAACTATATCTTAGTTAGGGGTATCAGAGTAAAGGGACCCCACACTTTTCAGATATTTATTTGAAAATAATTTTGAAAAACATTTATCATTTTCCTTCTACTTCACAATCATGTGCCACTTTGTGTTGGTCTATCAGATAAAATCCATTAACGTTTTTGGTTGTAACATGACAAAATGTTACAAATTTCAAGGGGTATGAATACTTTTTCAACACTTTTTTTTTACCTGCAGTTTGACAAATCCCCACAGACATTGGGATCATGAAAAAAGCTCAGCACACAGGACTGGATTACCTTATATCATAGACAGGAGGTCGAAGGTCATGAGGACCATGGGCAAAGGCACAATGGGGTCCATTCTTCACACAATGTCCTCGAGAATCTGTTTCATGAATACAAGTACCGGTCTTGTAATATCGTAGGTGATATTTTCTCTCTGTGTCACCCGTTGTCCTATGCAAATATGGACAACTGGAAAAAAAAATAAAAATAAAAACGTAGTCAATACAGTTATTTCTGCATGAAGAATCAGATCAACATTGATTGTGGCATCACTTAGAGAAGGGGGGAGGGAGGGAGGAATTTATTACATTTCTTCAGCATCTATAAATAGCCAACACTGAATTTTCTGAAGCATTACATGAGAGGAAAACAAACTCTGCGACATCTCATTACTAGAATTTAACAAAAAGGAGCATTCCACCTTTCTTCATTTTGCCAAAATGAAAATAGAACTCTGGCTAAACTTTTTTCCTTTAAAAGTACTGGGGAAAGTTAAGTCCCGTACACACGGGCTGAATGCAGGGCGACATCGGCCGGTTCATTAACCGCTTCAGATTTTACCCCCTTCCTGACCAGAGCACAACTTGCGCTTCGGCACTGCGTTGCTTTAACTGACAATTGCGCGGTCGTGCGATGTTGCATCCAAACAAAATTGACGTCCTTTTTTTCCCCACAAATAGAGCTTTTTTTTGGTGGTATTTGATCACCTCTGTGGTTTTAATTTTTTGCGCTATAAACAAAAAAAGAGTGACAATTTTGAAAAACGCATTATTTTTTACTTTTTGCTATAATAAATATCCCCCCCCAAAAATATATTAAAAAAAAGTTTTTTCCTCAGTTTAGGCCGATACGTATTCTACATATTTTTGGTAAAAAAAAAACAAAAAAATGCAATAAGCGTTTATTGAATGGTTTGCGCAAAAGTGATAGCGTCTAAAAAATAGGGGATAGTTTTATGGCATTTTTATTTACAAGTAATGTCAGCGATCAGCGATTTTTATCGTGACTGCGACATTATGGTGGACAATTTTGACACATTTTTGGGACCATTGGCATTAATACAGCGATCGATGCTATAAAATTGCATTTATTACTGTAAAAATGTCACTGGCAGTGAAGGGGTTAACCACTAGGGGACAGGGAGGGGTTAAGTGTATTCTAGGGGCGTGTTTCTAACTGTCTGGGGGCGTGGCTGTGTGTGACACCACACTGAGCGCTGCTCCCGATGACAGGGAGCAGACGATCAGTGTGCTGTCACTAGGCAGAATGGGGAGATGCTGTTTACATTGGCATCTCCCCGTTCTAAAGCTTTGTGACACGATCGCGGGTACTCCCGCGGCGATCGAGTCCGCGGGACCCGCGGGCGTGGTCACGGAGCTCGCGGCAGGCGTGCGCATACGACGGGAAATTCAAAGTAACGTACGGGTACGTTACTTTGTCCAGCCGTGCCATTCTGCTGACGTATGACTACAGGGGCCAGTCAGGAACTGGTTAAAACGGCCGGCTTCTGTTGGACGAGCATGCTGGAAAACCAGCCGCCGACCGACTCCTGGTCAGCACTCTCAGCCAACGGCAGAGAGCACTGACCAGAGTGTTCTGGCGGGGGGGATAGAACCTCTATCAGGTTGCAGCTCCTGTCGCTCATCTCTGTTGGGGATATGTGTATACTGTGCTGCCAGATTGTCATCAAGTAAACTAGATGCGCACACTGTTTATCTCAAGGTTTCATTTAACATGGCGCCGCTGCATCTGTTAGTGAAGTAAATAGTTTGTTTTGACCAGCTTAGTCCAACAAAAAATCTAAATGAAACATGGAGATCAGCTTAAAGTTATTCTAAAAAGGAAAAAATAAATATTTTTTAAAAACAAACAAACGTGTCATGCTCCTCCCACCTGCCGAGTGTCCCAATAGCAAAAGTGCAACCCAGAGGTTTTTTTTTATTTTAATGCATAGAATGCATGAAGGTAAAAAAACTTGAACCCTTAGATCCCTTTCACCCATGAGGCGTTTTTCAGGCGCTTTAGCGCCAAAAATAGCACCTGTAAAGTGCCTGAAAAAAGCCTCAGTTGCAATCTCAGTGTGAAAGCCCAAGTGAATACACCGCTCTTAAAGAACCCTTGCCCATTGAAATCAATGGGCCGAAGCACCGGCAAAGCGATGCTGCAGCCAGCGGTTTTAACCCTTTTATGGCCGCTAGGGGTGGTTAAAAGCGCCCTGCTAGCGGCCAAAAAGCGCTGCAAAAACGACGGTAAAGCGCTGCTAAAAATAGCAACACTTTACCGCCGATGCCAGGGCGCTGGCAGTGTGAAAGTGCCCTTAGAACCGTTTGTTAGGATAAATATGGTGCACATTTACTACTGATGACAATCTGACAGTACAGCACACACATGGTTAATTATGGTAGCCATTAACTCCCCACAGCCCCCTCTTTAACATTACATAGACAGTAAAGTTATGAAGGATTTCTCTCTAAATAAAAAGGTAAGTAGAAATGTTTATTTGTTTTAAAGTTATGCTATGTGAATAGGAACATGTAAGCAAAAATAAAGTAGGTGTTTTCCCCAATTTGGCTGCAAAGATGGAGATACAGAAAAAAAAAATAGGGTCTGTGTTAGATACACTTGAAAGTGTATCCATCCAACTAGATGTAATTTGAAAGACCTTCACACTACATAGCTGATGGGTCATGATAGAATAAGGACTTGTCACACCTGAGGCAGATTTGATTTGATGCGACTTTTGATGCAAATTTGACCCAGAGAGTGTAAAGTTTGATCAAAGCTGCACTCAAAGTCGCATCAAAAAAGCATTCCAAAATCACACTCTAATTTGGGGTCGCAATAGTGGTAACATAGTCTAAAAGGCTGGTTTTTAACAGCACCCGGCCACAAATGCGAACAAGGCCTAAAATTTGAGTGAGTGCGTGTGGCCAACTACTTTTGAGCAAATGAATTACTATCTGCTACAATCTCTGAGCAGTCTCATTTAGTGATATAGTACAATACAAAGCAACGCAACATGGGGACTTCCCTCAGCAATCCGCTTAAAGTGGTTGTATACCCTAATTTGTCATTTTTACCTACAGGAAAGCCTATAATAAGGCTCACCTGTAGGTAAAATTAACCTGTACGGTTTAGGAGATATTCCCTTTGCATGCAGCCGCTGAAGTCAGCAGCGCATGCACTCTGAATGCCCGGCTGAAGATCCGGTAGACACTGCCAGACCTTGCCGGGAAGAAGACTCCCGCGCGCACGCGTGGGACTGATGTCATTGCGGCTCTGGCCACTCACAGTGCCGGAGCCACGAAACCGATAGAAATTGTGAGGGCAAGATGTCAGCTACCTTGGCGTGGACCGGGCTGCAATACGGGAGCTTCAATCTAAGTTAACCACTTTAAGACCAGCCTCGTTTTGGATTTTAGGTGTTTACATGTTTAAAACAGTTTTTTTTGCTAGAAAAAAACTTAGAACCCCCAAACATTATATATTGTTTTTTTTCTAACACCCTAGAGAATAAAATGGCAGTCGTTGCAATACTTTTTTTCACACCGTATTTGCGCAGCGGTCTTGCAAGCGCACTTTTTTTGGAAAAAATTCACTTTTTTTTAATAAAAAAATAAGATAACAGTAAAGTTAGTCCAATTTTTTTATATATTGTGAAAGATAATGTTACGCCGAGTAAATTGATACCTAACATGTCACGCTTCAAAATTGCACCCGCTCGTGGAATGGCATCAAACTTTTACCCTCAAAAATCTCCATAGGCGACGTTTAAAAAATTCTACAGGTTGCATATTTTGCGTTACAGAGGAGGTCTACGGCTATAATTATTGCTCTCGCTCTACCGATCGCGGCGATACCTCACATGTGTGGTTTGACCACCGTTTTCATATGCGGGCGCTACTCACGTATGCGTTCGCTTCTGCGCACGAGCTCGTCGGGACGGGGCGCTTTAAAAAAAAAAATTTTTTGTTTTTCTTATTTTTTTTTCTTGATTTTATTTATTTTTACACTGTTTTTAAAAAAAAAATTTAATTGGCTCACTTTTATTCCTATTACAAGGAATGTAAACATTCCTTGTAATAGAAAAAAGCATGACAGGTCCTCTTAAATATGAGATCTGGGGTCAAAAAGTCCTCAGATCTCATATTTGGACTTCAATGAAAAAAAAAAAAAAAAAAAATGTCATTTAAAAAAATGACATTTGAAAATTCCTCTTTAAGAGGTATGGGCGGAAGTGACGTTTTTGACGTCGCTTCCGCCCTCCTATGGTATAGAGATGAGTGGCGGCCATCTTCGCGTCACTCATCTCTATGCACATCAGGGGAACGGACCCGATCGCCTCCGCCGCTGCCAACGGTTCCGGTAAGCGGCGGAAGGCGCGGGAGAGCGGCGGGAGGGGGGGGCACCTCCCGCCGCCGATAACGGTGATCTCGCGGCGAATCCGCCGCGATGACCACCATTATCGGACAGCCGACCGGCGCCTGAAGAGATGGATATCCCGGCTGTGGCAGCAGCTGCTGCCGTTACCGAGATATCCCTCTTCAAAAAAGGGACGTACATCGTCGTGCGCCGGTCGGAAAGTGGATAAGTATTTCATAATGAGTCAATATGCGATGCATACTAGCTCATTATGCCTTTGCCTTGCAGGGTTTTTTTTTTTAGATGTGCGGGTATACAACCGCTTTAATTGTATGCTAATCAGGTAGACCCCTTGCACTATATAATTGTTAGAGCTAAACAAGGTTGTACAGTCCGGTGTAAAATAGGTGGTTAAGCTTACAAACAGGGAGCAATCTACAAAATGGTGTCTAAACAATACATATTACTGTATATTCTAAGGTAGACAGAGTGAAGAAAACAAGCCTAAAGCTGGCCATACATGGATCGAAATTAGGCCAGTTCAGTAGGAACCAGCTGAGATTTGATCCATGTAAGGGCAGGCAGATTGTACCAAAGTCGATCCATTTGATTCCTGCCGGCGGCTATAGCTCCTCCCACATCGCTATAGTGTTCTGCTGGCAGGGAGCCTTCCAGGCCGGCAGAACACAATAGCGCTGTGGGAGGCATTTTACCATCAGAACTGACTGTGTTGCTGGGGGGGGGGGGGGGGGGGGGTGAAATTGATCAATTTTTTCTTTCCTCCGTGTTGCACTGTTGCGCCATGCGCTGCAGAAAAATGCAGACTTGCTCTATTTTTCCACAGTGACCATCACATCAACATGTTGTTTGAACAGGACACTTACAAAACAATTGCTTTCTAAGTGCCCTAGCAGGGATGTGTGTTTATCCAGTGTTGAAAACCGCAGATCACCACAAATAGCATGAATGAGCCCTTTACTGGAACTCAGACATTCTCAGCTTTCTAAAGAATAGAAAAGGATTAGATGCTCTGCCGTTTTTGTTTTTAAACGTATGTATCCCTAAAAGAGATCTTCACTCAGTTCCTGTTCTAGTGACAATAGAGAAAGATATTCAGCAGAGGCTCAGCAGTAATTTAAAATGGATTTGGTAGGAAAGATTAGAGACCGATATTAACTTTTTAGTCTTGTCTGTGACACCGTGTGATATTTCCTGTAAGAAGGGGAAACCTCCCAAATTTGGCAATAGACTGTTTTAGCAATAAATACATGACAGAAGATCTAATCATTCCTGCTCTGTCAAAAACAAACTTGATTGGAGTTCCACTTAAAATAGATTCATTTTAATTAAACGGAAAAAAGCCTGAGACAAGAAATGATAAGTGTACTTGAAAATAAATACAGTCTACATACTTTGCTCTAGAATCATCGGGTCAGAAATGTATTACAACAACTGCAATCTTGGTAAAGAACAGAAAGCTGAAAAACTGTTGAAAGACTATTTGTATGGAGTGCGTACATTTTAAAGCGCCCTTTTGTCCAGTGACATTATAGTACAATAAAGAATGAAAACATGATCCCACACACATAGCGCAAGGACAAAGCACAATGTATCGAACAAACCCAAAGTTGCTGCCTTGACTTGCTGTCACATAACAGGTAGGACAAGTGACATGCTGGTATCCTCACCCTCTCCAGCCTTCTACTACAAACAAAATGATGGGTGGGCAAGACAAATTCCACTGAGGCAGCATTAGGATATCAGCTCGGCATTTCATCTAGCATTCTATACTGCTTCCCTTTACAGGTCAGAAACACAAGTATCAGCCACTATAACTAATGCCCGGTACACACAATCAGAAAATCGAATAAAAAAAATACAGATTTCGGAGCGATTGTGCGATAATCTCATCCTTAGTACAGAGTTTTAGAGAGTTGATCAGGACAGTTCATCCGATATTATTTAATCGGACATGCACAATTTTTTTTTTTCGTACGATGCCAGATCGTACGATTTTCGTTTAATCAGTACAACTGTTGTTCGAAAATGCAATACAAATATATTACAACACATGACATCACTTCCGAATTTTAATTCTGTCGTATGCAAATTTTCGTGACTTTAGTAAACTCATCAGATTCGATCTGAGATTAGCATGCAAAAAAAGCAGACGATCATTCATCCGATAATCTCATCGTGTGAACCGGGCATAAGGAAGCTGGGTGAAAGGCAAAGAATTGGCTAGGTGTATACAAGCTTATATTTGAGCAACAATACTGGTGCTCAGTACTGAATGAAGGCTAGCAATAGAGCTGGCCATCCACATTGCAATCTTATTGAACAAAATTCGTTAGATCTAACAAAATGAGTCAAAATTCACACTGGAGCAGTCTGAAAAGCGATCCACAGTGATCTGAAGCAGTGGCCATCAGGCATTTATGGGGTGACCTTAGCTTTTTTTTCTTTGAGAGACTGAGATTTTAATTTGGAAGAAATATAATACCACCTGGAGCCAAACATGTACAATGGGGGGAAAATACCGTAATTATTTGATCCCGTGCAGATTTAGTAAGTTTGCCCACTTACAAAGAAATGACGGGTCTATCATTGTTACCATAGGTGTATTTTAAATGATAGAGACATACTAGCAGCCAAAAATCCAGAAAAAACACATGATACTAATTTTATAAACAAGGTGGATTTGATTTAAATCAAGTCGATTTAAATCACTAGTAAAAAGGCTTGATTTAAATCATAATTTTTTAAAAGAGCAGCTGTCATCTCTGTCCCTCAGCGGCTCCTCTCGCTAACAGGCGCTGCCATGATGGATCTGAAATGACAGGTGCACTTTAAATGTAAGGACTTATTCTTGCTGGTGATTAGAATCTTTAATAAACACTGTAGCTGCTGACTTTTAATAAGGACACTTACCTGTCCAGGGAGCCCGCGATGTCCCCCCCCCCCCCCCCCCCCCCCCAGGCTGATCTGCCATCTTAACGAAGGGATACAGGCAGTGAAGCCTTGCGGCTTCACTTCCCGCTTCCTACTGCGCATGCACGTGTCGCGTGGCGCTTTTTGAATGGCCCCGTTGTTTTCAGGGACACACACATGTCCCAGAAGGCAACTAGCCGCTTGCTGAAGAGGAGGAAGCGCAGCGGAATAGGAAGAGGCAGATTAGGAAGACTGCCTAGCAACAGGGGTTTCTGATAAGTTAAAACTTTTTTTTTTTTTTAGGAATATTAATGCAATTTTTTATTTTAGGGTGGCCCTCCACTTTAAAGCTAAACTCCAGCCTTTCCTTCGGTCTTGCAGTTTTACAGGTACCTCTCCTGTATGGATATAGTTTACTGTGATTTTACTACACCCTGTGAGCTTTTCAATGAGCACTGGAAGCTGCAGCAAGTCAGATAGCGCCCACCTTATTTCCAAACTGGAAGACACCCAGCACTTTCCTCCCCAGCCTTAAGGCTAGTGCACACGGGCCAACTATTGGTTGGTTTAACAGAAATCAGTCGACATTCAGCCAGTGTGTACAGCAGCCTGTCTAGCTCCTGTCAAACGGGCATGCTGGAAAACCAGCAGCCAGGCGCCATCTGATCAAGGCGGTAGAGCTTGTACAAAGTGAAAACTGTCATTGAAACGTGCCCGAGGCAGTATGGTCTCCCTTTACAGTCTTTAAGCCTGGGTTCACACTAGCGTGACCCGGAGATCGCAAGCGATTCGCACCCACACTGCAGGTGCCGATCACATGCAATCTCTGAGCAATACGAGTTCAGCCATACATTTGTATGGCTGAACTTGCATTGGATTCGCACAGAAAATAGTGCAGGGACTGTTTTTTCCCTGCACTAGAATCAGCTCGCATGGTGTTCTCACCTATGCGATCCGATTCCTGTGCAAGTTCACAGTCCGCACTGCGATCTGTAAACTAAACTGGGCGTGGCCACAGCGGTTCGCACAAGGCAGTGTGAACTGCCTGCGGGAGAGGAGCAATGCGGGAATCGGCGCTGGAATTGCGCTGGTTCCCGCATCGCGCTAGTGTGAACCCAGGGTAAAACTGTTTTTACCAACCTGCAATTACATCAACGACAAATACAGATTGGACCACTTTACCTGCCTATTCAGCTTTAAACACTTGGGGTATGTTAAAACATTTATCCAATTAAGTTTCTTCAGTCATGGTTTAATCAGCTGCTTATCTGCGATGTCTGATTTCACCATTCACATTAGGCTAGAGAGCCACTTCCAGGAATTCTATATTTCTGAAAAGGCACTAAAACAAAAAGCCAACAAGCATCTTGCTGGGCACAAGTGGTTTGCATAATACATCAGCTCTAAACAGGTGAGTGCATAGACGGAGCAGCATTTCATTTTCATCACATCAATGCTGTCATGGCAACTGAGAATTAGCTTGTTGATGGCGGGTTGCCAGGCGTCTTTTTTTATCTTGGGCTGCAGACTCTGAAAGTAAAAATAAAGGTGAACCATTCCTGGAGGCTTGGCAACATGTTTTTTTATGAAACATTGTTTACAGAGGCATAGGGAGGAGCTGTGAAAGGACCCATAATATAGAGAAAGAGATAGAAAACAGAGAGATCAAGAGTGAGAAAAACAGCTGCCAGTGACTGGGATTATAGACTCACAGTGATTCGGGAAGGCAGATCACTTAGCAAAGGGAATTTTTACTTTTCAATGGAATGAAGTGAAGCTCTTCTGACTTCAACCATCCAATCAAGTGCTAGCAAAAATCATTTAATTTTCCCCTTACATGTGATTGGGTATTCTTTACAAAAGTTACATTTTCCACACACGCACTAAGCTCATTGAAAATTCCCTTGCAAAGTGAAAATTCCCTTTGCTAATGGAACAGCCTATACTCCTCCAGTAAATCAAACCCACGGATGGTAGGCAATCGATAAAACAAATAAAATAACACAGCCACAGATACATAAATAGATCAACGGTTAAACTGATCAGAAGACCAAAACATAAGTACCATGATCTCACACTAATGTAAAAACATAATAATTCAATATAATGGTTGTTTGAAAAAAAAAAAAAATAAAAACCTTTCAGGGCTGCTAAAGCCTGGGTACACAAACTGTCAGCTCTGGTGGGAGCCGCTGTACTAACGATCCAATGCCAGTACAGCGATCTCTCCCGCTGAGCTGTTGTGTTCTGACAGGGGGTGGCCCCCCTGCCAGAACACTCCGATCAGCGCTCGCTGCCATTGGCTGATCGGGAGTCGGTCAGCTGCTGGTTTTCCAGCATGCTCATCCGACAGAAGCCGGCCAGCTTCTGTCAGACCGGCTGCCATACACACAGGCTGAATGTCGGGTGGTTTTTATTGAACCGGTCAATATCAGCCAGCATTCCCATTAGAGCAAGGCCTAAAGGGTACACAGAGCTGATTGGCACAATAAACATGGGCAAAATTATGCAAACTGTCCTTTAAAACACAGTTAAAGGGGTTGTAAACCCTCGTGTTTTTTCACCTTATTGCATCCTAAACTTCTGACAGTGACCCCCCCCCCCCCCCCCGTTTTACTCACCTGAGCCCTTCATTCCCTTGGTGGAGACATGCTGGACCTCTCTGCCCAGGGTTCTCGGCTCTTGATTGGATTGATAGCAGTGCAGTCATTGGCTCCAGCTGCTGTCAATCAAGTCTAATGACGTGGGCGTCGGGAGCAGGGGGTTTACTGATGCAGGGAGGAGCCGCGAGCGCCGTTGGGGGACCCCAGAAGACAATGATCGAGGCCACAATGTGAAAAATGAACTGTACAGTGGAGGTAAGTATGATATTTTTGTTATTTAAAATAAATAAACAAAAGGTTTACAACCACTTTAAGGATTCTGAATATCTTAACAATACCCATTGAAAAAGTTAAGAGAAGTTTACAAAAAAATAAACATTCAGCCCTGGTTCAAATTGGTGCTGTTTGAGATGCAATTTGACAAGTCAAATCGGTGGCAATTGCACCAACTTAATCGGGGCAACACTGCATTTGCCGCTCCGCCGCACTGATTTCAAAAAGTCGTTTCTGTACTTCTTTTTGCAATTTCGGGCTGCGAATTACATTGACATGTGTGCAGAAACCTGCACAGATGTCTCTGAAATCGCGGCCAAAATCGGGACTAACATGCGGTAGTGAAGTTCAGCTGAACTCGCACGGCTTCATTCCCGCAGCTAAGTGTGAGCCTGGGCTCATACTCACCTAGGTGGATCTGGCATCAGTCTGATGCTGCATCCGTCCCCTGCCACCTCTAAGACCAAGAACTGAGCTATGACGTGACCACTGATTACTCAGTTCTTGGTCTTCAATCAACAGCCAAAGACTGTCAGTCACCAGCTCTCTGCTCTGCCCCTCCAGCATCCACTGGGGCACCAGGCTGTTGAAGAGGGGGTGGGAGCGGCTGGTTCAGGCTCTCAGCAGCATGTTGAGAGGCTGAACCAACTACCAATCAGGCATCTGGGTGGATCCCGAGTCTGTAACGGCTTGGTGACATCATAGGGTGCTTACAGGTCACAGGAGTGCAGAACTAAGTGCACTCCCGTGACCCACAGGAGAAGTATGGCCAAAAGAGCTTGGCCATACTTCTCCTTTAAGCCAGCCATAGAGGACTTTTTTTTTCTTCAATCAGCCATCAGTCTGAACAAATTCCTCTATTTATACAATTGAGGTGGATAGAGGAACCCTCCCCACTGAGACACTCCTCTGGATCAAAATTCAGCCAGTCCCTGCTGAACCAGCAGAGTTACAATCCATCTGTGGCCAGTTTATGCTCCCAAACTTTCCCTCCAATCTGTAAATGTGATTAGCTTTAAAATGGACCTGTGTTTCAACCACACAGGACAGAGCAACAGATTTACTTAAAGCCCAAGTGTGGGAAAAGTAAAAGGTGGGGTTGCACCTGCACTGCAAGGGCTATGTGCCAATTTCTGTCTAAAGTGGTGGTTCTCAACACTAGTCCTCAAGAACCACAGGCCATGTTTTGGGAACTTCCCTCATTTAAAATAGCTCTCATCAATACCATGTCATTGATATTGACTTAAAGCAGCTGTGCAAAGTAAAGGAAAACCTGAAAACATGGCCCGTTGGGGGTACTTGAGGACTTGAGGTTGAGCACCACTGGTCTAAAGGACAGGAAAAGCACTTTTACTTACCTGACCTTCTACTGCCACAGAAAACAGCACTCCCTAATAACATTTTTTACCCTCACTACCAGCTCCTATTTTCAGGATTCCTCACCTATGGCTATGCATGCGTAAGATTAGGGACAGGTTATCAGGGGAGCGGCTGTAAAATGCGGAAGAGGGCTCCTGATTTTTGATGGTGGTTTAGGACTGAATTTTACATAGTTAGGTTGAAAAAAATACTAAAGTCTATCTAGTTCAACCATAAAAATAAATAACGTGCAGCAGAAAAGCACCAAAATTTGCGATTATGTTTATTCTACATAAACTAGCATCAAAGAGGTAAATCCATTGGTACAGGTGAATTTCATCCTTAACACATTCATGGGTCAAGCCTGATTAAAAAAATGTACGGATGGTTACCTGACCCAATCTGAGGGGTTAAGGCCCTAAAACACCAATGTTTAGCTGCTGTATATAAACAATAAGAATGTGGCAGCAGTCCACTAGTAGCAGGTTTGATGTTCTTCTGTGTATTGGAGGGCCTGAGCTTCCTGGCCAGAGCTGTGGTGGGGTATTTCCCTGCATTCACATCTTCAATGCTACTTTCTGTGTTGAAAAGCCATCAATTTAATCCCTTCTCCAGACCTTATGCAAATATTCAGATTTTCTGCTAAATTTCTTAACATGCTGTATTCCCAGGCTAGTATTAATAGGAAGAAAACTGGTGCTATGTACAGTCCAACAACCTCTGCAAAACTGTTTACTATAATTATCACGCAAATTAACAAAGAACAATGTTTAATTCAAAAGCTGTAATCGACTTGCCAAGTTTCCTTGTTGGTCTCATGAATGAGTAAACAGCCAGGTTTTTTTTTCCTCCACCAAGTGCAATGACCCATAACTAATCCTATGAATCAACAGACATAATGCTATAAAAGGGTCAAGACAAATTGCTCCTAGTTGCAGCAATGATACAAGTGCAAAGCAAACCATACATACACAGTCTGACTGCATATTCACCTTTAGGCTCCATTAACACTTGTGCAACTCCAAAGTCGTGTGATTGCCATTGAGACTTTGATGCAACTTCAGATGGGTGCGACTTATGGTTAAGGAGCGGGGGGCGCCGGCGTCTGTAACAACCAGTGAATAGTGGATTGTTAGGGAGTGGGCGGCTGCCGTGTCCTTAACAACTGAAGAATCATCAGAAACAAAAAAAAAAACTGCATGAGGGTCCCCCCCCCCCCCAATCTATACCAGGCCCTTCAGGTCTGGTACAGATTTTAAAGGGGAACACCACACCAAAAATGGTATAGTTCTGGATGGGGGGGCGCTCCCTTCTCTCCCCCCCCACCTTTCCCGGCCTGCCGACGCAGTTTCTTTATTATTTTTTTAGTGCCGGCATTTTTTTTTTACATTCCCCGCTGACAGCAGGTGAGTCATCAGTTAAGGACGTGTTAAGGATCGGCAACCCGCTCATTAACCTGCTATTCACTGTTGTGCCTCTGTAAAATCGGACAAAACTGTTGCATTGAAAAAAATTCAGATGCGACTTTCATGCAACTTTTGAGAGTAAACATTGAGGGCCCTGAAAGTCATACCAAAGTAGTGCAGGAACTATTTTTAAGTTGCTGCGACTTTAGGTCACACAGATATGAACTATACTCATTGGAAAACATGGAGTTTTGTGATTTAACATTGCAGTCTATGGCACTCAAGTTGCACCAAAGTCGCAGAAAAGTAGTGCAGGAACCTTTTTTTGTTGCTGCCACTCAGTCGCAATAATTATGACAGCACCCATTGAAATTAATATCTTGATATTCAATTTTATGTGTCAAAATTTGCATGGTAAGTCGCAGCGGTGTGAACTGGGGCTTTGTAGTCATAGGGCTCCTCGCACCTGTGGGCATCTAGTTGCTGTGCTTCCCTCCCAAACTTTTAGTGTTTTCGGGAGGGACAGGTGCGGTGTCCAACCCCACTACCTAGCCTGTCAGTCTATGGCAGACTGCGACTAGACAGGGACAAACGCTGTACCAAGTGGTTTAAAGGCCTCGCGCACCTAGAATATTCATTTATTCTAGCTCCTAAAATGAATTTATGCAAATACATTTGTATGCAGGGTCGGACTGGCCTACTGGGATAGCGGAAAATTTTGCCGCCTGCCCTGGGGCCGCTGAGTTCATTGGGCTGCCTCGGAAAGAAAGGGGAGGGAGGGGGTGAGCGTCGCCAAATTACAGAGCAGGGATTTTCCGCTAACCCGGTGGCCGCTGTCATATGAAGTCCCACCTCCTGGATCGGCTCCTATGATAGACAGCACACTGGTCCAATACTAGGACGTGTGAAGTCTATCATGGTGCCGGTCCAGGAGGCGGGACTTCCTATGACAGAAGCCGCTGGGCAAGCGGGAGATCCCCCCTCTGTGTAATCCGGCAGATCTCCTCTCTTCTCAAACCCCCTGCACTGGTAAGACTGCGCTGATGGGCACTGGTGAGGCTGCATTGGATGGGCACTGGTTAGGCTGTATTGGATGGGGGCCCAGGTCAGACTGCATTGGATAGGCACTGGTCAAGCTGCATTGGATGGATTTTCCCTTTTATGAACAAGAAAATAATGACGTTCTGCTGTTGGGCTTTGTATAATAATGCTATGTTGCTGGTATGAAATTATTTCCAGGGCTGGTTTTTATTCCCAGTCCGGTCCTGTTTGTATGTACACTTGCTTGCACACATTTAGGCACATAAAACTGCCAAAATACACTTTCCTGAATGTGGGACTCGGGCAGCTTTTATGCCTCCAAACACTGCTTTAGTGAATAGAGCTAAGCACCCCCATGGGAATGGACACTTTAGAATTGAAAAAGCTGTGTTAACACCTGTTTAAAAAAATAAAAACACACACACACACACACACACATGCAATCTAAACACTGCATTTCTGGCATCTCTGTGCATGAGGCCATAAGACCCAAAACTGTGAACTACATATTCAGAGAAGAGCTTTAAGACCAATGTGTTTTTAAAAAAGGTCCCCGAAACAAATGGGAAGCAGCTGCAGTTTGGGCTGACAGAGTCAAAATATTCATGAAACCCCAGGACATTAATTCAAGAATTGAAAAGCACACAATAAAAATGTGCAGCAGGCTAGACATCAACACGGACATCACTGATCCAGGCACCAATCAGATTTTCTTCCACTGTCATACACTGGACGTGCGCTGTTACAAATCATACTGTGCAGCCGACAGGAACGCAATACCTAGAAGTATGCTGGTCATAAACAGGTAATAATCAAGGTCATTATTATGCAATAAAATGTTCTCATAAGAGAGATAAGAGAATCTAGTTGAACTAGTCAAACATTTTTAGAGTACTATTTGTAGATGTGAGCTACTGAAGGTCAGTAAACCAAGATTGCTAACATTTCTTTAGGAATTTGTCTAATGTAAACGTGGAAGTAAACAAGAGACAATTATAGGGAAGTTCATGACCAGCAGTGCAGATAACTGCATTTCGAACAGGTTGCACTACAAATGTTTTCATTTAGAAAAACTCTCTCCACCATCTTCAACTACTCTAGTACAAAAAAATAAATATTCCAGCTGTGAGAGTGGTGTGCCATCTACACATTGTTATTATTATACAGGATTTATATAGTGCCAACAGTTTGTGCAGCACTTTACAACATGAGGGCAGACAGGACAGTTACAATTCAATACAGGATGATTTAGAGGGCCCTGCTCATTAGAGCTTACAATCTAGGACAATGTGCATTTGTTTCAGGAAAAAGCCAGAAACTATTGTGGGGAAATGTCAGCAATAATAAAAACTGCCCATAGACACGGGTACAATCCGCTATACAGGTAAGATCTCACAGATATTTGCCATGTCTGCTCACTGACACTGTTTTTAAACTGGTTTGGTTTAAAAATGGCGGAACTGGGCAATTGCCTGTTTGGGAAATGGAGACAAAAATATATCATCCTACACTAGAAAGTGCCTGAACAAGGACCTTCACAGCAGAATTTAATTTTTTTTTATTATTGAGTTGGTCTTCCTTCCAAGTGAAGCAACTACCCTGGAACTAGCATGCTGTCAAAAAAGGTAAACAAAATAAAAAATGCTGCTTCAGTATACTGTAAAGTTGGACATACATGGCTCACAGTTTGGCAGATGTCTCCTGAATTGGACAAAAAACTTGACCTAAAGGTGGCCCTGCTGGCTCCACTCAACTTGACAAACGTCAACTGATCATAAATCAAAAGAGCTGGGTAGAAAATTGTCAGGTCAACAGTGACTGCATCCAATTAGATGCGGGTCCTGAGTCTGTCTGAATACAATAGCCAGCAGTACAGATTCCTCCATCCACAATTTTGACTGCGAGCTGAAATCTGTGTGTGAACAACTAGCCATGGACTGTGGGAGGGGTCAAAAAAAAAAAAAAAAAAGCAGCTGTGTGCCACGTAGGAACTACGAATGTTAAACACTTGATTCTTGTCAAACCATCACCAGGGTGGGAGTAAAATGCACATATACAACGATAAGAGCCCATTCACACTTAAGCGATCCATTGCAGTGCACCAACGTGTTGCTGCAAAACCCAATTGTGAACGGCCACCAACTGACCTGATGTAGGCTCTTATTTGGGCGGTGTACATTGTGATGAGGGGGTAGTGGCAATGTCCATTCATTAAATTTCAGCACAAAGAAAGCAAGTTAAAAAATTAAATTAAATTTAAAAAAAGGGCTAAAAATCGGTAGGGGAATTGAGAGCAAGCGTGTTTTTATATTTTTGAATATTTATAGAATTGGTCCCTACATGTACTGTTTATCAGCAAGGCTGAACTTCCTGTGTGATCAATTCGATTGCGAAGTGTTTCGATGGACCGTGCATCATGGGGTCTAAACAGTCAAAATGAACCAAAAGATCAGCAGCGTGGTCATTTTTAGAACTAAACTTCCTTTTTAACAAAGATCATGTGGTTAGAAAAGAAAAAATACTTCCCCTCTGACACGCCACGTACTTCACACTCATAATTCATACAAAAGAAAACTACACAGCTATTTAGGAAATATAACAGCCTATTTTAATAAGAACAATGATGTCATTTAGAGCAACCTCTTGGCAGTCTGCTTGATTGTTCTCACTGCTCTAAATTATGTACGTGAAATGGGTTACTTCAGGGCTCGACAAATCCCAAGCACCACGTCGCAATGGCAGTTTACTTGTCAGATGCAAGCATTCAAGCGGCTGCGCTGCCATCCGAATGCTTTTACACTCCTCACGTGCGCCACCCCGCTATGCATCCTGGGCTCCGCTTGCCCATCTGCGGGACCGGCTTACCTGGTGTCGCTCTCCTCTGCTTCTTGTTGACCCAGAAGTGACGTGTATGATATCACTTCCGGGTGCCCATTGACAGTTTCCCCAGCCATCAAGGCTGGGAAAGGATGCGATGCAGTGCAATGTACATTGCATTACATTCAGAGGAGCACAGGGGAGACCTGCAGGGTCTTTTAAGACCCTGCAGGTCTCAAAAGATAACCTGTCACCAATAAAGTCATCACATAGGGGACTTTTTGTCCCCTATGTGATGAAATAAAAAAATTTAAAAGTTACACCCAAGCACATATGTGGGATGTTTAAGACCAGAGCGATGCAGATGCCCCCCAAGGCAGCCATTTTTCCTGCCCCACTGGAACGATAAACATCTCAGATGATAGCGCTACATGTGTGTGCGCACACACACACACACACACACACACACACACACACAGCTCAGCCTGGTAAAAGTGCAGTTTTCTGCCCAACTACTGTACCGGCCACACAAGCAGCGGCAGGGGTGGGCAACGCTATCCGCAGCGACACTGAACCTGCATGTTTGGCAGGCTCTGTAACACTGTAAATGCTCAGCCAGACAGAAAGCTCAGAAACCAGGCTCCGCATAATCAGGTAGGGACACTCCGACCTCAGTAACAATCTCTCATGTTATTATCTGTGTCATGCTAGGGAGATTTTTCTTTATTTTCTGTCCCAAAGAAACAGAAGGTCTCTTAAAGAGTATGTAAACCCAACATTTAATATTCCTGATATGTGCCTGCTGTACCATGCACTTGTATGAAAAAGAATCCTGTTTTCTTTGTATTGCTTCCTTTGTGTGAAATACCTGGTGTTCCCGTCAGTCCCTCTGCTTTCCTAATAAAAACTGACCACACTAAGCATGACACCACAGTTTGGTCAGTTCTCTAGCTATGCTTGGGAACTCAGCCTGTCTTCCTCTAATGAAGAGACTTGTCCTGACACACACACCCTGCACAATAATTCACTGGGAAGATCAGTGCCATGCCGTTTCTCCTCCCCCAGCTCTTATGCAGCTGAGAACATAGGGAATGTGATCACTTATAAAAAGGACAAAAAGTGTTTGTTTTTTAATTTATATACAAATGTTTTGCCTTTCATTTCCATTTTAAATTGAATTGGTTGTTTTACAAGGCTTTAACATATACTTATACATATACTTTAACAGTTGTCACCAGAACTGGTTTAAGTACTGTTCCTGTGAAAAATGTCGTTCTCCCATGGCTTTCTGTAGAAGATGGTCAGTAGTGAACATTTAACTCCCCAGTGCGGACACAGACAGCAGAAGCAGCCCATATATGATTAAATTTCCTTTCCTTCCATCATGGGATCGACTTGGGTACAATCAGCCTGTCCATAGATGGAATATTGGCTGGTCCCTGCTGAACAAGCCAAATTTCGGTCCATGTATGGCCATCCTAAGTTCTCTAACACACTAAAAATCGGAATTAAAACAAGTGCTATTGCTGATGATTGTGCAGTGCATCATCCTATCTCTATTTTAACAAAACACATTTGCATCTTAACCGCTTCAGCCCCGGAAGAATTTACCCCCTTCCTGACCAGAGTACTTTTTGCGATATGGCACTGCGTTGCTTTAACTGACAATTGCGCAATCATGCGACGTTGCACCCAAACAAAATTGACATCTTTTTTTTCCCACAAATAGTTTTCTTTTGGTCGTATTTGATCACCTCTGCGATTTTTTGCGCTATAAACAAAAAAAGAGGGACAATTTTGAAAAAAAAGCTATATTTTTTACTTTTTGATATAATAAATATCCCCAAAAACAATATAAAAAGAAAAACAAAATTTCTCTCAGTTTAGGCCGATATGTATTCTTCTACACATTTTTGAAAAATTGCAATAAGCATTAATTGGTTTGCGCAAGAGTTATAGCATCTACAAAATAGGGGATAGATTTATGGCATTTTTATTATAATTTTTTTTTCTTTTTTTACTAGTAATGGCGGCGATCTGCGATTTTTATTGTGACTGCGACATTGCAGCAGGCACATCGGACACTATTTTGGGTCCAGTGACATTTATACAGCGATTAGTGCTATACAAATGCACTGATTACTGTGTAAATTACACTGGCAGGGAAGAGGTTAAACACTAGGGGGCGATCAAGGAGCTAAGTGTGTCCTAGGGAGTGATTCTAACTGTGGGGGGGATAGGCTCACTACAACATGACAGAGATCACTGCTCCCGATAAAAGGGAGCAGTAGATCCCTGTCATGTTACAGGGAAATGCCTTGTTTACATAGGCATCTCACTGTTCTGCCACTCCGTGTCACGATCACGGGCCCCCCGGCGGACATAGAATCTACGGGACCCACGGGCGCGCTCACGGAGTATGCAGCGGGTGGGTGCGCACCTCAACGGCAGAGCGCGCATGCCCACTAAGCTGCATCTTAGAGGGGATGTATAGGTACACCCATTTGCCCAGCCGTGCCATTGTGCCAATGTACATCGTCGTGCGCTGGTTGGCAAGCAGTTAAATGTGGGCTGGGGGATCAGATTGGTCACTTGAGTGATATTTTTAAAATCAAGTTTTCTGCATGTGTGCAACCAGTAGATCAAAATTTGGGCTTGCTGACCCGCCATCCCAGAGCACCAAACAGAGTGCAATGCAGAGGGACTACTTGTAGTTGGAGCAAGAGTCACATAAGCCGATGCCTCCTCTGTAGTGCTGGCTCCTGTCTCACGCGGAGTGATACCAACTGCACTCCACCTTTTATCCAGGCTAGAGTGGTGCCAGCAGTAGGAAAGAAGAGATATTCAGGCCGGTGTGAAGCAATACACTGGGCATAATAATTTAGGGCTACTTTCAAACTTACGCGCTGAGGTTTACCCACACCGTGGGTGCAGTGCAGTGTACCTGCAGCTTTCCTGCGGGTTTGCTACACTTAGCCATAGAATTATATTATATTATATACTGCAGGTTTGGTGCACTTTCTAAATGCAGGAGTTTTGGTGTGCTTTCACAAAGTGCACCAAACCTGTAGGATATAATAGAAGTCTATGGCAAAGCGCAGTTAACCAAGGATGGTTGGGGATGCACTGCGCTGCAACTGCAGTGCAGGAAAACTGCAGCACATCAGTGTGAAATCAGCCTTATAGGGGTCTCAGAACAGTAAGGGTTCATTTACATTTGTAGTTTGGGGGGAGGTAAATCCCTATAGTTAAGACATGTTTTTACCACCCTTGCCCCAACCACACCCCCTTTTAGCTGCAGTGGCCAGGGGTGTACACATGTCACAGCCAGTCAAATCCCTCCCCCAAGTTGGTAAGGCCCAAATCGATGGGGGATATAGCTCCTCGGCTGAAATTCAGGCATTAGATGGGGCTCATCACTGTACTGAGTGGTGCTCTCGTTTAGGAAAACAGTCTGGAATGCAGAATACCTGTGTTTTAGGGGCATTTGTCCCTGAACATATTGCACCACTGTACCACTCGGCACAGGGCTGAGATCCACCCATCTGCAGCATATATCTGCCTGCTATAGACTTTGACAGGATGCAGGCAGTGGGACGTGATGGTGCACCTGTTTCTCCCTGGCACTAAAATTCTGAAATTGCATGCTCAAGAACTAGAAACCCCACGTGCAAGGGGCCTAAGGGAGACTAAGCACATCATGGTATAGTCACCAACAATAGTATAAGGGTATTTGAGGTGAATATTGATCATTCTGGTGCTGGCTATAGATACAGAGATGATAGATAAAAGTGTGGAGGCTTGAAACAAAGTGCAAAAGGGTGCCAAAAGTGGTGAAATAAAAGAGGAGGAAATAGAGAGAAATGTGGAACTGAAGAGGATATAAAAGGAAAGGATGGGAAGAAAACATAGTGTCAAAGTCCCCCAGTTTTCCCTCTCAACACAGGTTTTAATTTTTATCCTGCACTGGATGGGGTCTTCACCCTGTCTATACTTTCACTCTATTACACATAAGGTCTACAAACCCAAGCCTGTACTTTCAGTATATGTTTGGTCCTGCTGTCCCCAGAATCCAGGCTGCAAAATAAGGCCCCTTTCACACCCACAGACCGATCGGGTGCGCCTGTCAGTTTTTCCGGCGGATCCCATCGGACCATCCATTACTCTCTATAGAGTGGCGGATGTCAGCGAACATGTGTCCGCTGACACCTGCCGGCATCCGATCCGGGCCACCAAAAATTGATGGAAGAGGATTTGATCAGATGACAGATGGAAACAGACTACCCCATAGAAGAGAGCGGGTTGCGTCTCTGTCCGCTCTGCATAGCACAGCAGACACGGACCTGTCACCCGCCTGCTTAGCGGTGATCAGCAGAGAGATCCCCCGCTGAGCAGGTGGACCCCGTCAAGCGGATTCCATGTGAAAGGGGCCTAAAATCAAAGCAAGGCAAAAAAAATTGATGATCCAAACTCTTTTACCCTTTTTAGCACAATAGGAATACTGATTTGCCTGTGTAGTATGCATCTCACAGCCTAACCATAAATGTTTCCTAATTCCCTAGTGCATGCAAAATAAAGAAAAACTTAGAAACACATTTCCATAACGACAGAGTCGGAATGGAAATGGCTACATCTTCACATAACCACATACAAAAACAAATAGCAGATCTGTGCTTGTATTACAGTTCAGCCATGTAAAATGTGAAGCCGACATACGCATTAGTCATACAAATCTCTCTAATCAAGCAATTAAGATAAGATGCAGCGTGTGTTGTTAATAATTAATACTAGCCTACAAAAACCATGCCCTTCTCACTTTCTAAACAGTGTATATTGATGGGAAGAACAAACAAACAATTGTAACAGAATTAAAGCTCTGTATTTACATTTTTAATTCTTTACTTAGAATTGTGTCAAAACTTATTGTGTCAAAACTTCCTCACATGACTAAAGACCTTTTCCACAAGTATAGTGTTGGTAGAGGATCACATTCAGAGCCTTTATTACTACATATGGCTTTCCAAGGTCCTGCCACCATAACAACCCACTGTATAAAATGGGCCTGCAAGGTGAGCCAGACATTACAGACAAAAACAGACGGTGTTGGAGGCAATGCAACGCTGATTGAAGCCAACATATTGGTGTGTACCAAGTTCTTTGGCTCAATGCACACTTTCACCCACAAAGTCAGTTAGTCGCTTTTCTCACACTGGAGCACATGTTGAGCGCTACCTTTCTTATCACCCATGCGAATTAAGTATACCCAAGTGCAAAACTTTTTTTTTTAAGTTTGGGATAGAGAGCAGAGGGGTTAGAACCCATGTCAGGTTTTTATTGATGTCAGTGTCACCCTTCTACATAGGTAAAAGGAAGAGAGTGCAATGTGCAGGTTAATTTATACAATTGCTTGTGGTGTGTGAAACTGTGGCAGAGTGTAGATTTCAAGCCCCATCTAAAGCAGGGACTGGGGTTTACAGTACAGTAGAAAAAAAACAAAAAGGGAGGAATACGTGTACAGTGGGTCTAAAAAAAAAAAAAAAAAAAAAAATGTAATACATAAGCATACCAACATATCAGTAGTAGAATATTGTACTGGGTTATCCCAAAAGTTTGCATTTTTAACAAGTCAATATTTCAAATCTAAACTTTTGGCATACCAGCACATGCAAGTATCCACACAATACTATTATTTTTTATTTTTTTGCACACCTCCCTATAAGCATATAGGAACTAAACAGGCGCCGTTGAGGGAGGGTGATAATAATAAGGAGGGGTGTGCCTTTTTTCATCTGCATCACTTCCTAGTTAGCTTTTATTTTCAAACACATAAAGCATGGCTGAAGGGGGTGTGTGCATTCCTCACACTGCAAACAGCGCACACAGCCTTCTTAAAAGCACTCATTTTATACTGCTGCCAGAAAATAACAAGAATTTGTGCCAGAAATCTGATGCAATCAGGGACACAGAATGCAAAAGGCAGGCTCTAGACAAAAAAAGTCATATGAGCTGCATTTCTATGTCTGTTACTCAAATATCCTGCAAGAACTTTTGAAGATTTTAGTTTTTTTAGCAAGTTGTACACAAACTATTGTGTTAAATAACTGTACAGTACGCATAAAAAATAGATGTTGGTGTTCCCCTGGGATCCTCAGAGCTAAAAAAAAAAAGTGCCTAAATGAGTTGAAGTGGAATAAACACAAGCAGTGGCTATGTAGAATCGAAAAGGGGCCAAACATTGCAGTTCTGCAGCATCTAAAAAGGGGGCCAAAGTTACAGCAATATTCTAGGCAGAAGGAGATAAACGAAACTCTGCGCTGTTGTCTATAGAATCTTATGGCTCAATATCCTCTTGTGCCTCTGAAGGGGCACTTCATGGGTATCAGGAATGCAGACATTTTACAGCTATGGTAACAAAAAAAAAAAGAAAAAGAAAAAACAGGGCAAAGTTTAACAATCCTAATGTGCTTCGAAAGTCACCCACCTAGGTGTTTTTGTATAATTACGTACAAGCACTGGTGAGAATTAATTGTGAGTGGATGAAAGATAGTTAAATAACCTACTAGCTCATGAAATAAGAACTTCACATTTAGATTTATCTTTAAAGAATTAGACCATGTGCACTAGGCAGTATTGTTTGTATGCAGGATCTTGCTAAAAGGTTGTCGGTACTTCACCTGAGCTCAGACATACACCTTGTATAGGTCTTTATGAGGTGAGAGGCGTACATTTTGAGTCACCAGCACATAAAGGACTCATCAGAGCGTACATGTCAACTGAGAAACCAGCTGAGCCTTCCGCTTATGTACTATTACAGTCAGTCCTAAAAGAGTCATTCATGCAGCAGCTCACAAGCAGAATGGCTGAGGCCCTCCGTCATTTTGAAAAGATTTAGGCTGGATACACACTATACAACTTTTGTAGTTCAATTTCCTTTAGATTCATCTTCCACTCTGTAATATGTGATCTCTACCACTCCTTCTGACAGTTGTGAACTCTCTCCTCAAACTATCTTACCTTCACTCCTCTTCACGCACTGCTTATACATATCACCCTGCCTTTGGTCCTCTCCCTATTACTGCTCCTACCAATTCTTGCTTATTCTACATCCATATACTGATAAAACCTCCAGTATTCTGAGGCATGCCCCTTCATATAAATCTTACTCCCACATTACCTCCCACATCCTCATGCTCATGCTCCTCCTAACCTCTGGTGACATATCCCCAAATCCTGGGCCTCCATTACCTGTCTTTGCATGACGCTCTCATCTCCCAACACACTGTGGCAGCAGCAGCAACCCTCAGGCTTGATTCACACCTATGCATTTTTAGTGCTTTTTGCATTTTGCAGATTTGCACTACAGCCCATTTACCATGGTTTCCTATGGAACACGTTCTGTAGAGCAAATCTGCAAAATGCAAAAAGCACTAAAAATGCATAGGTGTGAATCCAGCCTCAGAACTTGGTCTCTATTCCTCTTCTTCCCAAAACCAGCCTCCCCTTCTCCTGTGCCCTATGGAACGCACGCTGTGTCTGTAACAAACTCACCGCCCTCTTTATCACAAATTCCTTTAACCTACTTGCCATTACCGAAACCTGGCTTCATGAATCAGACACGACTTTTGCTTTCCTCTCCCATGGTGGCCTTCTCTGGACTCACTCCCCCAGACCAAGTGGACGGAAGGGAGGTGAAGTGGGAATCCTTCTAGCCCCATACAGCACCTATCAGGTACTTCACCCACCTCCCTCTCTGACACCCTCCTCTTTTGAGGCATTTTGCAGTCGTCTATTCTCTATTTCACTAAGAATTGCGGTCATCTACTGGCCCCCTGGACCGGCATAAACATTCCTTGATGACTTTTCTGCCTGGCTACCCTACTTTTTCTCTTCTGAAATTCCCACAATCATTCTGGGTGACTTCAACATCCCTGTTAACGCTAAAACTACTATTACTTCTAAACTTCGCAGTCTAACCTCATCTCTTGACCCGAAGCAATGGATACAGGCTCCTACTCACTCCAACGGCAACACCCTTGACTTTGTCCTCTCCTATCTGTGCACTCCATGCAACCTCTCCAACAATCCACCCACCTTATTAGTTTTGCTCTCTCCCTGTCTTCCACCTCTTCTCCCTCCAACCGCCTATCAGTTATCTTAACCATCTCAACCCTTCCTTACTCTATACTGATCACTTCTATGACAAAATCTCCCCCCTGTCCTGCCCCAACCCAGCCACATTCCTCTACAACAGCTCACTTTCTTCCTCCCTACCTACTGGCAACCTACTGGCATGGAGATATATATATATATATATATATATATATATATATATATATATATATATATATATATTAGTCAGTTTATTAGCAACCATGCTGCTGTTCTTTCCAACACCTCTTCTCAACATCATGTGATTTGTCAAATTACATTCAGCTTCTTCTGGATATAACTATGATGTTCCATCAATAAAGGTTTGGTGAGTGCATCAGCAGTCATCTCCTCTGATGGGCAGTATTGAATGTCAGTAACACCTTGCTCTTGATTGTCGATTGATTGTAGAGATCTTACTTAAAACTGCTTTCCAAATATGGAGACATTAACGTCTAGGTGTTTCACTTGCATGCCCTTCCCGGCTGCAACACTAAGAAGCTCTCTGATGGTGGAGTAATTTACGACACGAGCAAATGTTTCATTCTAATCCACCAAATTTCTGGGAGTAACCCTTGCAAACTAGTCTGGCTTTATATTTGTGGATATTCCCCTTACTTTGAAAGTCCACTTACTTCTTAGTTTTGAGGTTAGGAGGGAGCTCTGTGAGAGTGTCCAGTTTTATTTTCTTGAAGTGACTAATTCTTCTTCTGCTGCCTTTCTCCATTCATTGCTTCATGTTTTGGCAGTTTTTCTATGTCTTCTCAGGATGCTGATTCAAGCATGCTGTGTGTTTTGACAGTGTATGATAGCTTGCGGGGTGGTATCTCCTTTGTAGTCCGAGTGGATCTTCTGAATTCAGGTGGTTCGGCAGGATCTGGTGGGGAACTTGATTTAGGCATTGTGAGTTCCACCTCTTGTTCTGACTCCTGCACAGGTTTGCTTTGGTTGACCTTTTCTTCTGGTTTGTTGGGCATACTCACTTCACAGCTTTCAGGGATTGGTGTGTCTGGTGATGGTCTCTCATCAAAATAAACACTACGGCTTATTGTCACTTTGTCAGTCTTTGGGTGTAGGATTTGGGTCTGTTCTCCAGCTTGGATTACTTTTCACTTGGAATATAAGCATATGCTTTACATCCAAACACTCCGATGGGCCCTATGCTAGGCTTTGATCCATGCCACATTTTGAATGGAGTACTTGAGGGTAGTCTGCTCTGTAGGGAGGTTGCAGTCATGACTGCTTCTCCCCAGTACTTGTGAGGTAGGTTGGCATCCAACAACATGCACCTGCCCATTTCTATAAGAGTGTGATTTTTCCATTCCGCTACACCCTTTTGTTCAGGAGTGTATGGTGTGGTTGTCTGGTGTACTATTTCTTCTCTCTTCAGGTATGAGACCACTTCTTTGCTTATGTATTCTCCCCCACTGTTGCTGCATATTATTCCTGGTTTGCGTTGAAATTTGTTGCTAGACATGAGTTTCTCTGATGTTTCATTCTTATGTTTCATCAGATTAAGTAGTGTAACTGGAATAATCATCAATGAAAGTTAATAGATATTGGTTACCGCCTGACGTAGGAGTTTTCATTGGACTGCATACGTCACTGTGTATGAGCTGCAGGGGGTGGGTCGTTTTTCTTTGAGATGCCTATAGAAGGGGAACACATGTTGCTTTTGCTTCTATACAGCTCTTGCATTTTATGAGCACTTTGCAACGCATTATTTTCAAATCTTCTGATAAGCCTCTCTTTATAATGTCCTGTATAGCTTCTGGACTTCTGTGCCCTGGCCGCCTGTGCTAAAAATTAATACATTTGCTGTGTAGGTCATTAGAGACTATATTGGCTTGCTGGTCTGTGGATATGAGCCTGTATAGGTGATCATCCAGTTTTTCTTTTTACAAGGAATCAGACAAATTTCTATCCATCTATGGGTAGGCTTATTGTATTGAAGTCGATCTACTGAACAACTTCGGTACAACCAGCTTGTCAGATTTTTTTTTCATGCGATCGCTGCTGGTGGCTAGACAAGCTTGCCCCCTCACTACACCCAGAATTGGGCCCGACCACCACAACCCTGGCAAACAGACACCAGAAGTCTATACTATACTATCCATGCCTCCACACTGCCAAACAGACCTATTTTATCACACTCATTGACACTCTTCCCAACCTTTAACACTCTACTCTGTCCTCCCATGTCTCCACCCTTTTATTTTTAAAGTGATTGGCAGGGAGTAAATTAGATTGATATAATTCATGAGGAGATCTCCATTGTGCAGAAACCTCCCCTACTCAACACCCCATGTCCACAGATACAATCATTACTTCCCTCATTCAACCCTGCTAGTATTAACAAGGTTGCTAAACTTTTATCCAACACCCATATAACAACCTGCGATCTGGATCCTGCTCCCTCGCAAAAGCTACGCTCACCCTCTGACTAGATTCTACACTCTCTAAATCACATTTTTAACCTCTGCCTCTCTTGTGGCATCTTCCCAAACTATCTAAAACATGCGCTAGTCACCCCCATGCTTAAAAGCCCTCACTGGCCCCCACCAAATCTTAACAACCTACGCCCTCTTTACTCGCCTTCCCCTCCAAATTTCTTGAAAGACTGGTCTACAACTGACTGAGCGACCATCTGACCATGAACAAACTTCTTGATCCTCTTCAGTCCAGATTTCACCCTCAAGGTTCTGTTCTTGGATCTCTCCTTATCTACACCACCTCCCTGGGTCAGTTGAATGCCTCCCATGGCTTGCAATATCATTTCTACACGGATGACACCCAAAGCCATCTCTCCACCCCCCAGCTCTCTCCATCTGTCTCCTCATGCATCACCAACTTACTAACAGACATATCAGCCTGGATGTCACATCACTTCCTCAAACTCAACGTATCCAAAACCAAGCTCATGATATTTCCACCCCCACGTGCCACTTCCTCAGATTTCTCTGTCAATATCAACGGCTCAACTATCAACTTGTCCCCCCACGCCAAGGTCCTAGGTGTAATCCTGGACTCCGAACTAACCTTTTGGCCCCATATCCAATCGCTATCCAAAATTTGCAGACTCAACCTCTCCACGATACTCCCCTTCCTAACCAATGTCACCACAAAGCTTCTAATCCACTCCTCTCGTCTCGACTACTGCAACTCCCTCCTCACTGGCTTACCTCTAAAAAGGCTATCCCCACTTCAGTCCATCATGAATGCTGCTGCCAGGCTTATCCACCTTACAAACCACTCAGCGTCTTTTATACCCCTCTGCCAATCCCTCCATTGGCTGCCACCCAACCAGCAAATAAAATCCAAGATACTAACAATAACTTACAAAGCCATCCACAACCTAGCCCCCAGCTAAATCATTAAAGGGGTTGTAAACCTGTGTGTTTTTTCACCTTAATGCATCTTATGCATTAAGGTGAAAAAACACCTGGCAGTGATCGCCCCCCCCCCCCCCCCCCATTTTACCTACCTGAGCCCTGGAACTTGACCCGGAAGGGAAGTGCTGTTTCAATGCCCGGGGTTCTCGGCTCTTGATTGGATTGATAGCAGCGCAGCCATTGGCTCCCGCTGCTGTCATTCAAATCCAATGATGCGGGTGCCGGGGGCGGGGCCGAGTCATACATTCAGCGTCTATGGATGCCGAATGCTGGACTCGGGAGCGCGCCCGCAAGATACCCCCTCAGGAGAGAGCATCTCCTAGGGGGTTACCTAATGTGGGGAGGAGCCACAAGAGCTGTCGGGGGACCCAAGAAGACCAGGTTCGGGGACACTGTGTAAAACGAGTTGCATAGTGGAGGCAAGTATGATATGTTTTACCAACCTAATCGATCATCATCACATCCCCCACAGTTATTACCTCTTGCATCTCTTGACCTTCCCTCTTAGATTGTCAGCTCTAAGGAGCAGGGCCCTCTGATTCCTAATGCATTAAAGTGTATTGTATTTATACTGTCTACCCAAGTTGTAAAGTGCTGCGTAAACTGTTGGCGCTACATAAATCCTGTATAATTATTTACCTTGTAGCTATGTAGTGCAAGGGCCTGCCTAATTGCATACAAAATCGAAAATATTTAGGTTTGACCTCATATTATATGGTTTTGGTAAATCTAAAGGAAAAAAAAATCAAAAGAAAAATTGTATAGTGTGTATCAAGCCTAAGGCTCGGTTCACACTATTGCAACTTGAAAAGCAGACGACTTACGGTTCGACTTGGCCAGGCAACTTCGTGGTGGCTTGATGCAACTTTAAAGCGAGGGAGGGGCTACATGCCATGAAATGCCTGTGCCATCTTCCTATAATGTCGGATACAAATCACATCAAAATAGATGAGGATCCGACTTGAAGGCAATTTCCATTAAAGTCTATGGGCACAAGTCGGATAAAAGTCACCTTGAAGTAGTACAGAAACCTTTTCTAAAGTCAGAGCGACTTCAGTAGAGCTAATTAAGACAGCGCTCATTGATTAACATGGGATTTCACATGTCATGCAACTTGGAGTCTCACAAGTCAGATCCCAAGTTGAGACAGTGTGAACCCGAGCCCAAAGACCAAAGATCATTACTGCTCATGTGCCTCCACCACACAAAAGACTCAATCAGGACCAACATGTAAACAGTCTGTGTTCAGCAGCGGCAACCGCTGATTACAACACTATTTTTTACATGTTGGCCCTGAGAAGCTGCAGCAGCATTTAGGTTCCATTATGCTGTACACATGTAAAGTTCATAACAAATGTTTACATTGCATACAGTGTACCTTTTTGGTATTCATTTAGGCACCATTTACACCTGGGCACTCCAGAATCGCGGCAAACTGCAGGACACGATAGCAATGCCATTACTTCTAATCGTGATGTGATTTTGCCACGGTTGTAGCACTGCAATTGGAGGAAATCGCTGTCGCTAAAAGAAGCTCCTGCTCCTTTTTAAACTACAAGCTTTGCGCCGCGATTGCGGTGCCATTAGAAGTAATGGCATCGCAAAGTCGCCTCGCCACGATTCTGGAACGCCCAGGTGTAAATGGAGCTTTAGAGTTGGAACCACTCACCTGTATTTTAGGTTACTATGATACTTTCCTCATGGATGACCACCAATCCCTGGCAATTACTAAATCACTGGATGGAACTGATATGCCCTCGTCTTCATACTGGGACTGCTCGGCTTGCTTTTTGATTGCTATGATGCTTTGTTCTATTCTGATACACTGTACCATGCTGTTTTTACAAAATGTAAACCCGATGTTGTGAGCTGTATGTTATCTATTGCACATTACTGAAAATTTTACAGAAAGAGGGAGTGGAGATGGAGAGGAATCAGAAATTCCTGGAGGAACATCCCCACCACTGAGGATTCTAAGAGACAGATACAAAATACAATAAAAAAATAATAAAAAAATAAAAACGCACAAAAAACAAAAAAACAATGTTCAATCCACTAAGGCCCATCCATAAAACTAAAAACCTATTATGTATACACTAAACTCTTAAAGCCCTTGTCATTATTTATGAAAAAAGGTCTGAAAGTGCCCATGTTGCTTCACAGAAATCAGACTAAAATATATTTTCCAAGAATCAGAAATGAAGCAATTCTAAAGCCTCATACACACGATCGGACTGTGGACCAACTTTTCTGTGGATTTTTATCCAAAGGGCGTTGGCCCCAAGTTGGTATTGCATACACACGATCTGACTTTTTAGGCAACAAACATGAACGTAGTGACGTTTCAAAGTACTGACGACACTTCAAAAGAGGACGTTCGAATACTCCAGCGCCACCTTTGGTCAACTTCTATATTGTTGTCTGATCTTTTGCATTGGTTCTGAGCATGCGTGTTTGTACTTTGTACAAAAGTCCGTTGGTTTTGTGTACACACGGTCGGACTTTGGTCCATCGGACTTTTGTTGGCAGAAAGTTGGTCCGTTCGCACAGCCAACAAAAGTCCGATGAAACCTGGAAAAAGTTGGTCCGATGGAGCGTACACACGGTCGGATGTTGGTCCAAAACAGCTAATTTGCATGTTGGTTGTCAAAAAGTCCAATCGTGTGTACGGGCCTTTAGAAAAACAACATCATACCAGAAACATTACACTTTTTTTGATAGAGTGGGGAAGGGTTAGAATCCCTATCTAGATTTATTGTCTGTGTCCCACAGGGAAGATTTAAGTCTCTATTTGTTCTCTTGGCTTTTGTCACTAAAACTGAAAATTATGTGAAATCCAAGTTTTTACAGTTGTCCCCAAAACTGGAAAGGAGAGGAAATCTTATTTTGGGGACAAATGTTAAGTGGGGACTACTCCTCCTTTTGGCCCCATTCACACTTGTGTGACTTATCATGTGACTTTGGACCCCAAAGTCGCATGACAAGTCACACCCCATGTTTCCCCTTCATATCTGTGTGACTTGCAGCGACTTTAAAGCAGTTTCTGCACTACTCTGGTCTGACTTTCATGCGACTTGAGGGCCATAGACTTCAATATAAACCCTAAAAAGTCACACAAAAGTCACACCTGCATAATATACATGTGACTTGTGTGAAAAAAAAGTATAATGGCAATGAAAAAATAAAGGAATTGTCAAACTGTCTTTTTTTTCATTTATGTAAAAAACAAAAATAAAGATAATGTCTCCCGGGGTAGATCTATCACGTCAATCATGAAGCCCACTGCCACCGCTGACCATAAAAAAAAAAAAAAAAAGAAGTGTCTGCTTCCGCCATTTGACAGTTCTAAACCACCTCAATACTAGGCAATTTCACCCCCTTCCACCCCAGACTGTCAGGAACCATGAATCAGACCGAGACAAGTACAGTTAAATCACACTTGTTTAATAATAAAAGTAAATAGAACAAACATAGCCAAAACATAGCCAAAGTTCGGTAACGGATAGTCAGACAAGCCAGAAAGTCAGGAAGCCAGAAAACAGTGTAGTGGAACAGCAAGCAGGATCTGGAGCCAGAAGGAATGTCAGCCAAGCAAGTCTTTAACAGGACAGCAGGTCTGATGTTGACCAAGGCGAAGGCAGAGGTCATCTGGGCTGGACGGCTTAAGTAGGCAGGACTGACGAGCAGGATATCATCAACAGGTGAGTCACTGTGGAGAGATAGGAGCTGGCAATTAGCCGACAGCTGAGCGGCCAGCTCAGAGAAGGAAGGGCTGAGTCCAGCCCTGACAGTACCCCCTCCTAACTGACCCCTCCCCCTCGGAGGACCAGCAGGATTGAGGGGGAAAACGTCTATGGAAATCACGGAGGAGGACAGGGGCATGTATGTCTGAGGATGAGACCCAAGAGTGTTCCTCTGGACCGTACCCCTTCCAATGCACCAGGTACTGTATGCGCCAGCTGAACTTACGGGAGTCAACAATGGACTGTACTTCATACTCCTAATGGTTCTCAACCTGTACAGGGTGAGGACGAAGCACCGAGGTGGTAAAGCAGTTGCAGACCAAAAGGTTTTAATAAGGAGACATGAAATACATTTGAGATACGCATATTAGAAGGAAGGTCTAATGCGTAAGCCACTGGGTTAATCCTGCCAAGAATACGGAAAGGCACAATAAACCGAGGTGCGAACTTCAGAGAGGGAACACGAAGTCGGAGGTTTCGAGATGACAGCCAGACCCTGTCCCCAACCTGGTAGAAAGGTGCAGGCAGGCGTCTTCGGTCAGCATGGAGTCTGTACCTATCATTAGCATGAAGCAAAGCCTCCTAGACTTGTGCCCAAGTGTAACGAAGACTACAGAGATGCTCCATTAACGCAGGAATACTCTGCGGAACAAAATGAGTCAGGCAACATGGAAGCTTGGAAACCATAGTTTGCCATACAACAGAAACAAGCGGGAAGCAGAATTAAAAGGCACTATTGTGAGCAAACTCCGCCCACCGTAAGAGGTCTGACCAGTTGTTATGATGGCCAGAAATATAGCAACATAGGAATTGCTCCAAGGACTGATGGGCCACAGAACGAGCCACATTAGACTGCTGGTGATATGCAGAAGAGAAAGCAAGCTGAATTCCCAACTGTGCACAAAAGGCTCGCCAGAACCAGGACACAAACCGACTACCCTTGTCCGAGACAATCACCTTGGGTAGCCCGTGTAAGCGAAAGATCTCCTGAGCAAAAACGGAAGCCAGTTCCTTAGAAGTGGGCAACTTCTTAAGTGGAATAATAAGACATTTTCGAGAACCAGTCAACCACCATAAAAAAGGATAAACTGTATTGCCCTGGGAGTTGGTTAACTCCACATTGATATCCATAGACAGGTGGGTTCAGGGCCTCTCTCCATTGGGTATGGGTTGTAGGAGGCCCACTGGAAAGTGTCGTGGAGTCTTAGTCTGAGCACACATGGAACAGGCAGCTACGAAGGTGGTTACATCAGCACATTAACTAGGCCACCAGAATTGTTGGCAAATGGCCCAAAAGAGTTGATTCTTCCCAGGGTGGCCAGAAGCCTTGGGAGAATGGTAAGTCTGGAGCACGGCAGTACGGTGACTCTCTGGGACAAAGCAGCGGTCACAAGGTTTCTCAGAAGGAGCACCTGAGCAGCAAGAATTTTGTCACCCAAAGAAGGGGGAAGTGAGACTGGTGCGAACTGTAGCCAGAATACAATCAGGGGGAATCACAGGAACCGGAACCAACTCCATCTTGGAAGTGGAGGAAAATTGTTGTGACAAAGCGTCAGCCCTTACATTCTTAGTACCAGGTAAGAACGAGACAATGTAATTGAAACTAGACAAGAAAAGAGCCCATCACGCCCTTCTGGGAGAGAAGCGTGTAGAATGTGATATTCTTATGGCGAGTAAGAATGAGAACCGGCACAGTGGTACCTTCAAGGAGATGTCTCCATTCTTTCAGGGCTAAAATGATCGCTAACAGCTCTCTGTCACCAATCTCATAATAGCACTCCGCGTGGGAAAATTTCTTGGAAAAGTAGCCACAAGGATGCATAGCGCTCTCAGGAGGTAGGACATTGAGACAGAAGGGCGCCAACTCCAGTCTCAGAAGTATCAACCTCAAAGATAAAAGGTAACGTAGGATCAGGATATGCTAACACAGGAGAAGAAACAAAGGCAGCCTTGGGACTCTCAAAGGCCTTAATGGATTCCGGAAACTAACTCTGTGGGTTACCGTCCTTTCTGGTCATAGCAGTCAGGGGCTCGACCAGAGAAGAGAAGTTACGAATAAACTTCCGATAATAGTTGGTAAAAGCCAAGAAAACGCTGCAGAGGATGTAAACCCATGGGTCGGGGCCACTGTAGGACTACTGAAAGTTTCTCTGGGTCCATCGAAAAACCAGCAGTGGAAATGACATAACCCAGGAATTTAACCTGTTCACGAGAGAATTCGCACTTCTCCAATTTACAATAGAGATTGTTCTCTTAGTGTCAGGAAGATCCTTCCAGTAACTGGCGTTCTAGACTTGCTGGTGCGCGATCGCAGGCGCCAATGCGCATGCGCCCACTAACGCCAGGCGAGCCATTTAAACCAGACTGACACACAGGGACTTTGCAGTCTGTTCTACAGCATTTTGTGTGTTCCTGAAATCTGTTCCTGTGCTTTACCCGGCTTGCCTGACTTCTCTTCTGCTTGCTCCTTTGGTCCTTCTGCTGCCCGCCTGATAACCGACCTGGCCGGCCTGACCCTTTTGAGTTCCTGAAGGAATCTTCCTACAGTCTTCTGCACCTGTCTGCTGATCCAGCCTGTTCCAGGTTCCAGTCTGCTACTCTGCTCTTAGAGCGGGAAGGAGCGCTAGGATGGCTGGCGACCACCTGGGCAGTAGCGTCCTCCCCTATAAGCGACACATAGTCAAGTTAGCCAAAGCATTGATCTCCTTGCTGTGTCCCCCAGGAGTAAGAGTCGGGGTCCCCCTCCCCCATCATTACCCTGCCAGCTAGGCTGACTCACCCCCTCTGGTCTCCTCTAATGCTGCGGCCGCTGTGGGCCTCTCCTCTCTTTCCATCTTATCACCAGAGTCTTCCACACCTTGCTGAGACTGGTGCTGATGATCAGTTAAGAGCAGGATGTGGACGCCTGCTCCACTGTCGGTCAGACCTCCGCTCTCGGCTCAGAATGCCGCCGCCATTTTGCTGGAGCCTCGGACCGAAAGTGACCCAGGGAGGCGCGGCAACGTCATTTCCGGTGCTAGGGAGGAAGCAGTGTAATTTCTCTTCCTGTCATCGGCAAGATGGAGCCGAGTTCTCTCAGCCTAGCCGATCGGTGCCATCCCCTCACTGCTAGCCGCCCGCGCGACCCTCTGCAGGAGCCACCAAGATTCAGGGGGTATGCCGCACATGGCGCCCCATGGGAGACTCGACCTCAAGGGGGGAGAAGAACCAGGAAAACGGTCCCTGAAGTTATGGGTAGCCCACTGTACCCAGGGTCCTTCAGTTCTCAGGGGGGCTTTACAGAATCTGCTGCCCCCTGAGAAGATGGGGAGAACCCCCCCCCAGGAAGGGCAAAGCCCTACCGCACCCAGGAAAGCTTCACAAGCTTTGCGGTCCGGCTCCCAGGGGGAGACCACCAGTCCACTGCTTTGGGTCTTTTACAGAACAAAAACAAACGGTTTTGCTGTGAGGAAACACAATCAAAAACTGAGGAGTTTGTTTATTGCGTTTTCTGTCAGGTGGGACCAATCATCTCTCAGGGTGCCTTCCTAGAAGACGACTTGAGAAACAATCTTTTCTACTTTGTTTTAAAAGAAATCCAATAAAATCTAATTTCGCCTAATTTAGGGCAGAATGTATTCTGCTACATGTCTTTGTTAAAAAAAAAAAAAAACCCTGATAAGTGTATGAGAATAGGTTTGTGTGAAAGTTGGAGTCTACAAGCTACATATCAATGAAAATTGATCAGTCCTGATGTACTGGCCGCCTATCTCATTTCTTGAGGCCCTAAAATGTCAGGACAGTACAGATACCCCCCAAATGACCCCTTTTTGTAAAGATGACAGTCCAAGGTATTTAGTAAGAGGCGTAGTGAGTTTTTTGAAGTTACAATTTTTTGACCACAATAGTTTGGAAAAATAAAGAATTTTTTATTAAAAAAAATATTTTTTTCCCTACAAAATTGTCATATTAACAAGTTATTTCTCACACATGGCATAGATTAACTTGCAATTACACCCCAAAATACAGTCTGCTACTCCTCCAGAGTATGGCGATACCACATGTGAGACTTTCACAGCCTGGCCACATAGAGAGGCCCAACATGCAGGGAGCACCGTCAGGCATTCTAGGCGCATAAATTGAACATTTAGTTTCCCCGAGTACCCATTACTTTTTTAAAGGCCCTGGAGCACCAGGACAATGAAATGTCCCACAAAATGACCCCATTTTGGAAAGAAAAACGCCCCAATGTATAGTCTATGAGGCACTGACTCTTTTGAACATGTCATTTTTTTCTACAAGTTTTTGAAAAATGTGGAAAGGAAATGAAAAAACATTTTGTTGATTTTTATTTACACAAAGTTGGCCATTTATAAAAGGATATTTCTAACACATGGCATGTACATAGGAAAAAGTACACCCCAAAATACATTCTACTACTCCTGAGTATGGCAATACCACATGTGTGGGACTTTTAAACAGCCTGGCCACATACATGCAGGGAGCACCATCAGGTGTTCGAAAGGCACAAATTACACGTGCGCCAGATGATCACGAGCAAATGTGCGCTAGATCACGGACAGATGTTCAGTGGGACAGATGTTTACTGGGACAGATGTGCGACAGGTATTGGTGTTTTTCACTTGTTTGCGGACACTAGCCAAGTGATCAGTGTGTAAAAAGCTGTAAAAAACAGCTCATACACACTGATCCCCAGCTCGCTGATCTGCTCTCCTTCTCACTGACTCTGTGAGAGGAGAAGCAGAGCTGATCGCCTGGCTAAGGCTCTCGGTTTACATTACATGACGGCTGTGATTGGACACAGCCATCATGTGATCAGGAGGGCCAATCTCATCCTGCCGAGAAATTTTGCCCTGTCTCTGGGGGACACAGGCACATCGTGATCGCACTGCTGTGTGGGCACGCAGCGGAAAGATCCCACTTCTTGTGACGTCCCCCCAGGCTGCGTTTACATCACGATGGCTGTGATTGGACACATGTGGTCAGGAAGGTAAATCACAGGGCCCGCCTGCTGATCCGAGATTAGGTGTGTCTGGGGGACAGCCACGCAATCCCACTCCTTCTAAAGGAAGTTCAGGAACGTCCACTCAGAAGGAGGAAGTGCCTTTTATGTGCTGTGGCCGGGTGGGAAGTAGTTAAATAACTGAGGGGTGGGGCCACCCGATAAAGGTAATTTTGGCTGTTTTTTTCCATTTATTTTTCATTGCCGGCATTTTTTTGTTTACATTCAGCCATCAGTGGAGAAACCCGACAGCTGATGAGTAATCTGTTAATAACGTGGTGACCGGCTTCCTGGTCTGCTTCTTAAAGAGGAAGTAAACCTCCCTCTAATGTTTGTACCTATAGGTAAGGCTTGCCTATAGGTACTGTAAATATCTCCTAAACTTGCACCATTTAGGAGATATTTACTGTACACTGCGCTGATGTCATGGACAAATGTGCTCTGAAGGAACGCCCCTGCCGTTGCTTCAGAGCCCTGAGCCATGACCGCACACATGTGCTGAAGTGAAGTCCTGTGGCTCCGGCCACTCACAGAGCCGGAGTCTGCGGACCCAGAAGGAAGACGGGCTAAGAAGGATGCGGTATCCAGCGGTGATAACAAGGGCTTCATTTGCAGGTAAGTGTGTGCATACTATGCATACTAGCACATTATGCTTTTACTTTGCAGGTAAGAAGAGAGAAAAAAAAAAAAGAAGTTTACTTCCTCTTTAAAACCTACTATTCTTCACATAGATTTTGGATTGATGAATTTGAATCGTTCTGAAAATTTGAAATTTGTTAGAAAATGAAGGAACCAAAAACGAAACTAAACAAATATATTTCTGTTCTGCATGTCTAGCGACTTTGTAGAGCATAAAACAAAAACTATCACATTGGTCAAAGCCGTAACAAAAGTTGCAATCATCCAAAGTTGCAGAAAAATCGCATCAAGTCACACATCAAAGTCACAATGTAAATTGCATGGATTTTTAAGTCGCACAAGTCTGAATGGACTCTTAAAGAGATTTAGGCCGGGTTCACACTATATAGTGTACAGCAGCTCACAGCAGGAGTCTGGTGCGTCTCTATTCACTGTATCAGGTCCAATTTCAGCCCGAATATTGGGCTGAATTCGGACCTGAAAACGGACCAAAAGACGCACAGGGATCCAGTGCAGTTCTCACCGTAGCCGATCTAGTGATGTGTAAACTGGCTCCATAGAGAGCCGGTCACAATCTCTTGCTATGCAAATTGAATGTGGGAAAAATCGGCATCCAATTCGCAATAGTGCGAACCCAGCCTCACTCTCACTTCCTCTCATCTCCATGACAGGAAGTAAAGGAAAATCTGCCCTAACAGGACACATACAAAAACTAAACTGGCGTTTCAATCCTTCCCCACTCTAGCCAAAGCTATAAATAAAAAAAAAATAAAAAAAATTAAATACTGTACGTTGTTCCATAGATGTGAAAAAGACAACACAAACTGTCATGATAGTAACATTTCACATGAAGTTTAATAGCAATGGACTGACAAAGTGCAGCTGTGCTAGATTCTGTTATAAACCCTGCAAGAAAAAAACGACACGTAGAATCCTCCTGATATGAAGACACTTTTCATTCCTCTGCTTTTTAGGCAAAATCTAACTTGTGTGCACCTTTTTCCTGCCAACTCAAAAATCAACGCATTTACTTTGTAATTGAAAAATTCAGTTCAGTACTAACATCTTCTCTGTGCATTGCCTTCTCACTGGAAAATAAAAAAAACATGCATACCAATTTTAGCATCTAATTACAATGCTTCATTGCCTTTCTTTCCCCCTCTAATTGTGCCACAACAATGCAAAACAATAAAAGTGGCAATTAACAATTTAAATTGCAGACACAAAACACTTATCAAACTAGATATTACGAAGCCGTATGCACTAAGTATTTGGTCCCTATGGAAACAATTAGGGCCCCTTCACACTGGTGTGTTGTGGCAAAGCACATGCTCTATGTGTGTTGTGGTGGCATTCAATGTAAGCTACAATGCAAAAAATTTAATAAACTTAATTTTTTTTATTTTTTAAATATATCTCGCTCTATCTATCCATCTATAGATAGAAAGACTGTGGGGTTGATTTACTAAAACTGGAAAATGCTAAATCTGGTGCAGCTCTGCACAGAAACCAATCAGGTTTTAGCCCAGGTTCACACTGAAGAAAGCCGTGCAAGTTCAGCTGTACTTGCACAATTTCACTCCCGCTTATCAGTCCTGATTACGGCGGCTAATTCATAGACACCTGTGTGGGTTTTTGCACAGATGTCAATAGAAATCACACCCCTAAAAAAATAAAAATCGCAATAAGTAGTACATAAACTACTTTTTAAAATGGGGGCAGCGTCGCAAATGCAGCGTCGCAAATGCAGCGTCGCACTGATTAGGACGGTGCAATTGCCCCTGATTTGACATGTTAAAATGCACCAATGTGAATGAACCAGGGCTTATTGTCAAAGCTGAATTGAACAAGCTGAAGCTAGAAGCTGATTGGCTTTCATGCACAGTTGCAACAGATTTTGGACTCCCCAGTCTTTGCAAATCAACCCCTGTGATCCTTCAGCACCTGTTGAGGGCCAGAAGTTGCAGGCAATGTTTGACACAACACATCAAGCAATGCAAACTTTTCACCGCTGTCTATTGAGCCTTTTACCATAATATACCATCTAGCCACATGAATGCTTGACGGGCATCAGCATTACACACCGAGCAGCCATTTCACATCCCTCGTAGAAAACACCAAGAAACCAGAGAAATGCTGTTAGAAGATGACAGGCAAATATTAGCAAACTTTTTGCATTTAAAAGGTCACCCCCTTCCCCACATTTGCACACACACACACAAAGCATGATTACCTAAGAAAAAAATACAAATAAGATCAAAGATTCAAATCTATGAAGGGACGGTGTACTGAAACTGGTATTTCCAATCTATTAAGTCCCAACCAGAAGTGAATGTTGGTCCTCGGGGGAAATGGTCAAGCTAAAGTTCACCTCTGTGCCTTTCACAATGCAACTAATATAAGGCTAAGTTCACACATGTCCGGTGCAAATTTCCCTTCAGTTTTTACTGAATTTCCAAAGCAGCTTTTCAGAGTTGATGGCCCCCAGTGTCTTAAACATTAGCTGGGTAAAGCGGTAGTACATCACATCCCAAAAAAAAAAAAGGGGGGGGGCACATTATGACAGACTTGTCAGAAAACGAAGCTGTCATGCGCTTCAACCTTGTTTCCGGGTTTGCGGACTTCAGCTATCTGATTGGCCAAGCCGGTGAGGATATTACATGTGTGCGGGAGTCACTGTTTACAGCACGGCTCTGAAGGAACAGCAAGGATATGCCAGTGCATGTTTAGGAGATATTTACAGCACCAAGAATAGGTAAGCCTATTGACTCCTACTCCCTATATTGCTGAGTTTGATGAAGTGAGGAAGGTGGTTAACAAGTATCTGCCCCTTTTATATGGTGATGAAGCATGTGCAGACATCTGACAGGATGGTATTAATGTGGTTCTCAGAAGGGCAGCGTCTTTGGGCAGATATTGGTCTCCAAGCTTCTTCAATTGAAGTCACTAGATCTTTCATATGGCTGCACTTAAAGAGCAACTATAGGTGTGGAGCACCGGGGTGCCTTTGTTGTACTCACATCTTGGGGGGTAATGATTTCACTCTTTGAGATCTGCTCCTTCTATAATTGTAATACTCGTTATGTGATCTATATGATCACTTGCAGCCTATGCCACATCCTACGTGGGTAGGACTACAAAAGGTGCCTTCGGGATTTTTATTTATATATATTTTTTTTTATGAGCACTTATATAGTGTGGATAAACATGTGCCATAAAACAGGAACAAGTCAGCAATGTGGGTGATACACAAAGTACATCTGCCCAAGATAGGTGGTGATATCTTTTGGTTGGCTGTGCAGGAGGGAGGTGTTCTGGATATTTCACCTTACAACAGGCTTAATTTTGAGTGAGATGTTAGCCTTTTTTATGAATAGAATTGAGACGCCTCCCTCTGGCGGGGATCAGGGGCTAGATTCATCCCAGGGATATCTGTTTACTAGGATTTCACTGGTGCAATATCTATAAAACATTATAGAATTTTAATATATAGTAATGTATTAAGTCATTTTATTTCTTTTGGTTTACGCTTTGTCTATTAATGTGAATTGAACTTGAGGTCGGGCTCGCATATGTGCAGCTGCGGTTCCCAACAAGGGGTCCGGTGCATTCCTGTTCACCGGTTTAGGTGCAAATCAGGTCCTAATTTTTGCCTGAATTTGCACCTGAACTGGACCCAAACATGCACAGGAACTATTTGGAAGGCAGACGGCGGCCACCACAGGCCTATGGCAGCTGGCTCCATTAATAGCCGGTCACACTAGTTTGTCATGCCAATTATATGTGAACCCAGCCCAAGGCCCCTGTCACACTTGTGCGACTTCAAAGTCACATGATTTTACTGCGATTTTTGCCGCAATTTCAAGGAATGCCAGTGTAAGGGACTACTTTGAAGTCGGAAGGATTCAAAGTCGTACTAATATGAATGGTTGTCATTGGAAATCATGGGGGAACGACTTGTCATACTACTTTGCAGTCCCAAATCGTGGGACAAGTCGTATAAAAGTGTGAAAGGGGCCTAAATGATTTTATGCAGCTGTCAGGCAATCAGTGAACAGCTACTGGAATCATCCGGCACCTGTGACAGGTGATGGATGGGCTATTCAAGGAGTATTAAGATGGCCATACACCTATAGATTATCTGCAGATTTTCTATGGTTAGATGGAAAAAGTGCAACAGATTTCTCCATGTTCGCTAAACTGTGTGGATGGAGGAATCTCCCACTTTTTCCATCTAACCATAGAAAATCTGCAGATAATCTATAGGTGTATGGCCAGCTTTACTCTGGCTTTTCAGTGTTATGATTAAGCACAAATTTGCTTTTTTTGTCCTGTTCAGTGTTATTTGCATTTGAATATTATACAATAAATTGTGTATGAGGGCTTACAGTGGTGTGCAGCCATTCCTTTTGGATTAATTGAATTGCGGTAGCAGGCAGGGTGACTGGTCTTGTATCTGCTCCCTCATGTGGTTTTCTGCAGGCAGCCCTTAGAGGATAGAACCTGCTAGGACCCTCCCACTACCCTACTCTGTGTCCAGCACAGTGATGATGTTGCTGCTGCTTTTACAAGGGAATATCTAGGTTGTAACGGCATGTGTTGGGCACAAAGTGGATTTATAACTTTGGTGGTTATAGAGGAAAGTGTACAGGCAGTGAATAATACTGATTTTCTTGTTACAATGGCATCTGAAAGTGAGTGAGATATATTAAATAGCAAGTTAACATGTGGTCACTGAAGAAAATGTGTTGAAAGCAGAAAAAAAAAAAAATGGGCAAGCATAAGGATTTAAGCAATTTTAGCACAGGACAAATTGTAAATGGCTAGGCGACTGGGTCAGAGCAAATCCAAAGCTGCAGCTCTTGTGGGATGTTGCCAGTCTGTAGTGATCAGGACTTAACAAAAGTAGCCAGAGGAAAGAAAACTGGCGAACCGGGGACGGAGTCACGGGCAGCCAAGGCCCATTGGTAAACAGAGGAAGCAAAGATTGGCCATGTAGTCTGATCCAATAGAAGAACTACTGTAACTCAAATTGCCAAAAATGTAATGCTGGTTCCCAAAGAAAGGTATCAGGACACACATTGCATCACAGGTTCTTACATAGGGCCCTGCGTAACCGCAGAGTGGTCAGGGTGCCCATACTGACCGGTATCCACACCCAAAAGCACCTACAATGGGCATGTGAGCATCAGAACTGGACCATGGAGCAATGGAAGAAGGTGGCCTGGTCTGATGAATCACCTTTTCTTTTACATCATGTTGATGGTTGAGTGCATGTCTGTCACTTACCTGGGGAAGAGATGGCACCAGGATGCAGTATGGGAAGAAGGTAAGCCTGGGGAGGCAGGGTGATGCTTTGGGCAATGTTCTGATGGGGAACCCTGGGTCATGCCATTCATTGATGTTACTTTGAAGTCCACACCTGAACAGGTCAGGGCTATTTTGGCATCAAAAGGGGGACCTATTAAGTATTAGGGGGGTGGTAACAATGTAATGGCTGATCGATGTATTTTCATTAAAAGTTTTTCTGCACAGAGTTCAAGTTTATGGGCGGAGATTTCCCCAATCTCCAAAAGTCAAAAAGGAGCCAGACAACTTATTGACACAACTAAAGCCCAAATAGAATTTTTGGGTAAACTTACCCTTTAGTCAGATTCAGAAACATACATGCAAAGTACAACAGTCTATTGTCTGTACTGCCTGCAGCAGCTGAACAAATGTCAATGTTCATTTTCTAAAAACGGTCATCTGAAATCCTTATGGTTTTCCTTCCCCACTTCTTAGGAGTGAATTAGCATTTGACTATAGGCAAACTATTTCCTGTAAACATAAAAATACTAAATGTATATCACAGCTACCTTCTTTAGGCACTGTATGTAGGCAACAAAGAACAGCTCACATTCAACTAAAAGAAACTGGCAATCATTTTAAGGCCCTTCTACACTTACATTACCATGCTTCCGAGTCACTGCTAGTATATTTTAGCGAGGTCCACATGCCTTCCTCTCATTAAGACCACTTTCACACTGAGGCGTTTTTCAGGCGCTTTTGGGCTAAAAATAGCACATGTAAAGCGCCTGAAAAATGGCTCCCCTGCAGTCTCTGTGTTTAAAGTGTGTGTTAATACACAGCATTCTTGAAAACTTAGTGTGATTGCAAACTGCACGAATAGAAATATGTAAGCTACAGTGGGTATAGAAAAGAATCATCCCCCTTTAAAATAATAATTTATTTATTTTTTTGCTTTGTAGCCGAAATGAAGACAGACACAGTTTTTGTTTTATCCAGGTGTATTTACAACTTATACCATCCACGTCAGAAAAATATAAAATAAAATAAAAATTCATTCAAAAACAGACTCACTGAGTTGGAAAAAGTATCATCCCTCTTGTGTCAGTATTTTGTTGGACCACCTTTTGCTTTATTTACAGCCTTTAGTCTGTTGGAATATGTCTCTACTAGCTTTGCAATATTTGCCCACTTTTTGCAGAACTGCTCAAGTTCAGTTCTGCTGGTGACCGTTTGTGGACTGCAGTCTTCAAGTAATACCACAGATTTTTCAATGGGGTTTAAGTCTGGGCTCTGACTAGGCCATGCAAGAACATTCAACTTTTTCATCTTCAACCACTGTGCAGTTATTTTTGGGTGTGCTTTGGGTCATTGTCATGTTGGAAGGTAAACCTTCTTCCCCATTGACAACTTTCTTGCAGAGGGCAGCAGATTTTCTTTAAGAATTTGATGGTATTTTGTTCCATCCATTTTTCATTCTATCCTGACAAGAGCTCCAGTTCCTGCTGCAGAGAAACACCCCCATAACAGGATATTACCACCTCCATGCTTTACTGTAGGAATGGCGTTATTTGAAAGGCGAGCTGTATTGGATTTCCGCCAGACATATCGTTTGGAGTTGAGGCAATATAATTCAATTTTAGTCCCATCTGACCATGACCTTTTTCCATGCAGCCTCATAATCTTTAAGGTGAGTTTTGGCAAAGTTCAGTCATGACTACAGGTGGCCTTGCTTGAGTGGCTTTTTTTCTTGCAACCCTGCCATACAAGCCACATTTGTGGAGAACTTGTGATATTGTTGTCACATGCACACAATGACCACTCTTTGTCATAAATTCCTGAAACTGCTTTAGAGTTGCTGTAGGCCACTTGTTAGCCTCTGCGACCAGTTTCCTACTAGCTCTTTCATCCAGTTTGGAGCAACGCCTTGATCCAGGGAGGGTCTGTGTTGTACCAAATACCTTCCACTTCTTAATAATAGACTTTACTGTGCTTCTAGGCATTGATAAAACCTTTGACTTTGTTGTATCCATTTCCTGATATCTGCCTGTCCACAACTTTATCCCAAAGATCTTTTGACAGTGCCTTGCCACCCATAGTTAGTTGATTGCTTTAGTTGCACTAGAGGGACTGAAATGCTCCAGGAGAGCTCTTTTCATGCTGAGCAATTCAAAATAACCACATTTGATCACAGTTGAAAGTCAAATGACTCTGTATGCCATTAAGAAGGTGATTAGCTACATCTAATTACGTTTACAAGTCATTTTTAGGAGGGGGTGATCCTTTTTTTCAACTCTGATTCTGTTTTTGACCTTTTTTATTTTTATTTTTATTTATTTTTTAACATGTTGGTGTTAAGGCAGAAAACTGGAAGTAAAATTTCGTACGACAAATAATCAGCCAATTATCTGATCGTTAGTATAGTGCTTTCTAAAGCCGATTCCGACTTTTCGGACGACAAAACCTGAGGTTGCAGGCTAGAAAAATTTTCGTAAGTGAACACAGCGTCAAATTTTTATTTAGTAAAGTTTTCATCTGAAAAAAAAATTGTAAGAGCCAGACTACACATGCTCAGAAACGAAAGGCTACATTATAAAACAATTCAGCACATTACATCACTTCTGATTTGTATTCTGTCGTAAGAGAATTTTTGTACACGGAGTAACCTCTTCGTTTTCGATATGAGACTAGAATGCAACAAAAAACGGACGATTATTCATCTAATAATCTTGTCGTGTGTACCAGGCTTTATACATTTCATTAGGATGTTATAAGTTGCACTGAGTATATAAAACAAAAAAAACAGGGGGCGTCTTTATTTCAGGCTGCAAAGTAACAAAATGTGATTATTTTCTATACCCACTGCATAGAAGCTGAATTGATTTTGAAGATGCAAGCTGTCATCCTTAACCTTCACTATATAGCAAGTCAGTGAAATGAATGCATATAAAAAAATAAAAAAAAAGGTGTCCCAACACTTTACCGGGTGCATAATTACTCCAGTCAGAAACTCATTAGTTGTGAAAAGCAGAGGATGAAAAGTCCTGGAGATTGCAATTTAAAAGAAAGTCAAGAGTGGCAGCAGGAAATATGCTACAAAAAGTAAACCATCTGTGCGAGAAGCCTCAGATGTAAGCAGTTGTTCCCCAGTTCAAGAGCTGCATTCTTGTTCTGGGATAGTGATGTTGTTGGCAAGGTGAAAGGTTCAGTTTTACTACCCTGGAGTCGCACACAGCAGAGGAAAAAAATAATGGCAGATTATTTTTGAAGCTACTGACGCATCTTCATTTAGCATATATAGTAGAGCTGCACGATTAATCGTTAAAAAAATCCCGATTGCTATTCAACCCCCCCTCACAATCTTAAACACAGCATTTCCCCAGTTTATGTTAAACAAGTGCAGAGCTGTCAAAAGAAAAAGAAAAAGAAAAATGCAATAGTTTATCAACATCGATAAAGAGAAGCAATGCATCTCTCAGTCTGTAAATTAGGTCAGTTTAACCACTTTAAAAAAGAAAAAAAAAAAGTAAACCTTTTTCTGACACTTGTGTACAAGGTAAAAAAAATAATCTGTATTTTTTTTTCTAGAAAATTACTTAGAACCCCCAAAGATACCGTATTTATCAGCGTATAACACGCACCTTTTCCCCCTTAAAAAATTTTAAAGGGGAAAATAGTGTGTGTGTGTGATGCCGATATAGGCTGCCACAAAGGGGAAGGAGGGGACGAGCGATGCCGAAATAGAGCTGGATCTCCTGTGTAATCTTCTCGGCTCCCAGTCACGCTCAGTCGCACCCCCTGGACGGCTCCTAGCATGGATGTCCTGGCATTGGACCGGCGTTATGTCCATCATAGGATCCGGGCCAAGGGAGCGGGACTGGGTGTGACGCCGAGCCGAGTACACAGGAGATCCGGCTCTATTTCAGCAGCGATGGCAGCATATACTGTATAACGGCAAGGGTGCAGCCTGGGCATTGAGCAATTCTGCAGGTGGGCACAGATCAGGCTGCACTGAAGCTGCAGATGGGCACTAATCAGGCTGCATTGATGCTCACTGACCATTTTTTGCTTCAAAGTGGTTTATTAAAAAAATAAAAAAAAGTTTTTTTTCCCCCTGAAACTTCCCTCTTAAATTGGGGTGCATGTTATACGCCCATAAATACGCTGATATTTTTTTTTTTTATCAGAGACCCTAGAGAATAAAATGGAGATTGTTGTAATAATTTATGTCCCACTGTATTTGTGCAGCGGTCTTTCAAAAGCATTTTTTTTTTTTTGGAAAAAAAATACAATTAATTTGAAAAAAAATAAAAAAAAACACACCTACACAGTAAAGTTAGCCCAATTTTTTTGTATAATGTGAAAGATGATGTTACGCCACGAGAATCGTGATCTTTATTCTAAGCAAAAAAATTACGATTCTCATTTTATCCAGAATCGTGCAGCTCGAATGTATAGGTTTACATAAAATTAAAAAACACAAGCTGAACGGCAATAAACTTACTCATCCCCATCTGGACACATTCCTGTGGTTTCATCATATTTTGTACAATAAACATCTGGGCTATAGTTAAATGTCCCATCACGTCTTCGAATGGGTCGGCGACGCCGTTGATTTAAGAAATGCCAGTGAAAACAGGTAAAGGGTCTGTGCTGGGTACATTTGTGTTGTAAAAACAGTGGGCACTGCTCGGTCCGAAATTCCTTCAAATACCTGTGACAAGGAAAAAACAAAAAATGATAACTGCTAAAGAATTTGATGTTTTCAAATTCTTCAATTCAATGCCAGGTATAATAATAATGCTGTGCATAACTGTCACTAGGATAGGAATTCAATCATAATGACCAAACTTTCAATGAAATGACTACACCACACAGAATTGGTATTTGTTGATATGGCTTTTCCTGCACTTGAATATCCTTACCAGCCTTATGCTGGCCATACACGGTTAGGTAATTGTTCTAAAAAGCGGTCGATACACTCGATCGTTCGACTTTCAGAAAGTTAGTGGGCCAATTTTGTTGAAATGCCAAGTTTTATGGCAAAAAAAAAAAAAAAGTACCGCCATGTCGGATTTCTTGAGCCAGAACAAACGATTTTCAACTGCGAAAAAAGTTTGGTAAAAATCTACAGTGCAAGTAAAAATGCACCCCTGAATCGGGTAATCAATTGACTAAAAATGTACCATTTATGTTGTTATCGATTGATAATTTGATAATTAGGCAATTAACATATAATAATTATATAATAAAAAGTACAATTTGTGTGTTGGGCAGATCTTTTTACAGCAGCACAACGCATGGTAGGAAGTTATGTGTTGTGATGCACTATAAACGCATGTGCATTGGGGTCCTTCTTTAATTGAATGGCACCACAGCGTGCTTACAAACACGCTGGAGGAATCTGCATGATTTTGTGTATGGTCCTGCACTGTACAGATGTAAAGTGACTTCAAACATTGTGCAGGTGTATTTTTCAAGGTTAGGAGCCCATTCACCACAAAACACTTTAACGCAAGTAGGCAAATGCCTTAACGCACAAAGGGATCTAAATGGGCACCTAAAGTTTTCATAGTGAATTAAAGCTCCCGCTGTTTTCCAAATGAAGGTGGTTATATCTCCTTTCATTACTTTGCAGCTCACATCATCAGGAGATGTTATGACCCCCGTCTCTGAGATAAGGGGTTGTAAGTTGCAATTACTAATGTTCACCACCAATGTGCTGTAATCTCTTATGCCCACACACATCGGTTTACCTCAAATGCCCTTCAGTAATAAGTGCATGTGCTAACCTTTCATTCTTACAGCCAAGTAAAGAAAAGAGATGCTGCTAATAGACTGATAAGAGAATAAACAAAAGCTGGACTGAATTTATAATCGCTTTAAGGTGCAGTCACATAAAAACCACCACATAACAATATAATTAACACTCAAACATCAAGTGAGCTTTATTCACAGCAATGAATAACAGAGTTTATTATTATTATAGTCTATTATTATTACTAGACCTTGAGGTATGACATTTATCTAAAGCAATGAGGCCTCAAGAGAGTAGATGAGCAAACTGACTGGCCATTCGATTCCTAATATTTGCCCAGCCAATCATCCTTCACAAAATGCATATGGTAAATCTGCAAGAACATGCTCAGGAAAATTGAAAAATCTGATGTGATCTACCTGTGCATCAAATCATTGGTCTCCAGCAAACAATGTAAAACTTGTATTGTAGCTGGAAACTACAATTCTAAAGTAGACAAATATTTAAGGCGATAGTAAATATTAATTTTTTTTTTTTTTTTTTAATAATGAACATGTTATACTTACCTGCTCTGTGCAATGGTTTAGCAGCCCTGAGCTTCCTCTTCTGGGTTCCTCCACCAGCACCACTCTGCTGCTCCTCTTCAGTGTCTGCCTTCACAGCAAGTGCTTGCTATTGGGGCAGACGTGAGGGCTCACTCCCCCATAGACACACATGCACTGCTGCGCATTCCCATTCTCTGCTCATTGGCTTTGACTGAAAGCAGCAGGAGCCAATGGTTCCCACTGCAGTCTTTGAGCTTATGAGGAGAGAGAGAGGGAGAGAAATGCTGCTGCTCTCGGGCACAGCATTGGATCGATATCGGGTAAGTATTTAGGGGGGCTGGAGGGAGTTTTTTTTTAACCTTAGCCTCGCTTCAAACTAGATGTGTCCCACACAGCATCAATGTGAACCTGGGCCTAAAGTGTTTGTAACCCTCAGAAATAAAATAAAAACAAAGCATATCCCTCTATATTGTGTACTTGTCTCTAACACACAATGGGGGTCATTTACAAAACGCAAATCCACTTTGCACTGCAAGTGCACTTGGAATTGCAGTCGCTGTAAATCCGAGGGGGACATGCAAGGAAAATAAAAAAAACAGCATTTTAGCTTGCACATGATTGGATGATAAAATCAGCAGAGCTTCCCCTCAGATTTACAGCGACTGCACTTTCAAGTGCACTTGTAGTGCAAAGTGGATTTGCCTTTTCGTAAATAACCCCCTAAGCGTCATTTCTGTCTGCTGCCTTGTTCCTCTGCTATCAGCACACGAGTCACTTCTGACAAACTTTCCTGACACCAAGAGAAAAAAAAAAAGGTGACAGGGGAGTGAGTACCAGAAGATTGGGAGCCTCAGCTCTGTTTCTGTGTGCTGTGTGGAGGTCCCCTTTCCTCCAAACAGCCCTCTTCACTGAGCTCTGTAGAGTGTAATTTCAGCTCTCCACCCCCAAGCCGTGCGGCTTCACTTCCTGGTTCCCTACTGCGCATGGGCGAGTTGCGCTGCGCATCCTCACTGGTCCCTGCTGTCTTCTGGGACCTGTGTGTCTCCCAAAAGACAGCGGGGGGGAGGAAAGAGTAGGCATCGGAAGTGGCGTTAGTCACCGCGATCACTGCAGTGATCTATGCCAGAAAGTGGGAGCAAATACCTGTATTAGACAGGTATCTGCTCCCTGCTCCGCCCTGAAAAGGTGCCAAAATGTGATGTGGAGATGCCAAAATGTGGAAGTTCCATTTTTGGGTGGAACTCCACTTTAAGCTATCAAATGGTCGGTGTCGTAACTGAACCATGAGCTTAAAATCCCATGAGAATACATTTCAGCTCACTGCAAAAGCGCATTCTCACAGGATTTTTGAGCACCCAACTATCCCAGGAGGCAGCGGTGAGGCACGGTGGCATTCCTTGTGCCTCCCAGAAGCATTTTAGGCTAGGATTGAGGCAAGTAGTTGCTTGCAAGTGATCCATTTGTTTACAAATAGCTTTTTAAAGCCACTTACATTGATGGGGAGCAGGGGGCTTGCACAAAAGCGGACCACCTGTTTGGCATATACATTTTGCCTTAAAAAGAACTTTAGCCATTTTCCCCCTGCAAGGGGTAAAGCAGAAATTCACTAAACTTACCTCCTCTCCCAAAGACTGCAAAGGGGTCCATAGCTGGCATCTTCTCCATGGCTCATGCCAGGTGCAGGTCTTTGGGCATCTTCACTGGTTGGCGCAGAATGTGCCATGAGAATGGTCAGTCATTACGGCACACAGGGGCCATGTGCAGCTCAGTTTACATGCCACATAAGACTTCAAGCAGGCAGGTAGGTGTATTTTATTGCACAGAGACATTGTATGTCTCTTTTGCGATAATTGGCCTGCCTGCTCGCAAGTTTTAGTAAAATGCCTTCAGTTCCACTTTAATTTTACTTTTAACCCCCTCCTACCTTTTTCAAGTAACATACTCACATGCTCAGTAAATCCTGGTGTGATCCACTGCAGAATTCTGAGTCCCATGCTGCCATCTTCTTTCCTTACATCATCGGGGTCTGGCTGTCTTTTCCAGGTTCTTGCAGCCAGCCCCCTCCCCAAGCTACCCCTTCAGCTACTGTATGGACGCCAATGTCTCCTGGTTCCTCCAGGCTCCTGGAGCAGGGCTGACATCATCCTCGCCTAGGCAAGAATGGAGGCAGAGAGGGGAAAAAAAAGAAGAAAAAATATGCTGGATTTAGACCTTGTTCACATGGCCAATTACTTGCGTGCACTGTGCAGGGCCATGCTTTGCTGACACGAAGCTGCACAGGTGTTGTCTACTGGGACATGTGGCTGCATAGACACAACCACTGTGTACCAATGTGACATCCATGTGGGTGCAGGTGTACAGCCCCGAACACAACCAGTGAAAGTTCAGGGACACGCACCCACACAGAAGTCACATTGGGATACAAAAGCTGTGTCTGTGCAGCCGTGTGCCCTAATAGACATCTATGGGACTGTCGGCACAGGAAAGCATGCAAAACCTGTGCATCCCCATGTCAGCAAAACATATCCCTGCACAGGGCATGCAAGTAATCAGCCATGTGAATGAGACCTTATATGTTTGCTGAGTGGGGAGGAGCGATGCATGCAGCAGAGTAGTTATTTTGCTGTTAGGGGTCCTACAGAGAGTTGTACAATGAGTATCTCTGTGCTTGGGAGTGACAGGTGATTGTATATGGTCACCAGTACAGATCAGTGACACTGGAAACCGCACAGCCAAGTGTTTGTGTGTGTACAGGGATGGATGTACACCTGTGTGTCTGAATACAGGCCACTCCGTCCCTGTACACATGTAAACAGATGTACACTTTCTGGCATCCCTGATCGGTACAGACAGCTCTCATTTTACATGCTGTACAGCCCTCCAAAACCATGTGAACCAGCCCCTAATGTATGTTAGAATCTGTTCACATCACCGCGTTGTAAAACACAGGTTGCGTTTTTTTTATTATGTTAAAATTCAATGCAATGTTTGATTTACATGCGTTTTCCTCCCAGATCACCTGGAAAACTAGCCGTGAGAAAAAAAAAAAAATAAATAAATAAATAAATAAATAAACCTTATAAAAAGTGTACTGTGTTTTTTCTGCACTATCATGGACTATAATGGAAGGTGCGATTGGCACAAAATACACTGATTGATGCAGCAAGCAGACCTTTTCAAAAGCGCAGCACACTGTACAAGGCCCTGTTCACACTTATGCGCTTTTTTAGAAACACCCCTCTCAAGTTCAACAAAAGCGCATGCAAAATTGTCCCCTTTAAAGCAGTTACATTTATTTTTTTCCTAAAATAAAAAAACATGTTATGCTTACCTGCTCTGTGCAATGGCCAGTGCTCCCTGCTCCTCCTCCTCTCTGAGTGCCTGCTCCCAAGCTGGGCTGTGTGTGTCCAAAGATTGACACAGCATCGCTTGGTCCTGCCCTCCCTCACAGAATCAGACTAACAGCAGCAGCCAGTGGCTCCCGCTGCTATCCTTCTGTTCTATGAAACTCGGGACAGACAACTGCACTGCTGCATACAGGACAGCCCTGGGTTGAGAATAGACTCCGGTGTTTAAAGCGGTTTCAGCCTTAAATTTTTTTTTTTTTAAAGTCAGCAACTAAAAAAAAAAAAAAAAAAGTAGCTGCTGACTTTTAATAAGTACACTTACCGTATATACTCGAGTATAAGCCGACCCGAATATAAGCCGAGGCACCTAATTTTACCACAAACAACTGGGAAAACGTATTGACTCGAGTATAAGCCTAGGGTGAGAAATGTGCAGCTACTGTAAGTGGAAAAGAGGATCAACAATGCCCATTTGCAGCCCTACTGTGCCCATTTGCAGCCATAGGTCCCCCAAACTTCAAGCTTGGTAGTTAAGGGTTCCACAATGCCCCCTAGCTGCAGCCAAAATGTGGGGTCTCTGGACCCAAAGGGTCCCAAAATGACATTGCTGCAGATGAACACAGTTGACCGACTTTGGGGCCCTGTATCTTTGGATACGTTGTAGTGCTAGTTCCACTGGGTTTGAATACCAAATTTGAAGTTCCTAGCACCAAGTGGCCCTGAGATACGGGGCCCCAAAGTCGGGTCGAAATTTTTTTTTTTTTTTGCTGCAGAAAATTGCTTGACTCGAGTATAAGGCGAGGGGGGCACTTTTAGCACAAAAAAATGTGCTGAAAAACTCAGGTTATACTCAAGTATATACGGTACCTTTCCAGGGCGCCCGAGATGTCGGTCACCGAGGCCGACATGTCCCTCTGCTCTCAGGTCCCATCGCCGCCATCCTAACTAAGGGAAACAGGCAGTGGAGCCTTGCGGCTTCACTGCCCGTTTCCTACTGCGCACACGCGAGTCGGGCGGTGCTTTGTGAATGGGACGCGATGTGTTAGTGAACACACAGTTCCTAGAACACAGCGCACCCCATTACCCAGAAGACAACGTGGAGGAGGAGAGAGGACCGAAGATCACCACGGAGTAGGAAGGAGGCAGATTAGGAAAACTGCCTAGCAACAGGGATTTCTGGTAAGGTAAAAAAAATAAAAATGTTTTAATTTTAAGAATATTAATGCTCTTTTTTTTTTTTAGGGTGGCCCTCCACTTTAAGGGGAGCTGATATTAAAAAGGTTTTTTTTATCTTAATGCAGAGACTGCATAAAAAAATAAAAATAAATAAAAAAATGCATTTAGAACCACTTTGTCTAACTGTTCACATCATTGCACTGCGTTAAAAAAGAAGAAAAAATAAATAAATAAATAAAATAAAAAAAGAAGGGCTGCATACTGCACTTATGGTGCCCCCATTGCAAAAATGCACCGACACCACGCCTTCCATTGAAAGTCTATAGGATTGCACCACGGTGCGTTGGAGTCATATGTCAATTTTTTCTCAGGTGACCAGGGATAAAAATGCATTGAAAACGCATGCAAATGCATTGTGTTAAGGCTGCATTCACACCGGAGTGATCTGTAGCTTGATGCTACAAAATGCTCAAAGATAAATCAATCAATTACTCACTTATAGTGCTTGTTCACACCTAAACTTAAAAACACTTGTAACTCAATGCCCGTGGAGCGGGAGTTTTTTTTGTTGCTCACATCATGCAGTCTGCAACATTTTGGATCCCATAGAACTACACTGGTGTGCCCAAAGAACAGGTTTATGCGTGTCCACACAGCAACAAGTGATGTCACAGAAGATACTGTTCTCTATAATCGAAGACAAAAAGTGGTTGTAAACCCTTACATATTCCCAGTGAAGTGACTGGCTGCAGGTGTTATACAGAGATGAAACAAATCCGACTACAAAATTTGTACCCATTTAAATTCCCTACATCCCTTCAAAGTGCAGAATTTATAAAGATTGTTTGAGCTGTCAGAAAACAGGGGGTTGAGATCAAAAGTTACTCTGCAGAGCTCAGTGAGAAGAGCTGATTGGAGAAAAGGGACACACCCCTCTTCACATGAACAGAGCTGAGGCTGTCAATCACAGGCTGTGTGCTTGAGATCCTTCCCGTCACCATTTTTCTCTTGGGTATCAGGAAAACTTGTCAGAAGTGATGATTCATGCTGATAGCGGAGGAACGGGGCAACAAACAGAAATGACCCTTAGTGCTCTTAATTGAGACAAGTACACACTATAGAGGGATATGCTTTGTTCATATTTCATGTCTGAGAATCAAATGCTGTAACAAAATGTGCAAAACCAAGACGCTCAGGTGTGAATGCAGCCAAAATGTTAATGTGATGTGATAAAAACGCAATATCAGTTTTTGAAAAATGCATACTGTGATTTTAAAGTGGTTGTAAAACCCAGATATGAAATATTCATAGCTATAGTGTGTACTTATCTCAATTAAGAGCACTAAGTAATTTCTGTCTGCTGCCCCGTTCCTCTGGCATCAGAATTAATCACTTCTGACCAGTTTTCCTGACACCAAGAGAAGAAAGGTGACAGGGAGGGACCTCCACCAGATTGACCGCCTCAGCTCTGTTCCTGTGAGCTGTGCGAAGAGGGGGGGGGGTGTCTCTTCCCTCCAATCAGCTCTCAGACCTCTCCTCACTGAGCTCTGCAGAGTGTAAATTCAGCTGTCAAGCTTTATAAATTCTGACTTAGAAGGCTGTAGAGAGAGGGCTGCAGATAAATAGGTATAAGCCATGTAGGAGAATTTGTTTAATCTCGGTTTATCAACTGAGGCCAATCTCTTCACTGGGTATATGTAAAGGTTTACAATCCCTTTAGGTTCACTAGAGTTAATGGGCATTAAAGCGGAGCGCTACCCAAAAAGGTGTCTGCTTGTCTGCTTTCCCCTCTGCCACATTTGGCACCTTTTGAGAGGGGAGGGGGGGGGGGGCGCAGGTACCCGGTTTTGACAATTTCGGCCCCCTCCTCCCTTTTTTTCGTATGAATTCTGTATTAATTAAATGAAAATCATCTGATCTGGCATCATACGTGAAAAATTCTCGTTTGTCCTATCGGATAATATCAGATGAACTGTGGTGATCAGCTCTCAAAAGCTGTGTACCGAGAATCAAACTATCCTACAAACGATTGGAAAGCGCCATATTTCGTCCGATTTTCTCATCCTATGTACCAGGCATTAGGCTCCATTCACACACACAGCGTTTCCAGAACATGTAAAACAAAAAAAACGCATTTGTCACCCGTTTTGGAAACTCGTTGCAAACGCAAATGACACTTGCGGAGCCGTTGATTGTTCATGGTACCCCAAGCGCGGTTATCAAATGTGCGCTGAAAAAAAAAAAAAAAAAAGAAAAAGTTACGCTCCACATCCGGAAAAGGTTCTGGATCATCTTTGTTGTGTGTGGGGCAGCCTATTCAAGTGAATAGAGTGGCCGATGTGCAACGCGCAAAACGCGTTCCCACCACGCAAAGATGTGAAACGTGGCAGTAATTATTTTATGTCCGCTTTGTGCGCGATTCAGCACACAGGTGTGAACGGGGTCTTGCCATACTCTGGTGGAGGTGAGGTGACCCCATAGGGGTATTGTAGGGGGTCACTGTGAGAAGTTGCACCCATAGAGAAGTATAGGGATGGAGTGGATCTGGGGGGTGCAGCTATAGGAAGAATAGTGGGGGGATACACCTCGCCACCCACCCGGGGTGAGGAGGAGGAGGCGGGAAGGAGACATGAGGGACCAGCGGCCTTTTATTTACATGGAGAAGAGGAGGAGGAGGCTGAGTGTCCAGGAATGAGCCGCCGCCGCTCGCAGCTCTATTCTCCAACACGTCTTGCGCTAAGCTGAGGCGCCGCTCCGCTGTGTGATGGGGAGAGTTACGCCACGACACTGACGTAACGGCTACACACACACACAGACAACGAGCGGGAGGAGCAGCGGGGAGCCGCCGCCTGCACACGGACAGAGAACGGACACCACACCAGCCGTGGCGCCATTTCCCCGTTAAGCTATCATTGTATTTTGCTGCAAAAAAAATAAAAAATAAACAAATAAAAAAAAAAAAAGCTGCAATAGCTGCTGAGGATAAGCCGACCCGCCCGCCCCGTGCCGCACACTTACGTGTAGTGAGTCGGTTTCTCGGTCTGCGGTGACCCGCTCAGCGCCGTTTTCGAAACCGACGGCATTTTCAGTCAAAACAAACATCTACGCATGCGCGGACATCCAGGAGCCAAGCGCTCACTCCCCCCGCCCCCTAAAACACACCCCCTCCGTCTGACAGAAGTGTCTCGGCCACGCCCCCTCTTTCTCAGTGACAGCTGCTAGCCAGCCCCGCCTTATTCTGATAGCCCGCCCCTCGGAAAAATCCCCCTATGACAGCATTCTCTAGGACACGCCTCCGCATGGAATGCTCCGCCCCCAGACGTCTGTGTTAGCTCGGAATGTAGAGATCGGATAGGCTGTTCGGGTCCGGAGATGTGCGGCTGGAAGGCTCTGATCTCTCTATACATTTCCTACATAGGTCACTGATCATCGATTGGATCGGATTCACGTGTGCTTTTCTTATTTATTTGTCTTCAACAATGAAAGCCACCTCAACCCGACCCCCTTCACTAATGAGGTGGGCGTGTTATGTAGGCCCCGCCTTTGGTCACAAGCCACGCCCCTTGCTCTCTGCATCCTACGTCTCCATGTCCCCCATAAAACAGCTTTTCATCCCTCACTTTACAGCCTGATTGTGATTACAGCTAGTGAGCGCACAGCCGACACTTTCCCGATCCAGGCACTTCAGCCATAGAAGACGTGCTCCCAGTCCTTTGTTATGTGGCACGCCCCCTTCTTGTTATGGATCACGCCCATTTTACTATTAAAAGACACACCCCCTGCAGTATTAAAGGGGACCAGCATAAGGAGTGTAATAGACTGTTCCTGAAAATGCCGAATTCCTGGCTGTCCTGCTGATCCTCTGACAGCCATACTTCACAACCACTGGCCTGAAAGATCAAACATTCTGGCTTAGTGGAATTATAGCTTCATCCTAACTACTCTTAAAATTGCTCCCTCCCATGCTGAGTAAGAAAGATCTGTATACTTACCTATTTTCAGGCAGCTCTGGAGATCACGTGATCTCCCCTTTGCCAGCCAGTACCTGCTGCAGGGGAGAGGAGAGAGCACTCGACAACAGATAGTAAAGCCTGGAGTGGTGACATCGCCCATAGTCTTTGCTTTGTTGGGCTCCCTCTTCTCCCCTGCAGCCACCGCTGATTGACAAAGGGGAGCGGGGTCACGTGACTGGACCGCAGCGGCCTGAAAATTGGTAAGTATATACATCTTTGTTATGTGTGTTAGTCTAGGACAGTGTTAGGAGGGGGGAGGAAGCAGTTTTAGGAGTAGTTAGGATGAAGCTAGAATCCCATTAGTCCCACTCCAGACGGGGAAAAAAAAAAACTCTTGCGTGCCCCCCACTTTAGCAAGGGCTAAAGGGGATGAAGAATATGCTGTAATATTTACCTTTTTACTGGTTCCAATAGGTTCCCTTCATCTGTGCTGCTGGTCCCCCGAGGCCTCTTCTCTAAGGTGCTGCAGCTGGCAGTTGCACAGTGATGTCATTAAGTACAATGCAGGACCAAAAGTCCTACAATGTATGCTAGGATGGCAAGGGTCCACCCAGAACCCAGAGCATCAGAGAGAAGGGGCGAGTGCCGGGGCCTCCTAGAGGTATCACAGTTTATTTCTCTACCCCTAGACTTAAAGTGGAATTCCACTAATACATCTAAATAGTCTTAAAGTGTTTGTTACCCTAAACAAATGTTATACAGCACAGAGCTTGTTCTGTGTAATTTGGCCCCCTGTGTAACCTAAAATACCTGGCTGATCCTGCCAGGCTATGCCCCCCCTCCCCCTTTGTAAAGTGACCATGGTTGACACTCTGGTCAGTTTACTTGCCTCCGTCACCCGCAGCTCTCCTCTGTCCTCTTCCCCTCCCCGACTACATCTCCTCATAGCCAGCGGCTGGCTATGGTAGTCCTGCAGAAGAAGAGGAACCAAGATCGCTGCCAGGGACCCCAGAAGAGGAGGATTGGGGCCGCCTTGGGCAATACCACTGAACAGAGCAGGTAAGTATAACATGTTTGTTATTTTAATAATAAAAAAAAAAAATGTGAGCCTTGAAAATAAAAGATTCTGGTTGCTTCAGCCTTAGTACATTCCTGTCACTCGGCTTTCACACATGAAATTCCATTCATTTCGGGTTTACATTCATTTCCAGTTGCTCTAGGTTAGTATTGCAGCCACAGACAGCTAACATATTCAAAAGGAGGTCGGCGGCAGCAGCCTATTTCAGCCTGGGTCTCCTTTAAATACCACCCCCTCCTGGATGAGGTATTCACCACCCCCCTATGACTGTGACAAGTACCACGCCCCCTGTTGTACCACGCCCCCTGTTGTACCACACCCCCTGTTATTGTTACATACCACACCTCCTCTCTCTGCTGCTGTTGCTTGCGGTCGTCTCTAATATTGACCTGATTCCTCTGCTGTAGATATCTTCACTATGTGAAAAGAACACATCTGATGCCCGACTACACACAATACAATGTGAGCATTAGAGGCCTTCTAATAATCAGCCAGTAATTGAGCAGAAGGTGAGAATGCGGGTTATGTCATGTGCTAAAAATAGCTACAAGAAGTCTTAAAAAATCAATTTCAGCGTGATGTCTGAGTTTATTTTATCACACTGCTTGAATATTGTTGCACACATCAGACAAAGAGGTCATCATGAAGGTGGGGCATGGGTCGAATTTCGAAAGAATTTTCTTTTTCGAAAATCTTATCTAAGAATTTTCGTTTGAATTTTCGTTTGAATTTCGCACCATTAGTGGGCTGCAGCAACAGCCGATTTTCGTGCGGCCATCACATTTGAGTAATTGGGCATGTTGGAATTTTTTTGAAAAGACAAACGATTGTCTAATCAATGATGGGAGAATCGTACAGGAAATGTAATCAAAAAAGAAATGCGCATTTGCAAGAAAAGAAGATACCTGGAAAGAAAAAAAGATTCCCAGCCACGAAAATTATTTTCTGTAACAACATGAGGTGAAATTGAAGGCTTTGTTGGTCGAATTTCGAAATCAATTGTGGCACCATCGGATCAAAAAACGCATGAAATTTCTGATTTTCAAAATTCGACCATGTATGGAGGCTGGTCATAGATTATACAATTTTATTTCCTTTAACCAGTTGAAAGAAAGAAAAACGCTCAATTTCCACATCAAAACAGTCATTGTTGATGGGGAATCCCTCCCACTGCGCTATTGTATTCTGACAGTGGGAGGTTTCCCCGCCGTCAGAACTCAATGATCACTGCTGGCAACTATAAACGGCGGCAGTAATCGCATGGAAGACGACCCTACAGGTTGGTTATATTGAAGTTGATTGATGGATCGACTTCAGTACAACCAGCCTGCCCATATATGGGTCAAAATTTGCTCGGTTCAGCAAGATCACTTTAACTGCCCAACTGTCCTTCATGGTTTATGACACTAAAGGCTCATATACACTATAAGAAAACTGGACAAACATTTTTGTCCGATTTTCGTATAGGTTGTACACAGCTTTTGACAGCCGATTCCAACTTCTCGTACGGAAATTCCCAAAGGGGCAAACTCCAAAATGTTTCTGGTCAGGGAACAGAACGAATGATTTTTGTTTAATCTGTACCGTTTTTGTATGATTTTTGTACAAGAAGAATCAGAAAAGAAAGACTGCGCATGATCAAAAACAATAAACAACAACAAAAAAAAGCCATTTTTTCATGCGAGAATTTTCGTACAAATTTTCGTTCATCGGGTCGGATTTGCTGTGAAACAACAAGGAAAATCGGATGATCTTTCGCCTGATTTTCTTATAGTGTGTACCCCATATTAGGCTCCATTCACATTAGCGTGTCTCCAAAGTCACACGATTTCCAGTGTGACTTTGATGAGACTTTGATCTCACTTTACATTCTCTGGACCAAAGTCGCATCGAAATTCGCACCAAAGTAGTGTAGGCACCTTTTCTAAGTCGCACCAATTTGAACGTGTGCCATTGAAAAGAGTGGGCTGCAACTTGTCATGCGACTTTGATGTCCAAAGTCGCATGACAAGTCACTCAAGAGTGAATGGAGCCCATTCATCCAATGAAGGGCAGACTGGTGCTTCCCAGGTCTATCGCTTGGCTCAGCTGACTGACAGCAGACAAAGAATGGCCACACTAAAATGACTATAGCCGCAGCCATGGGCGTCCGCAGATAGGAGCAAGGGGGGCAAGTGCCCCCCCCTGGAATCAGGGATTGGATCAGGAGTGATGACCTCCATCACCCCTCTCTGTCACCCCCTCTCTCTCTCTCTCTCTCTCTCTCTCACCCCTCTCTTTTCACCCCCCTCTGTCTCTGTCACACTCCTCTCTCTCTGTCACCCCTTCTGTTTCTTTCTGTCACCCCCTCTCTCTCATCCCCTTTCTCTCAGTCACCCCCTCTGTCTCTTTCTGTCAGCCCCCCTGTCTCTGTCTGTCACCCACCACATGTATGCAGTTTCTGACAGTCTCTTGTGCCATGTCCGCAGTCTCTTGAGCCATGTATGCAGTTTCTGACAGTCTCTTGGGCCATGTATGCAGTCTCTGGTCATCTCTTGTGCCATGTCCACAGTCTCTAACAGTCTCTTGGGCCATGTCCGCAGTCTCTGACAGTCTCTTGGGCCATGTATGCAGTCTCTGACAGTCTCTTGGGCAATGTCCGCAGTCTCTGACAGTCTCTTGGACCATGTCCGCAGTCTCTGACAGTCTCTTGGACCATGTCCGCATTCTCTGACAGTCTCTTGGACCATGTCCACAGTCTCTGACAGTCTCTTGGACCAAGTCCGCAGTCTCTGACAGTGTCTTGGACCATGTCCGCAGTCTCTGACAGTCTCTTGGACCATGTCCGCAGTCTCTGACAGTCTCTTGGACCATGTCCGCAGTCTCTGGCAGTCTCTTGTGCCATGTCTGCAGTCTCTGACCATCACCTATACTACGTCTGCAGTCTCTGACCGTGATAATGTGATAATGACATTGTTGAAATGGTCAGAGCATTGGTGACCTTAAAATGATGCCCCCCCCTGAAAAAAGTTCTGCGGATGCCCATGGCCGCAGCTGCTGGCTGCTTCTGCAGTTGTCTGTCAGATCTTACATAGTACAGGCATAAAAGTCCAGAGAGGTACTAGGGCAGGCGGCCTTGATTAGACAGAAATCCCATATTCCATTCCGCCTTATTCTGTGCACTGTTATGTTTTTTTTAATCCACACCACCCTGTTCTGTATGTAGGCAGGTTGAAAATGCATACAGTTAGCCAGCAGCCGGCCCAGGTTGGGAAAGGGTTAAATATTTTTAGCTCCGTTCCCAGGCTTTTGGTTCTAGCCGGCCCACTTGTGCTATAAAAAGAGGGACAGCTAGAATCCCGGGAACGGAGAACGCGTGTACCAGTGGGTCAGAGAGTTTGGCTAGGTTCACACTTATGCGAATTTGATGCAGGTTTCTGGAGAACGGGCGCAGATGACCCCACTCCAACATGTACACTGTACACTGCTCTGTAAATTCGAATTCCACATGTCCTCATTCTGTGCACTATGATGTAAAGTACATTCCCTATTCCACCCCACCCGAGTCTGAGTCACCTCATTCTGTACACATTGCCATACATTCCCTATTCCACATTACTTCATTCTGTGCACTGTGCTGTACATTCCCTATTTCACATCACCTCTTTCTGTAGACTGTGCTGTACATTCTCTATTCCACATCAACCCATGCTGTACATTCCCTTTCCGACATCATCTCATTCTGTACACTGTGCCATGCATTCCCTATTCCAACACCACCTGAGCCTGTGCACTGTGCTGTTCATTCCCAATTTCACTGCACTTCATTCTATAGATTGTTCTGTACATTTCCTATTTCACATCACTTCATTCTGTCCACTGCTCTGCACATTCCCCTATTCCATATTTCATCATTGTATGCACTGCTCTGTACTTTCCACACAACACCACGTATATTCCACACCACTTCATTCTGTACAGTGGTCAGTATATTCCATATATCATATACTGTATATGTAGCACCCTCTACATAGTGTAGGTGCTAGAGTGAGATTTTTCTGTAGTGCAGGTAAATTTAAGCAGGCTTAGCCAAAAGCTAGGCCTGTTTGTTTTGATCTGTGTGCTGGGAGTGGCCTAGAGTAAGCTGGTGACTCACAGCTAGTTTCACATTTCAGTCAGCTCCCTTCTACTTCTAGAGGCTTCAAGAAGGAACGTGGAGAAGAAAGGTAGAGCTGTATGGGCCGTTCTACTGTAAGGAGCCCTGACCAATCCCCAACCTAGATTGGCAGGGGGCAGGCCTCCTTAAATACCCAGGGTGAGCCCAGCTGGGAAGGAGTTGTTCGGGTGGAAGAACTGGAGATGGAGTATTAGGCTGTCGGGGCCTTTGAGGAAGCCCCCTACTCTGGGGGGGGGAGTGACCTTGGGCCAGGGGGCTCGGAGCTGAACAGGAACCCCACACAACCCAAGGGGTGTCCTGAACAGGAGCAGGAGAGGACAGCGGGGAAATACTGCCGGGCAAGTCTCCAGGAGGGATCCATCTGGTGTCGGTGAGTGACAGGCACAGTCGGGAGAGCTAGGAGAGGCATGCCGGAGTGGACTGGAAATGTGCAGTCTGAGATGGTGATGTTACTGGCAGTGAAGTCGGGCCACTGCCACTGGCAGTGTCTGCAAAGGGCTGACTGGGATGACAGAGGGCAGCTAGCACCAGAACTTTCTTTGCTACACCATAGGGGCCCGTGGTCTGTGCCTGTAATAAGGTACTTTGCAAAGTCCTGGCTGAAACCAGAGTCAGGTCTAACCATGTGCCAGCTGCGCCTGAAGAATTGTGCTGGAGGGAGAAGGCAAGCAAGTGTTGTGCAGTGTGTTGTATCTAAATTCTCCCAAACCATACAAGATACTTTTTCCTGGGCATCCCATGAATTCCGCAACCCTATCCATGTTCTAATCCATGGACTTGTTCATTGTCTTGGAGTGTCTGGAAGGGTGACAGGTGGGCCACAATCACTCAGCAGCCCCTACGGGGTACCGCTATATATATATATATATATATATATATATATATATATATATATATATATATATATAATTTTTTTATTTATTTTTTGTTTTCTGACAGAATGAGGCTGTCACTATGGAAAGGGATGGAATAGGGAGTTTGCATGTCAGGTGACTGTAAGGCTACAGAGCAGTTATTTTGAGAGGCGAAATCTGCTCTGGCAGCTTTCTCCGGGTTTTGCTAGTTCCGGATGGGACTCTGTAGTTTGGAGATTCCTAAGTTTTGGGTGGGATGGGATCTCCAACCCTGTGTCCGGATCTTGTGGATAGCCAGCAGGTTGTATGCCCAGGTGCACACAGCCCATATAAGGAGGGACTGGTGAGAGCAGTGGGGGAAGGAAGGTGGAGTGTGAGCAGCTTTACTGCTGTATGAAGACAGAGCTGTGTCTGGAAAGCTTTCTGCCCTGTGGGAGACTGCAGTCCGTGTTAGGGGGATTCTTTACCCAGGCACAGTAGCGGCTGGTGAAGTTTTAGGATGGGGGGGTGCAAGACCCCACCCCCTCCATGTTTGGCCCATCCCACTTCTCATAAGCCACACCCTTATATAATTTTACCCACTCTGTCCCCTGTATTCCACTTGCTTCCACTCATAGTGTCAGGAGTATACAGCTCAGCATCACAGCACACAGTATATAGCCTCTGCTCTGCATATCATATACCAGGCTGTAAATTATACACAGGGCTCTGCACATCATATACCAGGCTGCACATTATACACCGGGCTCTGCACATCATCTACCAGGCTGCACATTATACACCGGGCTCTGCACATCATATACCAGGCTGCACATTATACACAGGGCTCTGCACATCATGTACCAGGCTCTGCACATCATATACCAGGCTGCACATTATACACCTTGGGCTCTGCACATCATATACCAGGCTGCACATTATACACTAGGGATGAGCCGAACACCCCCCCCGTTCGGCTCGCACCAGAACCCGCGAACGGACCTAAAGTCCGTGCGAGCTTTAGAACCCTATTAGTTATAATGGATGCGAACGTTCGAAATTAAAAGTGCTCATTTTAAAGGCTAATATGCATGTTAATGTCATAAAAAGTGTTTGGGGACCCGGGTCCTGCCCCAGGGGACATGTATCAATGCAAATTTTTTTTTTAAAAACGGCCGTTTTTTCAGGAGCAGTGATTTTAATAATGCTTAAATTGAAACAATAAAAGTGTAATATTCCTTTAAATTTCGTACCTGGGGGGTGTCTATAGTATGCCTGTAAAGGGGCGCATGTTTCCCGTGTTTAGAACTGTCTCTGCGCAAAGTGTCATTTTTGAAAGTAAAAAAGCTATTTAAAATCACTCGGGGCTAATGTTAATTCACGGCTCCCGTAACACAGAGAACAGTGATTCATTGAAACTCATTCATAAAAAAAAGTCATTGATAAAAAATGAAAAAAAAAAAAAAAGCGTAGGGGTCCCCCCAAATTCAATAACCAGGCCCTTCAGGTCTGGGATGGATAATTAAGGGGAACCCCAGCCAAAAAAAAAAAAAAAAATGGCGTAGGGTCCCCCTCAAAATCCATACCAGACCCTTGAGGTCTGGTATGGATTTTAAGGGGAACCCTAGCCAAAAAAAATGGCGTGGGGTCCCCCTCAAAATCCATACCAGACCCTTATCCGAGCACGCAACCTGGCAGGCCGCAGGAAAAGAGGGGGGGACGAGAGCGGCCCCCCCTCTCGCCTGAACCGTACCAGGCCACATGCCCTCAACATTGGGAGGATGCTTTGGGGGTCTAAGACCCCTAAAGCACCTTGTCCCCATGTTGATGAGGACAAGGGCCTCTTCCCCACAACCCTGGCCGGTGGTTGTGGGGGTCTGCGGGCGGGGGGCTTATCGGAATCTGGAAGCCCCCTTTAACAAGGGGACCCCCAGATCCCGCCCCCCCCTGTGTGAAATGGTAAGGGGGTACAAAAGTACCCCTACCATTTCACCAAAAAAGTGGCAAAAATGGTAAAAATGACAGGAGACAGTCTTTGACAATTCCTTTATTAAAATCTTCTTTCTTCTTTCTTCATCCTTCGGATTCTTCATCTTCATCTTCTTCCATCTTCTTCTTCCATTTTCTTCTTCCTCCGATCCGCTTCTTCTTGCGCTGGTCTTCTCGTCCTTCTCGTCCGGCATCTTCTTCCGTCGGCGTCGGTGTCGGTGTCGGTGTCTTCTTGGGCCGCTCCGCGCAATGGGAGGCTCCCGCTGTGTGAGGCTCCGCTCCATCTGACAGGTCTTTTAAAACGGAGGGCACCTGGTGACCCCGCCCCCCTCTGACGTCATGGGGAAAGCCATCATGGAATTCCCCATGACGTCCCTGTGCGTCAGAGGGGGCGGGGTCACCAGGTGCCCTCCATTATAAAATACCAGTCAGACGGAGCGGAGCCTCACACAGCGGGAGCCTCCCATTGCGCGGAGCGGCCCAAGAAGAGACAGAGACACCGACACCGACGCCGACGGAAGAAGATGCCGGACGAGAAGGACGAGAAGACCAGCGCAAGAAGAAGCGGATCGGAGGAAGAAGAAAATGGAAGAAGAAGATGGAAGAAGATGAAGGAAGGAGAAGATGAAGAAACCGAAGGATGAAGAAAGAAGAAAGAAGATTTTAATAAAGGAATTGTCAAAGACTGTCTCCTGTCATTTTTACCATTTTTGCCACTTTTTTGGTGAAATGGTAGGGGTACTTTTGTACCCCCTTACCATTTCACACAGGGGGGGGGGGCGGGATCTGGGGGTCCCCGTGTTAAAGGGGGCTTCCAGATTCCGATAAGCCCCCGCCCGCAGACCCCCACAACCACCGGCCAGGGTTGTGGGGAAGAGGCCCTTGTCCTCATCAACATGGGGACAAGGTGCTTTAGGGGTCTTAGACCCCCAAAGCATCCTCCCAATGTTGAGGGCATGTGGCCTGGTACGGTTCAGGCGAGAGGGGGGGCCGCTCTCGTCCCCCCCTCTTTTCCTGCGGCCTGCCAGGTTGCGTGCTCGGATAAGGGTCTGGTATGGATTTTGAGGGGGACCCCACGCCATTTTTTTTGGCTAGGGTTCCCCTTAAAATCCATACCAGACCTCAAGGGTCTGGTATGGATTTTGAGGGGGACCCTACGCCATTTTTTTTTTTTGGCTGGGGTTCCCCTTAATATCCATCCCAGACCTGAAGGGCCTGGTTATTGAATTTGGGGGGACCCCTACGCTTTTTTTTTTGTTTTTTATTAATGAATGACAGCTCTCTGTGTTACAGGAGCCATCAATTCATTAGCCGCGAGTGATTTAAATAGCTTTCTTCCTGCAAAAATTACACTTTTTTGCAGGGAAAGTTCTAAGCACAGGAAACCTGCCCTCCTTCACAGGCCACCTATAGACACCCCCCAGATGTGATACTGCAATGCTGTTCTAACAGCATGCACACACATATCCCCAGAAATAAAGCACATATTGTTGTCAGCAGTCAGCAACACGCTGACACTGTCTGAAACATAATATGCGAGGCCGCCGGCGCGGCGGCCTCCTGTACCGTGGGGCGTGTACTAAAGCCCCTGATCTATAATTGGCTACAGGCATCCTGCCTGTAGCCAATTATGGCTCTCCTCGCTGCCGGCGCTGTGATTGGCCAAGCATGCGGGGTCACAGTGCATGCTTGGCCAATCATCAGCCAGCATTGCACTGCGCGGGCCGCAATGCATTGCGGGGCCGCTCGCATCACACGAATTTGATGCGAGCGGCCCCAATAGTTCTGGGCTCGCCGAGCGAGCGAACACCCGGTGCTCGATTCGAACATGGGTTCGAATCGAACACCGGGCTCATCCTTATTATACACCAGGCTCTGCACATCATATACCAGGCTGTACATTATACACAGGGCTCTGCATATCATATACCAGGCTGTACATTATACACCTTGGGCTCTGCACATCATATACCAGGCTGCACATTATACACCTTGGGCTCTGCACATCATATACCAAGCTGCACATTATACACAGGGCTCTGCATATCATACACCAGGCTGCACATTATACACAGGGCTCTGCACATTATACACAGGGCTCAAGGCGGCACATTATACACAGGGCTCTGCACATCATGTACCAGGCTCTGCACATCATATACCAGACTGCACATTATACACAAGGCTCTACTAAAGCAGATGAATCATGCCTATCTTGTGTATAACCACATTAGGCACCTTTTTTGCAACCTGTAAATCGCACATAACTGCATTCTCTAACATGTAAATCGCACATATCTGCATTCTGCAACCTGTAAATTGCACATATATGCAATCTGCAACCTGTAAATCGCACATATCTGCAACCTGTAAATTGCACATATGTGCATTCTGCAACCTGTAAATTGCACACATGTGCATTCTGCAACCTGTAAATTGCACATATCTGCATCCTGCAACCTGTGAATTGCACATATCTGCATTCTGCAACCTGTAAATTGCACATATCTGCATTCTGCAACCTGTAAATTAAATTGCGGGGGGGGATGCTGACGCCGACCAACGAAAATGTGAAAACAAGTCGATAAGCGGGGGGGGGTTGGTTGTGCTGCCGCCCCCTATGGACCGATAATGGACCTATAATGTGGATACCTGTTCTTAAAGTGGTGTTTCCCCATGAAAAAAAAAAAGCCTTAAAAATCCTAAAAAAAAAAAAAGAAAACAAATAATTGGAATTTTTTTTTTTTTACATACCTCTAAATGCCTGTTGCTAGGGGGTCCCTCGTAGTCTGCCTCCTGGGTAGCCTTGGCTGGTGACATCCCCTCCCCTCGGTGCAGGAAGGGCTCGCCAGTCATATGGGACCTGTCACATGTCCCAGATGACTGTGCGACCAATAACGGAGCGGATCGGGGGGCTAGCGGAGCTTCAACCCCCCGCATCGCAGGACCCCGGAACAGGTAAGTGTCCGATTATTAAAAGTCAGCAGCAGCTGCAGTATTTGTAGCTGCTGACTTTAATTTTTTTTTCTTTTAAGGGGTACACCTCTTTAAGCGGGAGGGGGGCCACCAACCTCTGAAAATAAGAAATAAAGTTGTTGGGGGGGGGGGGGCTGCCGCCAACCTCAGAAAATAAGAAATAGTTGTTGACTGGGGGGGTGCCGCTATCCTCTGAAAATAAGAAATAAGCATAACTAACATATCCCTTGGGGGTGCTTCATCACACTTGTCTGGGCTTACAGTACTGATGTCACTATATGAGCACTGTTCTGTGCATCAAGCTGCCTAAGAAGAAACCACAATCAGTGCCAGTGATGTACACAAGTCAGGTTAATATATATATATATATATATATATATATATTAACCTACTACTATATATACTATTAGGTTAATATATATAGGCAGGAAGACTATGGAAGCCAGTGAGTCGTGGGGGCTGGAAAGAATCAAGTCTGTTGAGATCAAGCAGAGGAACTGCTGATAAGAGAGAGCCAGGTGGCTCGGTATGTTTTTCATTTGAGTGCTAAATGAAGTTTGAACCCCTGCGTGGAAACCCTGAATGGACCTTTTGCTTTTGTTTTTCCTTTTAATAAACGTAGGCTACCAGGCCCTTAACTATATAGCCTGTCTGACGTGGACTCACTGCACAAAAAAACGCATCTACACTTGAGTTAAACAACCCCCAATATCACAAAAAATATATATATATATACACACACACTACCATTTCTTGTGCTATATTATTGTTTCCTAACAAATGTTCGCAACTAGGGCTACTTGCATTTGTGCAATGCAGTGGCAGCACCCGGATGTGCATCGCAGTGTGCTGCCAGAAATGTTATATGCATCAGTTTTGATGTGTTAGGCAGCCCAATCAAATAGCTATGCAATGCACATTAATGTGCTTAAAGGGTGCTCCACTTACATGGAAAAAAACAAAGTATACAATTGCAACACAAGTCATATTGTAATTGAATGTTATTAAAAAAATTACCTTTCCTTTCACAATCTGCAGCGCTGTAATTTTCTCTAAAATGCAACATGGCTACCTGGAGGTGTTCTGTACACAGATGGTGTACAGAACACCTCCCCCCACCCCCCCCCCCCACCCACACACACAAATAGCTATTTCTTCAGAATAATAAAAGGTAGGAATTTGCAACAATGTTTGTTAAAATCTTTGAAATGTACATAAATACAAAAGTGGAGTTACTCTTTAACATTGCATATTGAGCCTAGGTTCACGCTGACTGCGGGAATGAAAGTGTACAAGTTCAGCTGAGCTCACATGATTTCATTCCCGCATGTCAGTCCCGACTTTGGGGGCGATTTCAGAGACATCTGTGTGGGTTTCTGCACAGATGTCAATGGAAATCGCACCCTGAAATTCCCAAAAGTAGTACAGAAACTACTTTTGGGAATCGGTGCGGCACCCCAAATGAGAGGCTGCACCGATTCGGATGCTGACAATTACCGCCACTTTGGCATGCGATTTGACATGTCAAATTGCATGCCAAGTCACATCAATGTGAACCAGGGCTAATGGTGTGAAAGCACTTCTCTTTTAAACACTTTGACTTGAAAAAGTATTTGCCTTGAAATTTCCCACATTTTGTCATGTTACAACCAAAACCGTAAATGTATTTTATTGGGATTGTGATAGACCAACACAAAGTGGCACATAATTGTGAAGTGTAAGGAAAATGATAAATGGTTTTCAAATTTTTTTACAAATAAATATCTGAAAAGTGTGGCGTGCATTTGTATTCAGCCCCCTTTACTCTGATAACCCTAACTAAAATCTAATGGAACCAATCGCCTTCAAAAGTCACCTAATTAGTAAATAGAGTCCACCTGTGTGTAATTTAATCTCAGTATAAATTAAGCTGTTCTATGAAGCCCTCAGAGGTTTGTTGGAGAATCTTAGTGAACAAACAGCATTGTGAAGGCCACAGAACACACCAGACAGGTCAGGGATAAAGTTGTGAAGAAGTTTAAAACGGGGTTTGGTTATAAAAAAAATATCCCAAGCTTTGAACATCTCACGGAGCACTGTTCAATCCATCATCTGAAAATGGAAAGAGTATGACACAACTGCAAACCTACCAAGACATGGCCGTCCACCTAAACTGACAGTCCGGGCAAGGAGAGCATTAATCAGAGAAGCAGCCAAGGGGCCCATGGTAACTCTGGAGGAGCTGCAGAGATCCACAGCTCAGGTGGGAGAATCTGTCCACAGGACGACTATTAGTCGTGCACTTCACAATTATGGCCTTTATGGAAGAGTGGTATAGCACCCTTGTCCTAAAACAGGGCCACAGTTAAATTTAGCTGTGCTGGGAGGTGGCTAGCCTGGCGGAAAACTAACACTGCACATCACCCTGAACACACCATCCCCACCGTGAAACATGGTGGTGGCAACATAATGTTGTGGGGATGCTTTTCTTCAGGAGGGACAAGGAAACTGGTCAAAGTTGAATGGAAGATCGATGGAGCAAAATACAGGACAATCTTAGAAGAAAACCTGTTAGAGTCTGCAAAAGACTGGAGACTGGGGCGGAGGTTCACCTTCCAGCAGGACAACGACCCTAAACATACAGCCAGAACTACAATGTAATGGTTTAAATCAAAGCATATTCATGTGTTAGAATGGCCCAATCAAAGTCCAGACCTAAATCCTTTTGAGAACTTGTGGCAAGACTTGAAAATTACTGTTCACAGATGCTCCCCATCCAATCTGACATTGCTTAAGCTATTTTGCAAAGCAGAACGGGCAAAAATGTCTTTCTCTAGATGTGCAAAGCTGCTAGAGATATACCAAACAAAGACTTGCGGCTGTATTTGCAGGGAAAGGTGGTTCTACAAAGTAATGACTTTGAAGGGGGCTGAAACAAATGCCCACACCACTTTTCACATATTTGTAAAAAAATGTTTAAAACCATTTATCATTTTTCCTTTTACTTCACAATTATGTGCCACTTTATGTTGGTCTATGACATAAAATCCCAATAAAATCCATTTACGTTTTTGGTTGTAAGATGAAAAAATTTGGAAAATTTCAGGGGGTATGAATACTTTTTCAAGGCACTCTATATCTTTCACTTGGATGTTGTTAGTTGCAATGAGTAAATACTGCTGGATTTAAAAAAAAACTGTGTCTGTCTTAATTTCAGGCTGCAAAACAATAAAATGTGATTATTTTACAGAGGGGGATTCTTTTCTATATCCACTATACATACATACATACAGCATGTAGATGCATTGTTTCAGTATTATCTGCCACCATCATCCTAAGTTTATATTATATATCGTGTAACTTTCATTGTGCCATGGTTCAAATCATCCTTTTCTTGTTTTGTTTTTTCCCTAGTGACATCACAACCATGACTCCAGCACACAGATTGGTATTTCCCCAGTGAGATCTCACCCCCAGTACACACATTGGTCTTTCCTCGCTATAATTCCTCCAGCACAGCACAATCTCCAGTTTCTCCTCCAGAGGCTCCCGTCTACTTTCACACTCTCCCACACATGCAAATAGTGTATTGGAAATGTCCTCCTTATAGGCATTGCACACACTGAGCCCAGACGCACAGTTTGGCGGTTCAGCAGTCAGCGTGAAGCCCAGTTCAGCAGCAGTCTCCCCTCCCTTTCTCCTCTGTGGAAGTGGGCTTCTTATTGTTGCTTTGTGTGTAACTTTTGTGTATCCAGAATTGTGTTTATGTGTGTTATGACATTCATTTACCCCTCTCCTGTATCCTGCAAACACTTACTCTCAGCATAGCTCCCAACTGTCCCTGGTTTGGAGCCTCCCTCGGTCCCTCTTTCATCCTCATTTGTCCCTCATTTTGGTCTGATCTATATAGTTGTATATAAAATGCACTATTTATCTTTCAAAAAAGTGTTTCCCAGTGCTAAACATTTCATCCAAATTCTAAATTGCTGCATTTGTAAATTTTAATAGTCAATGTAAAGGAATAGTAGTGGTAAAAAAAAGTCCTTGTGGATTTAATTAACCTTATTTTTTTGGTGGTTAATTCACCTTTAAGGGGGTGTGTCAGGGGGGCGTGTCCTATGCCTACATACGTTTGCAAGTAGGTGTCCCTCATTCCCATCTCAAAATGTTGGGAGGTATGCTCTCAGGTATGCTTTAAAGCTGTGGGATGGCCCCTCCAGTACACATAGCCAGATTTACAGCAGCAAAGTGCATGCATTAACCTCTCAATAATCGCTGCCATAAAAGAAGCATTAAACCCTCAGGTACCCACCCCCAGCTTATAAGCTTAAAGTGATACTAAAGTCTCAATTTTTTTTTCAATTTAAAAATAACAAATATGTCATACTTACCTGCTCTGTGTAGTGGTTTTGCACAGAGCAGCCCAGATCCTCCTCTTCTCAGGTCCCTCTTGAGAGCCCCTGGCCCCTCCCTCCTGCTGAGTACCCCCACAGTAAACAGCTTGCTGGGGCAGGCTGAGCGGCAATCTCCCCCCAGGCCGCCCTAACTTATATTTGAAACGGCTGGGGCATCGGCCGCTGCCCGCTGACAATCTTAATTTTATTGCTTGTGGACTCGTAGGTTCTTGTGGAAGTCAGGCGGGGGCACTAGCTGGTGGCGCTGTTGCATTCTGGGAGTTGTAGTCCACAGCTGCGCTCAAGCTTCCGGTGTGTAGAGAACTAAGAGCGGTGCAGCCAGCCAGGAAACTACAACTCCTGGATCATGGAGGCAGGTAGGAATGAGCTCAGGCGTGTTCGCAAACCGCATGTGCAGAGCCTGCCAGGATGCCAGGAAGTCGGCACTGCACAGTGCTAATCACAGGCAGTGAGACATTTCCCGATCTCTGCAGCCGCACATGGGGACAATGTCTCACTGCTTGTGATTAGCGCTCCGCAGTGCCAACTTCCTGGCGGGCTCTGCACGTGCTGTTTGCGAACATGCCTGAGCTCATCCTTAGAGGCATGCAGAGGCAAGGCGCACCAGGGAGTTGGGGGACACAGGTGAAGTGATCGGCTTGGGGTGCGGGGCTGCGCACTGGCTGCAACTTTACTTGACCCCAGGACAGGAGCATCGCAGCTGCCATCGCTGAAGTGGGAGACCCTGACATTCCTAGCTTACCACCACATCCCATCTATCTCCCCCCTATATACCCAATTTACCCTGCCCCAGTGCCCACCCAGTAACCCCAAAATAGCCCTCAACACTGTGGGTCCTGCTGAGAGCTGGCCATGGCCTGCGGGTCCTGCTGTAATAGGAATAAAAGTGACCCAATTTTTTTTTTTTTTAAAGGACAGTGTCAAAATAAAAAATAAAAAGTAAAATAAATAAAATCGTTAGAGCGAGAGCAATAATTCTAGCCCTAGACCTCCTCTGATCAGTGCCAATCGGCTCAGCCTCACCAGTGCCCATCACTGTGGGTCCTGCTGGCCGCTGGCTCCCAGCAGAACCTACAGGCCAGCGGCCAGCAGGACCCACAGGCCATGGCCATCTCCCAGCAAAACCTACAGGCCAGCAGGACCCACAGGCCATGGCCAGCTCCCAGCAGAACCAACAGATCAGCTCCCAGCAGGACCTACAGACCAGCAGCTAGCAGGACCCACAGGCCATGGCCAGCTCCCAGCAGAACCTACAGGCCAGCGGCCAGCAGGACCCACAGTGATGGGCACTGGTGAGGCTGAGCTGATTGGCACTGATCAGAGGAGGTCTAGGGCTAGAATTATTGCTCTCGCTCTAACGATTTTATTTATTTTACTTTTTATTTTGACACTGTCCTTTTTAAAAAATAAATAAAAATTGGGTCACTTTTATTCCTATTACAATCCCTTATAATAGAAAAAAAGCATGACAGGACCTCCTAAATATGAGATCTGGGGGTCAAAAAGACCTCTCATATTTACACTAAAATTAAAAAAAAATTAATAATAAAAAAAAACAATTCTCCTTTAAGAACATTGGACGGAAGAGACGTTTGACATCGCTTCCACCAGTCATTGCTATGGAGCCGAGTGGGGGCCATCTTCCCCTCACTCTGCAGCCAGCCAAGCAGGGGAAAGGACCCGATCGTCACCAGAGTGCGGCAGGATGGGGGGCCCTCTCCCGCCACAGATAAAAGTGATCTTGCAATAAAAGACCACTTTTATCTGAAAGAGGACCGCCTGCTGAAGAAGAGGATACCGGGAGTTATGGCAGCTAGCTGCTGCCATAACAGCAATATTCCTGTAAGTGGTTAAAGAATATGTAAACCCTCATGTAACAAACCACACCTCACCCTATAAAACAACCTATTCAGTTTAAAATAGAAATGAAACGCAAAACATTTATGTATACATATTAAAAAAAATACAATCACCTTTTTTACACCTTTACATACTTTCTATTCTCCGCTGTATGAGAGCTAGGGGAGAAACAGCAGCACACCGGTCCTACGAGTGAATGACTGTGCAGGGGTTGTCAGCACAAGCCAGAAAACTGACCGTGCTGTGATCTCATGCTTAGTGTGGTTAGCTTTTAATAAGAAAGCGGAGGGACTGGCAGGAACACCAGATACTTCTTCACACAAAGGAAGCAATACAAAGAGAACAGGATACTTTTCCATACAAGTACATGGCACAGAAGGAACTTATCAGGAATATGAAAAGTTGGGTTTACTAATTCTTTAAACTGCCTAGCACCCAGTCTGCAGATGAGGTGCATTAACCCCTTAGTGCCCATTCTCCCGCACATATGTGATAACTCCTCAATGCTCTGTCCTTAATCCATGCCTAATAACCCCTTTGTACTTAGAACATGTGCATTAACCCCTTAGTGCCCCTTCTCTAATGTATGTCAGATAATCCCTCATATTCATTTAGTGCACAATGCCATACAGTATTAGGCCCCATGCACACGAGACGCTATTAAACGCGCGTTCAGAGGCAGTTGGACACTTTTTTCAACTGCCCCTGAACGCATTCAATGTTATCCTATGTGTCCATGTACACAGTCTTGTTTTTTCACGTTTTTATGCAGTTGCGTTTAACCTCGTTTTTCCAGAAGCAAAAAAATGGGTTCAGACACTTTGCTTTTCGACGTTTCAGACGCAAAACGCGGCTAAACGCAGCACATGCGTTTAGCCGCGTTTGCGTTTTTTAAAGGAACCCAATTTTTTGCACCATAAAAATAGAAATATGATGGTAAACCATAAAAAATACAAAAAAAATGGTTTAAAATGTCGTAATTACTTTAGATAGTTCATAGAGCATATATACTCACTGATGCAATGCCATAAAAAAAAATCTATTTTTTTAGATGGCTTAGACAATGAGGAATGCCTCCACTTCTTTGCCCCAACCCTTCATCCAATTTCTAATCTAATCAGTGACTCCACCTAGTCTGACCAAAGCATAGCAATGTCTTTTTTTCACAAAGAAAAACCTGCATACCAATGTCTAGTCAGCCCCAACCCCCCACCATGTTTGTGAAATATCCAACGGACATTCGCTGTGCCATCAACGGATGGGTCCAATATCGACAAGCTCTCACGCAAATTGTGACGACGTTGCTGCCTCATCAAGAACAACATCAGGAGCATTTCCTGACATATATTCAATATGGGATCCATTTCCAAAAAAAAACACAGAAAGAGAGGCAAATGCAAGTGTACAACTGCTCTCTCTGCTGCTGCTGCTCACTCTACAATACATGCTTTCTGAGCTTGGGGAGGGTCTATATGATGTTATCTTTACAAACGCTTATAGACGTAAACGCAGTAAAACGTGTCTAAACGCGTCTAAACACAGCATTAAAACGCGGCAAAACAAGCGTTTTTAAACGCAGGTTTCTGCTTTTTAAAACATGCGTTCAGCAGAGTTTGCATCTGCGTCTCGAGTGCATGGGGCCTTAGGGTTGCCACCTCATCCCTTTAAACCCAAACACATATGAATTACACAGGTACTGAGGCTAATTGAATGCAGATAAGGCACCAAGTGAGTTTAATTAACACCTTAATCAGCCAGAGAACCTCTGTAATTAATATGTGTTCTGTTTTAAATGGATAAGGTGGCAACCCTATACAGTATATCAGTCTCATCTCTACAGACTGTGGTCCAGAGGTAATCTCAGCTCCACTGTCTCAATTCCTATTTAAGCACTGGTTCACACTGACTGTAGGGATGAAATGGTGCAAGTTCAGCTGAACTCGCACAATTTCATTCCCGCATGTCAGTCCTGACGGGGATGATCTCAGAGACATCTATGCGGGTTTCTGCACAGATGTCAATGGAAATCGCACCCCGAAAACGCCAAAAGTAGTACAGAAACCACTTTTGGGAATTGGTGCAGCGTCGCACCGATATTGCTTGCCAAATCGCATCAATGTGAACCAGAAAATTGCTGGCCTTTTCCCCAAATAGAGAAAGGATAGAAGAATGGACTTTATAGGCACTTTGTTTTGGAAAATTTTTTGTATTACAAAATTTATTGAATAACATATATAATTAAACAGAAAAACCACACACAATACATAAATATTGACAAAAAACAATATTGATGCTAAAAAGGTTGGGGACTTCCGAAAGACTGTCCCTATGGGTATTACAGTACCACACAATGGTTCGCTAGACGTGGGGTTGGTGTACGTGTAGTATTGACACCATATATTCCTCCCACTGGAATGTGGACTTGCCCAAACAAAGGGAGTTGGTCGTTGGTCCCACCAATTTAAAAGAAGAAACTTGTGCTCGACATGTTTCGCGACTGCTAGGTCGCTTCCTCAGGAGCTTATGTTCTGGTTTAGAAAAAACAATGTGTTACTTAATATCACTTTTACACATCTGTATCATACATACATATTACATTTGATATGCATTTACATGGATAAAGGTGAGGCTCACCCACTGATGCAGAGCCCTGACCAAGAGTCTCTCCACTCGCTTGCGCCGGTGGGCCCTCCAGATGGTATCACGTGAACTCCCCTAAAAGAAAGGAGGGGGGAAGGAGGGAAAAGGGGACACTGTAGGCCACCAAAAAGCAGCGTCACCACCTCTAATGGGTGTGCTCACCAACGGTGAGACCCTAGAGGTTGGGTACTGCTGTGCGGAGACAGAGTTATGGGGACATAAAGGGTGACTAGTGATACCAAGGAGGAATGGGAAGGGACAAAACAAGGGAGTAGTAATGAGTAATAAATTAGAACATAATATATTAAATGTTCACTAGAAGGTAGCCTCTCTAGATCTACTCGAGGTACTTACTGTGGTAGATGTAGGTAACAAGGTATAGTGGGTAGCTTATTACTTCACTCTGCTGGAGGCCCGGAGCTTGATACCCAGATGAAAAGGTCCACACTAGGGGGATATATAGATACGAGAGTACTTGTATGTTCTCTACAATGCATGTGTAGTTAATGTAATAATTACACCCAAAGCCAGCATACAGAAAAAGGCCTGGTGGTATGACCATACGGGAGAGGATATATCCCCTAAAGGCCATATCTTGGTATGGATAAGTGGATTAGCAAGTATATTTGGGACTAGTTACAATGATGTTGGAAAACAAAGCTACTGCTGGCCCCATTGTAGTGATGGACCCCCTAAGACATCTAATAGGCATCAAGAAGTCAAAGGGCACAATACCTTGCAGAGTTAGTGAAGTAGAGAAGTATAAATCCAGCAGGAAGATGATGCGGCTGCCTGGCAGGTATATGACTGCCTCTCTCACAGGACATCTGTGAGAAGTGGCAGCCAAACGACCGCTTCTTATGTCCCGTTCGGATGACGTCAGAGCACGTCCGACGTCTATCCGAACCAGCCGGGACGTCATCGAAAACGGCCGCGGGTGCGCGCGCATCACATAGTGCGTTGCGCTCCACACGGCGTAGATGGCGTAGCGGAGGACGCTGCGTAGCAACGTCATCCTAGCCGCACAGCACCGCAGGCCTGTGCCCATAGTGTCCCCGATGACAGCGGGGGACCAGGGCAGCAAGGAGCAGAGGTGCTTGCGGCTTGGGAGGCTGCATAACCTGGCCGCACTTGTGGCTGTAGGGCGTCCATCCTCAGCGTGATGTACATGGGGTCCATCGCGCTGGGTTAGAATGGAACGGAGAAATAGATCTACACATATGTAATATACACATGGGTAGATACTAGCGAGGGAAGGGAGAGAACGGGTCAGGGGACAATGCATCAGGGGGTTGCCCCATATTATAACAGGAGTAAAGACATGAAATAAAATAAAATACAATACAGTACAATAACAGGCAATGAAGACATTACATGTATTCATAAACATAGTTTACAGTCAGTCAGCTGGACTGAACTTAGTGCAGAGACTAATAATATCCTATGAGGTGAATCTCACTGATCGGGACAAGGGAAAAAGGGGGGGGGGGGGGGGAAAGGTTTGAGGGAAGGGGGGGAGGGGAAAGGGGCCTGGGAACTGGAAGGGGAAGGAAGAAGCATGGAAAAGCAAAGATAAAATCTATTTAATCATCTCTAAATGTTCCCCCCGCCGGGCACCAAAGAGGGAACATCCCCCGTCCGTGTACTCAAAGAAAAGGGCGGTAGGATATCACCTCGTTGATGCCAGGCGGGGTGGTGGCCTCTAAACGCTCAATCCAGTATGTTTCTCTTTGTAAGATTTTTTTGTCCCAGTTTCCGCCTCTAGGATCTTGTTTGACTACTTCTAACACCATGAACGTAATCATAGAAATGTCAAATTTATGATATAATCCCAGGTGTCGGCTAACGGGAGTTAGCATCTTAGCCCATTGGGAATAGAAGAGATGATCATAAATTCTCTTTTTGAGGGGACGTATGGTTTTCCCCACATAAAAGGCTCCACACCTGCAATTCATAAGGTATACTACCCCTGGGGTGTCACATGTGGCGTTGAAGCGAGGAGAAAATTTCTTTCCATTAGGTAGAATGAAAGTGGTGCCCACCTGTATGTGTGGGCAATAAGCGCAATGACCGCATATGTATATACCCCTGGCTAGATCATCAATTTGGTCTGTAGGTTGGTATAGACTGGCCGTAAGCCTATCTCCCAGGGACGGTGCCTTTCTGAACACAATTTCCGGTGTGACGCGGACGTATTGGCGAAGCACTGGGTCCTCGCTGAGGAAGTGCCAGTGCCTCGCCATACATGCGCGAAGTTGTGGGTGTTGGGCCGAATAACGTGTGATGAATTTAGTTGTTTGTTGTTCTTCTGTGGTTTTAGGTTTAGGCTTTGGAAAGATTAGCTGAGTTCTGTCTAAGCCTAATGCTTTGTTATAAGCCCGTCTTAGGAGGCTTTTGCTGTACCCCCGTTCGCTGAGGCGGCTCTGTAGCTCACTTGCTTGATGTATAAATTGTTCATCATACGTACAATTTCGCCTAAGACGGAGATACTGTGCGTATGGGATGCTATGCACCAGGGATTTGGGATGACCACTTTCCGCATGCAACAGCGTGTTGCCCGCAGTCTTTTTGCGGAATAATTTGGTGACTACATTATTGGACTGATCTCTATAAAGTGTTAGATCCAAAAAAGAGATTGTATCTTTGTGATACTCATATGTGAACCTGAGGTTGAAGCTGTTGGTATTCAAAAGGGCCATAAGACATTGTAAATCAGAGATGGTACCTGTCCAAATTACAAAAATATCATCAATATACCTGAGCCAGCATAGTGTCTGGCTCAGGTATCGATCAAGCTTGTCATCGGCAAAAATTTGGCGCTCCCACCCCCCCAGGTACAGATTGGCGTACGCCGGGGCACAGCATGTGCCCATGGCGACGCCCTGCACCTGGAGGTAGTGGGTGCCGGAGAAGGAGAAGCAATTGTGCTTCAAGATGAAAGAGAGGAGTTGCAGCAGGAAGGTGTTAAACTCCCATAATCTGTTGTCCTCCTCCATCAAAAAACTGCTGATAATTTCAATGCCTTGATCATGTGGGATGCTTGAATATAAAGCCTCCACATCCACTGTGACAAACATGGCTTGATCAGGGATGGTTAGGCCCTCCAAGCATCTCAAAAGGTCTGGGGTGTCCTTAACATAGGATGGTAGCTGAATGACATGGGGCATGAGAAAAAAATCGACAAACCTACTGGCATGTTCAGTAATTGATCCTATGCCGGATACTATGGGCCTTCCTGGGGGTGCATTCATATTTTTGTGGATTTTTGGTATGGTATAGAATATGGCCTCTCTCGGGAAGGGGACGTTAAGAAACTCATAAGTCTGCTTGTCAATAAGAGCGTCATTGTACGCTGTATAGATTAGAAACTTAAATTCCAGTCCATATTTTGAAATTAAATCTGATGTGATTGGTCTATACCAATCCACATTCTCTAGAACATCAAGACACATCCTCTCATATTGTTGATTGGTTTGTAAAACAATGTTTCCCCCCTTGTCTGAGGGTTTTATAACTGTGTCTGTTCTGGTATAAAGTTGTTTCAAAGCTGCCTGTTGGTTTGCTGTCATATTGGGGAGACTAGGTGATATTGGTATGGACTTTATTTCTTTGACCATGGCAATGAGAAAAGCCGAAATCTGAGGATTGGTGGTTAGATCCGGAAATTGGTTCGATTTGTTCTTAAATGTGTGTTTTTTGGATATTGGTTTTGTAGGGCCTATTTCAGTGGCTTGGCGGGAGTTGATGGTCATTGGAGATTCTGCGGAGCCACTAGCGTAGTCCGGATTTTCATCCAGAAGTAGCATGAGGTCTCTCAAAGCTCGAAAATCTTTCATGGTATAGTTTTTGATTTTCTCAGACATCGCTCTTTCCTCCTGTTGGCGTTTTTTTGAAGGATCAAACATATATTTATACGTGAGTTTTCGTGTAAATAGGTATAGATCTTTTATCGCTTCATACTTGTCTATGTTGGTGTTGGGACAGAAACTCAAACCCAATTTCAGGACCAGAGTTTCTTCACTAGATAGTGGGTATGGTGTTAGGTTGATTATAGTTGGTTCTTGTTCTATTATTTGGTGTGCTGGGTCCCCTCTAAAGGGAGGTCTCGACGTGCTTGGCGTGTCTGATTGGAACTGCTTTCTCTAGGGTTAGATGGTTCTCCTGTGATAGGCAATGTAGGGCCTGTTTGGGAGTTATGTAGAAGTTGGATAGCCTGGGCCGCCACTGGACCCATGTAGGCATATTGTGATAAATCTGTACTGTGCATTTTCCCATCACCCTTACGTGGGCCACCCTGTGATTGATTGCTGTTGGGTTTAAAACTGGACACATTGTCCGGTTTCTTTTTGTTACCCGGTGTCGATTGCCCACCACCATAAAAGCCCCGCTTACGTGATCCCGGATGCGTTCGGTCAGCCGATGTCGAAGGATGTGTTTGTGCCTGGGAAAGAGATGAAGACACAGATGAGTCAGAGAAATCATCTTCCGATGCATAGACATTATTTGTGTTGGTCTGAAAACCACCCCTTCCTACTGGCCTTCTGACTCTAGTTTGGCTATCCCATTTATAGGCGTAGTGTTCCACAAACGCCATTCTATCCTTAGCGAGTTTGGCTTGTTTTTTTGAGATAATATTTTTGTTGAGTTTGTCTAAATACTCTTTTAACTCCTGGTTCTTGCTTACATAGAGGGGGTGTTTTTTTGATAATATGTAGGATGTGGCACTCACATATATGTTAGGTGTTTTTGGATTGCCACCTCGGGACGCAGCAATCCTTTTCTTTGATCAATGTGAACCAGGGCTTAGATTTATACTCACCTCCACTCCAGTGCTGTGGTGTCCCAGAGCTCCCTCACCACGGCTGACATCTTTGGCTGATCTGGTCAGGACAAGATGACATCACTCCCATGCATGCACAGGGGTTCATTCACCTTGGCAGATGCCAGTATTGTACACTGAGCTGCACATGCGCAACCAGGTGTACAGTGCAGCCAAGAAGGTAAGAAACTCTGATACAGAAGAGATACAGTATGGCTTGTCTGCATTAAAAAACATATTCACAATTTGGTTTTACATAAATGTTCCGTTTTGAAAAAGCACCCCCAGTCAACAAAGCCCTGCCCCATCTCCCACGTTCTACACCACTACCTTCAGTGCCGGTTCACACTAATGTGCTGCAAATTTAAAGCAGTACACGGTGCATTGCATTGCAATTTCTGCTTGCCATGTGCAATTTCAATAAGCACTGGACTGTGATTTCAATTCGGTCCGAAATTCTGCTTGCCATGTGCGATTTCAAAGTGAATTTAGTCCAAATTTGTGAGGGGAGTGCTAAAATCAGCAATTAAAATTAAAAAAATTGCAGTGATGTGAACACTGAACTGCGATTTCAATCCGGTCCAATAGAAGTCTATGGAGCTGAAATTCGCACCGCACCACGCTAAACTCACACATGACCATCTTTTTTAGTGCCGGTTCATACATACGAATGCAAATTCAATGCGCATCAGATGTGATCCAAAAAGCGTAGATACTAATGTCATCTAAAAAAGCATCATTTATTTATTTATTATTATATTATTATTATTTCCACTGAAGGCTGTTTACATATATAAGGTGCAAACGTGATCTGATTTAAAAAAGGGTCTGTGTGAGTTTGGTGCGGTGCGGTGCAAATTTCCACTCCATAGACGTCTATGGGACCGGATTGAAATTTTTGCGTAGATTTATAGATAAAAAAATGCAGATGTGACCATTGAAATCGCACATGGCAAACATAAATCGCAATGTGAATGTGCACTGTCAAAGAATAACCAGCTTCAGTTTAAGCAGGCCTGTTTCCGTGAGGACCTTTTGACCTCTGTAAAACCCTCTATGGAAACAGGTCAGTTCCCATGGTATTGCTGTAAAAATACTCAGTTTTGAAAATGGGTGCCAATTGCATTATTAGCCACATTTGGTAAGGGTCCTGTACGTCTTTGGTTCCGATTCAGGTGCAAATTCGGACAAAAATTCGGACCTGATTCGCACCTGAATCGGTGAACAGGGATGCACCGGACTCCCTGCTGTGAGCCGCAGCCTGTTTGAAGTGTATTTTTTGTGATTTTTTTTTCTAATTATACAAAGATCAAGAACCACCATTTGTGAGTCAAAAGATGAACTGCCTGCTGTCATACCCTCCACACACTTCTCCTGCACATAATGTCTGCTGCCAAACCTTTACCAGTTATTTATTTTTACAAATATTTTATTGAAGAAAGATGTCATAACAAATTAGCCCAGCAATGAGGTAGGTATAGGAGGCATAGAGCTTTGTACATGGTAGTGGTGGTACTATCCAAAACAAATGTAGCTGGCAACTCCAAAGTCCATTAGAAAATTTTTATTGTTACAGTATTGTCAGTATTAAAAAAGGGCTAACGCGTTTCAGCATATTGCATTGATCAGAGCACAGTTACAGAATAAAAGACGGAACATAATGTATATAGTGCAAACTCCACCCCTGTGTGGGGGAGGATAGCAACAATTATATAATTATTCAATTTAAAATCAAAATACAAATATAGGACAGAGAAAACAGTACTGAATTCTATTCAAGTTGGGTGTGTGTCACAAAATCAAGGGGTCGCATTAAACACACAAAAGCATGTCAAAAGCAACAATGCATTTATATGAAGATCATTTTTGTTACCTAAAACAGAAAAAAAAAGTATGTTTTGTAGCTGATCTGCAAAATAACATGAAATAGAATTAAAAAAAACATATTATAATAAACAATTACTTCAGGAATAAATCCACATCCCATCTGGAATTTTCTCTGTCCTCTATTTGTATTTTGATTTTAATCTAATAATTGTACAATTGTTGCTATCCATACCCATGCAGGGGTGGAGTTTGTAATACATATGTAATGTCTTTTAATCTATAAATGTGCTTGTAACGCCGAGCGCTCCGGGCATCCCCTCCACCCTGGAGCGCTCACGGCGTTCTCTGCCCTGCAGCGCCTCGGTCAGCTCCCCTGACCGCAGGCGCTGCTTTGTTTCCGGGATGCGATCCTTGGTCCGCCCGGGGATCGCATCCCGCTCCTCTCACCTGTCCCCTGCAGGCTGTCTTCGGCGTGCGCGCGCCCCCGCTCCCCAGGCGCGCGCGCGCGACTCCTCCCCTAGTTAAAGGGCCAGTGCTCTATAAATTAGTGCCTGGTCCAATTACAGTTTTCCCAATCCCATTAAAAACCCACTTCCCCTTCCTGTTCTCGCCGGATCTTGTGTTGCCTTAGTGCCCAGTGAAAGCGTTTGTGTGTTTTGCTCCTCCTGTGTATCCAGACCTTTGCTGTTGCCCCGACTACGAACCATTGCCACCTGCCTTGACCCTTTGCAACGTTTGACCTTGCCTCTGCCTAATCCTTGTGTACCGCGCCTGTCTCGACCTGGTTGCTACCGCCGCTACAAGTCCATCCCGCCTTGCGGCGGGCTCTGGTGAAAACCAGTAGCAACATTAGAACCGGTCCTCCAATACAACCCGTGCTATCGCCCCATTGGCATAGGGGATCCACCTCCTGTTCCCCGCCGTACCCGGTACGTGACAGTAGATCCGGCCATGGATCCCGCTGAGGTCCCGCTGCCCAGCCTTTCGGATCTGACCACGGTGGTCGCTCAACAGGGACAGCAATTGGCGCAATTGTCCGCTATGTTACAGCAGCTCCTGCCAGCCCTACCGCCAGCTCCTACATCTCCTCCTCCGCGAGCCGCTGCCGCTAGAATCCGCCTGTCCCTTCCTGACAAATTCAATGGGCACCCCAAGCGGTGCCGAGGGTTCCTATCCCAGTGTTCCCTCCATCTGGAGATGTTGTCGGACCAGTTCCCCACAGAACGGTCAAAGGTGGCATTCGTGGTTAGCCTACTATCTGATAAGGCCCCGGCCTGGGCTACACCACTTTGGGACCGTGGCGATCCTGCCACAGCTTCAGTTCCAGCCTTCTTTTCTGAGGTTCGTAGTGTCTTCGGGGAGCCAGCCCGGGCTTCCTCAGCAGAGACGGCTCTCCTAAACCTTGTCCAAGGGGATTCTTCTGTGGGTGATTACGCCATTCAGTTCCGCACCCTGGCTTCTGAACTCTCTTGGAACAATGAGGCCCTCTGCGTGACCTTCAAAAAAGGCCTATCCAGTCATGTTAAAGATGTGCTGGCCGCACGTGAGATTCCTGCTACTCTGACTGAACTCATCCAGCTGGCCACCCGCATTGACATGCGTTTTACCGAGAGACGCTTAGAGTTACGCCAGGAGAAGGACCTCGCTCACGTCAGGCGGTTTCCTCGCCTGGCACCTCTCTTCCAGAATCCTCTGCAACCCGTTCCTATGCCTCCCGCTGAGGAGGCTATGCAAGTGGATCGATCTCGCCTGACCACACAGGAGAGGTCTCGCCGCCGAGACCATAATCTATGTCTGCACTGCGCCAGCCCGGATCATTTCTTAAAGGACTGCTCTATCCGCCCTCAGCGTCAGGGAAACGCTCGCACCTAGCTAACGTGGGAGAGGCGCTGCTAGGTGTGGATTCTTCCTCTCCACGTCTGACCATTCCAGTGAGGATCTCTCTGACCAAGGAATCTTCTTTCTCCGTTGTAGCCTTTTTGGACTCCAGCTCTGCAGGGAACTTCATCGAAGCCTCTCTCGTCAACAAATTCAATATTCCCATCACCCGTCTTGCCAAACCAGTTTTTTCACCTCGGTAAATGGTCAAAATTTGAACTGTATCGTGCGTTATCGCACCGAACTTCTCCTCATGAGAATTGGAGTTCTCCATTATGAAAAGATTGACTTCTTTGTGCTACCTAATTGTATCTCGGAGATCCTTTTGGGCCTACCCTGGCTCCAGCTTCATTCTCCTACCCTCGACTGGTCCTCGGGGGACATCAAAAGTTGGGGTCCTTCCTGCCACAGGCATTGCCTCAAAGCGGTGCCCATTAAACAAGTTTCCATCTCTGCCTCTCTGCCTAGTCTTCCCAAGCCTTACCGGGACTTTTCCGATGTGTTTTGCAAAAAACAAGCTGAGGTCTTGCCGCCACATAGACCCTTCAATTGCCCTATTGACCTCCTCCCTGGTACCACCCCGTCCCGTGGCAGGATCTACCCTCTCTCCATCCCGGAGACACAAGCTATGACTGAGTACATCCAGGAGAACCTCAAGAAAGGTTTCATCCGCAAGTCCTCTTCCCCTGCTGGAGCAGGATTCTTCTTTGTCGCCAAAAAGGACGGGTCCTTACGTCCCTGCATTGACTATCGTAGTCTTAATAAAATCACTGTGAAGAATCGCTACCCCCTACCTCTCATCTCAGAACTTTTTGACCGTTTGCGCGGAGCAAGCATTTTTACCAAACTGGACCTCCGGGGCGCATACAATCTCATCCGTATTCGTAATGGCGATGAATGGAAAACCGCCTTCAACACCCGTGACGGACACTTTGAATACCTCGTCATGCCCTTTGGTTTATGCAATGCCCCTGCGGTCTTTCAAGATTTTGTGAATGAGATTTTCAGAGACTTGCTGTACTCCTGTGTTGTTGTCTATCTGGATGATATCCTGATTTTCTCCTCTAGCCTGGAGGAGCACCGTCTTCATGTCCGTCAAGTGCTCCAACGGCTCCGTGATAACCATCTTTACGCCAAACTAGAGAAATGTCTCTTTGAACGCTGCAGTCTTCCCTTCCTGGGTTACTTGGTCTCGGGACAAGGGCTCCAAATGGACCCAGAGAAACTTTCTGGCGTTTTGAACTGGCCACGTCCTATAGGGCTACGGGCCATCCAGCGTTTCCTCGGATTCGCCAACTATTACCGCCAGTTCATTTCCCACTTCTCCACCATTGTCGCGCCTATTGTGGCACTAACCAAAAAAAAATGCGAATCCAAGGTCCTGGCCCCCTCCAGCTGATGAGGCATTTAACCGCCTCAAGTCTGTCTTTGCCTCTGCCCCCGTTCTATCTAGGCCTGACCCTCTCAAACCGTTCCTCCTGGAAGTTGATGCCTCCTCTGTGGGAGCTGGAGCCGTGCTTCTCCAGAAAGACTCCAAGGGCAAGAACATCACCTGTGGTTTTTTCTCCAAGACCTTTTCCCCCCCGGAAAAGAACTATTCCATCGGAGACCGTGAATTACTGGCCATTAAGCTAGCACTGGAGGAGTGGAGACATCTCCTTGAGATCTTCACTGATCACAAAAATCTTTCGTACCTCCAGTCCACCCAGCGGTTAAACCCACGCCAAGCTAGGTGGTCGTTGTTTTTTGCCCGCTTCAACTTTGAGATCCATTTCCGTCCTGCGGACAAGAACGTCAGGGCTGACGCCCTCTCTCGTTCCACCGATACCTCTGAGTCAGAGTGTCCTGTACAACACATTGTACCGCCTGAGTGTCTGATCTCTTCTGCCCCTGCCTCCTTACTGCAAGTCCCTCCAGGGAAAACCTTGGTCCCCCCACGTCTTCGGCTTCAGGTCCTCAAATGGGGTCACTCCTCTCATCTGGCTGGTCATCCTGGAATCAAGAAATCCTCCCAACTGATTGCCAGGTATTACTGGTGGTCCTCCTTAAAAAAGGATGTGACGGATTTCGTACAGGCCTGTACCATATGTGCTCGTAACAAGACCCCTCACCAGAAGCCTGCTGGTCTCCTACACCCCCTGCCTGTCCCTGAACGACCCTGGGCCCACATAGCTATGGACTTCATCACGGACCTCCCTCCTTCCCACGGCCACACTACCATATGGGTGGTCGTGGATCGTTTCTCCAAAATGGCACATTTTGTCCCGCTTCCAGGTCTCCCTTCGGCTCCTATACTCGCGAAACATTTCTTCCTTCAGATTTTCTGTCTTCATGGACTTCCATCCCACATCGTCTCGGACAGAGGCGTCCAATTTGTGTCTAAATTCTGGAGAGCTCTCTGCAGTCAACTGAAAGTCAAACTAGACTTCTCCTCTGCCTACCACCCACAGTCCAATGGACAAGTGGAGAGAGTCAACCAGATCCTTGGGGCCTACCTGCGACACTTTGTCTCGGCCCGTCAAGACGACTGGGCTGACCTCCTGCCCTGGGCCGAATTTTCTTACAACTTGAAAGAGTCTGAGTCCTCCTCTCAATCACCCTTCTTTGTGGTTTACGGCCGTCATCCTCTTCCCCCCCTTCCCATCCCTACTTCTTCCGGAGTCCCCGCTGTAGACGAAGTCACCCAAGAACTGTCTTCCATCTGGAGAGAGACCCAAAGGTCGCTTGCCCTGGCCTCTTCTCGCATGAAGAGACATGCTGACAGCAAAAGAAGACCTCCTCCGGTATTCTCCCCTGGCGATAGGGTGTGGCTCTCCTCCAAGTACATCAGGTTCCGCATCCCCAGTTACAAGTTGGGTCCCCGCTACCTCGGCCCATTCAAGATCAAGGCTCGGATCAATTCCGTGTCCTACAAACTGCATCTTCCTCCTTCCCTTCGCATTCCCAACTCCTTCCATGTTTCTCTCCTCAAACCCCTTATTCTCAATCACTTTTCCCCCAAGGTCACCGCTCCTGCTCCGGTCACCGGCTCCTCCGACATTTTCTCCGTTAAACAGATCCTCGCCTCTAAAACCGTCCGAGGTAAACGTTTCTATCTTGTTGACTGGGAGAACTGTGGGCCTGAGGAGAGGTCCTGGGAACCTGAGGGTAACATCATTGACAAGGATCTCATCCGCAGGTTCTTGGGTTCCAGGAGGAGGGGGAGGCCCAAGAAGAGGGGGAGACCCAAGGGGGGGGGGGGTACTGTAACGCCGAGCGCTCCGGGCATCCCCTCCACCCCGGAGCGCTCACGGCGTTCTTTGCCCTGCAGCGCCTCGGTCAGCTCCCCTGACTGCAGGCGCTGCTTTGTTTCCGGGATGCGATCCTCGGTCCGCCCGGGGATCGCATCCCGCTCCTCTCACCTGTCCCCTGCAGGCTGTCTTCGGCGTGCGCCCCCCGCTCCCCAGGCGCGCGACTCCTCCCCTAGTTAAAGGGCCAGTGCTCTATAAATTAGTGCCTGGTCCAATTACAGTTTTCCCAATCCCATTAAAAACCCACTTCCCCTTCCTGTTCTCGCCGGATCTTGTGTTGCCTTAGTGCCCAGTGAAAGCTCCTCCTGTGTATCCAGACCTTTGCTGTTGCCCCCGACTACGAACCTTTGCCACCTGCCTTGACCCTTTGCTACGTTTGACCTTGCCTCTGCCTAATCCTTGTGTACCGCGCCTGTCTCAGCTGTCAGTGGGGTCGAGTTGCTATTGGAAGACACGACCTGGTTGCTACCGCCGCTACAAGTCCATCCCGCCTTGCGGCGGGCTCTGGTGAAAACCAGTAGCAACATTAGAACCGGTCCTCCAATACAACCCGTGCTATCGCCCCATTGGCATAGGGAATCCACCTCCTGTTCCCCGCCGTACCCGGTACGTGACAGTGCTGTTATCAAGGCTTTTGTCACAAACCATGAATCAGACTGAGACAGAAGTACAGTTAAATCACACTTGTTTAATAATAATAAAAAAAGTTAAACAGAGTAAACGTAGTCAAAACATAGCCAGAGTTCAGGAACCGGAACGGATAGTCAGACAAGCCAAACCGTCAGGGAGCCAGAGATGAGTGTAGTAGAACAGCAAGCAGGATCAGGAGCCAGAAGGATTGTAAGCCAAGCACGTCTTTAACAGGAACACAGGAGAGCGTCTCTAGAGATGTGACCAAGGCGAAGGCAGAGATCATCTGGACTGGACGGCTTAAGTAGGCAGGACTGACGAGCAGGATATCATCAACAGGTGAGTCACTGTGGAGAGATAGAAGCTGGCAATCAGCTGGCAATTCCTTCTGGAGCCAGAAGGAATATCAGCCAAGCAAGTCTTTAACAGGAACACAGGGGAGCGTCACTAGAGATGTGACCAAGGCAAAGGCAGAGATCATCTGGACTGGACGGCTTAAGTACGCAGGACTGACGAGCAGGACATTTTCTTTGGAGTTGCCGGTTACATATGTTTTGGAGAATGGACGGAGACCATTGGAGCCAGAGCACCCAGTGCAGGATTTCTTCTTTTATCTATGAGGAGCTTTCCCTAATGCTGCACCCATGTTTGTTTTTCCTTGGTGGTACTGTACTGTATGTCCAATAGCAGAAAACCACAGGAGGTACCAGGGAACTTTGCATAAAATATTTTATAGTATTTATCAAACCAGTACAAAAAAACAAGTCGTCCCTATTGGAGGCATTGGTTCAGAACAAATATGACTTCACAATTATATGAAATAAAGACAGAATAAAGAGAAGTAGAGTAGCTAAGAAGGAAGAGACATGAAGGAGCATAAGATGTAGGAAAATAAAGGGGAGGAGGACTAGAGGTCAGAGAGAGGGAGAAGAACATAATAAAAGGGAAGGGGTAGAGGAAACCAAGGGGGTGCACACTCTTATTATCGTTAGATGGATAAAAGCAATTGGTCAAAGGACGGTGGTTGAGAATAGGAGATCCCAGGTTGCCAGACTTGGGCATATAAATGCGTGTCATCAAGATAGCAGTGAGCATTTTATTTATCATAATTTTTAACAAAGGTTTGGGGTTTTCCACGCTTTGGCTATAATTAGCCTGGTCACTGCAAATATATGGGAGTGTCCATTCTGATCTAAGAATTTCTGGGATGGGCTTATTCAGGGGGGCTTCATAAGGTTTTTTGCAAATATTTTTGTGGATCAGGGAATGAATAAGGTTAAAAATAACAATTATTTAATATCCTGACATCTGTCATATCCTCCAGATGTCTTTACTTTACATGTTGCCCAATTTCAAAGCTTCTGCACTCCTCTTCTGCAAATACTGCCGACAGTCATATACCCTCTCCTATACTTCCCTCTGTAATACTCTCTGCACTCTTCTCCTGTATATTTTGCCTGATATTATACACTTGCGCTCTTCTAAGAGACTGTTCACAAATAAACATGCAGTAAGATGCATATAAATGCTTGAAAAATGGATATGCACTGCCTTTTATCGTTGCCAAGCATTTTTATGTGCATTTTTTTTTTTTTAATTCAGTACTTTTTTTATTTTTATTCTTTACATAACAATACAAGTTATACATTTATGCATACATTTTATCCCAGATACATAAACTTACTTCTGGCATTCATCTGCCACACCAGCCCCCCAATCCCCCCCCCAAAAAAAAAACCAGAGCAGGGGGAAAAAAAAAAGGGAATTTTTTCCTCTGCCGTCTCCCACTGTATTCACCTCCTCCAGCCCCCTCAGCCCTCCTCCCATCCTCCCAATATCAACCCCTACCCATGTTGGTTCATCTATTATTTTCATTATCCCAGGTCTCTACCCATCTTTTCCAAATAGCATCAAATTTGTCTCGGCTCCCTCTATGTGTATAAATAAATTCCTCCTTTTAATATAGTTTATTTTATTTGTGTTCTCCATTCTTCAACTGTCGGAGGGTATATAGATATCCATTTTGGGCTATTCGTTTTCGTGCCTGAAATAGGCCTCTCGTCAATGCGATATGGATATTTTTTGAGATATTTGGTTCTTCCACTATATTTAATAAGCATAGATTTGGATCTAATAACATTTCTATACCTAATACGCTATTTATATTTTGGATTATATCCTGCCAATATCGATGGAGTTTGGGACATTTCCACAACATGTGTATTAAATTAGCCGGTGCGCCACTACATCGAGGGCATAAAGGGGACTCCCTACGTTTCCACTTTATTTGTTTTTCAGGCGTATAGTATGATCCATGTGTAATAAAGATTTGTGTTTGTTTTTGAGTATCCGACAGTGATACCTTTGGGATCGCAGACAAGACCTCCGACCACTGAGCATCAGTCAGTGCTCCCTGGTCTCGCTCCCACTGCTAACTAGCCGGCACCACTACCTCTTCCTCAAATTTTTTCTGCATTATCTCATATATTTTAGATATAAGTCCCTTCTTTTGGTCCCTTTTCTTCAACAGTGTTGTTATTTTGGATTCATTAAGCATAAATACAGATGTACGGGCCTGGACATGAAAGGCATGTCTAAGCTGGAAATATTGAAAGAACCTCTGTCTTGGAATCCTGAATTCCTCAGATATTTGCGCAAATGATTTTATATTATCATTCCAAAACAGTTGTTCCACAAATCTCAGCCCCTGAGTTTGCCAAAACCCGAATCCCTCCAATCTCTGTACTTCCTCGTAGTTTGCGTTATTCCATATTGGTGTATAGGAAGTATAGCCTGTAATATTGGTAATCTTTTTTATTGCTAGCCATACCTTATTAAATAGTTCACCTGTTATGAATTTCTTATCTTTTTGAAAAAATGTTGTCTCTAATAGGGACATCAATGAGTATCCTTTACCCAGTGGGAGTAATAATGCTTGTATGGGATCATTCTCATCTACCTCTTTCCAGCCAGACAGTGCCCCCCCCCCCCCCCCCCCCCCTGGATTTAGGGATCAGATCAGGAGTTCCTGACACTGTCTTTATCTAGGTACTGTACTGAGCATTACACACACCACTGGGACATAGGGGCACTTGAGGGACTGCAGACAGGGCTAGGGGGCCCCTCTTCTGACCCCCCATCACCCCTCTCTGTCCCCCCCTCTCTCTATGTCACCCCCCCTCTGTCTCTCGCTGTCACACTCTTCTCTCTCTGTCACCCCCTCTGTCTCTTTCTGTCACCCCCTTTCTCTCTGTCACCACCCTCTGTCTCTCTCTGTCACCCCCTCTGTCTCTTTCTGTCACCCCCTCTCTTTGTCACCCTCCCTGTCTCTCTCTGTTACCCCCACATGTATGCAGTCTGTTAGAGTCTCTTGTGCCATGCCCACAGTCTCCTATAGTCTCTTGAGCCATGTCCGCAGTCTCTGACGGTCTCTTGGGCCATGTCTGCACTCTCTGACAGTTTCTTGTGCCATGTCTGCAGTATCTGACCATCTCCTGTACTACATCTGCAGTCTCTGACTGTGATAATGTGATAATGACATTGTCGAAAAGGGTCAGAGCATGGGTGACCTTAAAATCATGCCCCCCCCCTGAAAAAAGTTCTGCGGATGCCCATGTATCATACCCATTGTCCTCCTCACCTGTGCATACTGCCTGTTATCATACTCTCTGTACTCCTCACCTGTATATACTGCCTGTTATTATGCCCTCTGTACTCATCTCCTACATATATTTGTGGGCAGGGTCTAGCTGCCTGTGCATGTGGGGTAACACCTCACCCGAAGTCTTTCTCACCAATGCCCAGTACCAGGCGGAGGCTGCGGTCATGTGAATCCTGATTTAGAGATGAGCCACTTCTGTGCAGCAATAGAGTATGGAGTTCCTCCCTAAGATGTTTCGTCCCATGTCACTGCATACTTATAACTGATGAACATGTTGCATTCGGAGGGACATGCAGAGCCATTGTGTAATATAAAATACTAAAGTGCTGCTATGTGTGTTTGAGTGTTAAATCCAAATAGAACAGTTGCACCATTAAAATGGTCTTTAAAGCGGAGCTGCACCCGCACAAATAGTGCAGCTGCTGACTTTTAATAAATGGACACTTACCTGTTCCTGGTTCCAGCGGTGTAGGCAGAATGTGACGAGAGACCGCTCGTCTCTCGCTGCCCCGCCGCCATCCTCTCTGAGGGAATCAGGAGGTGAAGACGCAATGCAATAAGAGGTGAAGACGCAACGCAATAAGTAAATAATTGAAAAATGGTGAGCTTATTCCAACATAAACCAAAAACATAACATAATAAATATAATTGCACAAATTCCCATAGATATTTAAATATATAAATTATAAATTATATAGAGTCCTCTTATGGGGTTAATAGTGACTTCTTAACGTGTTCATACAGTGCTCCTCCAACACTACAAACTTTTCCGTGACAAGTGACACCACTTCCACCATCGGGTGCAATGCCCGCTCATCTTAAGAAACGGCCCCACTGGGTCAAATAGTGCCCTCAAAATATAAAATCTTGAATTGTCCAAAAACTGGGGCGTGTTGCTTTTAGAGGTAGGTATTTAGAATATCCTTTAGTATGTAGATATCAACTGTTCTCGTGTGTGTATTCTTCACTGCAGCAGCTCGTTTCTTAAGGTGAGCGGGCATTGCACCCGGTGGTGGAAGTGGCGTCACTTGTCACGGAAAAGTTTGTAGTGTTGGAGGAGCACTGTATGAACAAGTTAAGAAGTCACTATTAACCCGATAAGAGGACTCTATATAATTTATATATTTACATATCTATGGGACTTTGTGCAATTATATTTATTATATTATGTTTTTGGTTTATGTTGAAATAAGCGCACCATTTTTCAATTATTTATTATATGCAGAGCCATTGCCCACTCTGACAGTCACCAGCGTACCTCCGCTACCTCACTCCCAGTAATTAATTGAAACCTTGCAAGACACATAGCATGGCTACTGGAGGACTTGTCACCCAACCAGGTACCATGCAGAGGCGTAACTAGAACCTTCAGGGCCCCGGTGCAAGAAACCATGAAGGGCCCCCCTAACCCCCGGGGCGACCCAGCCCCATGCTTCAGGGGCCCATGTGTCACCCTTGTTCACCTGGATAGGAGGAGCAGCGGGGGCGGCATATAGAGGAACCAATCCCCTCCATTTTCTTTCTCTAGCCTCTGAATATCGGTGGGAGGGAGAGGAGAAGTAGGCTTTCAGTAACTGCAGGAGGACAATGGAGGATCTTCTATATGCCGCCCCTTCCGTCCCTCCTATCCAGGTGTACAGGGGTGAGGCATGGGCCCCCTGGAGCATGGGGCTCGGATAAGTGGCAGCTAGCGGTGGTGGCAGTGATGGGGAATGGGATGGGATGAGTGGCAGCGGTGGTGGTGGGGTGGATGGGATAAGCGGCAGCAGTGGTGGAGGGATGTGATCAGTGGTGCTGTTGAGGGGGTTATAGCAGTGGCAGTGGTGAGTGGGGGTAGGATCAGAGGTGGCGGTGAGGGGGGGTGGGATCAGTGGCAGTGGTGGGATCAGTTGCAGCAGTGGGGGTGGAGAGGGGGTGGGACCAGTGGCATTGGTGAGGAAGGGTGGGATCAGTGGTGAGGGGGGTGGGATCAGTGGCAGTGGTGGTGGTGAGGGGGGTGGGATCAGTGGCGGTGGCGAGGGAGGGTGGGATCAGTGGCAGTGGTGAGGGGGGGTGGGATCAGTGGCAGTGGTGGTGGTGAGGGGGGTGGGATCAGTGGCGGTGGTGAGGGGGTGGGATCAGTGGCAGTGGTAGAGGTGAGGGGGTGGGATCAGTGGCGGTGGCATTGGTGAGGAAGGGTGGGATCAGTGGTGAGGGGGGTGGGATCAGTGGCAGTGGTGGTGGTGATGGGGGGTGGGATCAGTGGCGGCGGTGGAGGTGAGGGGGTGGGATCAGTGGCGGTGGTGGTGAGGGGGGGTGGGATCAGTGACATCGGCAGTGGTGGTGGTGAGAAGGGGTGGAATCAGTGGCAGTGCCATCCTCCCCCACCACCACCTCTGCCTCTTACTGACCCCATCCCACCACCACCACAGATCTCATCCCTATCCCTTGGGGGGATAGGGATGAGATCTGTGGTGGTGGTCACTGGTCAGTAAGAGGCAGAGGTTGGGATCAGTTGCACTGAAAATGTGTCACTTACTTTGTCAGTTGATTCCGTCCCCTTCATCATGACTTCCTTCTGCCTGGGATGCTCTTATGTCATGGGGTCTTGTGCAGAGGGGAGAGCTCCTCCCCCTTCACTCCAGTGTCTGCCTCCCTATATGGTGTCCCGTGGTGGGACAAATGGATAGCCAAAACGGTGGAGAGCGGGCGGCCCCTGAGAGCGGGGGGGCGGCACCTTAGAGAGTGGAGGGCGGGCGGCCCCTGAGAGCGGGCGGGCGGCGGGCGGCACCTTAGAGAGTGGAGGGCGGGCGGCCCCTGAGAGCGGGCAGGCGGCGGGCGGCACCTTAGAGAGTGGAGGGCGGGCGGCCCCTGAGACCGGGCGGGCGGCACCTTAGAGAGTGGAGGGCGGGCGGCACCTTAGAGAGTGGAGGGCGGGCGGCCCCTGAGAGCGGGCGGGCGGCACCTTAGAGAGTGGAGGGCGGGCGGCCCCTGAGAGCGGGCGGGACCTTAGAGAGTGGAGGGCGGGCGGCCCCTGAGAGCAGACGGCGGGCGGCCCCTGAGATCGGATGGGCGGCGGGCGGCACCTAAGAGGGGAGGGCGGGCGGCCCCTGAGAGTGGGCGGGCGGGCGGCCCCTAAGAGTGGAGGGCGGGCGGCCCCTGAGTGCGGGCGGGCGGCGGGCGGCCCCTAAGAGCGGAGAACGGGCAGGCGGGGGCCCCCACCCATAGCGGCGAGCTCCAGGGCCCAGTCGCAAGTGCGACTGCTGCGACCCTGGTAGTTCCGCCACTGGTACCATGCCAAACAACTGGTTGTTGTAACTGTATTTTCAATTTGGTTACCCATGGCAACTACTTCCTCTTCTTAGCCTTGCAGGTTAACCCTTCATAGTGGTGTTACTCATACCCCATAGTGCTTTTACACACACAGGTTCTTTAGCGGAGTTCCAGTCGTTTTTAAGTTTATTAAAAGTCAGCAGCTACAAAAAGTGTAGCTGCTGACTTTTAATAAACAGACACTCACCTGTCCCAGGGTCCAGCGATGCGGCCGCCCGTAGCCTCGCTCCTCTCCCTCTCCTCTCCGCGGCGCCGGCTTTGCAAGTGTGGGCACCCCGGCTGTAACAGCTTGCAGTTTCACAGCCAGGTGCGCACTGCGCGAGTCGCACTGCAACTTCTTAGTGGCCGGGTAATCTTCTGGGACCTGTGACCTGTGTCCCAGAAGATTGTAGGGAGGGAGGGGAAGGGGAGGAGTCGCCTAGGCAGCGAAAGCAGAAGTGGAAGCTGGGTACCTGTCAAAACTAGGTACCCCCCCCCCCCCCCCCCCCCCAAAAAAATGACATGCCAAATGTGGCATGTAAGGGATTGAAGAGTGCTTAAAGCGGAGGTTCCACTTTTGGTTGGAACTCCGCTTTAAGATACCCCAGAAACCAACATGCACCCCTTGCATAATTTCAGACTAGTCTCAAAGCAGTTGGAACAACTTTTACTGAAAACTTGGCACAAAATGTAAAAATGTCTCTTTCCTAACTACACCTAACTGTGGCTGCCCCATGTTACCTGCACAGGTGAAGTCTCTGTGGGAAAAGTCCATACTTGGCAAACCTCAAATGGAGAAGTCCAAGTTACTGTGGTGTTCCAATGGATTGGTGCTCCAAAGTGGATCACAGGTCCCAGCAAGCCTCTACATGTGTTTTCCGTTCTTTCTTAAGCCCTGAGCCCACCTAGGACCCAAACCTCTTCCTTTTTATAACACACGGGAGAGAGTCTGGACCCCAGAAAAGCTTGCAAACACACTCAGGGAAGGTGGCAAGGAACAATAACCCTTTCCTCCCTACATCGGGGTACATTTACAGTATTGTTTGTTTTTAATAAGGGAATTATCAAAAACTGCCCCCTGTCTTTAAAAACATTTATACCTTTTTGGTGAATGGATAGGGGTACCATGTACCCCATACTCATTCACATGGGGGGTTGCGGGATCTGATTGCCCCCTCAGAACAGGGGCTATTGAAATGAATAGGGTTTGGTTTGTTGAGCGTTTTAGAGCTACAAGCTTCAAACAGAAAATCTCTCAGGTTTTAAAGAGGCCTTAACCACTTCAGCCCCGGACCAATTTGCAGCTAAAGGACCAGGCCCCTTTTTGCAATTCGGCACTGCGTCGCTTTAACTAACAATTGCGCGGTCATGCGACGTGGCTCCAAAACAAAATTGGCGTCCTTTTTTTCCCACAAATAGAGCTTTCTTTTGGTGGTATTTGATCACCCCTGCGGTTTTTATTTTTTGCGCTATAAACAAAAATAGAGCGACAATTTTGAAAAAAATGCAATATTTTTTACTTTTTGCTATAATAAATATCCCAAAAAAATATATAAAAAAACATTTTTTTTCCTCAGTTTAGGCCGATACGTATTCTTCTACATATTTTTGGTAAAAAAAAATCGCAATTAGCGATTATTGATTAGTTTGCGCAAAAGTTATAGCGTTTACAAAATAGGGGATAGTTTTATAGCATTTTTATTAATATTTTTTTTTTATTAGTAATGGCGGCGATCAGCGATTTTTATTGTGACTGCGACATTTTGGCGGACACATCGGACATTTTTGACACATTTTTGGGACATTTGTCATTTATACAGCAATCACTGCTATTTAAATAGCACTGATTCCTATGCAAATGACAGTTGTAGTTAGGGGGTTAACCACTAGGGGGCGGGGAGGAGTCAGTGTGACGTGTTGTGTTTTTTTTACAGTAGGGGGGGGGGGCGTGGCTGTACGTCTGACGTCATTGATCGGCGTTCCCGATGACAGGGAACCGCCGATCACTGACAGTCAGTGTAGGAAGCGCGGGGAGAGGTTTGTTTACATAGACCTCTCCCCGTTCTTCAGCTCCGTAACCCGATCGCGGGATACCAGCGGCGATCGGGTCCGCTGGTCCCGCGGCCGGGGTCACGGAGCTCCCGACCGGGTCGCGAGCGCGCCGCTAGCGGCGCGCGCGCGACCCACGGGCAGGCACATGCACGATCACGTACAGGTACGTGATTCTGCCTGCCCGTGCCATTCTGCTGACGTATATATGCAGTGGCCGGTCGGGAAGCGGTTAATGTACTATTGGAGGCAGCATTAAATTAGCTTTATATACCCATCTGCTGTTCAACGGTACAGACAACAGGGGCAGCACAGTGGTGTAGTGGTTAGCACTTTCACCTAACAGTAATAGGGTTGCTGGTTCAAATCCCAACCATGACACCTTCTGCCTGGAGTTTGCATGTTCTCCCTGTGCTTGCGTGGGTTCCTCCGGGAACACCGGTTTCCTCCCACACTCCAAAGACATGCTGGTAGGTTAATTAGATCCTGTCGATAAAATTGGCCAAATATGCGTATGTTGTATGTGTATGTGTATGTGTTTGTAAGCGTGTCAGGACCCCACAGGGCAAGGACCGCACTATACCGCAGATAGACACCAGTGGCAAAAAGCGCCCTGAGGCGTTTCAGTTTGCATAGGTTGCGCTATACAAGTCATTCATTCACAACTAATGCCCCGTACACACGGTCGGATTTTCTGACGGAAAATGTCCTATCGGACCATGTGTGGGCTCCATCGGACTTTTTCCGTCAGAATTTCCAACGGAAAAAGTTTGAGATCCTGCTCTCAAATTTTCCGACAACAAAGTCCTATCAGACTTTTTCCGATTGTGTGTAGTGAATTCCGACGGACAAAGTGCCACGCATGCTCAGATCACATTACAAGACCAAAGCTATTGGCTACTAGCCTCTACGTAGTCCCGTCGTAGGCAACGAACGTCACCACGTTCAGAATGATCGGATTTTCTGACAACTTTGTCCGACCGTGTGTATGCAACACCAGTGTCGGAAAAAATCCGTCGGATAAAATCTGATGGATTTTGTGGTCGGAATTCCCGACCGTGTGTACGGGGCATAAGAGTAAAGCTGGGTACATACACTCATTCATTCAACCAGTGGGTTAACCACATGCCGACCGGGCCATAGCCGAAAGACGGCTACAGCATGGTCGGCTTATTCTGGGTGGACGTCCTTGGGACGTCCTCCCAGAACCTTGCTCCCGCACGCCCCCTGGGGCGCGCTCTCGGGAACATCCGTGACTGATAGCGGCTGTTTACAACGTGGCGCCATTACGTGACGTCAGTTTGTTTACATGTGATCGCTCCGTCATTTGACGGAGCGATCACATGTAAACAAACTGGCGTCACGTAATGACGCCGGTTCCTCCCTCCCCTCTCTCGGTACAGTGAGAGGGGAGATCAGAGAGGGGGAGAGATGGCAGCAGCGCTGTGGGCTGGATGTGTAGTGCCCACAGCGCTGCTCAATGATAGTACTCTGCCAGCACTGTGCAATACTCTACCAACACTGTGCAATACTCTGCCAATACTGTGCAACACTGCAATACTCTGCCAATTCTCACCAATACTCTGCCAATACTAAATGTGAATGTGGGCTAAGGCTGGGTTTGCATATATGCAACTGCATTTTGGATGCATTTTTACTCTCATCAACATTTGAATGTGAGCTCCTTTCAAAGTAACCGGTTCACACATGTCTGGGGCGGCCACAGTGCGGTTTTGAAAAGGGTCCTGTGCGTTTTTGGGTCCAGTTCAGATGTGAACAGTCCTTCTGGAAAACCAGCATTTGATCAGCCACTGCAGCGCTGATCTGATCTGACAATCCCTGCTGAAAAAATACAATAGTGCAGCAGGGGAGAGCCCTGTATCCACATCGCTTGTGTGGATGCAGGGATCTGTCAAATTTGAACAAAAAAAAGAACTGGTTGAACAAAAAAAAAAGGTCTGTCTAGACCCTGCTAAAGGCAGCAGATGTGGGTGTACACATGCCACAGCCACAATGCTTTGCATCAATGTGCGAAAAAAATAGTCTCTCTTGTCGCACTCAGCAGGCAATGCTACCGGCCAAATGCTACCTATGCGCCTGAATGAACAATTGCTTTAGTGTTCTTTTTTCCCCTGGTGATCCTGCCAGTAACACACTTCCTGTCCTATAGGCTGACAATGCTTGCTCTCCCAGTGTACTATATCTAGAGGTGTGGCATTTCTTCCGGTTGTATTTTTAATTTATGAACACATATTTGTGAGCTCCCAAAAAAAAGGTGTTTGAGTCTTTCCCTAAGGATACAATGTAAATGAAGTGAAAACAGTTGCAACCTTTTGTCATACATTTAAATATAAATGTGCAATAAATAGGTTCCACCTAAAAACCAGCACCTTGCAATCCATGTATTCATTGTGAATTGTGTTTTGACTCCATCCTGAGCACATAGAAGTCATGCTGTTCTGTTGACAGTCACATAAATAGTATGTAGCAGATTGGGTATTTTCTTTTAGGTTAGAATATTTCTTCTCTAATTCCTATTTGAATTTGAATGGGTTGGGTAAAGTCTAGGCAAAGTTTGCCCTAAAGCTGCAACAGGTTTCGAAAGTTTTGAGATGCATTTGAATAGGTGATGAGTCATAACCATATATGGAACAACTAACTAAGGCTGGCCATACATTATACAATTTTCTTGTACAACTTTCCTTTAGACTTACCAAAACCATATAACTAGGGTTGAAACCTTTTCTTCAAGTCAAACCCGAACACTTTAGCGTCGCACAGCAATTTTTTTTTCATAGTATGCATAGATAAACTATGCATAGATGTTGCTATTAAATAACATTTCTAATCATATGAAGTTAATCAAAAGAGTCCCCCTTTACCTCAGAGTCCACAGAGTTCCCCCTTTACATCAGAGTCCACAGAGTTCCCCCTTTACATCAGAGTCCACAGAGTTCCCCCTTTACATCAGAGTCCACAGAGTTCCCCCTTTACCTCCGAGTCCACAGAGTTCCCCCTTTACCTCCGAGTCCACAGAGTTCCCCCTTTACATCATAATCCACAGAGTTCCCCCTTTACATCAGAATCCACAGAGTTCCCCCTTTACATCAGAATCCACAGAGTTCCCCCTTTACATCAGAGTCCACAGAGTTCCCCCTTTTCATCAGAGTCCACAGAGTTCCCCCTTTTCATCAGAGTCCACAGAGTTCCCCCTTTACATCAGAGTCTACAGAGTTCCCCCTTTTCATCAGAGTCCACAGAGTTCCCACTTTACATCAGAGTCCACAGAGTTCCCCTTTTCATCAGAGTCCACCGAGTTCCCCTTTTACAACTGAATCCGCAGAGTTCCTCTTTTACATCTGAACTCGCAGAGTTCCCTTTTCACTGTAAGGGGGGACTCTGCAGACTCTGATGTAAGGGAGAACTCTGGGCAGTCTAACATAATGGATGCTCTGGTGTATGGAGAGGACTCTGATGTAAGGGGGAACACTGTGGCCTCTGGTGTAAAGGGGAGCTCTGATGTAATGAGTGCTCTGAGAACCCTGATTTACCTTAGCCTACTCACTTAGAGGCGGGAGAGAGAAGGGGGGAGAGGGGAGTCTGAATAATGTGTCCGGGTCTCAGACAGTCTGAAACCCGGATGCATGATTTCAAACCCAAACTGTCCGGGTGAATCCCGAACAGGTGGCAACCCTACATATAATACAAGGTCAAACCTAAACACTTGCAATCAGACAGGCCCTTATACTACATAGTTGAAGGTAAATCTAAAGAAAAATTCAATAAGAAAATTGTATAGTGTATGGCCAGCTTAACTCTTATTTTATGTTTGCGCGGAAGGGTGTCGGTAAATTAACCTTTTGGTAAGATTTCTAGCAGATGAATATTTTAAAGTGACTGTCACAGAAAGAAAAGGAAGAGAATGGAGAATGATATTGCTTGTCTTGTAGGTAAGGCTGCCCATAGATGCCTTATGTTTTGGCTGCAGCCGTTGATTGAATCAACATTTTCAAGTGCTCCTGTTTGACAGAAGTCGATCATTAGATTGATTTCTGTTGAATAAGAACAGGCACAGATAAATTGAAATTCAGCTGGTCCCTGCAGAATTGGATGAATTTATGGCCAGCTTAAAGCAGAGTTGCACCGAAACAAAAAAAGAAAATTAAAAGTCAGCAGCTACAATAAGTGTAGCTGCTGACTTAATAATCGGACATTCACCTGTCCCAGGGTCCAGCAATTCTGGCGTATGAAGCCCTGCTCCTCTCCCCCTTCTCTCCGAGGCACCGGCATTCTTACTGTGGGCACCCGGCTGTGGCATCACAGTCGGGCACGCACTGTGCATGCACGAGCCGCGCTGCGTGCTGTGAATGGTCAGTAAATATTCTGGGACATGTGACGTATCCCAGAAGATTGCAGGGAGTGAGGGGGGAGAGGTGATCTTCCTTCCGATGCCGCAGAGCCCCGGGAGGAAGTATGAGCTGGATGCCCCTAAAGGCGCTCCCTCCCCCAAAAAAAAAATGACATGCCAAATGTGGCATGTCAGGGGGTCACCTGCACTTAAAGCGGAAGTTCCATTTTTGGGTAGAACTCTGCTTTAAAGCCTCGTACACACGATCAGATTTTTGGACAACCGTTCGTCCGTTTTTGTTGCATTCTAGTTTCATATCGAAAGTGAAGAGGTTACTCACCATACGAAAATTCTCGTACGACAGAATACAACTTCAGATGTGATGAAATGTGTTAAATACTTTCTTTAGATTACATATGTCACTTGGTTTTGTTAATACCTAATTTTGTGGGGAACAGGTAAAAGCTTGGCCTGCATATCCACTGGCACTAGTCTGGATGTGAGGGTGGGCCAGGTGTATGTACATATTATGTGTGCACTTGATCAGCATTATTCTAGAGGGTGGGTGCAGTGGTGGTACATATGGAACTCCTGTGACAAATCACAGGCATGACTGCAACTAAAAAGATGGCATTGTGGCGAGGAGTGATTCCCAAATCGAATCTCTAGTGCAGGGTTTCTCAACCAGGGTTCCTCCAGAGGTTACCAGGGGTTCCTTGAGCAATGGGCAGTTTCTGCCTCTCAGATAAGTTCCCACTGACACCATTGATCTTTTTAGCTATCTGTAAGGGGGGAATTCTTCCCAATGACCACAAATGTAAGGAGCATTCTTCCCACTGACCATCACACTAATGTATCATGAGTTGTAGATATAGTCATTATTAGCAGGGGTTCCCTGAGAACGGAAAGTTATTTCAAGGGTTCCCCCGTGTTGAAAAGGTTGAGAAAGGCTGCTCTAGTGTGTGTAATGAGTGCACAGAGGACCACCTCCATCATGGACACATGTGTACTGCAAGCATTACACACATTAACGACACGTCAGTGGAAATCTGGTCAGCCTTAAGCTGGCCATAGACGTTCGAATATCAGTCGGCCCACCATGGACCAGCCAAGATTTGAACCATGTATGGGCAGACTGCTTGTACCCAAGTATATACATCGATTGGCTTTGGTACAACCAGCATGCTGGATTTTTACATACAATTATTGCCAGAGTCTATAGCGGCTAGCAAAAATAACTGTGTTCTCCCAGCAGGGACCGCTCCCCGCAACCCGCCCTCGCCGGAAGAACACAATAGCTCCACAGGAGGGAATTCCCCCATCAACACAGACTGTCATGAATCAAGCTATTTTCTTTCTTGTAGTAGCAGGAAAGAAAATCATCTGTGGCCGGCTTTAAACTTAATGTACACATGTCACATTACACTTCTGAATGAAGCACCTTCTAAGTGGTGACAGCCTTTTATAGAGCCATTCCTTTGTGAAATCATTCTTACACAATGTCATTCCTGTGTAAAGTCACAAAGGCTTTTGATATTTTGATTAAAACATTATCATTGTTTTTTTAAGCCATGTATGTATGCAATGCCCATAGAGATAAAACATATATAAAACCTATATTCTGATCTGTGCAAAATGCTGAGGATAAGGCTGCTGCATTGATGCCATAGAATCTACTGTATATCTGAAATATCTGTATATATGAAAACTCACCCTAGAATTACTCTATAAACATTAAACAGCCATATAATACACATACCTTGCTTGATAAATGCATAGCACCATTTTTTATTTCTGTTCGCGCTCCCGTTTTCAAGCAATCAGCACTGGAAAACTGCTGGTTATTACCAGTGACACAACACAACCCATGGGGGTTATTTACGAAAGGCAAATCCACTTTGCACTACAAGTGCAAACTAGAAGTGCAAAGAAATTGCACTGAAAGTGCTCTTGGAAGTGCAGTCACTGTAAATCCAAGGGGAGGTCATGCAAGGAAAAATAAAAAAAACAGCTTGCACATGATTGGATGATAAAATCAGCAGAGCTTTCCCTCGTTTCAGATCTTCCCCTCAGATTTACAGCCACTGCACTTTCAAGTGCACTTTGCATTTGTAGTTTGCACTTGTAGTGCAAAGTGGATTTGCCTTTCAGAAATAACCCCCATGGTGTTGCTCAGTCACCCTTGTGCTATCTACATCTTTGACAGCATCAGGGCACAGAAAAAGCATGTTCAAGCAGTTTACAGTTAGGCTGTAGGACATAGATAGCATGTAGGGGGCTGAGGAGCACCATGAATTGTATGGTGTCACTGGTAAAATCAAGCAGTTGTCCAATGCTGATTGCTTGACTATGGGAGAACAGCCAGAAGTTTAACATGGTGGTAAATTTTTTATGACTGTTTGATGTTCATTCAATATATGTTCATTCTAGGGTGAACTTTCACTTTAAGAGAAATAATTGTAGCAATAATTTGGTCTGATTCCTACAAATACGGTATGTACAGTATGCACACATGAGTGACTTAGCTCATTAGAAATACACAGGGTGCCCTGGAAAGTGAGCCTGAATGTTCCCGTAGTCATAACTCTCAACTTTCTGAGATGGTAAAGAGTACAAAGGATGTATGCGAGAAACACGGCCCTGCTACACCCCATGTTGTATGGAGCATGAGGGATGAATGCACGAAAAATAATTGGTTAAAGTGGTTGTAAACCCTCCCTAGTGACTTTAACTATAGGTAAGCCTAGAATAAGGCTTACCTATAGGTAGTGGAAATATCTCCTAAACGTGCGCCGTTCAGGAGATATTTCACTTGCAGTGCGCCGATGATGTAATCGGTGCATGCGCTGTGAAGAAGCGGACTTCCATCCCATTTCTTCCCCCAGCGTGTGCTGTTAATGACGGTTCCCATGCGCATGCACTGGAGAGACATCACGGGGCTCAGCTAGTCACAGAGCCGGAGTCCACAGCCCCCAGAAGGAAGAGGGCGAAGATGGACGCAGCCTGCCCAGGGGACAGCGATGGATTCGTTTGCAGGTAAGTGTCACATAATGGGCTAGTAGTTTTCGATGCATACCAGCCCATTGTGCTTTTAATTTGCAGGCTTTGCAGGGAGCAAAAGAGGAATTAAAACCCATCAAGGGTTTACTTCCTCTTTAATGCCTGGTTCACACCTATGCATTTTTTGGTTTCAGTTTTGCAGAAACACACTTCAGTCCATTTAACATGGTTTTCTATGGATGTAGCATTTTATGGAAATTATGGAAGTGTGAATCAGGCCTAAATCCACACAAAATAACCCAAAATGGCAATTACCAGTAATATAATGGCTGTATGAAGGATATAGGGGTCAATTCACGAACTTTTTAAAAAAATGTGTTACATTTTTGTTTTTGCAATATTTTACACTTAAACCTAGTGTTATTATGTTGTTTTATCACAATTGTTTGTTCACAGGCTAAAACTACATCAGAGGAAGATTGTTCTAGAAACGAAGGCACAATCAGTGTGCATGAGGCTTCATACCCCATGATTCACACTGAATGCAGCTTTGAAGTTCTGCTACTTCAGGGCAATTTCAAAGCCGCCAGTCAGTGCAATTTCATGTGCGGATTGCTGACATCTGTGCAACATCATGCACAGATGTTTCTGCAAGTGGCACATGAAATCACCACAATTAGTGCCGGAACCTTTTTCAAATTTGTGCAAATCTGAGTCGCACCGATTTGAACGGTTCCAGAGGCACAAATAGTTGGCAACTTGTCACGCAATTTAAAACTGTCATATCGCATAACAAGTTGCACCGGTGTGAACAGGGGCTCGCAGAATAATCTCCTTCTAGTAAAATGTTACAATGTATGTACATTCCTGAGTTCAGGGCAGAATATTTACACACAGATACATTGTATACTTTCAACTTACTGGCCAGTGAGTTCCTCTCATTGTTATTTTGTATATTCCTAAAATATCGCCTGCCTGTACCATGAGATGAATAAGGAATGCTTGTTTTTTTTTTTTTTGTGACTTGATGTTAATGATTTATCTCTTCTTTTTTTTATATATTTAGTTCACATTTTTAGTGAGTTTGGGGTATTTACCTCAAATTTAAATATTTTACTTGATGAATTTACATTTTTATTATTGAATGCGATATTTCTAAAGAAACACAAATGATATTTGTTAGTGAGTGAATTGACTCCTTAGTATTGTATAACACATTTTTTTTAATAGCAGTATTTATGTCAGACCAAAAAAAAAAGGATATTAGAGGTGTAATGAGGGATTTGGTTTTAATATAGGAACAGTTCCTCTAAGAATGCTTTCACACTGCCCCGTTGGGGTTTTGCTGCAGCGCAGTGTAGCCGCAGTTTTCTTGCGTGTTACCTGTGGTTTCCCATAGACTTCTATTATGTCTTGTGTTTTTGGTGCATTTTCTGAAAGCTCACCAAAAGTCCTGCATGCTGCATCTTTGCTGCTCTTTCAGAAAACCCACCAAAAACGCAGAACATAATTGAAGTCTATGGGAAACCATGGATAGCCTGCACAAAAATTGCAGTTATACTGCGCTGCAGCTAAGCCACATCAGTGCAGTGTGAAAGCACCCTAAGGTTAAAATAATTTATGTATTGGTATATACAGTTGGCATTTATTCCTGAAATCAGGCTTTTGGTTTTACCTGCAAAGCAGTAATGGGAAAGGGAGGGGCAGTACCATGAGCCAGTCAGAGCTCTATTGCGATGCAAAATGCTTGTCAGACTAAAGCCTGGTCCACACTATGAGTTTTTTTTGTGCAACCCAGAAAAAAAACTGTCAGCTCCGTTTGGAGCCACTATATAAACTATGCAAAGTTAGTATAGCGATCTCCCCTGCTGAGCTGTTGTATACTGACAGGGGGATGCTGCCCCCCCGTCACGTCCCGCCAGAACACTCCGATCAGCACTCTCCGCCCTTGACTGAGAGCGCTGATCGGGAGTCGAATGACTGCTGGTTTTTCGGCTTCTGTTGGACAGGGTGGCATGCACACGGGCCAAATGTTGGATGTTTTTTTTTAACTGGCCAATGTCTCCTGACATTCGGCCTGTGTGTACGGGGCTTAAAGCCTAGTGTACAAGGGCCGAATGTCAGGTGGCATCAGCCAGTTCAATCGAAACCAGCTGAGATTCGGCCTTTTTCGTTCAACCTACTGTGTACCAGGCTTAAATCATACACAGTTGCAAGTTCTGCTGTACACAACAAGACCCGCTCCTTCTCAATAAACTCCATTCCCTTGGTCTCAAAGATTCTGCTCTATCCTGGTTCTCTGCCTATCTATCACAGCGCTCCTTCAGTGTTACCTACAACTCTGTCTCCTCCTCTCCATTGCCCCTTTCTGTGGGGGTCCCCCAAGGCTCTGTTCTTGGACCCCTTCTCTTCTCCATCTACACCTCCTCCCTTGGTCACTTGATAACCACCCACGGCTTCCAATACCACTTATACGCCGATGACACCCAAATCTATCTGTCTACTTCTCACCTCACTCCTTCTGTCTCCTCTCGCATTACTAACTTACTAACTGACATATCAACATGGATGTCGCACCACTTTCTCAAATTAAATCTCTCTAAAACTGAGCTATTAATATTCCCCCCCGCCCGTGCCCCCCTCCATGACTTTTCCATCAAAATCAACAATGCAACCATCAGTCCCTCCCCTCACGCCAGGGTACTCGGTGTAATCCTAGACTCGGACTTGTCATTTCAGCCTCAAGTCCAATCGCTGTCAAAAGTTTGTAGACTTCACCTCCGTAACATCTCTAAAATTCGCCCCTTTTTAACAAATGACACCACCAAGCTCCTCATTCACTCCCTTGTTATCTCTCGCCTTTACTATTGCAACTCCCTCCTCATTGGCCTGCCTCTCCATAGGCTCTACCCTCTTCAGTCTATCATGAATGCTGCTGCAAGACTTATCCACCTTACCAACCGTTCAGTGTCTGCCAACCCTCTCCTCCAATCCCTACACTGGCTCCCAATCGCCCAGCGAATTAAATTCAAAATACTAACCACAACTTACAAAGCCATCCACAGCTCTGCCCCGAGCTACATCACCAATCTTGTCTCCAAACATATCCCAAACCGTCCTCTCCGCTCTTCTCAAGATCTCCTCCTGTCAAGCTCTCTCGTCTCCTCCTCCCATGCTCGTCTCCAGGATTTCTCCAGAGCCTCTCCCATCCTCTGGAACTCACTACCTCAACCTGTCCGGCTATCCCCTATTCTAGCTACCTTCAGGCGATCCCTGAAAACTCATCTCTTCAGGGAAGCCTATCATGTCTCCAACTAATCTTTTACCACTTCCATCAGCTCATTCCCCACAGTTACAACCTTTTGTATCACCTCCCCCACCCTATTAGATTGTAAGCTCTTCTGAGCAGGGCGCCCTTAATCCTCTTGTATTTTATTGTATTATAACTGTATTGTCTCCCTTTTAATATTGTAAAGCGCTGCGTAAACTGTTGGCGCTATATAAATCCTGTAATAAATAAATAAATAAATGTGCTACTGCACTACACTATGCAAATTATCTGTGCTTAATAGAAACATTTGTAAGCGTTTGCAGATTTCGATCCATGTAATGATGCACCAGGCATGCAAGTTTCATCTACTAATGCCCCGTACACACGGTCGGAAATTCCGACGGGAAAAGTCTGATCGGATTATGTTGTCGGAAAATCCGATCGTGTGTGTGGGCTCTATCGAACTTTGAAAGCAGGATCTAAAATTTTCCGACAAAAAAATCCGATCAGACTTTTTCCAATCGTTTGTAGAGAATTCCGACGGACAAAGTGCCACGCATGCTCAGATCAAATTACGAGACCAAAGCTATTGGCTACTAGCCTCTACGTAGTTCTGTCATACGCAACGAACGTCACCACGTTCCGAGCGATCTGATTTTCCGACAACTTTGTCCGACCGTGTGTATACAACACCAGTTTTGGACAAAATCCGTCAGAAAAAATCTGGCGGATTTTGTGGTCGGAATGTGCGACCGTGTGTACGGGGCATAAGACATAGAAGAGAAAATAGGCAAATCGATGGAAGAAGAGACGCCCTGGAGCAGGGGTGTCAAACTCAATTTCATTGTGGGCCACATCAGCATTATGATTGTCCTCAAAAGGGAGGGTAGACCTATAGGATGGGCTGTGCTCCCACTGGGGTCAGCAGGAGGGAACCCCCCTGTGCATTGTAACCTTGTATGTTCCCACCCTCTTACTTTACCCCCTACCCTATCCCCCATGTCTCCCCAGTTTCTATACTCAGATGTTTTGAAGTATTTATCTCTATGGTTGAATCTGCTACCTTACAGACCCTCATTAATGAGGCACCGTTGACTTTGTTGTATTTTTATATGTCAAAAAATAAATAAAATTAAAGATTATATATAAAAGAAAACAGGCAAATAGCAATATGTTGAAGAAAAGAGGTACTGTATGTGTACCATGAGATGCATTTGCCATCCATTTACCATGTGTTTGCATTTATTCTCATTTGTATGGAGGAATAAAATACAAACTGATCTCAAGCTAGCTATAGACAATCTGTATACAATAAAATGGCCATAAACAGCTCAAATTTCAAGCCATTTCCTGTGACTCAATTGAAATGCAAGCTGTGGGTGGCCCTGCTGACACCACCAAGCTTGACAAGCTTCCATTGGGAAATCAAAAGAGCTAGGTGGAAAAAAGCTGGTCAAACAGTCACTGCAGTGATATGTTCAATGTTTAATAAAAAACCTTTTTGATTTAAAAAAAAAAAACAGTCACTGCAGCCAATCAACTGCAGCTTCTGTTTGGGTGTTTTAACACCCGCAGGTGCCGCCTGGCAGAATGCAATAGCTGGCAGTGTGAGATTAGTTCATCCACGCTATTTAGTGTGGATGGGGGAATCTACGGATTTCTCTTGTTCCGGTCCTTGGGCTGCATGAGAGAAGTCTTTCATTTTATGGTCAGCCTTCATGTGCCCATTCACATTATATGTTGCATTAACAAGTGTGCATCATTGCAATGCCTTATCGTGCATTTAAGTGCAGTGCGTTAAGGTGGCCCAATCATTTTGAATGTGTTGACATTACACCTTACCATATTATAAAATGGACCGGGGGCACTTTTCCTCCCACTGATACTAATGATGGGGCAATATTCCTCCCACTCATACCAATGATAGGCCACTTTTCCTCCCACTGATACTAATGATGGGGCAATATTCCTCCCACTCATACCAATGATAGGCCACTTTTCCTCCCACTGATACTAATGATAGGGCAATATTCCTTCCACTGATACTAATAATGGGGCACTTTTCCTCCCACTGATACCAATAGCCCACGTTTCCTCCCACTGATACCAATGATAGGCCAATTTTCCTCCCACTGATACCAATGATAGGGCAATATTCCTTCCACTGATACTAATAATGGGGCACGTTTCCTCCCACTGATACCAATGATGGGGCAATATTCCTTCCACTAATACTAATTATGGGGCACTTTTCCTCCCACTGATACCAATGATGGGGCACCATTCCTCCCACTGATACTAATGATGGTGCACCATTCCTCCCACTGATACCAATGATGGGGCACTATTCGTCCCACTGGTACCAATGGTGGGGCACAATTCCTCCCACTGATACCAATGATGGGGCACTAGTCTTCCCACTGATACCAATGACGGGGTACTATTCCTCCCACTGATACCAACAATGGGGATAATAAACTCTCACTGACACCAATAAAGGGGCACAAGTCCTCCCACTAACATCCACCATTTATGTGGCTTTATTCCTCCCACTAACACTAATGCAGGAGCACTATTCATTCCACTGGCACCAACTATTAGGCCCTATTACCCCAGTAACACCAATGATAGGGCACTATTTCTCAATTGACACCAATAATGGGGTACAGGAGATATTGTTGTCTCATTGTTTTTCATCCAGAAAGGGATTTTACATTTAAATACCACATTTGGTTTTGGGTTTAAGTGTGGTCTCCATGACTTAAATACAATAATTTTTGCAGGGATTCTGCCATTCAAACCTGACATGCTGATTTAAATTGCTGTGGCATGTGTACGAACCCCTCCAGCTGCCAAGGTACAGTAAGTTTTAGGCAAGCAGTCATAAATGCCATGCATCAGCCGCCTATTTTTTTTGCCCCTTTGGTGCCTGTGTATATAAGGCACAATTCCTTCCACTGATCCCCCCCAGCCTGGGGCATTGTTTACCCTGTGATGCTAAGGCATTGTCTGGCTCTCCTACCATATGAAGGACAATAAACTGACCCTTTGTTTAAAAATGTTCTAGGCCTTTTCTATCCTCTACTTTTCCATTATTTTACATAGTTACATAGTTAGTAGGGTTAAGGCCCCATTCACACCAGAACATGGTGCGGGAAACAGAAGTACCATGCGATCCGGTTGCAGTGCGTTTCTAAAAGTTGTGCACTACTTTTGGTGCAGTGCTGTGTGATTCGAGACTATTCAAAATAAGTGGGCTCAAATCTCACCCCACTGAATTGCATGTGAATCGCACGGGAATGCGTCGGTGTGTTTAAGGATTTAAAAATATATACTGCCCTGATAGATGAGGAATTTTTTTTTTCTTATTTAAACAAGCAGCATTTTTAACTACCTCAATACTAGACACTTTCACCTCCTTCCTGCCCAGGCCAATTTTCCGATTTTAGCGATGTCATGCTTTTAATGGAAATTACTTAGTCATGCAATGCTGTACCCAAATTACATTTTCATCATTATTTAAAAGAGATAGAACATTTTTTGGTGGCATTTACTCACCGATATGTTTTTTTTATTTTTTGTTATATAAATTAAAAAATACAGAACATTTTGAAAATAAAAAAATATTTTTTTTTCAGTTCTGTTATAGAATTTTGAAAATAAATAATCTTTCTTCATAAATTTAGACCACCAAATTGTATTCTGCTACATTTATTTGGTGAAAGTAACCCAAATCGGTGTATATTATTTAGTCTGAGTGAAAGTTATAGAGACTAGAAACAATGGAATATATATCTGAAAATTGATCAGTCCCGATGTACGATGACGGCCTATCTAATTTCTCGAGGCCTGAAAATGCCAGGACAGTACAAATATCCCCTATGACCTATTTTTGGAAAGTAAACAGTCCAAGGTATTTACTATTTAGTAAGAGGCATGGTGAGTTTTTTTAAAGTATTTTTTTGTCACAATATTTTGGAAAATTAAGAAAGTTTTTTACAAAGTTGTCATTTTAACAAGTTATCTCTCACACGTGGGCCTACTTATATTAACACCCCAAAACACATTCTGCTATGCCTCCCGAGTATGGGGATACCACATGTGAGACTTTTTCACAGCCTAGATCAGGGTTCGACAAATCCCATGTGCCAGGTCGCCATTGCGACTAAAAATTGCATCCTGGCGCTAGGGTTGCCACCTCATCCCTTTAAACCCATACACTAGAGTTGCACGATTAATCGTTAAGAATCGTTATTGTGATCTTGAGAAAAGTGTTTCCCGATTCTTTGTATGCAGAGAATTCTCTCTGCTCTGCTAAATCCGACAGCCGTCAAAAGAAAGTAAAAAAAAAAAAAACGGGCAGTCTGCCAAGAAGCACAACATTCTTTAGCAGTGGAACTTAAGTATAAACATTGTAGCAATTTGTCCTTTAGATCAAAGGAATACACTTTGGTGTGAAAATCAGGAAAGTTTAACCACTAAAACACTAAAACTTTTTCTGACATTTGTTGGTTAGAAAAGTTAAAATCATTTTTTTTTTTGCTAGAAAATTACTTAGAACTCGGCTATTTATTCCGGGTCCCGCTTTCCCATCTCCAGGTCCAGGACCGGCATAGCGGGTGCTGCTGAGTAGAGGGGAGGGAGCGGAGCGGACACATGTCCACTCTCCTCCCCTTCTTGTTGTTGACCCAAAAGTGACGTGTATGACATCACTTCCCGGGTCCCCGTTGACAGTTTCCCAGGCCATCAAGACCTGGAAAGAATGTAAAGCAGTAAGATCTGCATTGCATTACATTCAGTTGAGCACAGGGGAGAAATCAAGGGTCTTTTAGACCCTAGATATTTAATTAAAGAGAACCTGTCACCAAAAAAGTCACCACACAGGGGACTTTGTCACCTAGGTGATGAAAAAAAAAGTAAAAAAAAAGTTTTTTCGGTGTAAAAATGTTAAGTTACACCCAAGCACATATAACCCCCCCCCCCCAAAAAAAAATAAAAAATTGAGGCCTCCCCGCCCCCACATCTATGCATGTACAAACGTAAACGCACACATTAGGGTGCCTACACCTGAAAACGTTGGTTGCGATACACATTACATATCACCACGCCTACGCTGGAATACGAGGACTAATTCTAGCACCAGACCTTCTTCATAAGGCTAAAAAAAGCTTTGTTAAAACTGGCTCCTAACTTTTTTAGCTGGCTACTAGATTCAAAGCAAATGTGTCAAGCCCTGACCTAGTTGTATGTAAGGGCCTAAAATCCAAGTGTCAAAGCAAATGTGTCAAGCCCTGACCTAGTTGTATGTAAGGGCCTAAAATCCAAGCTACACCTTTGGGCTTTCAATGGGCATAAATTACGCATTTCTTTTCCTGACTACCCACCACATTTCTGGAGGCCCTGAAGCGCCATTTCGGAAAGCAAACACTCCAAGGTGAGTCCTTTGAAAAGGTCATTTTTTGCCACAAGTTTTTGGAAAATGAAGGAAAGAAAAAGAAAATGTTTTTTATTTTTTTGACACAAAATCGTCAATAAACATATTTCTGACACAACAACATTTAAATAACACTGGCAATTGAAGATGACATTTACTTTAAAAAAAATGTATACCAGAGTTGAAAGAAGGACATTTGATGTGGAATGAGGGACAATAACCCTACGTTCACACCTGCGCGTTTTGTAGTGCGTTTTGCAGTGTGCAGAAACGCACTACAGTCCATTTACAATGGTTTCCTATGGTACATGTTCACATTTATGCATTTTACAGCCGGTGCATTTTTGGAAAGAGTCTGGGACTTTTTTTCCCTGTGTTTTGTGTGCAATATACTTCACCAAGTGTTGCGTTTGTAATGCGATTTGTGTTTTTTTCCCCTTTAAATACACTGTCAATAGCTGGGTGCAAAGGAGCTGGCCGGTAAGCCGGCCACAGTGTTCTTAACAACCGGTGAGTCATTAGCTGTGAGCATGCTTCCCCACTGACAGATGAATGAAAAAAAAAAAGAATGGTGTGGGCCCCCCCCAAATTCATACCAGGCCCTATGGGACCCCCCACGGCAAAGTTCAAAAAAAGCATGGGGTCCCCCCAAAATCCACACCAGACCCTTATTCTAGCATACAGCCTGACATGTCAGGAAAGGGAGGGAATGAGAGAGCGCCCCCCTCTCCTCCTGAACCATACAAGGCCGCATGCCCTCAATATGGAGACAAGGTTCTTTGGGGTGGGGTGGGGGGGCAAAGCTGAAGACTCAAAGGTTGTTCAGGACGTGGCAGCCCACTCCTTAGCAACCAGCTATGTACAGTGTGTTTACATTGTGTTTAAAGAGAAAAAAGAAAAAAAAACGCAAAATGCAAGAAAACTACATGCAAACACGCATAAAAAACAAGGGTTTAAAAACCCAAAACGCACCGCAAAACATGCCTGAAAAATGCATCAAATGCAGCCCGCATAGATGTGAACCTAGACTGAGGGTTTGTTCACACTGGAATGTAGTGCGGGAAACTTGCATTCTATGCGTGTTTCACGCACTGCGTTCAAAGCTGCTGTGTCAACATATTGCTAACGACACCCTAAATACAGATCACAAATGCAGTGCTTTTCCCTGCACCCAGCGCGTTCCTGTGAGATTCGGATGTCAGCTGACCCTAAGACCCTGTTCCCACCGGCACGAAACACGCGGCATGCTTGCGGTACTATTAATTGTTAATGGCACCACAAATGCGGCAAGGAAACGCGCATTTTAGTGCAGGAAAAATGTGCAGTAAAAAAACGCACAAAGCTCGCTGCCCAGGAAGGCCTGGAGCTTCTTTTGACTTGTTTGTTGCGTGTATGGTGGCCCATTTAAATAAATAGTCTGCCCTATGGGGTCACCTGTTAAAAGGGGCCAAATATAGAGTGAAAATAAATGCCACAGAGGTGTGAATGGGGCCTAAGAGTTTTTATTTTCAAACTAAGGACGGTCCCTCTAAATGAAGGACAGTTGGGAGAAATGAACAAGCTTTGGGATAATGATATCACACTGTGTCTTTATTTCTCATAGAAGTGATAAATAATATAGTTTTTATTGTGATAACTCCAGTCATCGATAAGTGAGGCTGACACACACGTTCTCCTCACATCTTTTCTTGTTGTGATCTCTCACATTGTGCTCCTATGAACCACCACACAGGCAGAGCGGGGAAAGGGGGGGCGGGAGGCTCGTTTCACCGCACTCTTCCAACTATCCAATCCCTGAGCTCTTCATGTGCCCTCGGCCAATGGCTGCCTTCCCGCTGGGAGACAAAGAGCAGACGTCAGCGGTGACGTGGCGCTGAGTATATAAGAGCGGGTGGCGGGCATAGCCGTACGTTATTTCTCGCCTCGTTTGACCGTCTGGATCACGATCTCGGGACTGCTCGGTAAGTAAGCACTGCGGCGGCGCGCCATTGGCGCCGGTTCCGGTTATGGGTTCGCGCTCGCCTCATATAGTACATATATTTAGGGCCGTAACGTCTTTATTTTGGCGGTAGGGCTACCGAATTCGGTTCCGGTGTCCTCCGGTCATTTTTTGTTTAAAATATTTTTTTCCGGTATGGGGGGGGGCACTGTGCTGGTGTTTTAACGGCGTTGTGCCGGTATCGGTTGTGTAGTTCCCGGTCGCGGGGTCAGTCGGTAAGTTCACCCCCCCTCCTCCCGTGTTCCCGGAGCTCGCTGGGCGCCATGTTGTCTCCTCGTTCGGGGGAAGAGGGAAAAGGCTGAGTGTGAGGAGAAGCTGTCCTGTAATGGTGTCTGGGGCCCCTGGATCGGTGGGGGCGGAGTGGGGGGCCCTTAGTGTTGTCTCTGATTGGGTGAGAGGGGCCCCGGAGCCCCCCGGGATCTGTACGGGATCACACACCGGGATGGGGGACGGAAAACAACAACAAGCTTTCTTGTCGTGTTTCAAATGGCGGATCCCGCATTTCTGTCCTCCTGACTGGGAAACCTCCCCTCCCCCCCACACTGCCTTCACACCCCGGCTATGGCCGGACACGGGGCTCATCATATTTTTTTTTTCTTGCCGGGACACTCACACCGGGAACTTCCATTTCACTTCAAAAATGTTTATTTTACTGCTTTTCGTGGCTGGTGAGAGATCACATAATGGCGGGTGAGTGGAAGGTGCAATGACATCGATCCGCCGCTGGGGGCGCCAGAGCACTGACTAATATGAGAGACACTGAGCGCAGCGCGCGCCGCATTCCCACCATCCCCTCCCCCTCCTCCCTCTGGTGTGTCATCCACTCCAATCACATCATCATCGCTCTGTACGGGATGGCAACTTTTTTTTTTTTTTAGGGAGATTCCAGTTTCAGCTTGTAGATGACGAGCAAATCAGCCCTTGTTTATGGAGGCTCGTGCACTAGATGGTGCGAGTAACAGCAGCTGTTAAAGCCCTGTGTGCAGATTTCAATCCCTTCTATGGCTTTTTTTTGTGACGTGTGCATTTCCTAGAGTCAGAACTGCTGATTTGCAGCCACATCCTCGAGCATCAGCTGCTAATTGCTACAGGATTTATATGGGACCAGTGATGGCAGAAAAGACTAGGCAGTCTGCCTTATGTTTTGTTCGGATTTGTCGAATTTATACTTTCCCAAGCATGTTTTACTCCAATTTGCTGTTAATTGACTCCCTGCCTCTCCTGGAAGCTTATTCCATGCATCAACTGCTGCTTTCTTAAAATACTAAGATCACCTTTGCATGTTCTAGTTTGAGGCCATGATCTTGGTAGTCTTCATATGTTTATCACTCAGACCTTTTACCATGTTTGTTGCTGGTCATTGGACTTGTTCTATCCTTTCTTTTAAAGATGCCTTGCACACTGGTACAGCGACTAGTTCGCAGCACTGATGCGTTTTAAGCTGGATATACACTATGCAACTTTATTTAGATTTAATAAAACCATATAATGTGAGGTCAAACCTAAACACTTTCCTTTTGTGGTCAGGCAGGCCCTTGCACTATATAGTTAAAAAAAATCTAACAATGAATGTTGTATAGTGTGTGTATCCAGCTTTAATAATCTCCAATGTTTTTTTTTTTTTATGCATTATGCCATCTTCCAGTGCAGTTCTTGCAGATGAAACCCCAACCTATTCTGTTTAAAAACTGGAATGCACAGCAATTTGCCATTGAAATCCACGTAACCTGTCCCTGCATTTGAGACACACTGGGCTGCATGTGATGTGAACCAGCCTCAATGACTTGTATAGATCAGTACTTCCTGCTGGTGATGCTTCCTAAAATTTCTATTTGCTTATTGGTAGTGGCCTAGACAATGTCACTGCAGCTGTGCCACTCTATCACATGAACTTACCCATAACTTGATAAATGTTTAGCAAGGAACATGCGTTCTACAATATTTATGCTACCATTCTGTAAATTGCCTCCAGCATTGCTCCTGTTTCTTGTTGGAGGCTGCCATAATGCTTGGATTAACTGTCATTTGTGTCCTCAACCATCAAATGGTTTCACAGTTGTTGTCATAACTGGTCACATGTGCAGCACCATGCCTGTTGCAGATCAAACAGAAGCAGCTTACTTGGCTGTAAAGGATTGGATGGTTGAATTCTGCTCTGACTGTCAGAAGATCAGCCTGAAGTGATCTAGTAGACTTTAACTTTCTAACTAAAGTTCCACTTTAATTTGGGTGACTTTAGTTACTCCCAACCAGATCCTCTGTGGCTGGATCACAAAGTTGCATGTATAAAGAGAATGTAGACAGTTGTAGTAATTGGCTTAGGTTTGCTGTAAAGTATATGTAAACCAAATAGCCTTAGTTTTGAGGTTAAATGTTTTAAACGTGTAGGTTTAGTAAAATACCTGGTGGTCCTGCCACAAAGGTCTTTGTTTTCACCAACAGAAAAGAACAATCTTCTGTTCTGCATTTTCAGTCTCTAAATGTGGCTTCACATTGGTATGATCAACTGTTAGGATCAGGAAAGCCACCCAGGAGTAATACTATGGTAAAATGCATGTAGGCTGGAAGTGGCTGCAGGAGACAACCTGTCCATCAAAGGGTGAAATGTCACTTTTCAGTAGGGCGCTGCAGAGTGCCTGAGTTGTGGATTTCCTCTACTTTACAGCTATATAGATGCCCTAGACCCAGAGCACCAACTTGCACAGTATTTTGGCAGCAGTGGCGTTGTTTGCACTCTGTGCCGATTGTCAGGAATGTTAAAGTCCTGAGAGCATTGCTATGGATCTCCAATGTACTGCAACACAGGGCAGTTTCACATAGTAGTAAACCCTCTTAGCAGCCAGACTGAATACCAGTTTTAATGTTACTTGTATTTATTAACAGATTGTGTGCTTAAGCTTCAGTTAGGGTTTATTTTAACAACTTGCTTACTGGGCACTTAAACCCCCCCCCCCCCCCCCCCCCCCCCGCCCAGACCAATTTTCAGGTTTCAGCCCTGTCACTCTTTGAATGACAATTGCGTGGTCATACAACACTGTACCCAAATTACTTTTATTTTTTCCCACAAAGATTTCTTTTGGTGGTATTTGATCACCTGTTTTATTTTTGAGAACTAAAAATTTAAAATTAATACAAAACCGTCTTTATATTTTGTTATAAAATTGTGATGAGGTGGCTGTGCCTCTTCAGGACCAATGTCCCTTACACAGAAGCCGGTGATCGGCTTTTTTCTCCTTGTGCTGTCAGCGTGGGGAGAAAAAGTGATTACCGATCATTACATTATCAGCTGTCATTGGCTGACAGCTGTTCCTTGGTAAGGATCGGCCCCTTACTCCGATCTGTGATCATTGAGTCTCTGGCTTGGATCACAGAGTGCGCCCTGCAGGGGGAGTGTACACAGGGGAGGATGTTTGACTGCCTCCCAGCAATATAGGTCCACACTGTCATCTGGCTATAGTGCGGATGGGAAGAGGTTAAGGTTTAAGTTTGCTTTGTTGTATTTTTACATGTTTAGATAAAATCGTCAATTTTGCTTAAACCTAAACTGCATGCCTATTGATGAGTAGCTATGGGAGAACTGTGTAACTTACTAATGTGTATTCTTTTATTTTAGATTTTGCTGAACAATGGCCCGTACAAAGCAAACTGCCCGTAAGTCAACTGGAGGAAAGGCTCCAAGGAAGCAGCTGGCTACTAAAGCTGCCAGGAAAAGTGCTCCCTCTACTGGAGGTGTAAAGAAGCCTCACAGATACAGGTAATGACCTTTTGCCTTTAGATGTATGTATGACCCTATCACACTGTGTATGTGGTAATGACAAGTGTTAACTTGCAGTAAGGCAGCCTGTTCAGTTGAGAATAGGCTGCCTTATGCATCAAAAACGGTGCATGTAACATCTGTGGCGGTGCACCACATGTTGTGCTTTAGTGCATGTCTTTCAGTAAAGTGTTGTAATGTCATTCTGTATCAGTGGCCCTGCTTGTGCTGACATGATTGGGTTCTTGTAATCCTTGGAGAAAGTGGTTGAAGTTGCTGACTATCTTCTGAAAATGCTAGTTGTCTGGTTTCAGTACTTGGGTCCCTGTCCCAGGACAAGCATTGAAATCAAATTTAGTGCTCTTAACTGTATACTTGTCAGTGACTGCATGACTGACTTTGTTGAAGCTGACATTCAGAAAGGCTAGCAATTACAGCCTGTCTAACAACCTCTTGTAACTAAAGCGCACACACATGAAGTTGTAATAGGAGCCCCTCCAACCATGTGTTCATCTTATCAGTTTAATGTTTGCAGTATCTGGGGCCACTTGGTTGTGGGCATGGCTTTGTCAGTGTCTCGCTGACACGCATGACAGTGTTTTGTTTTGATTTAAATGGTCGGGCAGCAGGGTGACCCAGCAAACATGAGCCTCTTGCTAAAATCTATAATATGGTTGTGCCTCTAGAATTTAGGAAAATACTGAGTGTTTCTGATGTGAAATGCAGCCACTGATGTGCATCGACACGCATAACATTGGTATATATCCACAATGTTTGTTCTGATTGAACAGAGCTTCAGTGATGGAAGCTACCCACCTCCTTCCACACTGCTGTAGGCCAATAGTAATGTGAGGTTTGGGAAGAATCTCCACACTAGGGAGTCTATATTGTTGGGAGCTTTGCTTGATTATAAACTGGCCAGCGTTCAGGCAGAGTAGAGAATGCTAAGATTCTGTAGGCTTGTGCAGGGGCTACACTTGTACTAACAGCCCATTTTTAGTGCTCGTCAGTGACTTGTTCTAATTTTGGACTTTAACATTACACTAAATTTAAGTTTACTTAAACTGGCTTGCTGTTGGATGTTATATTCTCTATACTGTAGGTCAGTCTTTTAAACCAGGGTGCTTTTGCAAAATGCCCAAAAAATTAGGATTGAGTGGTTCAAGCCTGTTAGGCCATAGCATTACAACCTTGGGCACTGAGGACAAGCCACTGACATTTGTACAACCAATGTCAGTTTGCCCTTTCTGTTAGTTTATTAGTCTAATAGTTGGTAAGGATGGAGAAAGAAGTAACCTAATGTTGGATGGCTCACCAGTGGATGCTGCTGTGATATGTAGAATATCGGGCATGGTTTGTTATGGAGCATATTTGTATAACTTTTTTATATTTTTTTTAATTTTTTTTTTGCAGGCCTGGTACTGTGGCTTTGAGAGAAATTAGGAGATACCAGAAGTCCACTGAGCTCCTGATCCGCAAGCTTCCATTCCAGCGTCTGGTGAGGGAAATCGCTCAGGACTTCAAAACTGACCTGAGGTTCCAGAGTGCAGCTATTGGTGCTCTGCAGGTGTGTACTAACAAAGCATGTAAAAGTGAAACCTCTGCTTGACTTCTGACTCTTTATACTGATTTGGTTCAATTTTCTGTTTTCAGGAAGCAAGTGAGGCATACCTGGTGGGTCTCTTTGAGGACACCAACCTGTGCGCTATTCATGCAAAGAGAGTAACAATTATGCCCAAGGACATCCAGCTAGCAAGAAGAATCCGTGGGGAACGTGCTTAATTTTTTTTCTGGAAGCTGTTTTTGATCTTAGTTTTTTTTTTTTTGTTTTTTTTTACAAATGTACATAAAGTGTGATGTCTCCTTATTTTATAAAGGGTTTGTTAACTGTAGAGTAGTTGACAGTAAATTGGTAGTACACATTTTATATGACATTCCCTTAATCCTCAGGTTTTTCAGAAAATTTGTATCTGCAGCTAGTCTACTTCTGTGGCCCTGCCCATTAAGAGTCTGCATGCCTTGGCTCCATTCTCTCCATACTTTGGTATCTTTCAGTGTAACTCCATTGTAAATAAACTTTCCACTACCTCAATGGTCTTGCTGTCTTGAGATTGAGTTGGGTTGAAAAAAAGCTCCCCACATAGGGGATTTTAAGTCGCTTGCTACAGCTTTGGCCAATTTGTACTAGTGGCAAAGAATTACAAAAATTTGAGCATGGTAGTATTACATTTAGACATGCCACATGGTGCTAGGGTTTTTGGTGGGTAAACATAATAGGTTTTCCTAAATTCTTGTTTTTTGGTTTGGACAAAATTCAGAGTTCTTAATTTTAGATCTAGGAGCTAGCTGAACACAAGTAGTCTGGTAAGCTGTGCACCCGGAACTTGGTGCACTCTTTACAGCATGCTATGATTTTTTTTTTTTTTAATTACATGCAAAATAGATGCACATTTTGGTATCGGTGTGCAAGTGTCTGATATGTTTATCCCATCATGAAACATGTTCCAACAGTTTTTAAATATAATAAATCTGCTTACCTGAAATTTCTCTTTTGCTTGTTAAATCTCATCTGACCAGTCTTGTGTAAATGAGCAGTTTGGTGTAGTCCATAACTATGGTTGTGATAAATTCCACATAACTTTTAAAATGTTAGTTTTTAATGTGACCCTAATGCTGTCACTCCAACTTGCTATTGCCTAAATATAGTATAGCCCTCTAATACAGAAGTTGTGCTGGAAGGCAGATTGTATTTGGCTGTTTGGGGTACTGCTTCATAATTCGTATGGTGTTGGATGGCTTGTGTTTAGGTTTGGTCAGGCTGTTAACTATCCAAAGGCATTTCCCACTAGCTTATCTTTATTTTTTCACTTCTATCACTGTTTAGCCACTGGGTGTAAAGTGGATATACAGGGGGTCCCCGGGTTACAAACAAGATAGGGACTGTAGGTTTGTTAAGTTGAATCTAAGTAGGAACAGGTACATTTAAGTGTAGCTCCAGCCCAAAAAATCTTTTATCACCCCTGTAACATTTTGTTTTGTTGTCTGTGCCCCTGTTCAGAAGATTTCACCTCACCTGTCCCAATGACAGTTGGATTTTGAGTTGTTAGGGAAGCATGGACTGGTGATAAAACATCAGCGGAGACACCTTTTTCTTTAACTCTTACAGGAGTGAATTTCCCTTCCTAGGGGTGGATTTTCTCACTTCCTGTTGTCTCCCACCATTTGTAAGTAAGAGTCATTTGTAAGTAGGGGACCCCCTGTAGTGTAATAAGAGTATGTTGAGACATTCAAAGGGTGGTAGTCCAGAGCTAATCTGTCTTTGCTCTGATGGCTGAGTGGAATGGTATTCACAATGGTATAAGTGAATAAAGTCTGCATCGCCCTTTTGGATCAGGCATTTGTACAAGTTAATGCAAGCAGGTGATTAAGTATTGAGCACTACCCACAAGCTCTTATCTGATTCCTGCATGCCTGTCTTCACTGCAATAAATTGTTGCTTGAAATGCATTAATTCACATTAAAGTGAACTCTGGGGGGGAAGAGGGGGGGGCTTCTTCATTCAGTGTGGGTTACTTAAAGCTGTTCTGTACTCCATAACATCCCATATGACCTAAATGCTAATGTCAGTTTCTGACAGCAGCCTAGAGCGGTTGCAAGGTCTCCTACACATCTATGGAATAATAATTTGACGTTCAGGTTAACTCCTGTTTTTTACTATTAAAAGCCTGTAGTGCTGTAGCAAATTGCATTACACCAACCATTTTCACTCAATGACTTGCATTTGTCAGTACTGCCTGCTGAATAGTCTCCAGTGTGTACTAACATGGCCAATGCAGGTGAGTGGCAGTAAAGTTTCAGAACAGCGTGTGTGTTCTATCCTCTGTAGTTGGACAGGGATGCCACAATACCTTAATGATTTCAGTCCAGAGAAGCCAGTACTTTGTAGGGCTGTTGGCCCCCCAACATGAACCTTTAAATCCAAATCTGAGCCTGGCATCCTTAACCACTTCAGCCCCGGACCAATTGGCAGCCAAAGGACCCAGGCCCCTTTTTGTGATTCGGCACTGCGTCGGTTTAACTGACAATTGCGCGGTCGTGCGACGTGGCTCCAAAACAAAATTGGCGGGGTTTTTTTTCCCCCACAAATAGAGCTTTCTTTTGGTGGTATTTGATCGCCCCTGCGGTTTTTTATTTTTTGCGCTATAAACAAAAATAGAGCGACAATTTTGAAAACAATGCAATATTTTTTGCTATAATAAATATCCCCAAAAAATATATAAAACATTTTTTTTCCTCAGTTTAGGCCGATACGTATTCTTTTTTTGGTAAAAAAAAATCGCAATTGATTGGTTTGCACAAAAGTTATAGCGTTTACAAAATAAAGGATAGTTTTATAGCCTTTTTATTAATTTTTTTTACTAGTAGTGGCGGCGATCAGCGATTATTATTGTGACTGCAACATTATGGCGGACACATCGGACATTTTTGACACATTTTTGGGACCATTGTCATTTATACAGCAATCAATGCTATTTAAATGCATTGGTTCCTGTATAAATGACAGTTGTAGTGAAGGGGTTAACTACTAGGGGGAGGGGTTATGGGCTGTGACGTGTTTTTTTGTTTTTTTTTTTTTTTTTTTTTTTTTTACATTAGGGGGCGGGGCTGATGTCATTGATCGGCTTTCCCGATGACAGGGAACAGCCGATCAATGACAGGCAGAGTAGGAAGCGCGGGGAGAGGTTTGTTTACACATACCTCTCCCCCGTTCTTCAGCTCCGTAACCCGATTGCGGGACACCAGCGGGAATCGGGGTCACGGAGCTCCCGACCGGGTCGCGAGCGCACCGCTGGCGGCGCACGATCACATACAGGTACGTGATTTTTGCCTGCCCGTGCCATTTTGCCGCAGTATATCTGCATTAGGCGGTCGAAGCGGTTAAACACAAATGATGGCAGGAACATGATGGTTTAGGTGACTTGGTGGGCAGTGCAATTTGTCATTTTTAAACTGGTTGTAACCTGCTGGACTTTTTTTTTTTTTTTTTTTTTTTTTTTATTTCTCTGCCCTTGGAACCCTGCAAGGTAATGTCATAATGTGCTAGTATGCATTTCATACTAGCATTGTTAAACTACTTTTAATCACTTAAGGACCAGGCCTTGTTTTAGATGTGTTTACAAGTAAATTTAACACACCATGTTTGTGCAGCGGTCTTACAAGCGCACTTATTTTTTTGGGTGGAGAGCGGACTTTTTTGATTGTGAAAGATAATGTTACACGGAGTAAATTTATACCCAACATGTCACGCTTCAAAATTGCACCTGCTCATGGAATGGCGACAAACTTACACTTAAAGCTCCATAGCCAACATTTTAAAAATTCTACAGGTTGCATGTTTTGCGTTCCAGAGGTCTAGGGCTGGAATTATTGCTCACTCTACCGATCACGGTGATACCTCGCATGTGGTTTGAACAGTTTTCATATGCGGGCGCTACTCACGTATGCACTTGCTTCTACTCGAGGGGTGGGCGTGTTTTATATTTTTTTTTTTTTTTTTACCGGTGTAAAAAAATAAGTGACACATTACCTTTTATTACAAGGAATGTAAACATCCCTTGTAATAAAAAAGCATGACAAACTCTTAACATCTGAGGTCTTCTTGACCTCATATTTACACTAAAATGCAATAGAGTGGTCGTATATAAAGGTCCTTTAAGAGTTATGGGCAGAAGTGACATTTTGACATTGCTTCCGCCCTGCAATGTCATGGAGATAGGAGGGGGCTACCCCTCTTTATCTCCATGCACAGCCACAGGAAGGATCCAGTTGCTGAGGGCACTGGATCACGGTGGCAGGGGGGGGACTCTCCCGCAGCTAAAAGTGATCTTGCTGCAGATCTTCCGCCAAGACCACAACTTGTACTGGCCGAACATGGCGATACCTGAGTTATGGCATCTAATTGCTGCCATAACGATATACATCCTCCAAAGTGAGGACATGTATAGTAGTGCAGCTGTCCAGGTGGCTAAAACAAAATTCCAGCACTGAGATGTCAGTGCTGTGGGCACTCCCATCTTCACCCTTGATTCAGGTTCATTGGCTCTGACCAGTCAGAGCTGCAATGACCACTACCGCACATGTGTGCAGGAGCCATGGTTTCATGGCACAGGGCTCTGAAAGAATGTCCCTTTGGCTGTTTCTTTTGGTGCGCATGCACCAGTGATGTTACTAGCAGTATGTACACTAAATATCTCCTAAACTGCATGTTTTAGTAGATTTATGCAATTAAAGGTGGAAGTTTAATTAAAATACAGTTGGGTATGGGTAGGATAGGCTGAAGAGGGGTTTTTCTTGTAGTCTATGCATAGGAGATAATCAGACAGATTGGGGTAAGGAGTTCCATAGGTTTGGAGAGGCTCTGGAAGTGAGCATGGGGGAGGTAAAGCAGGAGGTCTTGAGAGGAACGATTAGGTTGGTATTTTGAGACAAGGCTAGTGAGGTGTTGTGGAAGGTTTTGTAAGTTGGTATTTAATTTGTTGAAAGCCAGTGCAGGGATTTAATTAGTTTTTCCCACAAATAGAGCAAGAAAGCTCTATTTGTGGGAAAAGAGAAAAATTGGTGGTATTTGATCACCTCTGCGTTTTTTTTTTTTTTTTTTTTTTCATTATAAACAAAGAGCGACAATTTTCAAAACGCATTCTTTAACTTTGCTTTAAATATCCCCCTAAAATACATACATTTTTGTTTTTCCTCAGTTTAGGCTGATACGTAATCTACATTTTAAAAAAAAAAAAATCACAAGCAATTTAATTTGTGCAAAAGTTGTAGCGTTTTACAAAATAGGTGATAATTTTATAGCATTTTTATTTTTTGTGACTGCGACGTGGTGGACACATTGGACATTTTTGGGACCATTGTCATTTATACAGCAATCAGTGCTATATGAATGCACTGATTCCTGTGTAAATGGCAGTAAAGGGGTTAATTGGGGGGTGGCAGTGTAAAGGTTAACTGTGTTCAAGGAGCGTGGGGTGTGACTGCTCCCTGTGATTGGAGCAGATCCATAAGCGGAGATCAGTGTCGCATGTTGCTAGGCAGAACAGGGAGATGCTGTTTACATTCATCCTCCCCGTGAGACTATCACGGGTATCCCTGTAGCGTTTGAGTCCATGTGTCCTGACTGGCAGGCATGCAATGGCACGGCGGCAAAGTCATACCTGTGTGCCTTTCTGCCGACGTACATCTGTGTGCGCCGTTAAGAAGTGGTTAAGCCTAGGTTCAGACATGCGATGTGGAACCAGCATGATTCCAGCATCTCTCCCGCAGGCAGTTAACACATTGTCCAACCGCTACAGGTGTCAACACAATGTTAATGACACCCCCGGATCGGTTCACAGATCGCAGTGTGAACTGAACTCGCACAGGAATCAGATTGCATGGGTGAGGGCATTCTAGTGCGAGGGAGAAATTACCTGCACTAATTTCTTGCGACTCCTGCCCTACAACTGTAGGGCTGAACTTGAATTGCACAGACATCACATTGGCACTGCAGTGCCATGTGATATCTGTGTTTGCACATTGGGCTAAATGAGGTGTGTGGCAAATGGTAAACCCAAACAAGTATAATCCAAATACTTATTTTGGTTTACTGTTTGCCAGGCACCTCAGTTAAAGTCCCAACCTCTTAAGACCATGTAGAGGTAAGCCAATGATAGGGAGTTGCAGTAGTCGAGGCGAGAGAAGGCCTAAGTGAATTAAGAGCTTTGGCTAAAAAGGATGTGTTGTTGAGGCGGCAAGATTTGGACGTGGGGCTTAAAAGTCCAGGATTACACCTAGCCCCTTGGCATGTGGGGGATAGGCTTATAGTTGTGCCATTGACTTTGACAAAGATCAGGGGAAGGAAAATTATATGTACTGTGTGTGTAAAATATATATATATATATATATATATATAAATGTGACATCCAGACTGATTTTGTTTTGTTCATGTGATCCTTAGTGGCTTGAATGTGGATTTCTTTTCACTAAAACTGAATGATCAATCCCAACATAGATAATACCTCTGTACCATGTTGCTCTGATGTCTGCAGATCCCAATTCTGGGTTAGGATTTTTTTTTTTTTTTTTACATAATGTGACACTCTGTATATCCTAGTACTCTATCCCTTCCACAGCAGCTAAAGTCTATAACACTCCCTGCTGTAGTCATTCAGACTCTGTAAATTATGCAACTTACTTAACAGCTCTGATGGGTGGAATTGAATACATCCTAATTGGCATTCAACCCTGCCCATTCACACCTACAGGAAGTGTCCAATCTCCCAAGTCCCATCTCACAGCATTATACAAGAAAGGCAGCCCCCTTCATATACAGCCTGTTCTGAAAGCTAGCTGTGCTGCTGGGCAGGATTGAATGGATCACAATTAGAATTCAGTCCTGCCCAGTTAAATATGCTGACAGGGTGAGTCCCACCCCCTCAGATCCTGCCCTGCTCACTGAAGTGATGCCTATACTTATGAAGTAAACTTTCATAATAACCTCCCATAGCCCTTCCTCTGTAGTCGTGCAGTAAGCCATTGTTCTTTGGCATGCTGTATGACAGGAGGAGGTATGACACATACACCTTTTTAAAGGATCAGAAATGCCCACAGCAACCCTAGGACCCACCTGCATCAATTATCAGAAATGGTTCAAGTGACTCCCATAGCCCGCCCTGAAGCTACAGTGACTCAAAGGATCATTGGAGATGTAGTATCAGAAATGGAGGGAAACCAATCAAAATTCAGCCAGGGGGAGTGACATCACATACACAGAAACCTGCTGTATACAACTGAAGGAGATACGTTGCACACAAACTCAGTGGGATTGTGCTTAGTTTACATGCACAATTCATCTGTTTTGGGGAGGAAAAGCTGGAGTTTCTTTAACCACTTTAAGACAGGCTTTTTTTTTTTTAAATGTAAGATTTGTTTACAAGTTAACTTTTTTGCTAGAAAATGACTTGGAAACCCGAACATTAGAACTTTTTTTTTTCTAACATCCTAGAGAATAAAATTAGCGGTTGTTGCAATACTTTCTGTCGCACCGTATTTTTTTTTTTTTTAAATACAATTTTTTGAATTAATAAATAAGACAACAGTAAAGTTAGTACAATTTTTTTTGTTATATTGTGAAATATAATATTACGCCGAGTAAATTGATACCCAACGTGTCACGCTTCAAAATTGCACCCACTTGTGGAATGGCAACAAACTTTTACCCTTAAAAAATTCTACCGGTTGCATGTTTTGCATTACAGAGGAGGCCTAGAGCAAGAATTATTGCTCTTGCTCTACCGATCGCGGCCATACCTCACGTGTGGTTTAAACACCATTTTTGTATGCGTTAGCTTCTGCATGCGAGCTTTGAGGGACTGGGTGCATTTAAAACTTATTTCATTTTTACACCGTAAAAATGTCAAAAAGTGTCACTATTATTCCTATTACAAGGAATGTAAACATCCCTTGTAATGGAAAAAAAAGCATGCCAGGACCCCTTAAATATGAGCCCTGGGGTCAAAAAGACCTCAGATCTCATATTTACACTAAAATGCAATAAGGGAAAAAAAAAGTTGTCATTTAAAAAAAAATAAGCTATGGGTGGAAGTGATGTTATGTTGCTTCCCCCCCTGCAGTGTTATGGAGACGGTTGGGGGCCATCTTCCCCCTCACTCGTCTCCATGTCAGCCCAGGGGACAGACGTGATCTGTAAGGGCCCCCCCCCCCCCCCTCTCCTGCAATCGATAAAAGTGATCTCACAGCGAATCCCCCGCAGAGACCACTTTTATCTTGGACCGCCGCCCGAAAACAGGGATACCGGGGTTATGGCAGCCAGCTGCTGCCATAACAACTATATCCGTCCCCAAAGTTGGGACGTACATCGGCGTGTGGCGGTCCGGAAGTGGTTAAATATTCTTTACCTGATTATTTCACGTTTGTCTATAGTTCACTTTCAATAGGTCTTTATTAAAGTTTTGGAATATACATGTTATAACCTGTAAAGGTGTTTGTGACAAACTCCTGTCCTCAACAGGTCTATGTCTGCCGTAAATGCGTCCTTTTTCCAGAACCAGCACTATCCTAGACCCTTTAGCCCACCCAGTCACCAGCATCAGTGTAGGGTGAAAAACAACATCAAACTCCTTTATTCAAGCACATGTTACCACAGAGACCCCCCCCCCCCCCTCACCCTTGGATTCAAGGTGGGGTAAACTGTCCAATCACAATAGACACACAGGTCAGGTGTATTCAAATTTCCCATTAGTAAACAGTCTTATCAGCAGGGAGAGCTATTGGAGGAATTTATAAAATAATACAAAGATAAAATAAAAATGAATGTATCCAAATCAATAATTCGGTATAAATAACATAAAATAGTGAGGATAACTGTCCAAAAACACTAACATAAGTGAGTGCTAAAAAGTGACACCTCTGGATGACAGTGCACTGCCACCACATAGATTGTGCGCTTACCAGAAGGCAAGCTTTAGAGAGCCTGTGGCTAAATACCCAGCCAGGGCCTTTATCCAAACAGAAGATGATATTCCACCACTAGTTAGGGAAGGTGCTTGTATAAAACCTCAATTTAGCCAAAGGTACTCAAGCATCAACCACCAGGAATCAATTGAGATATTGCCCAGAAAATAGAAAGAGAGACTCCATAGTGTATATTGTACCATAAAGGATTTAATATAGTAAAAGTATTGCACTTACAATTAGGAAGATAAAAACAGTCATATCAAAACAGCTGGCCAGCAAGCGAATGCCGCCGATCAGAGGAAGAGAGGAGAGCCACCACTGGATGATCACAGCAGGGAACATCACAGCTTTTGTTAGCTGTGTGTTCCCCCGCCGTGCGCCATCACATAATCCCCTCCTCTTTTTCCGGAACTTTGATAGACAGATCACCGGTCGATTCCTAGGACGGGTGACATGTATCAAAGTTCCCAGGACAAGGGGAGGGGCTTATGTGACGGCGTGCGGCGGGGGAACACAGCTATTGAAACGAAAGCTGTGATGTTCCCTGCTGTGATCATCCAGTGGCGGCTCTCCTCTCTTCCCCTCCACAGGTAGGCTGCACACGGGACACAGGCTGCATTGGCGGGCATGGATAAAGTTGTTAATATTTTTATAACTTAATTGCATAAAACATTAAAGTGTCATTTTATGAGATAATTTATGAGGGCGGGGAAGGGTAGGGGTTGGGCGGGGCAACTGGTGGCAAGTAACCCTTGAGGCCTGGCTAGTAGCTCAGGACTTGACATTTTGAGCCCTGTGCTATAATAAATATCCCCCAAAAAAATATAAAAAAACTTTTTTTTCCTCACTTTATTGCGATACGTATTCTTCTACATATTTTTGGTTAAAAAAAAATCGCAATAAGCGTTTATTGATTGGTTTGTGCAATGTTATTTTTAGTAGTTTTATGGCATTTTTATTAATATTTTTTTGTTTGTTTTACTAGTAATGATCAGCGATTTTTATCATGACTGCGACTTTATGGCGGACACATTGGACATTTTTGACACAATTTTGGGACCATTGTCATTTATACAGCAATTGGTGCTATACAAATGCACTGATTCCTGTGTAAATGACACTGGCAGTGAAGGGGTTAACCACTGGGGGGCAGTTAAGGGTTTAAGTGTGTCCTGGGGAGTTTCTAACTGTGGGTGGGGGCGTGGCTACGTGTGGCACGCCACTGATCTCTGCTCCCGATCACAGGGAGCAGAGATCAGTGACACTGTCACTAGGCAGAACGGGAGATGCTACATTAGCATCTTCCTGTTCTTGCACTCCGTGAGATGATCGCGGGACACGCGACCTGACCCACGGAGCTTGCCGCGCACCCGCAGGCCGCCTCTTAATGGGCAACGTACAGGTACGTTAGTTTGTCGCCCTTCTGCCGACGTATATCGGCGTGAGGTGGACAGCAATCGGTTAAAAATATTTTGGAAAACTTTTTCTAATAAACAAATGACATATCTAGGAGAAAAAAGGTCCAAGCAGAAACATCTTTCCATATAGGCACCAAATTTGAAAATTCAAAAAAAAGAGGAGAAAAGGTAGGCTCCCCAAGATTCACAGCAAGTTCACAGAAATTACTTTATGAACATAGAATCAAAATGTGGGCCTATAACCATGCATAGCACAATCAGGAGTTGTCAATAAAGGCATTAACGTCTACATTAACCGCTTCCCGACCGCCTCATGTAGATATACGTCAACAGAATGGCACGGGCAGGCAAAAGCACGTACCTGTACGTCCCCTTTAATTTGCCTGCCCGGGGGGCGCGCGCGCGACCCGGTCGGGAGCTCCGTGACCACGGCCGCGGGACCAGCGGACCCGATCGCCGCTGGTATCCCGCGATCGGGTTACGGAGCTGAAGAACGGGGAGAGGTTTGTGTAAACAAACCTCTCCCCGCGCTTCCTACACTGACTGTCAGTGATCGGCGGTTCCCTGTCATCGGGAACGCCGATCAATGACGTCAGACGTACAGCCACGCCCCCCTACTTTAAAAAAAAAACACAACACGTCACACTGACTCCTCCCCGCCCCCTAGTGGTTAACCCCTTCACTACAACTGTCATTTACATAGGAATCAGTGCTATTTAAATAGCATTGATTTCTGTATAAATGACAAATGTCCCAAAAATGTGTCAAAAATGTCCGATGTGTCCGCCATAATGTCGCAGTCACAAAAAAAAAATCGCTGATCGCCGCCATTACTAATAAAAAAAAAAATATTAATAAAAATGCTATAAAACTATCCCCTATTTTGTAAACGCTATAACTTTTGCGCAAACTAATCAATAATTGCTAATTGCGATTTTTTTTTTACCAAAAATATGTAGAAGAATACGTATCGGCCTAAACTGAGGAAAAAAAATGTTTTTTTATATATTTTTTGGGGATATTTATTATAGCAAAAAGTAAAAAATATTGCATTTTTTTCAAAATTGTCGCTCTATTTTTGTTTATAGCGCAAAAAATAAAAACCGCAGGGGCGATCAAATACCACCGAAAGAAAGCTCTATTTGTGGGAAAAAAAGGACGCCAATTTTGTTTGGGAGCCACGTCGCACGACCGCGCAATTGTCAGTTAAAGCGACGCAGTGCCGAATCGCAAAAAGGGGCCTGGTCCTTTGGCTGCAAATTGGTCCGGGGCTGAAGTGGTTAAGCCAGAACGGAGTATAGCATTTGATCTTGTCTATCCATGCCATTTCAAGTCTGCTGACGTCACGCACCAGAGAGCTACCTCTCCACTGGGGACGGAATTTGTCAATCCCCAGGAATATAGTTTTGGCAGGATTTTTATCATGGACCAATGAATAATGTTTAGATAATGAATGTTTCTGACACCCATTTTTGATATTAGTGATATGCTCATTAAGGCGCACCGAGAGGGTGCGTTTAGTCCTGCCCACATATTGAAGGGCACTGGAGCAGGTAAACCCCCCCCCCCCCCCCCTCGGTGCAGCAGGTGATAAACGGCTTAATTTCAAATTCAGTGGAGGTACTGGTTGAGAAGAATTTTTGTGTTCTTCTATGGCTACAACCATTAAGTGAACAGACCCTACACCTCCTGCATTGAAGAAAAAGGGTAAGGTCTTGAAAGAAGCCCCTCCTGATGGGCGGAGGATCAAAAATGTTGGGTGACACTCTTGCTTGTAAGGCAGGAGCTCCCTTATAAATGACTTGAGGTCTATTGGGTAGAACTGATCTCAGTACCTGATCATTGCATAATACAGTATCTCACAAAAGTGAGTACACCCCTCACATTTTTGTAAATATTTTATTATATCTTTTCATTTGACAACACTGAAGAAATTACACTTTGCTACAATGTAAAGTAGTGAGTGTACAGCTTGTATAACAGTGTAAATTTTCTGTCCCCTCAAAATAACTCAACACAGCCATTAACCACTACAATACTGGGCACTTTCGCCCCCTTCCTTCCCAGACCAATTTTCAGCTTTCAGCGCTCTCACACTTTCAATGACAATTGCGCAGTCATGCAATGCTGTACCCAAATGAAATTTTTATCATTTTGTTCGCACAAATAGAGCTTTAGTTTGGTGGTATTTATTCGCGACTCCGTTTTTTATTTTTTGCGATATAAGCGAAAAAATAGCGGAAATTTTGAAAAAAAAACAATATTTTCTCCTTTCTTTTTTAAACGAAATCCAATAAAATCTAATTTTGTCATAAATTTAAGCCAAAATGTATTCTGCTACATGTTTTTAGTAAAAAAAATTCCGTTGAGTGTATAATAATTGGTTCGCGTGATCACGGACATATGTACGCAAATGATCATGTACAGATGTGTGCAGGTGATCACGGACATATGTGTGCAGATAATCATTGGCACATGTGATTTTACTGGGACATATGTGGGGGACATGTGTTTTTATTATTTGGGGACATGTGTTTTTATTTGGGGACATGTGTGTTTTGGGGACATGTATGTTTTGGGGACATGTGTGGGGACATGTATGTTTTACTGTGTTGGTGCACTGTTGTGGACACTAGACTGGTGATCAGTGAGTAAAAAAACAGCTCATACTCACTGATCACCAGCCGGCTGCAGCGATCAGCTCTCCTCTCCTCACCGAAGACTTCCGTGTGAGGAGAGGAGAGACGGTTGCCTAGCAACCGGCTGTTTGCTTACATCACATGACGGCTGTGATTGGACACGGCCGTCATGTGATCAGGAGGGCCAATCACAGATCCCTCCTGCCGATCCGAGATGCGCCGTGTCCGGGTGACACGAGCGCATCGGGATGGCGCCGCTGCGCGGGCACGCGCGCGATCCCCCTACTTCTGATGGACGTTTGGGAACGTCCGATCAGAAGTAGGCGGCTCCCACCCGGCCGTATATATACAGTGGCCGGGTGGGAAGTAGTTAAAGTGGATGTAACATTTTTTTTTTTTTTTTGATGTCATAATGTAGATAATAAGATTTCCTATCATTTGAGCCCAGTCTTGCCACACAGAGTTAATATAGCTCTGAGCAATCCTCTTTTATTGTTCAGTGAGATAAATCTTGACAAACAGGCAAAAACTTTGTAAAAAAAACTCCCCCTTGTGTGAGTGATAGATGATTTACATATCTCATGCACTAGCCTGAGACAGGCACATCCTGTGTAAAAAGTTTAAAATTCACACCCCCTCCCCTCCTCTTCAGCTCTCCCAGGATTGGCTGCCTTTACTGTGTTTTGACTGGATGTTTCTCATCATGGGGTGTGATCATCCTGTATGCTGCAGTGAACAGCCAGCAGAATATACACAGATAAGTGATTTAGGGGAGCTGTATCTAGTCAGAGCTGGGCAGTGTAGAACATCCAGTGATCTGATGATTGTTATAGTGCAGTGTGTGTGTGAGGTCACCTGATCACAGTTGCAACATTCCTTTCCATCATCAGGATTTGTTATGTGGGGGAGGGGTAGATTTCTCACTTTTTATAATTACACCCAGTAAGGCTGAATGAGCTTAGGGCCAGGTCACACCAGTGTGCTGTGCGAGATCGCATGTAATTTACACCGTACTGCAGTGCAAATCACATGCGATGTCTGTGCAGTGCGATTTTAGCCATACAGATAGTATGGCTGAAATAGCATTTGGACCAAACACGCACAGGACCCTTTTTTTGGTCCGCACCAGAATCGCATGGGTGTTCACCAGTGTGAACCGAGCCTTGGTGGGAGCAGTCAGGTGACATTTGTAGGCTGTATGCTTTGAGGCTCAGTTCACACTGGTGCGATGCGGGTTCCAACATCGCATCCGACTCGCACGTCAGTTCACACTGCCATATACGAACTGCTGGGGAGTGTCATACAATGTTAACGACACCCCCATTTCAGCTCGCATATCGCACTGCAAACTGACAGTTTGGACATGAATCGGATTGCATAGGTGTGAACACCCATGCAATCCGATTCTGGTGCGGACCAAAAAAAGGGTCCTGTGTGCGTTTGGTCCGAATGTGATGCGATTTCAACCATACAGTTTGTATGGCTGAAATCGCATTGCACAGACATCGCATCTGATCTGAACAGCAATACGGTGCGAATCACAGGAATGCGGAGTGTACAGTACGTGCAGGATGATGTCAGGATAGTGGACAGTGTCAGATTATTTTTTTATTTTACAATTACATTTTTTTTTTCTCAAAAGGTGGATTTGTTGTTTTTATAAATTTTTACATTTTTTTAAATTATTTTTTTTTTACAATTTATTTTTGTCCTATTTTAACAATGATGGGAGGGTGGGGTTTTATTTTTTAAATATATTTTTTCACAGTTCTTTTGAGAAAGGAGGTGGTTGGTGTCAGTGGGGCAGTGAACGGTGTCAGTGGGGCAGTGAACGGTGTCAGTGGGGCAGTGAACGGTGTCAGTGTGGCAGTCAACGGTGTCAGTGGATGGTGTAGGGGGCAGTGGACGGTGTCTGTGGCAGTGGACGGTGTCAGTGGACCGTGTTGGTATTTTTTTACAATTACATTTTTTTTTTACAATTTTGGGGGTTTTGGTGACATGTCAGGGGTCTAAACCGAGACCCCTGACACCTTCCATTTAAGACAGAGGACACAGATTCCCCAGTCCCTTTCTCTGCATTGAAATTGAATGGAGAGGAGACAGCGAGATCGATGCTCACAGTTGTCCGATCGCACCCATCATCCCCCACTGTCACTGGACATTGATGTGTGTGACAGGGGGCCGTGAGCGCGCTCTGCTTTTACCCAGAACACGCTCTGCCTCTCCTGCGCGCTCACCAAGCGCCGATAACAGACCCGCCTACTGAATCTGCTGTTTTTGGGGCTTCAAACTGCTAAACAGGTTACATTTGACAGGTAAGGATACATGCAGGAGGCATGTATATCCTTATAGTTTAGCACTATGGCAGTACTTTATAATTGATGAGAGTGGGTTTACATCCACTTTAATGTCTAAACCGCTAACAACAAAAGTGAGTACACCCCTAAGTAAAAATGTCCAAATTGGGCCCAATTAGCTGTTTTCCCCTCCCTGGTGTCATGTAATTCGTTAGTGTTACAAGGTCTCAGGTGTGAAGGGGAAGCAGGTGTGTTAAATTTGATGTTATCACTCTCACTCTCTCATACTGGAAGTTCAACATGGCACCTCATGGCAAAGAACTCTTTGCGGATCTGAAAAAAAGAATTGTTACTCTACATAAAGCTGGCCTAGGCTATAAAAAGATTGCCAAGACCCTGAAACTGAGCTGCAGCACGTTGGCCAAGACCATACAGCGGTTTAACAGGACAGGTTCCATTCCATTCAGAACAGAGGCCTCACCATGGTCGTTCGTTACTCCATGATGTCGTCTTGAAGGAGTGAAAGAGGACTCCAGTGGCAACCTGTGGAGCTCTGGTGAACTTCATGCCCAAGAGGGTTAAGGCAGTGCTGGAAAATATTTACACTTTGGGCTCAATTTGGACATTTTCAATTAGGGGTGTACTCACTTTTGTTGCCAGCGGTTTAGACATTAATGGCTGTGTTGAGTTATTTTGAGGGGACAGCAAATTTACACTGTTATACAAGCTGTACACTCACTAATTTACATTGTAGCAAAGTGTAATTTCTTCAGTTTTGTCACATAATAATTTTCTTAATGTTCATATGTTGAACAGAATAGCTTGTGATAAAAGTGACTATAGGTGCCCTATCAGTACGGGGGGGGGGGGGGCTTCTTGGAGAGAGTAAATGACCTCTCTCCATATTAGTTACCCAACAGGTCTCGAGAGTATCCTTTCTCTTCAAAATGTCTAGTCAATGACCTGGCCTGTGACAAGAACTCACTTTCATTAGTACAATTACGCTTCAGTCGTATGAACTGACTCTTTGGCACCGACTGAAGCCATGAAGCATGATGACAGCTATCAATCAGGTCCAAAATGTTTATCTCAGACTGGCTAGCCTCAAACTTAAGGGCAATACCTCTAGTGTTATTATTAAGGCCCTCAATAAAGAGGTCCAGATCCGAACGGCCACCATCACACAGGAGGATGACGTCAATGTATCACGCCTACAAAATCAATTGTAGTCTCCGATCAACATAGACGACATCCTCCTCCCATAAGGCCATAAACAAATTGGCCAAACTAGGGGCATATTTAGCCCCCATAGCAACACCCCTATCCTGGCGAAAGAACTGACCGTTAAACCAAAAATTGTTGTGTGATGCTGCATACTCAAGTAACTCCACGATAAAACAAATCTGTTCATCAAGTAGGCCCAAATCGCATCGCAAGAAGTATTCTACAGTGAACAGTCCCAGGTTATGTGATATCACGATGTAAAGAGAGGTTACATCCGCTGTGACCATCCACATACCTGGTTTGGGAGTATACTCTGTAAGGAGATTGATCACATGGCGAGAATCCTTAATATGCAAGGGCATATTGGATACTAGGGGCTGCAAAAAGAAATCAAAATACATGCCCACCCGGGAAGTGATGGAATCAATGACACTAACTATTGGGCGTCCCGGGGGGCAGGCAGGGTGTTTGTGTATGTTAGGTAAGTAGTACACAATAGGTGTACAGTGTGCACTGGGAATTAGATAGGGCCTTTCTTTCTTATCTAAAATACCCTCCCCAAAACCACTCTGAACAATAGTTTCTAGTTCTTTAAGATATTGGACCTTGGGATCAGAGGGCAACAACGTGTATGTATCCGCATCTCCCAAGATATTATACATCTCAGACCTATAATCTTTACGGTTCAGTATAATGATGCCTCCTCCCTTGTCAGCTGGTCTGATAACCAACACAGGGAGTCCAGACCAGCCAACATATTCATATTATTTCTAACCTTCTTAATGGACATTTTATCCAGGTCCCTAAGGACCACATCTCTAAACACATTTAATGAAGGAGCCAGAGCACTGGGGGGATTGAATAGGGACCATTTGAAAGTCCTGAATGGCGGAATTCCAAAAATGTCAATCTATTGGTTTTAACAGGATTAGAACTCATGTAACGCTTGATATTTAACTTGCGTACAAACTTATGCACATCCATGTAGGTCTCAAACTTATTGAGCCTACGCGGAAGTGCAAATTTCAAACCCTTATCTAGCACGCACCTTTCATCGTCACTTAAAATGGCTGTGCTTAAATTAAAGATCCCTGCCCCAACTACATCTTTTTAGCTCGTAACCGCCTCCCCCCTCTGATTCCTCTCTTTGGTCTCCTAGTCGTTTAATACACTGACCCGGTCTGTGAAAACCCCAATGTTGGTATTCAGGGTGTGCCGGATCTACGGTAGTACCAAAGGAATCATAAGATGTACTTGGAATACTATTCCCTCTCAAGTTTTAGGGGGCATCATTTCTGAAGTCAAATTCTGATGGAGGGCCTTCCCTATCCCGAAGAGGAAAAAATGTATTATGTGTACTAACATTGTAATCATAATTGGTCTCTCTATCATTAGGACCTATTGGTTCAAAAAAATGATTGGACTCTGAACCCACTGCATCCATTTGGCCAGATCTAGATCCATAATTAGGACCATATCCACAGTTGGAATTATCAACCTGACCTGAACCACAGAGAGGGGGAGAACCTCCACGGTTAGGTGGTCCCTGACCGCATGCATAAGGAAAACGTTTATAATTAGAGCCTGTATTAGAATAAGGTACACCACGGCCCCGACTCACACCAGGGCCCTGACCTATACAAGCTCCTTCCCTAACTAGTGGTGAAATATCATCTTCCGTTTGGATAAAGGCCCTGGCTGGGTATTTAGCCGCAAGCTCTCTAAAGCTTGCCTTCTGGTAAGCGCACAATCTATTTGGTGGCGTTGCACTGTTGTCCAGAGGTGTCACTTTTTGCACTCACTTATGTACTATTTTTGGACTGCTATCCTCACTATTTTATGTTATTTATACCCAATTATTGATTTGGATATGAAGCCTACTTTGAATGAATGAAGCCTACTTTTAATGAAGCCTACTTTGCTTCTGTCTGTGGGGAACGCCTGGGGCAGCATCTCAAAGTATATCCCAACCTGGTTGAGAAACCCTCTGCATTGAACTGGATCGCCCCCAAATCGCTGGGGAAGCGGAGTGGAACCAGACATACCTCTTATAGAGGTAATATTCGAGGCGGGTGCCTACACAGAGACTGGAGCAGCAGCAGGGATGGCCTGCTACACAGGTTGTACCAGAGCAGAAACAGTGGGAGGATCCAGGTGAGCAGTGCAACTCAGGAGTGTCTGTAACACTATGGCAAACTGATCTATGCGGTGGTCCTGCTCATTCAATCTGGAAAAAAAGATTACCACTAGGTGGATTGCATGCATCTTCTGAATTCATGGCCTTCACCTACTGTCAGAAACCATGAATCAGACGGAGACAGAAAATGCAGTAAAAATCACACCTTTTAACCACTTGACTACTGGGCACTTAAACCCCCTTCCTGCCCAGACCAATTTTCAGCTTTCAGCGCTGTCACACTTTGAATGACAATTGCCTGGTCATGCAACATTGTTCCCAAATGAAATTTTTATAATTTTTTTCACACAAATAGAGCTTTCTTTTTGTGGTATTTAATCACTGCTGGGTTTTTTTTTTTTGCTAAACAAAACAAAAACCCAAAATACTGTTTTATAGTTTGTTATACAATTTTGAAAACAGGCAATTTTTCTCCTTCATTTATATGCGCTGATGAAGCTGCACTGATTGGCACTGGTAAGTGACACCTATAGGCAGCACTGATGAAGAGGCACTAATGGGCATTGATTGGCAGCACTGGTGGGCATTGATGGGTGGAACTGGCAGGTGGACACTGATGAGGCAGTCGTGGCTCTCTGTGTGAGGGATCGATGTTCCTCTAAAAGAAGCCGGTGATCGGCTTTTTTTTTCCCCTCACGCTGATAGCGTGAGGGAAAAAAAAAAATACAGATTACAAATCTTTTGTTTACATCACGTGATCAGCTGTCATTGGCTGACAGCTGATCACGTGGGATCGGCCCCTTACTGCGTTCTGTAATCTGCCAAGTCTCAGACTCTGTGATCACAAAGCACGTTGCACACAACCCGCAGTGACATGCAGGCTGCTCATGGACGCCCTCTCAGCAAAAAAAAGGCCTGTGCTGTATCCATCTTTCGGCTATAGCGTGGGCAGCAAGTAGTTAATATAATGGTAAAAAAATTGGTACAAATAGTAAATGTCGTCAAAACATAGCCAGGGTTGGGTAGCCAAAGCAGGTAGTCTAGACAATCCAGGAAATCAGGAAGCCAGAGATCATCGTAGTCAGAGGCGGCAGACAGGATCAGGAACACCAGCCAGGCAAGTCTTCAACAGGAACACAGCAGAGAGTTTCCAGATAAGTTTTACCAAAGGCGTAGGCACCGAAGGAATGAACCAGGCAGTTTAAATAGCCAGAAGGAGCTGGCTGATGAGCAGGAAATGATCACCAGGTGGAACGATGGGTGCTGGCAATTAACCGACAGCTGAGCAACCTGAGCACTAAGAAGGGAGGGCTGAGCACAACCCTGACAGAAATGTGCCCACACCATGTTATTGGTAGTAAAGAATTAATTTTAAATATACATTTGTATGATGATTGGAGTTTTTATTGCTATTTATGTTAATTCTGTATTCCGAAGGGTGTTTTTATTTTAAACATGTGACCAGCAGCATAGGGCTAGAAGCTCATCCTGCTGGTTTCCCTGCAGACAGTCTGGGAAAGATCTGGGTCATGTGACAGCTGTTTATCGATTGGGAAAAAGGTACTTTTTTTTTAAATAAAAAAATTACAGTGCCATCATCCATATATACATAGTTAGTTAGGTTGAAAAAAAAGACACAAGTCCATCCAGTTCAACCACAAATAATAATAAAAAAAAAAATAATATCATACAATTCCATATACCCCATTCTATACCCACAGTTGATCCAGAGGAAGGCAAAAAACCCCAGCAGCGCATACTTCAATTTGCTAAAGCAGAGAAAATAATTCCTTCCTGATCCCCCGAGAGGCAATCGGATTTTCCCTGAATCAACTTTACATATAAATGTTGGTACCCAGTTATATTATGTACATTTAGGAAAGTAACCAGGCCTTTCTTAAAGCAATCTACAGCTTACTGTGAAGAAACCTTTCCGTATTTGGAGATGAAATCTCGTTTCCTCTAGACGTAAAGAGTGCCCCCTTGTCCCCTTTGTTGACTGTAAAGTGAATAACTCAACACCAAGTTCACTATATGGACCCCTTATATATTTGTACATGATGATCATATCCCCCCCCCTTAATCTCCTCTTATCAAGGGTGAATAAATTCAGTTCCTCTAATCTTTCCTCATAGTTTAATTAAATGAGGGGCGCTAGTACCAACAAGAGATACTAAATTAATTAATAGGTTAATTAATTGTATATTCTGAACTGTATAGTAGAGACTAAGAGCTTATTGAAAAAAGGTGTGCAGACACAATATAGATCTACCATGAACTAAGCTAATTAATAACTATTTAAAGTGATAATAGTGAACCACATTTGGTTACTCATACATTACAACCATTATAATGTGAATAATAAAAATTGGTTAGAGTGTGTTTATACAAACAATAATAACACCAGACACCTAGCGTGACCCAGTGAGGTATAAATTAATTATTACCCCAAAGATAATTAACACACAAAATAGAGCTGACCGAGCTCTATTTAAATTAAATAATATAAATATAACAGACCCTGTACCTTGTATCACAATATGTGCAACGAAAGTTAATGATCAAGCACTTATGCCCAATCTAATATATAAAAAGTGCAAACCAACAAATTTGGCAAATATCCCAATATCTTGGGTACATCCAAAAAACGTGGAAAATATTAATATAAATTAGACAGTGTTAATTGATATAACGCAAAGTTCATGTAGTATATAAAAAGTGCAAGCCAACAAAATTGGCAAATAATCCCAATATCTTGGGTGCATCCAAAAAACGTGAAAAATATTAATATAAATTAGACAGTGTTAATTGATATAACGCAAAGTTCATATAGTAGTCCTTGCTGCAAAACGCCACAATCACTCCTGTAGATATAGCTTGTGCACCATCACCAGACAAATTCTCGATCCACCCAATGTGAGAACCAGCAGTATTGTTCCGTTTCCGGGGTAGTGTGCTCTGAGTATGCGGGAGTGAGGAGGAGAGCGAGCAGCGGCTGCACATGAATAGGAGCAGGAGATCGGAGGATAGAGCCTGTTGAAGTACAGGATTGGTGTTTGCGGAGGAGAGGAGAGCGGTATCCAGGAAAGCTGAGCTGAGACCGGAAGAAACCGGACGCCATGCCTCACTAGCCGATAGTAGCGGCACCATCACCGTGGCAACCAGAACCGGCACAACAGCTCTCTCTATCACCTGTCCCACGGGGAGAACCACGAGGACGGACAGACTAGGCTAGACGAGCACGTCACTGTGTACCGAGTCAGAGACGGCGGCGGCGGCAGCGGAGGACGATCGGAGGCGCACACGGGAAGGGGGTAAGACGCCATAAGGCGTGGGTATACGTGTGCTGTGGCTGTGGAGGTAGCTGCCGCCGGGAAGTGCCTGGGAAGTGCCGCTAAGGAAATCAATGCATGTGCATATTTAAACTATTTAATTTTTGGCGTGCTCAGAGAGCGACAGTGGCTGAAGGAGTGCTTCCTTTTTCTTTATATACATATGCAAGACGGTGGTGGAGGTGGGCTGTAACACCCGTAACATATGTGAGTGCTGGGGATGTCATAAGTGTTACAGGTGACGCCATCCATGGTGTGACATATTAGGAAGAACCCCCTCACTTTCAGAGACCTATAGACTCCCCACTAAACACCCAAACATCCTCTGGCTGTGTTTTTCTGCCTACCCTGCCCTCGGATGAGAACGGTAAAGTGCATGGTCTCTAAATATTAAATACTACTACACAGTGGATATATTATACAGTGGTCGTACCGGGTGTGTGCTCAAAGTGAGTTTTATGACTGCAAATGGCTGTTTGAGAACATTATAAACTATACGCTGAGCAATATAAACTGTGCATAACAATACAACTGGGCATTGTAATACAATACTATAAGCTGAGTTACTGAAGAGGCGTATACCCGAGAGGTCCATACAGTTTTCAAAAAAGACTACCCCATAGAGGAGAGTCGGTTGGGAAGACCAGGAAGCTGGGGCTTCTGAATAATAAAAGTGACTGTTAATAGTGACTCTCTGAACACTAAGATTCTCCTCTCCCCTTTTTTTCTTATTTTTTTTTTTTTCCTTTTTTTTTTTTCACATACCATTAATGAGAAGAAGTGGTAAAAATAAGGATACGGTTTCAGTGTGAAAACAAGGGGGTAAGGGGTTAAGGGTGGTGGGGGTGGCCCTCATGCCGAGAAGAAGGGGACCCAGTAGAGTGGACAATTCACCTACCCACGCATACATCACCAGATTTCTTACAAAGAAAGACACGGGACCACCAGTGGAGACCAGCACTATAGTACACCCACAAAGACTCACACGAGCTAACTTAAAGCAACCACCAGGGGAGGAGGAATCGGTCAGCAACATGGCCACTAGCCTGGATGGGAGTATACGGGCTGAGCTTACGGAAGAAGTGGATATAAGTTTACCAATTACCCCCCAGAGCGCAAACATCCTGGAAGGAGGGATGGGCCTCCTAACTACGAGGGGAGAAGAGCGTGAGAGGGAGCTCGATATTAGACAGCTCATACAGGCACTCCCCTCCAAAGAAGATATTTTAATATGGATGGGCGACTTAAAAGCCACAGTAAAGGAAGAACTAAGTGAGGTATGTGCCAAATTCGAAGCCATAGACAATAGACTCTTCAGATGTGAGACCACACAGGCTACAGCTGACAAGCGCCTGGACATACTCGAAACCAAGCTTACCGCACAACACCAAAAGCTGATAGACTTGCAACTGCAGGCCGAAGATTTTGAGAACAGAAACAGAAGAAACAACTTACGTATTAAAGGGATCCCAGAGGTGATTAAAACACCCGACCTGAGGAATGTGGTAACCTCAATTCTTAATTTATATCTAGATAAACCCCCAGAGTCTTACATAGAACTGGACCGAGTCCACAGGAGCCCAACAATACAGAACATGGAGCGGGAGAGCCCCAGGGACGTGCTATGCCGAGTTCACTTTTTTAAAATAAAAGAAGATATAATGAGGGCAGCATGGGCGAAGGGGGCAGTGTCATACACAGACTATGAAGTACAAGTATTCCCGGATATATGCTGGCAGACAAAACGAAGGAGGCGAATATTGAGGCCCCTGCTAGACTTACTGCGTGCCACAGAAGCAACATATAGATGGGGGTACCCACTATCTCTGATTATTAAAAAAGGAGAACGAGGTTTTACTTTACGCAACCCGGACCAACTCCCAGACCTTTTTGAATTTTTGGGCACGGAAGAAGTGGAAATTTCTGACTGGCTAAACGTTCCGATGGAACCTGGGGGGGGGGCTAACCCCGTGAATAGACCAGTGACGAAAAAGAAGTGTTAACCTGGTTAAAATAATCATGAGACTTCATGGCCCCATAAACCTGGCCTACACTTAGGGAGGGCAATCATACCAATGGATTCTTTAATCTCCAATGGCGCTCCTTTTTTTTTTTTTTTTTTTTTTTTTTTTTTTTTCTCCCCCACCGGTCCCCCCGCCGACCTCCCAAGCGGCTTATTTCAGAGCGGCTGAATGAACTACATAAGTTGGGCAAGGAAATGAAGAAAAGTACCTGAGTACCCGGGGAAAAGGAACTTTTGACTGACTACCTGAGGGCAGAGAACGAGTATAAATACTGGCCCAGACCCCCCCCCTTCCTCTGGTCACGAGTAGTGTGAATTTGGAGTGGAAATCTCTCCTTTTTTTCCTTTTTTTTTTTTTTTTTTTTTTTTTTTTCCTTTTTTTTCTTCTTATCATTTTTTTTGCTGTTTGTTTTGAACTTTTTGATATCAGCGGGGGGGCACTAAGGGGAGGTCCCAATAGTAGGGATATATAAGTATATGACATACACAGCACATATAGCATACACTTGATATAGTGTATATTTCACAATTTATATCACTTGAACGATAACATAGTGTATTTACACATCATTTTTTTTTTTTTTTTATTATTTTATTTTATTTTATTTTATATTTTTTTTTTTTTTTTTTTTTTTTTCTTCTCTGCTTTGGGGGGGGGGGGGGTGGATGGGAAGAATTAAACAGGCACTAAGGTCACGTTACACAGGGACACAAGGTATGTTTTCACAAATAGGGTAGGCCAATAAAGGGGGGGGAGGAAGGGGGGGAGGGACCTTGATGAGGAAAAGGTAGTTAAAATAAGAGTCGAAGATTGATATGTTAGACCGCGTTGGGTGGAGTGGTGGGGGGGGGGGGAGAAGTATAGGGGCCATAGGGGAGAGGAGACTGAGGGAGGGGAAGAGAGGGGGGATGCAAACTTTTGCTTTTTTTTTTTTTTTTTTTGTGTATTTTCTCTCTCTCTCTCTCCTTCGTGGTGATGTAAAGATGATGATAAATGTATAGATTGATTAAGATTGCCCGATAGGAAAACAATAAGGAACATAGGAAATGTATGATATGACTAAGCAATATCAGACTGATTACTATAGGAGGCCTATCTATGTTAGATATTTGAGGTTGGTTCAAGAGGTGAAAATTATAATGTAAATTAGCTAGAGGGATTCTTAAATATACTCAATTTAAGAGATGTGCAGCCGCTGGGGGCCTGCTGCCTGCTCCTGGTGTGCTTGGGGACATAACCCCACAGTGTTCGTTCCTCCTCTGAGTAGAGGACAAGTCGGGGACGAGCGGGAAAATAGGGAAGCCTGTTTTTCCTTTTGTGTCTTTTTGTGTTTTTTTTTAAATTTTTTATTTTTTTTTTCCTCTATGAGGGGGGGCACGCTGGTATAGGAAGGCCGCACCAGAGTGACTCTACCCCCGAGAGTAGCGGACACTTTTTCGTTTTTTTTTTTTTTTTTTTTTGTTTTTTTTTTTTTTTTTTTTTTTTTTTTTTTTTTTTTTTTTTTTTTTTTTTTTTCTTCCTCTCTCCTCTTCTTGCTGTCTCTCCCCCCACTGGCCTCCCCATCCCCCCTACCTTCCCCCTCCCGGGGGAGCCCGTCTTCACATCCTGAAAGGGGAAAGGAAAAGGGAAGAGGGAAGGAAGGGGAAGAGGTAGTGTGGAAAAGGGGACGTACTTCTTTTTTTTTCTCTTCTTTTTTTAAGGAATAGAAAGAGAGAAGGAAGAATGTCTAAAATAAAGTTTACTTCCTACAATGTGAAGGGATTAAATATACCTGAAAAACGGATTAGATTACTCGCCGAACTGAGAAGATTAAAAACACATATAGCTTTCTTACAGGAAACACATTTTAGTGGGAAAAAAATACCGAATTTGGGAGACTACGGATTCACCAATGTATACCATGGAACATCCCAGAACTCTAAATCAAATGGAGTGGCCATTCTGATACATAAGCAGACCCCATGGAAGGAATTAAAAGTAATAAAGGATGAGGTGGGTCGTCTTCTGATTGTGAAAGGCCTAATAGGACAACAAAAAGTTACACTGGTGAACCTATATCTCCCAAATACCGACCAGACTAACTACCTGGAAACTAGTACTCAGGAAATACACAGATATAAGGAAGGCCTGCTAATTATGGGTGGAGATCTAAATCTGGTACTAGACCCTCTAATGGATACATCAAGAGGAGCCTCCCACATGACATACACAAAAATAAGAAAGATTAAAAAATTATTATTTGATGATATGCAACTGGTGGATGCATGGAGGATACTGAACACCCAAGAAAGAGACTATACGTTTTTCTCTGCTAAGCATAAGACCTATACCCGTATTGATTACGTGTTTGTCTCGCAGACAGGACTGATGTCCCTGATTAAGGCCGACATAGGCTCCTTTTCCTTGTCCGACCATGCACCGACCAGCTGCGAAATGGACTTGGGGCAAGTAGAGTATCGTGAATGGCAGTGGAAGATGAACGAATCATTACTGAAGGATAAGGAATATAAAAAAACATTAGATTGTGAACTGGAATCCTTCTTTTTAACCAACGAATCAGAAGAAATAATGCCATTTGGTATCTGGGAGACACATAAATGTGTTATGAGAGGAGTCTTCATCTCTTTAGGAGCTCACAGGAAAAAAAAGCTGAATGAACAAATAGAAGCCCTACTCAAAAGTATTAGAGAAGCAGAAATGGTACATAAAAAATCCCAGGCACAAAACATAGAAGAGAAACTAAATGTTTTAAGGGGTGATTTAAACTCTCTGCTGATTGAGCAAGCCAAAGTCAAAATAAAGCGGAACAGACAAACAATATATGAGTACGGGAATAAGCCGAGTAGAATGCTAGCGAAAGCATTAAAACAATCTAATGTAAGGAAACAAATAATGGGCATTAAATCTCAAAGCGGTGAGATTTTGAACTCCTCAGTGAAAATGGCGCAAGCCTTCAAAAACTACTATGAGTGTCTTTACCAACTGGAGGGAGTGGACAAGGGAGGAAAAATTAAAGGGAAGGAGGAGGCAGTCAGAGAATACCTTCGTTCATCAGAAATGCCCAAACTCACAGAAGAAGCCCTGAAGAAACTTGACAAGCCAATAACGGCAGAGGAGTTCAAGAAAGTCCTGAACTCTTTGCCTTTAGGTAAAGCGCCAGGCCCCGATGGGTACTCCCTGTCTTACTATAAAGCGTTTGAAGAGAAGTTAGCCACAAGGTTCTTAGCAGCATTTAACTCACTACAGGAAGGATATAAAATACCGGAAGAGACACTTTTAGCTCATATTGCAGTTATCCCGAAGGAGGGGAAGGATCCATCTCAGTGTTCCAGCTACCGGCCAATATCATTATTAAACGTAGATCTAAAAATCTTCTCCAAAATACTAGCCAATAGACTGGTTGAATATATTCCAGCACTTATTCACCCCGACCAAGTTGGGTTTACCCCAGGGAGGGAAGGTAGGGAGAACACACAAAGAGTAATAAACGCAATATATTGGTCCCAAAGCCAACACAAACCCTTAACAATAATTTCTGCAGATGCAGAAAAAGCTTTTGATAGGGTGGATTGGCGGTATTTGCGGGCTACATTACAACATATTGGCTTAGGAGAGGGAATGCTGAGATGGTTCGAAAACCTGTATTCGGTACCCACTGCTAGAGTAAAGGTAAACGATAGACTCTCGGACCCCTTTAAAATTCAAAATGGAACTCGCCAGGGATGCCCACTATCTCCCCTTATTTTTGTCCTCACAATGGAACCATTTCTAAGGAAAATACGTTCAAATCGAGATATCAGAGGCATAAACACAGACACGGAGGAACACAAATTAGCGGCTTTCGCCGACGACCTGATTTTCTTTGTATCCTCTCCAGCCATATCCTTGCCTCCCCTCCTGGGGGAGCTACGTAAATTCGGGGACATAGCCAATTTTAAAGTGAACTATAACAAGTCAGAAGCCATGGGTTTAGAAATGAGCAAGCCCCTGACCCACCAGATAACTTCCCAATTCAAATTCAGATGGACAGATTCACACATTGAGTATCTTGGGACTAAGATACCCAAAATCTTAAACAGGGTGTTCGAATTAAACTACGTCCCAATGCTAAAACAAATAAAGACAGATCTGAAAAGGTGGGATAAAGAAATCTTTACGTGGTTTGGGAGGACGAACATAATAAAAATGAACGTAATGCCAAGGCTCCTATACTTATTTCAAACTATGCCAGTAAAGATCCCCCAAAGCTTTATGAAAGAATTGCGGTCAGGATTCCTGAGCTTTATATGGGCTGGAAAGCCTGCAAGACTACGAAGATCCATCTTGGCTCTTCCCAAAGAGAAAGGTGGCATTGGATTCCCAGACCCATGTAAATATCAGGAAGCCACACATTTAGTTAGAATAAAGGAGTGGTGCGCCAAAAAAAAAAAGCCATGGGTAAAAATGGAACAAACGTTGAGCAAAGCCCCCTTGGAGGGATTGGCATGGATGGCTGGAAAGGATATTCCAAGGGTAGTCAAAAAACACCCACTGATTGGGGCAACCCTAAATATAAGTAAAAAGATTTTCAATAGAAATAAGATATCAAGTGAACCAAGCCCTATGTTACCTATATTAGGTACATATGACTTTGAGCCAGGTCTATCGGACCAGAAACTCGCTGATTTGAGAAATAGGGGGATAAACAGGATTATACATTTCTCAAAAGAAGGAAAAATAATGACAAGAGGGGAGATAGAAAAACAATTCACCCCAGAATTAGACTACCTTAGAGCAATGCAGTTGGGGGCCTATATTCTCTCAAAAAGTAAAAAATACCCTGAAATCCGAGGGCTATCGGAGTTTGAGCAGTTGTGTCTAGACGGCGAGATTTTGAAGCACCCCTTATCATATTTTTATGAAATGCTTACAAGATACGAAGCACCCGAAAAGTTAAGCTATCTATGTGCCTGGGAAAAAGATTTGAAGGTTACGCTCTCCCAAAAACAAAAGGAAAAAATACTGAGATCGGTACACAAAACATCAATAGCAAGCAGATTCCAGGAGGGGGGTTACAAGATTCTCACCCGGTGGTACAGAACCCCAAGCATGCTGCACGACATTTTCCCACAGACGCCGAATACATGTTGGCGATGTGGGAAAACAGAGGGCACAATGATGCACATTTTCTGGGAATGCGACAAAATTAGAGAATACTGGAAGAGAGTGGAGGAAACAGTAAAGCAAATTACAGGGGTATCTCTTGGAGAAAACCCGGCCGCATTTCTGCTCAACGACGTTCCAATGTCGGTCGAAATATATAAAAAATCACTATTAAAACACCTTCTCACGGCGGCGAGAGCCTGTATTCCGGCTCTCTGGAAAAAAGATGTATCTCCCACGTGGGCCCAATGGTGGGCCAAAGTGGGAGAAATTCAACAAATGGAAAATCTGACAATGACTATAAGAGATCAGGAGGAGAAATACGAGGCCACATGGGCACCATATTTCCTATATAGGAGGGAGGCGGGTGGGGGCTGATTTGGAGGATGCCCGGGGGGGAGAGACGAGTGGGGAGATTTTTATTTTTGAGGGTATTCCCCTCTGTTAATTCTAGTTTTTTTTTTTTTTTTTTTTTTTTTTTTTGGGGTGTTGTTGTTTTTGTTGTTCTTGCTGTTCTGAAAGGATAACGGGGGGCCCGGGGGGAACCCCAAGAGAACAGTGGATGTTAAATGTAAGTTAGAGAAAATGCTCTTGACAGTTGTGATGTTATATGAGTTAAATGTATAAGATGCAATGTGTTGTTTAAAAATTGCTAAAATAAAGAGTTTAAAAAAAAAAAAAAAAAAAAAAGAACCAGCAGTATTAAATGGCCTCTTACCAAATGGAGTTGATTACTTTGTTTAGAAGCAATCAAATGCGCTTTCACAGGATTGTGCCTGTACACTGAGTGACACACCCTCACTCAAGGGCTCTCTTCCCTCTATCAGACCAGCTCAGATGGAATGGATTGGAAACATATGTGGGAATATAAAGAGAGGCGCACCTCATAGCGTAATAACGTTTTATTTAAAAAATAGCATAAAAAAACACAGCAGCCAATTGCTCACTTACATTTTCCAGTGCCTACCCGGCACTGAGGCTAATTGCGATATGTTAAAAGATTCGATGGAGCAGCGGATCCTTCCCTCCTGGCGTGCGTCTCTAGCGTGCGTTCCACTCACCAGACAGCCGGAGCCAATATCACAGGAAGTCCAGCAATAGTGCATCCAAAGATACAAAGTGATCAGGTACCGCCTACCGACGTACGTTTCGTGTTTGTCACGTCTTCAGGGTGGCGTACCTGATCACTGAATAACCTGATTAATATACTGATCCTCATTAGTGGCCAACCAATGACGACTTAGTGTGTGCACAGCCTCAGTCCCAGTTAAGCTCACAACACAGCTGAAAAAAATCTATACATAATGGATAAGTATTAACCCCCACAGTAGGAATATAAATTATCTATGTTTTAGATCTTACTTTGCCTCATTAATCCCTGACTCCAGACGGGGCTTTATTTTATATTTCTGGGTATTAATTAAATATGGGACTTCATTTGCATAACTTTTTAAATAAATAACTTTTCAACGTCTAATCCTGGGACTAATATAAATCTTTGTAATAGGCACAGATTTTTTCTGTCTTATTTGATTAGTAAAGGGCGGAGGTAAACCTGCCCATGTCTAACCACCAACTATAATTAAAAAACTATATGTTGGCTTATTTTATTTTTCTATGGCGTATAGAATCTGCAGTACTCATTAAATCCACAAGATGTCACTATTGTGTCTTACTATCTATGGAACCACATCTTTCATATAGTAAGATGGGATAGCTTATAAATCACCCTCTCAATCAACATTTGACTATTTTAATTACCTAGATGCAGATGTATATATCTATTTGGTCATTAGATCAACTTTTATATAAAACCATTCACTGCTCACAAACTGGTTGTTACGGCATATTGCTTTTAAATTTATTGAATTTTATATTATTCTCTATGGGATGTGGCGTCTGTATTACTCATACGGTCCACAAGATGTCACTACATATGGTATGTTCACTCCAGACAGTTTATATATATCTCCTGCCTCCATTCTATGCATGAGTGTATTTTCTATTAATTAACTCTTTACCAAATGTTAATACATGGGATATAATCCATAGGGGGCAATCTGAACAGATCTTTTGATCACCCACTCCACAGACGGGCGATAACAATCCCTCCATCTCACAGCACAAAGTCTGTCACAATTATCCTGCCAGTTCCCCCCAACACCGTTGACAGTAGATAAAAACGACTTAATTTTTCATCTAGTTATAATTATCCTTCCCTCAGTTAACTATTCATTGGACAAGAAGCAATTCAGGTCTAAATCTATATTCATCCCTAAAGGTTGCATCGTGTCCAATGTATATAACTACTTAGTCTCATTTTGAGATATTGCTTTTTTCATATCCGTCCCTTATCTACTGTCAACGGTGTTGGGGGGAACTGTTCAGATTGCCCCCTATGGATTATATCCCATGTATTAACATTTGGTAAAGAGTTAATTAATAGAAAATACACTCATGCATAGAATGGAGGCAGGAGATATAAATAAACTGTCTGGAGTGAACATACCATATGTAGTGACATCTTGTGGACCGTATGAGTAATACAGACGCCACATCCCATAGAGAATAATATAAAATTCAATAAATTTAAAAGCAATATGCCGTAACAACCAGTTTGTGAGCAGTGAATGGTTTTATATAAAAGTTGATCTAATGACCAAATAGATATATACATCTGCATCTAGGTAATTAAAATAGTCAAATGTTGATTGAGAGGGTGATTTATAAGCTATCCCATCTTACTATATGAAAGATGTGGTTCCATAGATAGTAAGACACAATAGTGACATCTTGTGGATTTAATGAGTACTGCAGATTCTATACGCCATAGAAAAATAAAATAAGCCAACATATAGTTTTTTAATTATAGTTGGTGGTTAGACATGGGCAGGTTTACCTCCGCCCTTTACTAATCAAATAAGACAGAAAAAATCTGTGCCTACTACAAAGATTTATATTAGTCCCAGGATTAGACGTTGAAAAGTTATTTATTTAAAAAGTTATGCAAATGAAGTCCCATATTTAATTAATACCCAGAAATATAAAATAAAGCCCCGTCTGGAGTCAGGGATTAATGAGGCAAAGTAAGATCTAAAACATAGATAATTTATATTCCTACTGTGGGGGTTAATACTTATCCATTATGTATAGATTTTTTTCAGCTGTGTTGTGAGCTTAACTGGGACTGAGGCTGTGCACACACTAAGTCGTCATTGGTTGGCCACTAATGAGGATCAGTATATTAATCAGGTTATTCAGTGATCAGGTACGCCACCCTGAAGACGTGACAAACACGAAACGTACGTCGGTAGGCGGTACCTGATCACTTTGTATCTTTGGATGCACTATTGCTGGACTTCCTGTGATATTGGCTCCGGCTGTCTGGTGAGTGGAACGCACGCTAGAGACGCACGCCAGGAGGGAAGGATCCGCTGCTCCATCGAATCTTTTAACATATCGCAAGTAGCCTCAGTGCCGGGTAGGCACTGGAAAATGTAAGTGAGCAATTGGCTGCTGTGTTTTTTTATGCTATTTTTTAAATAAAACGTTATTACGCTATGAGGTGCGCCTCTCTTTATATTCCCACATATGTTTCCAATCCATTCCATCTGAGCTGGTCTGATAGAGGGAAGAGAGCCCTTGAGTGAGGGTGTGTCACTCAGTGTACAGGCACAATCCTGTGAAAGCGCATTTGATTGCTTCTAAACAAAGTAATCAACTCCATTTGGTAAGAGGCCATTTAATACTGCTGGTTCTCACATTGGGTGGATCGAGAATTTGTCTGGTGATGGTGCACAAGCTATATCTACAGGAGTGATTGTGGCGTTTTGCAGCAAGGACTACTATATGAACTTTGCGTTATATCAATTAACACTGTCTAATTTATATTAATATTTTTCACGTTTTTTGGATGCACCCAAGATATTGGGATTATTTGCCAATTTTGTTGGCTTGCACTTTTTATATACTACATGAACTTTGCGTTATATCAATTAACACTGTCTAATTTATATTAATATTTTCCACGTTTTTTGGATGTACCCAAGATATTGGGATATTTGCCAAATTTGTTGGTTTGCACTTTCTATATATTAGATTGGGCATAAGTGCTTGATCATTAACTTTCGTTGTACACATTGTGATACAAGGTACAGGGTCTGTTATATTTATATTATTTAATTTAAATAGAGCTCGGTCAGCTCTATTTTGTGTGTTAATTATCTTTGGGGTAATAATTAATTTATACCTCACTGGGTCACGCTAGGTGTCTGGTGTTATTATTGTTTGTATAAACACACTCTAACCAATTTTTATTATTCACATTATAATGGTTGTAATGTATGAGTAACCAAATGTGGTTCACTATTATCACTTTAAATAGTTATTAATTAGCTTAGTTCATGGTAGATCTATATTGTGTCTGCACACCTTTTTTCAATAAGCTCTTAGTCTCTACTATACAGTTCAGAATATACAATTAATTAACCTATTAATTAATTTAGTATCTCTTGTTGGTACTAGCGCCCCTCATTTAATTAAACTACCAATTAAATCATCTAGATTTCATAGGGAGCAGCTGTACTGGGTTTACAGTATTAATATTAGTATAGACCTTTTTGAATTATCCTAAGCGCGGAGCTAGACAAGCCAATGTGAGTGGCCGTCTACAATTCTTCAATCTTTCCTCATAGCTGAGCTCCTCCATTCCTCTTATCAGTTTGGTTGCCCTTCTCTGCACTTTCTTCAGTTCCCCGATATCCTTTTTGAAAACTGGTGCCCAAAACTGAACTGCATATTCCAGATGAGGTCTTACTAATGATTTGAACAGGGGCAAAATGATATCTCTCTCTGGAGTTCATACCTCTCTTAATACAAGAAAGGACTTTGCTCGCTTTGGAAACCACAGCTTGGCATTGCATGCTATTATTGAGCTTATGATCTACCAAAACCCCCAGATCCTTCTCCACTACGGATCCCCCCAGTTGTACTCCCCCTAGCATGTATGATGCATGCATATTCTTAGCCCCCAAGTGCATAACTTTACATTTATCAACATTAAACCTCATATGCCACATAGTCGCCCAATGAGACAGAGCATTGATGTCGGCTTGTAAATTGGAGAAATCCTGTAAGGACGTTATTCCACTGCATAGCTATTTATAGAAATAGAAAGGAAAATGTAAAGTAAACAGTGTGTGTTAAGCATCACTTTAATGTGTTCCTAAACCTAAAAGTAAAATAAAAAACCTAAAAGTAAAATAAGTCTGAATATGCAGTAAAGCATGATTGTTCCACATCACAGCAAAACCTTGTGAGGTGGTATAGGACAGCCTCAGCCTGGGCTCTAATTAGGCCATGCTCCCCAACACGTTTCACTCCACCCCTGAAGCTTAACCACTTCCTGCCCGGCCTATAGCAGAATGATGGCCAGGCGGTGGTTCAGTTATCCTGACTGGATGCCATATGATGTCCAGCAGGATAAGCTGAGGGCGTGCAGTGCGGTGATGTGTCAGACTGACACACTGCATCTCCGATCCCAGTCTGACGGAGGCTCTTTACCACATGATCAGCTGTGTCCAATCACAGCATAAACAGGAAAAGTGGTGCATCGGCTTTTCCTCTATATCGTGCCTGACAAACACCAGGGGGGGGGGGGGGGGGGGGGGGGGGGGGGGGGGTGTCTGCGCTTACTGATTATCAGCGCTGCCCACCCAGGACCACCAGGGATGCCAGTACCCATAGATGCCAATCAGTGATGCCTATCAGTGTCCATCAGTGCCACCTATGAGTACCCATCAGTGCTGCATATTAGTGCAGCCTCATCAGTGAAGGAGAAAACATACTTATTTACAAAATTGTATAACAGAAACAAAGAAAAACATTTTTTTTGTACATTTTTAGTCTTTTTTTTATTTGTTTAACAAAAAATAAAAACCCCAGTGGTGATCAAATACCACCAAAAGAAAGATCTATTTGTGGGAACAAAATGATAAAAATGTTGTTGGGGTACAGTGTTGCATGTCCACGCAATTGTCATTTAAAAAGTGACAGCGCTGAAAGCTGCCTTGGGCAGGAAGGGGAGAAAGTGTCCTGTATTGAAGTGGTTAATCATGATGCTATAGCATGTAGCTATTGCCGTTCTCCTGTCAAAACAGGTCTACACCTCCATTTATATTACATCAGTGAGGTTAGAATATATTTTAGTCTCAGCTGACCACCTTAAACACACCTTGAAGATTCTGAGGCCGTAAATGGTGTTATGGTCAGATTAGACAAGTTTCGTTATTTGGCCTCAACACCAAACGATATGTCTGGCGGAAATCAAATAGAGCTCACCTTTTAAATAACATCATTCCTACAGTAAAGCATGGAGGTGGTAATATCCTGTTATGGAGGAGTTTCTCTGCAGCAGGAACTGGAGCACTTGTCAGGATAGAAGAAAAATGGATGGAACAAAATACCACCAAATTCTTGTGGAAAATCTGCTGCTTTCTGCAACATGACAATGACCCAAAGCACACAGCAAAAAATTACCGCACAGTGGTTGAAGGAGAAAAAGGTGAATGTCCTTGCATGGCCTAGTCAGAGCCCAGACTTAACCACTTGCCAACCACACTATAGCCATTTGACAGCTACAATATGGCCAGCTAGTTCTGGGAGGCCCTCATATGACTGCCTCCTGTGATCGTGCCTGCTGCAGTGCGCTCTGTGATTACAGTAAACAGCCAATCAGTGACTCCTTACCACATGATCAGCGGTGTTCAATCACAACTGATCACGGATACGAACAGAAGCCGGTTATCGGCACTCCTTTCCTCATGCTGACAACATGAGGAGAGAAGAGAACGGCTAACTGGCTTCTCTAATAGGGACATGTACACTGATTACTTAATCAGTCCTGCCAATAAGTGCCCACCAGTGCTGCCATTCAGTGCCACCTATCACTGCAGCCTCATCAGCGCACATCAGTGAAGGAGAAAAATTACCTGTTTGCAAAATTTTATACCAAACTATGTCTTTTTTTTTTTTCAGTCTTTATTCAGCAAAAAATGAAAAACCCAGTGGAGATTAACCGCATACTGGCAGCTGCCGCAGTTGTACTGCGGCAACATGGCTCGGCCGCGCGAATCACCATCATGGTACGCCACTAGGGGGCGCATGCCCCCTGCTCACCTGCGAAGCCAATGCGAGTGCCCAGCGGTCGCGATCACCGCTGGGCTCCCGCAATCGCTCGAGGCACACTGAGAACCGGGATCTGTGTGTGTAAATACACAGTTTCCGGTTCTCTGAGGGGAGAACAGACTATATGTCATGTCCCCCGCACAGTCCCCTCCCCCCTTCAGTTAGAACACGTACTAGGATACACTTAACCCCTTCACTGCCAGTGACATTTTTACAGTAATCAATGCAATTTTATAGCATTGATCGCTGTAAAAGTGCCAATGTTCCCAAAAATGTGTCAAAATTGTCTGACGTGTCTGCCATAATGTTGCAGTCCTGCCAGTCACCGCCATTACTAGTAAAAAAATAATAATAATAAAAGAGCCATAAAACTATCCCCTATTTTGTAGACGTTATAACTTTTGTGAAAACCAATCAATATACGCTTATTGCGATTTGTTTTTACTAAAAATATGTAGAAGAATATGTATCGGCCTAAAGATTTTTTTTATATATTTTTGGGGGATATTTATTATAGCAAAAAGAAAAAACCTCAGGAGGTGATCAAATACCACCAAAAGAAAGCTTTATTTGTGGGGAAAAAAAAAAAGAACATCAATTTTGTTTGGGAGCCACGTCACACGACCGCGCAATTGTCAGTTAAAGCGACGCAGTGCCGAATCGCAAAAAGTGCTCTGGTCTTTGGCCAGCCAAGTGGTCCGGGGCTAAAGTGATTAAATACCACCAACACAAAGCTCTCTTCAAACAGTCACCATCAAATTTAACTAAACTTGAGCAGTTCTGCAAAGTCTAGATGTGCAAAGTTAGTAGAGACATATCCCAACAGACTAAAGGCTGTAAATAAAGCAAAATAAAATAAAACAAAATAGTGACATAATGTGATTATTTTAAAAGGTGGTTGATCCTTTTTTTCCAACTCAGTGATTCTGTTTTTAAACTCTGACATGTCGGTGTTATATCTTTCACTTGGATGTTATAAGTTGCACTAGTATATACAGCTGGATACAACAAAATGTGTGTCTGTCTTCATTTCAGGATGAAAACCAACAAAATGTGATAAATTTTAAAGCAGGAAATTCTAATCGATTATGTCAATTAGTTGTTTCAGCCCTAGCTTAGACCAGGATCTAAAAAATAGATCAAACTATTTAGACTAGGGCTGCGACTAAGGATTATTTTCATAATGATTAGCTGGCCAATTACAGTTTTGATTAATCAAATAAAAACCTCAAAAAAGTGTGGTTAATAATTTAATTAATATGTAAAGTTTAAAAAATAAAAATACAATTTCAATAAATGAAAATTCCTAATGCCTCCAGTCTATCAGCCTCCAGCTTCTCTGGGTTCAGATGTTGACCTTCCCTGCACAGAGTTCTTAAAGTGACTGTAATGGCTCATTTACACACAGACTATGTTGACCGTCGACCACAGGAAAGCGGAAAAAGCAGCAAAATCGTGCTGATTTTACCACGTTTAGCGGTCGGCAGGCAAAACGTTTCTATCCTGAATGCGATTCTACATGTCCCATGAGGCATTGTTCCTCACACATACACAAGTTCTCAGGCACTTACTGACATGTATAAACAGTGTATTGAGCTGTATCTATACTGCACTTTTCCTGATATGTAAACAAACAATGCATTCTGTATGCAGGTCAACTAATCGATTTATGAAAATAGTTGTCAACTATTTTCATAATTGATTATGTTGATTAGTTGTTTCAGACCTAATTCGAAACATCTATAGCAAGCTTTAGGAACATTTGTAAGAAAATTCTCAGAACATTCAAATGTTGTTGGAAAGATTTCACTTGCTTTTAACATTTGATTGTGGAATGAAAGGACTGATTAAAACCGCATACACACGTCCAGGCTTTCTGGCAAAAAAGGTCTGACGGAATCATTCCATCGGATATTGCGATCGTGTGTGGGATAATCCGATCGTTTTTCTTCAAAAAAATTCCGACAGACCTAGAAATAGAACATGCTTCAAGTCTTTTCCGACGGAATCAATTTCTATTGGGAAAACCGTTCATTTGTATGCTGGTCCGGCGGACCAAATACGAAGCAAGGGCAGCTATTGGCTACTGGCCATTGAACTTCCTTTTCTACTCCTGTCGCACGTCATCACGTTTGAAACAAACGGACTTTGGTCCGATTATGTGTGGGCAAGTCCGTTCGGTCGTAACTCCGTCGGGAAGACCGCCTGAGTTTATTCTGACGGAAAGTCCGGTCGTGTGTATGCGGCCTTAGAAATTCATTTGTGCATTGGTACAAATAGTAAATGTCGTCAAAACATAGCCAGGGTTGGGTAGCCAAAGCCAAAGCCGTCTGATTTTGCCCGACACTGGTGTTGCATACACACGGTCAGACAAAGTTGTCGGAAAATCCGATCATTCTGAACGTGGTGACGTTCATTGTGTATGACGGAACTACATAGAGGCTATTAGCCAATAGCTTTGGTCTCATAACTTGATCTGAGCATGCGTGGCACTTTGTCCGTCGGAATTCTCTACACACGATCTGAAAAAGTCCGATCGGATTTTGTTGTCGGAAAATTTGGGTGCAGGATCTCAAATTTCTGACGGAAAAAGTCAGATGGAGCCCACACACGGGCGGATTTTCCAACAACATGGTCCGATCAGACATTTTCCCTCAGAATTTCCGACCGTGTGTACGGAGCATAAGACTTTCCATTTAAAATTCTAACCATCTATGACCAGCTTAAAGGATATTGTAAAATCAGATTGTATAGTTTATGGCCAGCTTTAGACTCGTGGTCTGACTCCCTTACATTGTGTCATTTGAGCGTTAGACCACAGGACCCACAAGTTGGTAATGCCCATCCAAGCCTGCTGTAAGCAATTGGTAGGTCCATGCCCCCCTGATTTATTAGGGTTTTGGGGGACAGCAGTTTCAGTCACCACAGATACTCCAAAACAGCCCACATTTATGTTAAGGGCTAAGGTCACCTTTTGGTAAAAATAAATGCATACATTTCTGCAGAAAAAAATGGCACTCGTTTATTTTTTTTCGCAGTAGACTGGAAATCATTGCACCTGTGATTAGTAGATCAGAGGTTCAATGCCAGGTTCCTGCAGACTCTAAGTATAGCTGTCTGCCTGTACCTCCCATAGGAAAGTCAATGAACTACGAGAGTACTCACCAGCAGGGACTGCTGGAGCATTGTACATGTTATACCCTAAATATGAGTGTAATGTGTAACATGCTCCCAAAGGTGAACGTATCCTTTAAAGCAGGATACGTCACCGCTGCTGGGGCTTCCATCTTCATTTGGTCTTCCTTCTGGGTTCACAGGCTTCAGCTGTTTGAATGGCTGAGACGCAGTGATGTCACTCCCGCACATGGGAGTCACAGAGCTCTGAATGGACGGTACCCCCCATTCAGAGCGCAGTGCGAATGCACCAGTGACATCACTGGCTGCTACTAAAGTAAATATCTTCTAACCAATGCACATTTAAGGGATGTTTACTGTACCTTCAGGTGAGCCTTACAGTATTAGGCCCCTTTCACACTTGTGCGACTTCAAAGCTGCGCGATGCAGCCACAATTTCAAGGAATGCCTGTGTAAGTGGCATCAAAATCGGACCAAAGTAGTGCAGGGACTACATTGAAGTCGTACTAATATGAATGGCTGTCATTAGAAATCATGGGGAGCGACTTGTCGTGCTACTTTGCAGTCCCAAATCGTAGAAGTGGTAGAAGTGTGTAAGGGGCCTTATAGGCTTACCAGTAGCTATAAAGCCACAAGCAGACTTTACTACTGTTTTAATGCAGCATAACATGAAATTAAACTTAGACTTTGCTGACCAACTGTGTATATTTAGCTGCTTATCTCAATTCACCTTGTTTGTAATAGGTAACAGTAATAAGTTTTGAATCCACATTTTTGATGAAAATGTGCACAAACACTAAAATTCAGACCCTTAATAATTATTATACATCAAATTATGCTGTGCTCATTCTCAAAACCAATTACACAGTTTGATAGAACAATTGGCTACAAGACACTGTCCAGTCCAAATGTAGAAGACCAAATCCACGTATATAGTATATCCAGCAGTGCTACAGGCCACAAGCTTGCTTGTAATAATAAGTTCAAACAAAGTCCACGTATAAAATTTTATTTGCCTTTTTCATCTTGTGATTTGGTCGTCTCTATGTCGCCTAGTAACTCAGAAATTGGTCTGTAGATGATCTCGTCAATTTCTGTTTCTTTCCGAAATACTGCCCACGTCATAACAGCAATGATAAACAAACTGACTGGCAGGACTTTCCACCATGGCCGCTGGTGCTCACTACCAAATGATTTGGCGACAGTCCAATGGCGAGGGTTGGCTTTACTCGTAGAAAACTTTATAGGCTTTGAACTGTCCTCTTCTGTAGAGTCTGGGGGCTTCTTAAAATGGACCATCCGGGCACTGCGGGCAGCAACAAATGACTGCTTTAACCTGCAATAGATATATATATATGATGCAATTACTGGGATTGAGTATTTAGAAAGCACCAAGCTTTGCAAAGCTCATCCAATAGACGAGTCCCAGCATGTAACACACGATACCAGTTTATAAGGACTAACAAGTTATTCTGGATGGATTGCAAGACATGCCAAAATAAAATGCCGAGGCTGCATTCACACCCGAGCATTGTGTTTTTTAGGGTTTTATTGTGCGTTTGTATGTGCGTTTTGGATCTTTGGTCTGTTTCATAATTTGTTGCTATGTTTTTCAGCTTTTTCATCCACTTTTATTTATTATAATTTTTTTTTTTGGTTAGGGTGGGGAGTTAGAGCTTATGGTTAGGGGTTAATTAATTTATTACTTATGTATTTATTTAGTTAGGATTAGGGTTTTATTTATTATTATTGTAAATGTATTTAGTTAGGGGTTTGTTTACTTATTATTGTGTATTTATTTTGTTAGGTTTAATTTATTTACTTATTATTATTGTGTATTTATTTATTTTGTTAGGTTAGGGGTTTAATTTATTTACTTATTATTATTATTATTCTTATTATTTTGTATTTATTTATTTTGTTAGGTTAGGATTAGGGGTTTATTTTATTTACTTATTATTACAGTAAAACCTTGGTTTGAGAGTAACTTGGTTTGAGAGTATTTTGCAAGACAAGCAAAATGTTTTAATAAATTTTGACTTGATAAACAAGCGATGTCTTGATATACAAGTAGCGTCATGTCACAACTGAGAATAAAAGAGAAGAGAGGCGCCTCTAAGTGTAGCAATATTGGTTACATTTAATGAAGGTACAACATTAAGTAACATATTACTACTTAGAGGCGCCTCTCTTCTCTTTTATACTCTGTAGCTCCAGCTGGATTTTGCTTCTAATCCCCTTGTGGAGGCTGACATTTGTGGATGGACATTTTATGATTACACAACCTATCACATTGCTATAATCTTTTTATATGGACTATAAAATGAAGAACCTATGAATAAATGGTTGTGGAACAACTCATTGGAGTTTCCATTATTTCTTATGGGGAAATTTGCTTTGATATACGAGTGTTTTGGATTACAAGCATGTTTCTGGAACAAATTATGCTCGAAATCCAAGGTTTTACGGTATTGGTGTGTTTATTTATTTTGTTAGGTTGGGGTTAAAGAGTAAACAGGCTGGACAGAGCTCTGCATATGTAAACAATGGAATAAAATCCAGAACATCCCTTAGTAAAAGTAGAACACTGTGTACACAAAAACACTGGTTAGGCACACATTTAAATCCTTTCATCGCCCTTGGTGTTTAACCCCTTCCTAGCTAGTGTGATTAGTACAGTGACAGTGCATATTCTTAGCACTGATCCTTGTATTAGTGTCACTGGTTCCCACAAAGTGTCAGTTAGTATCAGATTGGCCACTGCAACAAGTCCCACTTTAAATCGCCACCATTACTAGTATAAAAATAAATACATACACAATAAATTTATTTATATATATATATATATATATATATATATATATATATATATATATATATATATATATATATATATATATATATATATATATATATATATATATATACACACACACACACACACACACACACACACACACACACACACACACACACACACACACACACACACACACACACACACACACACACACACACACACATACACCATAGTTTGTAGATGCTATAACTAGAGATGCACCAAAATTTTGAATTCAGAAAAAGGTGCCGATTTTACTGTGCTTATGGTGTGTTTTTCATGGGTCGTGCGACTCAAAAACTGCAAAAATAATGTAACATGGGTGCGTTATTGATACGTTTTCAACGCATTTCAACAGGGGTTTTTTTTTTTTAACTGACCAAAAATGCAGCAAGATCTGTAACACCATAACGGACACGCGACAGACCAGTGTGAAGACATTAGGGGTGCAACGGATCAAAAAACTCACGGATCGGATCGATCCTCGGATCAGGAGTCACGGATCGGATCATTTTTCGGATCAGCAAATAATAATTGAATTTGCAAAAACCTGTGAAAATTCCGCCACCATATAGTCCCCACTGTAATATCCACGTCATCTCCCCCACTGTAATATCCACGTCATCTCCCCCACTGTAATATCCACATCCTCTCCCCACTGTAGTATTGGCTGGGTATCGCAGAGTATATGCAGGGTTAATGCAGAGTATCGCAGAGTATTGGCTGGGTAATGCAGAGTATATGCAGGGTTAATGCAGAGTATCGCAGAGTATTGGCTGGGTAATGCGGAGTATATGCAGGGTTAATGCAGAGTATCGCAGAGTATTGGCTGGGTAATGCAGAGTATCGCAGAGTATTGGCTGGGTAATGCAGAGTATCGCAGAGTATTGGCTGGGTAATGCAGAGTATCGCAGAGTATTGGCTGGGTAATGCAGAGTATCGCAGAGTATTGGCTGGGTAATGCAGAGTATCGCAGAGTATTGGCTGGGTAATGCAGAGTATCGCAGAGTATTGGCTGGGTAATGCGGAGTATATGCAGGGTTAATGCAGAGTATCGCAGAGTATTGGCTGGGTAATGCAGAGTATCGCAGAGTATTGGCTGGGTAATGCAGAGTATCGCAGAGTATTGGCTGGGTAATGCAGAGTATCGCAGAGTATTGGCTGGGTAATGCAGAGTATCGCAGAGTATTGGCTGGGTAATGCAGAGTATCGCAGAGTATTGGCTGGGTAATGCAGAGTATATGCAGGGTTAATGCAGAGTATATGCAGGGTTAATGCAGAGTATCGCAGAGTATATGCAGGGTTAATGCAGAGTATATGCAGGGTTAATGCAGAGTATATGCAGGGTTAATGCAGGGTTAATGCAGGGTTAATGCAGGATATTGGCTGGGTAATGCAGGGTATGTTTACAAGTGATCGCTCCGTCAAATTTGACGGAGCGATCACATTGTAAACAGTGGCCGGGTGTACCAAGATGGCCGCCGCTCCGGAGCTAGGCCGAAGCCGCGGCCTTTCCTAAGGCCGCCGGGTGTACAAAGATGGCCGCCGACGCTCCGGAGCTAGGCCGAAGCCGCGGCCTTTCCTAAGGCCGAGGCCGCGGAGCGCTCCGCGGATCGCGGGGTGTGCCGATCCGAACGGGGTGGCCCGTTCGGATCACGGATCGGCGACGATCCGTTGCACCCCTAGAAGACATACACAGAATTTAAAGCCCTGCATGTGCAGAAGGCTGTCATCTTAGCACTCACAGACCAGCCTGGTGCTGTAAGGCAAGCTGTGCATGCGCAGCTCAGTTTTCAGTGCTGGAGAAGACAGCGAGCAGGAAGGTAGGGGCATTTTACTGCAGAAGAAACAGTGCATGTCTCTTTATTGATAAATAGCCTGCCTGCTCTCGCTCTTTTCTACAGTGGAACTTCAGTTCCGCTTTAACTACTCAAGATCAGTAGGAGGGGCTCCCAATGACATCAGCACTGTGGAGCCAATTATAGCCCCACCCACATGGGAGCGGGAGCCCCCGTCTCTTTTGCAATAAAAAGCCTGATCTTTGTCACCATGCAACTTTAGTTCCTCTTTAACCACTTCAGCCCCGGACCAATTGGCAGCCAAAAGACCAGGCCCCTTTTTGCGATTCGGCACTGCGTCGCTTTAACTGACAATTGCGCGGTCGTGCGACGTGGCTCCAAAACAAAATTGGTGTCCTTTTTTTCCCACAAATAGAGCTTTCTTTTGGTGGTATTTGATCGCCCCTGCGGTTTTTATTTTTTGCGCTATAAACAAAAATAGAGCGACAATTTTGAAAAAAATGCAATATTTTTTGCTTTTTGCTATAATAAATATCCCCAAAAAATATATAAAAAAACATTTTTTTCCTCAGTTTAGGCCGATACATATTCTTCTACATATTTTTGGTAAAAAAAAAAAAAAAAATCACAATTAGCGATTATTGATTGGTTTGCGCAAAAGTTATAGCGTTTACAAAATAGGGGATAGTTTTATAGCATTTTTATTAATATTTTTTTTTTTTTACTAGTAATGGCGGCGATCAGCGATTTTTATTGTGACTGCGACATTATGGCGGACACATCGGACATTTTTGACACATTTTTGGGACCATTGTCATTTATACAGCAATCAGTGCTATTTAAATGCATTGATTCCTGTATAAATGACAGTTGTAGTGAAAGAGTTAACCACTAGGGGGAGGGGAGGGGTTATGGGCTCTGACGTGTGTGTGTTTTTTTACATTAATCGGCGTCATTGATCGGCTTTCCCGATGACCGGGAACAGCCAATCAATGACAGGCAGAGTAGGAAGCGCGGGGAGAGGTTTGTTACACATACCACTCCCCGTTCTTCAGCTCCGTAACCCGATCGCGGGACACCAGCGGCGATCGGGTCCGCTGGTCCCGCGGCCGGGGTCACGGAGCTCCCGACCGGGTCGCGAGCGTGCCGCCGGCGGCGCGCGTGCGACCCACGTGCAGGCATTTAAAGGGCCACGTACAGGTACGTGGTTTTGCCTGCCCGTGCCATTCTGTAGACGTACATCTACATGAGGCGGTCGGGAAGCGGTTAACCACTTCCCTACCGTGCATAGTCATATGACGGCAGCAGGAACACTTTGTCCCTCCGGGCCACCGTCACATGACGTCTTTTCTTCCTAAGCCTCTAGGGGGGCGCGCGCGCGCGCCACGTCACTAGGCACAGGATGCGCGTGCCCGGCGGCCACGATGTCCGCCGGGCACCCACGACTGCTTGTGAACACAGTAGGACTGTGGATCTGTGTATGTAAACTCACAGATCCACGTTCTGTCAGAGGAGAGCAGAACAATGGTTTGTTCTCAGTACACAGTTAACTCCTTCCCTGCCAGTAACATTTACACAGTAATCAGTGCATTTTTTATAGCACTGATCGCTGTATAAATGTGAATGGTCCCAAAATATTGTCAAAAGTGTCCGCCGCAATATCGCAGTCACGAAAAGAAAAAAAAAAAAAAAAAAAACGCAGATCGCCGCCATTACTAGTAAAAAAAAAAAATATATATACGAACAATAAAACTGCCATAAATGTATCCCCTATTTTGTAGATGCTATAACTTTTGCTCACTTTTGTTGGGTGTTTATTGCTGTCTGTGTCCCCATTATGGCGATTCACTCTATTTGTCCCGTTTACCATAAAGGATGAGCTCCGGTGTTCTGCCGAGATGGTTCCCCTCGGCGGATGAGTGCAGATATGTACTGCGCATGCGCAGCGTAATTTCCGAACATTGCCGAAGCTAAACAGCTTGGAGTGAAGTGTACACCGCGCACGCGCAGTCGGTGTACAAGACGATGCCGCACGCTACCGATGCTGGCGCTACTCTGCAAGGGGAGTCTCAGTCTAAGGGGCGGGTCTATTAGTGTAAGCAAGGGAAAGGCAAAATAAAAATAAATAGTTTAGCTCTGGATATAGAAGAGAGTAATAGAAAACGTGTTTTTAGAGCGCTATCTGTGGGGTTTTCCCTTTCAATTAGGAGTTTTTTTTTTTTAACAAACAAAATCAGCTGTGCGGTGTCCACTTCACTCGCATCTGTTTCGGTTCGGCAATTTCCGGAAGATGCCTAGCCATTCGTACTGCGCATGCGCAGTACAGAGAGGAACCAAGCCGCCAGGGGAACCAACTCGGCAAGACACCGGCGTGTTCGCACAGCCCACCTGCAGAGCCCGCCAGGAAGTCGGCACTGCGCTAATCACAGGCAGTGAGACTTTGTCCCGATGTGCGGCTGCAGAGATCAGGAAATGTCTCACTGCCTGTGATTAGCGCAGCGCCGACTTCCTGGCGGGCTCTGCGAAAACACGCCGTGTGATCTGAATGTTATTTCCAGGGTTCCACCGAAGGAGATCTAGGTTGTGACGACACTTCCCAGATCCCCCCATTCTCATCCTTCAGTTACTGGTCCCTCCATCCACCAATCACAGCACAGACAAATCTCCCCTGACAATGCCGCCTTTCTTCCATCCAATCAGAGGAGTATTACCTACCAGCCTGCCTGTATTCTACACAGAGCCCACTTCATCATTCTTCTCCTCTGTCGTCCCGATTCAGCTCGCAGCTTCCGTCATCACACAGCAACACAGTTTTAGCCTCCACTCTCACACATGCTCTGAAGGTCGCCGGAAGCGGAAGTGACTTTCCACAGCATCTTGCTCCATGTAGGCGCCATATTAAGTCCTGGCAAAGTCACTAGCCATCGTAACACGAAATTTATTTGAGATCTCTCACTAAAACATAATAAAATGTGCAGTTTTTGCTTAATATGTAGAGAGGAATGATTATAATAATATTACGTGAAAGCCGATCTGTTACCTGGCAACAGAAGTGCAACAGGCAGCACACAAGTACTAGGCGGCCCTCTAGTGGTGATTGGTGCAATTACATGTTTTTATAGAGCTACACTATGGGCAAGCTGGTGAGTCCTAGGCAGCCCTCTATTGATCATTCGTGGTACACCTCAATGATATATTTTTAGATTGTTACTATCGGCAGCCGATCAGTCTTAGGCTGCCCTCTAGTGGTTATTCGTGGTACACTGCATTTGCATGGACAGCTGGTGAGTCCTTGGCGGCCCTCTAGTGGTCATTCGTGGCACACCGCAATGGTATATTTTTATACTGTTACCAGGGGCAGCCGATGAGTCCTAGGCGGCCCGCTGGTTGTCATTGGTGGTTCTCTGCAATTACATGTTTTTATAGTGCTACGCTATGGGCAGCTGCAAAGTCCTGGACGGCCCTCTAGTGGCCATTCCTGGTACACTACAATTATCTATTTTCATATTGGGGAAACGATGAATCCTAGGCGGCCCTCTAGCGGTCTTTGGTAGTACCGCGCCATTACATGTATTTATAGAGCTACTATGGGCAGCTGGTGAGTCCTAGGCGGCCCTCCAGTGGTCATTGGCGGTACACCGCAATTGTATATTTTTATACTGTTACTATGGGCAGCTGGTGAGTCCTAGGCGGCCCTCTGGTGGTCATTGTTGGTACAATGCAATGATATATTTTTACATTGTTACTATGGGGAACCGGAGTCCGAGGCAGCCCTCTAGTGGTCATTGTTGGTGATACACTGCAATTATAAGTTTTTATTGAGCTTCAGTATGGGCGGTAAATAAGTTCTGGACGGCCCTCTAGTGGCCATTCGTGGTACATTGCAATTACATTACATTATATATATATATATATATATATATATATATACACACACACACACACACACACACACACACACACACACACACACACACACATATATATATATATATATATATATATATATATATATATATAAATGTTTATAAATTAGTTTTTTAAATACAGGCAATGTCTACATTTTAGAGGGTTAATCTCACACCACAATCTGTTATTTTCTTCCTAAAAAAGTATAGTTCATAGCAGATGGTAACATAACCCACTTTTCATTCTCCTGACACGTTTTTTTTCTCATTTCCAATGAAGACACGCATGCATCGAACTTGAAGTACGCATGCGTAGAACCTGATAGCCGCTGATCGCCGTGCGCGCATGCGCCGTCATTGAGCGCAGTGTGCCGGTAAAGGGGCGTGTTTTGTTAGTGAGCGGCGTGCAGAAGAAGGAAGTGATTGAGTAGTCAGAGCAGCCACGTGAGTTGTGTGACTTTATTATTGTGTGTCCGTAACTGGCTGTACAGGAGAGGACCCGCCACACCTCTGGAGGGATAGGGGTGACTGTTCAGTGGGGTGTGTGTGGTAACCCATAGCAACAAGTCAGGTCTCACTTTCGAGCTGAGTGAAGCCTGAGTGCTGTGTGGATGTTGGAGGGACGGGTCACTATGTATGTTCTGAGTCGTACCTGTAACCCCTTCATGGCTGAAACTATTTTGTCAGAAAAGTAGCTTTTGCTGCTGACAGCGAATGTCATCATTACAGCGAAGATTCTGCCCGGAGTCCTCAGCGCAGGAATTTATTGCACAATTATATTGGACCAGCCTGGACCAATGTGTGTTCCATACCTGAGTTATCGCCATGGAAGCGAAAAACCACTGTAGCAGTCGCCACCACACGTGATACATCGGCTCCATTCACATAACGTTTTGTATTTTTCCTAATGAATGCAAGGGTGTCTTTGATAGGATGAGGTTGGGATGCTGACATCACCAAAAGCCTCTCCAGCTCGTCCAACCAGAGAACAGTTTGCATTCATTGAGAAAAATGTAAAAGCAATCTGTGATGGGCGCTCGTGCCGAGTGAGTGACGACCTGTGGTTACCGGGTAGCGGGATGGCTGCTTGGCACAGGATGTGGAAGGCCATAAGGATCACTGTGATAGTCGGCACCACTACAGTGATTTCTACTTCCTCGGCGGTCCCACAGGTATGCTCATACATGAGTCTGAACTCTCCTGATGCTGTCAAAGCCAGCAACCAATCATAGGCAGCAGATGCATTCTACTCCCTGCAGCAGCATGTATACATGTAGCTGCAGGGCTGGGAATGTCTCTGCCGCTTATGATTGCCTGTTGACTTTGACAGCTTCCCAGAAGGGGGGATGGCTCAGGTGGGTCTGGATGCTGAACAACCATCACAGCACTTGGAAATGGCACATGCTGTATTTAAAAGGATACTAAAGTCTCTCTCTTTTTTTTTTTTTTCTTCTGTAAAAATAACAAACATATTTATACTTACCTGCTCTGTGTAATGGTTTTGCACAGAGCAGCCCAGATCCTCCTCTTCTTCTTGGGTCCTTCGGTGCTCCTGGCCCCTCCCTCCTGTAGCGTGTCCCCACAGCAAGCAGCTTGCTATGGGGGCACACAAGCCGAGCTGCAGCTCCGTGTGTCCATTCGGACACGGAGCCGCGGATTGGTCCCTCTGCCTCTCTCTCCTCATTGGCTAACTGACTTTGAATGTCAGCAGCTAATGGCACAGCTGCTGTGATTCAGCCAATCAGGAGGGAGGCCAACGCACTCATGGATATCGTTGGATCGGGATGGGGCTCAGGAAAGTGTTAGGGGGGCTGCTGCACACAGAATCCTTTTTATTTTAATGCATATAATGCATTAAGATAAACCTTCTGCCTTTACAATCACTTTAATAGCTGTATAGCATGCTGAAAGGCACAAAGCAGCGGAATTAAACCTAGAAATTTTTTTTTCTTCGGGAGCTTTATGCCAGGGGTTTACAAATATGCTTTGAATCTAGGAGCAGGCTAAAAAAGTTAGCAGCCATTTTTTACGGGTGGAACAATGTAAGAATGAGCTCAGGCTTGTTCGCGTGCCAGCGCCCACCAGAAAGCTGACATTCTGCAGCTCTAATCACAGGTAGTGAGACATTTTCCGATCTGTGCAGCCGCAGATCAGGAAATGTCTCAGTACCTGTGATTAGTGCTGCGGAGTGTCAGCTTCCTGGCGGGCACGTGGACTTGCGAACACGCCTGAGCCTTTAACCCACAGCCAGAGCCGTTTATGCATTTTTTTTTTTTCTGCACTGGGTTATAAAATCATTTTGGGCCTGAAGATTACATAAAACGCCCAAACAATATATATTTTCTGAAAGCAGACACCCTAGAGAATAAAATAGTGTTAGTTCCAATTTTTTATGTCACATCTAGGAAACGCAACATTTCAGTAAACAATACATTAAAAGTTAGTTTTAGGAGCACAAAACCACAATAAATTACCCAATTTATTTGCAAAAATATAAAAGCCGAGGTTGCACAGAGTAAATAGATACCCAACATGTCAAACCTATGTGCTAACGTCTATCACAATCAACGTTTTCAGGCATAGGCACCCTGCCACGTGCGTTTACATTTGTACGTGTGTATATTTCGGGGACCTCCATTTTTTTAAGGGGGGGTTATGTGCTTGGATGAAAGCTTAATTTTTTACAATTTTTTTTTTTTTTTTTTCCCATCACTTAAGGGACAAAAAGTCCCCTATTTGATGATTTTTTTGGTGACAGGTTCTCTTTAATGACCCTGCATGTCTCCTCTTTTCTCCACTGATCGTAATGCAATGCATGTCGCACTGCATTACATTCCTTCCCGGCCTTGATGGACCTGGAAGTGACGTCAATGTCCCTTCCTGGTCAACAACAAGGAGGGGAGGAGAGCAGACACATGTCTCCCCTTTACCTGGCGACACCAACTATGCCTGTCCCGGGCCTGCAGGTGGGCAAGTGGAGCCCGGAATGCATAGCGGGGCAAGCACAGGGTATGTGGAGAATTCAGGCAGCAGGCCAGGTGCCAGGACAAAATTTCTTGTCGCCATGGCGACCTGGGGTTTGTTAAGCCGTGCTTTATGCTATAACATACCAGTGTATATACACCATATTACCACATTATGGTAGACTTACCTGCCAAGCGATCCACTCCAGTGCTGCCTTCTCAGTGCTCTCAGTCTTCCTTCCAGGTTTGGACTCTTCGGCTGCCCAAGTGACCGGGCCACAGTGACATCACTCCCATGTATGCGCATATCATCACGGCACAGAGAGGTGCCATAAACTTATGCTGAGCTATGCATTAATGCTGACAAGCAGACAGAAGCAGTTAACCACTTTCAGACCGGACCATTTGGCTGGCCAAAGACCAGAGCACTTTTTGCGATTCAACACTGCGTCACTTTAACTGACAATTGCGCGGTCGTGCGACGTGGCTCCCAAACAAAATTGACGTCCTTTTTTCCCACAAATAGAGCTTTCTTTTGGTGGTATTTGATCACCCCTGTGGTTTTTATTTTTTGCGCTATAAACAAAAAAAGAGCGACAATTTTGAAAAAAAACACATTTTTTACTTTTTGCTATAATAAATATCCCCCAAAAATATATAAAAAAAAAAGTTTTTTCCTCAGTTTAGGCCGATACGTATTCTTCTACATATTTTTGGTAAAAAAAATTGCAATAAGCGATTATTGATTGGTTTGCGCAAAAGTTATAGTGTTTACAAAATAGGGGATCGTTTTATAGCATTTTTATTAATAATTTTTTTTTGGGACCATTGTCATTTATACAGCAATCAGTGCTATACAAATGCTCTGATTCCTGTGTAAATGACACTGGCAGTGAAGGGGTTAACCAGGGGTGGCAATGTAGGGGTTAAGTGTGTCCTAGGGGCGTGTTACTAACTGAGGGGGCGTGGCTGTGTGTTAGTGATCTCTGCACCAATCACAGGGAGCAGAGATCAGTGTCACTTGTTGCTAGGCAGAACGGGGAGATGCTGTTTACTTCCGCATCTCCCCGTTAGTCCTCCCCGTGAGACGATCGCCGGTATCCCCACGGCGATCGCGTCCGCGGGACCCGTGACCGGACTTACGGGGGTCTCGACCGGCACGCACGTGATTACATGGCGGTATTTTCAAAGGTACGTACCTGTACGCTTTTATGCCTGTCCGTGCCATTCTGCCGATGTACATCTGTGTGCGCCGGTCGGGAAGTGGTTAACACAAGAGACCAATAGGGTCTCTTCCATTTTTAAAAATCCTGCATGTCAGAGTTCAATTTTGCTTTAACCACTTGCCCACTGGACACTTGTACCCCCTTCCTAACCAGGCCAATTTTCAACACTCTCACAATTTGAATGACAATTACTCAGTCATGCAACACTGTACACGTATGACATTTTGTCCTTTTTTTTCACACAAATCGAGCTTTCTTTTGGTTGTATTTAATCGCCACTGGGTTCCTCTTTTGTTTGCTATAAATGAAAAAAAGACCAAAAATTTGATCACACATTATATACTGAAGGTCTATCTCATTTCTTGAGACACTATGGCCCCTTTTATATTATTGGCCCACAAAAAGATCCGCCTGTTAGTTATTTTAGGTGGATTTGAGCGGGCCACCCATGGACTTGTATAGACAGGCGGATGTCAGCGGAGATGTGTCCGCTGCCATCCGCCTGCCATCCGATCCAACAAGATCCGCTGAAAACAGAGAGATGGGGATACGTTCACCATCCGTCCAGCAGATTGGATGAAAACGGACATATGCTGTCCGTTTCCATCTGATCTTCCCATAGAGAACAGCGGGGCTCTGACTGGTCCGTCTCTTCTCACTGTGCAGGGACGGACCTGTCAGAGCCCCACTGTTCTCTATGGGAGGATCAGATGAAAACCTGTCCTCCGCCTGCTCAGCGGGGATCAACAGAGCTATCCCCCGCTGAGCTAGCGGAGTCTGCTGATGTGCACACCACAATAGACACCCCAAAATCTATTCTGCTACTCCTCCTGAGTATGGCGATGCCACATATGTGAGACTTGTACACAGCCTGACCACATAGAGAGGCCCAAAAGAGGAGAGGCAGGTTCTCTAGAGACATAAAATTACAAATCGAATTTCCTGACAACCTATTACACTTTTGTGTGGCACGGATGAGCACAGATGACCACGGATGAGGCATTGATGTGGCACAGATGGGCATGAATGAGGCATGGATGAGGCTCAGGCATAATTAAGACACATATGGGCATAATTAAGGCACATATGGGCATGAATGAGGCACACCGATCGGTGTGTACAGCGATCACGTGGTAAAGGGACGCTGTCATTACCCCGATTTGTGATGCGCTGGGTCCCGGGGACCCGACGGTCACGTACATTCCTGGGTGCGCACCTTAAGGGGCGTGCAGGAAGCGCGATTCTGGGAGGACAACTTTATACTCCCTCCCAGAATAAGCCGACCAGCTGTAGCCATCATAATGCACATCAACGCACACTAAATGCAAACTAAACACATGATGTGAATTCAGAATAACACGCTGTAGTGTGGACCCGCGCTGGACAACGGACATGGTGGAAATGCGCCCTCAGCAAGGTGGTTCTAAATAAAAAAAAAAAAGAACAAATATGGTGAAGGATTAGAACCACTGTCAGGTTTTTATTGCTGTCTGTGTCCCTTTTTAGGGATATTCACTTTTTCTAATTGTCCTGATCTCCAGTGTCACCTAGAATGAAAGTGAGAGCAGTCACCAGAACAGAAATAAAGGGGAAATTTTCCAATGGGGATACGTGTTCTCATGACAGCAGTCTAAGGCTCCGTTCACATATATGCGAATTGGATGCTTTTTGAACCGCATCCGATTTGCATGACATGTGACCTAAACCGGCTTTCTACAGAGCCAGTTCACATATGTATGCAGTGCAGTGGCAGTGCAAATTCACTGGCATTTTAAAAAGAGTCCTACGTGTTTTCTGAGCATTGCGGTGCAGTTCAGATGCAAATTCCTGGCTATTGCCTTCTATGGGAATGCATCTGAATGTCATCAGTTTTGAACACAAATTGATAAAAAGAAAACAGTGTGAGCCCCCCCCCCCCCCATTCATACCAAGCTCTTCGGGTCTGGTAGGGATTTTGAGTGGTACCCCATACCAAAATTAAAAAAAAAAGATGGCATGGTGTCCCCTCCAAAATCCATACCAGATCCTTAACCGAGCATGCAGCCTGGCAGGCCAAGAAAGAGGGAGACGAGCGAGCGTCCCCCCCCCCCCTCCTGAACCATACCAGGCCACGTGCCCTTAACATGGGGGGGTGCTTTGGGGCCGGGGGGCTCTTTCCTCCCCTCAAAGCACCTTGTCCCCATGTTGGTGGGGACAAGGGCCTCTTCCCCACAACCCCTACTAATTCAAATGAGGGGGCCGGAATCTGTGGGCCCCCTTGTTAAAGGGGGCCTCCAGATTCCGATAAGTCACCCCCTGCATCCCCACAACCACCGGCTAGGGTTGTGGGGAAGAGGCCCTTGTCCCTATGCCCTGTAGGGTTTGGGGGGAAAGGGGCGCTTGCTTGTCCCCCCTGCCCCATTTCTGGTATGAGTTTTTTTTTTTGGGGGGGAACCCCACACCATTTTATTTTTTTTTTTTTTCGGAGTGGGGTTCCCCTCAAAAACCATACAAGACCCTTGGTATGGATTTGGGGGGGGGGGGGGGGCACACCATTTTTTTCATTGCCAGCAATTCTTTTTATTTTATTTTTTACATTCAGCTGTCAGTGGGGAACCGGCTGACAGCTGATGAGTCATTGGTTGTTAAAGACGTGGCGGCCAGTTTCCCGGCCCGCTCCTTAACAACCAGCTATTGTTAGACGCGTTGGCTGTCGGCTCCAAAAAGTTGCATCTGAACTGTATCTGGAAATCGCAGCTGAACAGCTTTGAAAATTTGCACCGGACATGCGCGAACATAGTCTAATGCCGTACACACGATCAGATTTTCTTGGATGTTTTTTCCGACGGAATTCCGCTCAAGCTTGGCTTGCATACACAGGGTCACACACAAGTTCTCTGAACTTTGGACCATCAAGAATGCGGTGACGTACAACACTACGATGAGCCGAGAAAATGAAGTTCAATGCTTCAGAGCATGCATAGGAATTTTGCGCGTCGGAATTGGTACAGACGATCGGAATTTCCGGTCGGAACTTTTTCCGACCGAAAAATTGAGAACCTGCTGTCAATCTTAGAGCGGGAGTAGCTCTAAGTGAAAGTTAGGGGCGGGAGGTGGAATGGCTGGTGACAGGGAGGCGGTGGGGGCGGTCACATTAGGGGTTAATAACTCTGATCAGCGCGTTGTAATCCACTGATCAGAATATAGAATCGTTCAGCTGGGCACTTTTTAGGTCCATACCGCATACGGACCTGGCAGTGAAAGTGTTAAAGTACAACTAAAGGCAATTTTTTTTTTTTTAGTTTTGGATAGAGTGGGAATGGATTCGAACATGTGTCAAACACAAGGCTAGCACGCCGAATCCGGACCGCCAGGCCATTTCATGTGGCCCTTGTACCTCTCCTGCAGCTGTGCCACCCCTCTTTTCCTCCCCCTCACCTTGTCTCAGCAGTCAGCAGCAGAAAGGAGGACAGGACTCCTCCCTAGATCCTGCGCTTCTGCATTCAGCAGCAGAGAGGCTTGTCTCTCAGAATTCAGCAGCAGAGAGGATTCCTACAGATTCTATGCAGCCGCAGCACACCCTCGTCTCCACTTATCCTGGTGTCAGCATTCAGTAGATTCCAGCAGCTGACTCCAGCCCTCCTCTGGTTCTCCTCCAGACCCTGCACTTTCTTCTTCCCAGCTCCACCCCAGCTTCTTCCCAGCAAGAGCAACATGTAAGGGTGTGCACTGTGATGTAGGGGAGGGTAGGGGGTGCACTATAATGGAGGGATGGATGGGGGGGGGGGGCTTTGACATCTGATGTAAGGAGGGTGGTGTACTCTAGACAGCTAGTCTTACTGATACACCTGGCACTTTGAGAGAAACCATAATGCTGATAATGCTCGTGATGAAATTAAGTTGGACACCTCTGGATTAGAACATCTGTCAGATTTCTATTGCTGTCTGTGCCCCCAAAAATATATAAAAAAACATTTTTTTCCCTCAGTTTACGAATACAATACATATTCTTCTACATATTTTTGTTAAAAAAAGTCGCAATAAGCGATTATTGATTGGTTTGCGCAAAAGTTATAGCGTTTACAAAATAGGGGATAGTTTTATGGCATTTTCATTAATATTTTTTTTTTTTTTTACTAGTAATGGCGGCGATCAGCGATTTTTTTTTTTTTTTTTTTTTTTTTTTTTTTTTTTTTTTTTTTTTTTTTTTTTATTATTGGGACTGCGACATTATGGCGGAAACATCGTACATTTTTGGGACCCTTTATACAGCAATCAGTGCTATACATGATTCCTGTGTAAATTACACTGGCAGTGAAGGGGTTAAGTGTGTCCTAGGGGCTTGTTGCTAACTGTGGGGGGCATGGCACATCACTGATCTTGGCTCCAATCACAGGGAGCAGAGATCAGTGTCACTGTTGCTAGGCAGAACGGGGAGATGCTTGTTTACTATAGCATCTCCCCGTTCTTCCTCCCCGTGAGACGATAGCGGGTATCCCCACCGCGATCGAGTCTGCGGAGGTCCCGACCGGCGCGCACACGCGGTGGCACGGCGGCAAATTCAAAGGGACGTACCTGTATGCCCTTATGCCTGTCCGTCCTATTCTGCCGACGTACATCGTTGTGCGCCGGTCGGGAAGCGGTTAAAGGACACAACATATGGGAAAGCATTATAGACACTGATACACATGCACCCACACAGGTTGAACTGGATGGGCTATTGTCTTTTTTCAGCCTTACCTACTATGTAACTAAAAAAAAAATTAATAAAAAAAAAGTGAAGTCAGAACTGTTGATATGCTTAGTTCTGTTACTCAAAATATTGAAGTGAGAGGGTTTTAATCTGTGTAATTGTTCCACGTCAGTATCTCAAACAGCATTGTAGCCAGCATAGGCATGCGCAGGGGGTGTGCCTGGGCTCACCCTAATCACTACATGTGGTGCCGATTCCCCCCCGTGTTGCTCCCCCAACTGCAGTGCTGCTGGATCCCCCCCCCCCAGCTGCTGTGGGGATGTTTCAGGATGGAGAGCAGGGAAAGGGGTTAGTCAGTATGTCATTTACCAGCCCCCTTCTTTTTCTAAATGAACACAGTGAACACACTTACTTTACTATGCTTTAATTTGTGAATGGACAGGAAAGCCACTCAGCACAGAGCACTTCCCATTCATTCATTGTCCAGTGCACCTGAGGCTTCAGAGAAAGGCGTGTGTGTTTGAGCTTTGGGGTGCGCACCCTAATGCAATAGGCTGCACACACCTATGGTAGCCAGTAATCTGTATAACAGGCGGTCCGGTGGTATTTTAGAAGGAGGTTAGCTGTGCCTTGCACCCGGGCTTTGCATTTAGAAAACTCCTTTTGGAGATTCAGACACAGCGCATGTGCACCTGAGAGAAAGTGTTTATAGATTTAATGATGTTCCGTAGTAATATTTCACAACTCACATTTATTCAGTATGCTGTATGACAGAACATCTGTTTCATGCTTTAGGATGGCAAAGAATAAGACCAAGTCATCAGAGAAAAAGGAGAAAAAGAAGACTGTTTCAGAAAGCAGTGTGGAAGTACCAAAGGCGAAAAAGAAGAAATTGAATCCCAAGGTTAGTACTGCGGTTTCTTTCTTAAAATGCAGTCTGAATGCACACTTTTACATGGGAATATGGAGTACATAGGGGCTCCGACAGAAATTCATTTTGCTGGCTTTTTATATAGCGTATATTGCAGCTTCCTGAACTGACCTGAAAGAGATACATTTGCATTGAATGATGGCATGCAGACAAATCATAGGTGGGCTCATCACTTCCCTTAATGTTAATCATTTCTTTTCCTAATCTAAAATATATATAATTTGCTGCCTCCGGTTCTCTCCTGCTGAATTGTGTTACAAAGTGTGTGGCAAAGCTAACGGGATGTGAACAGTGACTGACAGATGTAGAGATGTGTAAAAAGCGGAAGAATGGTCATGATGAGTAAAAAAACGTTTAAATCTCAACCCCAGACTTGTTTTTTTTTTTTTTTAAATGGGTACCAGCCCCTCCTGAATAAAAAAAGGATATAACCAGCAGCATTTGCCCTCCGTGCTCCAGTGTTGGCCCACTTCTGTGGTCCAGGACCTGTGCTTTTCCTGGTTGAATGACATCCAATGCTAGTTTTAGATTTACTGAATTGTTAAGAACCTTCTGACTCCTCAACAGCCCCTGCACCTCCTTCACCTTAAAGTTCTCCATTAATGTAGCCAGAAATGTTCAGAGGTGACCAGAAGAGGGGAAACAAAATATCGAAAACTTTGCCAGAATGTATACATTTTGGTACTTGGTGCACCCATACCCCCCTCCGCCTCACTGACCAAATCCCCCCACTGACCCCACAACCCTCAACCATGCAGTTATAGGCTCTGGTCCACCGGTGCTTTATGGTTAAAACAAAATACCCTATACACATACCAATTTTAAATCAAATCTCAGCAAGTAGAGTTGTATGGCAGAAGGCGCTCTGTATTTTTCTAAATATACACTGACTGCCACGCTTGTACAGTTTGGTGTACAATTCTGTCATCTGTAAGATGCCAGGAGAAAGTGCTGTGACTATGTAATTTATGTGTGGAAGTAACATCCTCCATAGCCTGCCAGTGGCTGAAGACTCACCAGATGCAGAAGATGGCAGCAGTAACCAAGGGGGAGCATGGATCTTGCATCACTGGAGGTGGGTACAATAAAGGGTGAGTCTGTGACAATGTGCAAATATGTTTTATATAAATTTGCAAATTTTGCAAGAGCTCTGGGGTCCCCTGTTACATACAGTTCTGCTTTAAAGTGATGCTAAAGGCAAAATAAATAATGCTATACAGTATATTATGCAGTTTGCAACTAGCATTACAAAGTAGTTTTTGTTTTTCTGAGTCCCCCCCGGTATTTAGGTTTTGTACCAGTTGATCCTGCTATTATTTTTCAATGTCTTTTAACAGACCAAGTTGTACAGCTAAGGTGACAGTTGAGACAAACCATTAAACACTGACAGGGGTGCTTACAATTATCAGCTTTTATACATTTACTTAAAACCTTTATCGCTAAAGAAAAAAAAATGTTTCTGTAACTGCTAAATAAGTGTTAGCTGGAGCTTGGTTTTAACGTGTCGGTTATGTAAGGTCCACCTATCTCTTCCCTCTCCAGAAAGTGCTGCTGTCCAAGGGTGGCTCCGTTGCTTCTCTATAGATAGAGGAGCCACCCTAAGACAGGAAGTACTCTCTCTATCTATCATCTCTATATCCTTGAAAAAGTATTCACACCCCTTGAAATTTTCCAAGTTTTGTCATGTTGCAACCAAAAACGTAAATATATTTTATTGGGATTTTATGTGATAGACCAACACAAAGTGACACATAATTGTGAAGTGGAAGGAAAATGATAAATGTTTTTCAAAGTTTTTTTTTACAAATAAATATCTGAAAAGTGTGGCCCTTCTGTTTCAATATTCTGTAGAACCACCTTTCGCTGTAATTACAGCTGCTAGGCTTTTTGGGGATGTCTCTACCAGCTTTGCACATCTAGAGTGACATTTTTGCCCATTCTTCTTTGCACAATAGCTTAAGCTCTGTCAGATTGGATGGAGAGCGTCTGTGAACAGCGATTTTCAAGTCTTGCACACAGATTCTCAATTGGATTTCGGTCTGAACATTGACTGGGCCATTCTAACACATGAATATGCTTTAATCTAAACCATTCCATTGTAGTTCTGGCTGTATGTTTAGGATCGTTGTCCTGCTGGAAGGTGAACCTCAGCCCAAGTCTCAAGTCTTTCGCAGACTCTAACAGGTTTTCTTCAAAGATTGTCCTGTATTTGGCTTCAGCCATCTTCCCATCAACTCTAAACAGCTTTCCTGTCCCTGCTGAAGAAAATAACCCCCACAACATGATGCTGCCACCACCATGCTTCACAGTGATGGTGTTTCAGGGTGATGTGCAGTGTTACTTTACAGCCACACATAGCATTTTGCTTTTAGGCCAAAACATTCCATTTTGGTCTCATCTGACCAGAGCACCATCTTCACCATGTTTGCTCTGTCCTCCACATGGCTTCTCGCAAACTGCAAACTGGACTTCTTCTTATGGCTTTGTTTCAACAATGGCATTTTTCTTGCCACTCTTCCATAAAGGCCAGATTTGTGGAGTGTACAACTAATAGTTGTCCTGTGGACAGATTCTCACACCTGAGCTGTGGATCTCTGCAGCTCATCCAGAGTTACCATGGGCCTCTTGGCTGCTTCTCTGATTAATGCTCTCCTTGTCCGGCCTGTCAGTTTAGGTGGATGGCCATACCTAAATAGGTTTGCAGTTGTGCCATACTAATTCCATTTTTGGATGATGGATTGACCAGTGCTCCATGAGATGTTCAAAGCTTGGGATATTTTTTTTTTTTTTTTTAACCTAACCCTGCTTTAAACGTTCCCACAACTTTATCCCTGACCTGTCTGGTGTGTTCCTTGTCCTTCATGATGCTGTTTGTTCACTAAGAAACCTCCTGAGGGCTTCACAGAACAGCTGTATTTATACTGAGATTAAATTACACACAGGTGGACTTACTAATTAGGTGACTTGTGAAGGCAATTGGTTCCACTAGATTTTTAGTTTGGGGTATCAAGAGTAAAGGGGGCTGAATACAAATACACGCCACGCTTTTCAGATATTTATTGGTAAAAACTTTTGAAAAACATTTATCATTTTCCTTCCACTTCACAATTATGTGCCACTTTGTGTTACTCTATCACATAAAATCCCAATAAAATACATTTACGTTTTTGGTTGTAAGAAGACAAAATGTGGAAAATTTCTTTCACTAGTGGTTAGTGTTTGACTGAAGCCATTTATTATCAATTAACTGTGTTTACACTTTTTAAATCATAATGGCAACAGAAACTACCCAAATGACCCTGATCAAAAGTTTAAATACCCCAGGTCTTAATACTGTGTATTGCCCCCTTTAACATCAATGACAGCTTGAAGTCTTTTGTAGTATTTTTGGATGAGGCTCTTTATCTTCTCAGGTGGTAAAGCTGCCCATTTCTCTTGGCAAAAAGCCTCCAGTTCCTGTAAATTCTTGGGCCGTCTTGCATGAACTGCATGTTTGAGATCAATGAGTGGCTCAATGATATTGAGGTCAGGAGACTGAGATGGCCACTACAGAACCTTCACTTTATTCTGCTGTAGCCAATGACAGGTCAACTTGGCCTTGTGTTTTGGATCATTGTCATGTCGGAATGTCCAAGTACGTCCCATGCGCATATGGGATGGAAATGCAAATATTCCAGTATTTTTTGATGACATACTGCATTATCTCGCCATCAATTTTGACCAAATTTCCTGTGCCTTTGTAGCTCACACATCCCCCCCCCCCCCAAAACATCAGCGATCCACCTCCGTGTTTCATATTAGGAATGGTGTACCTTTTATCATAGGCCTTGTTGACAAATGAAGCATTTATGGTTGTGGCCAAAAAGCTAAATTTTGGTCTCATCACTCCAAATGAGTTTGTGCCAGAAGGTTTGAGGCTTGTCTCTGTGCTGTTTGGCATATTGTAAGCGGGATACTTTGTGGCATTTGCGTAGTAATGGCTTTCTTCTGGCGACACGACCATGCAGCCCATCTTTGAAGTGCCTCCTTATTGTCTTATACAGAGAGTCCTGTATCTCACCTGAAGTTATTTGTGGGTTTTTCTTTGCATCTCAAATAATTTTCCTGGCAGTTGTGGCTGAAAGTTTAGTTGGTCTACCTGACCGTGATTTGGTTTCAACAGAACCCCTCATTTTCCACTGCTTGATTAGAGTTTGAACACTGCTGATTGGCATTCTCAATTCCTTGGATATCTTTTTATATATCCCTTTCCTGTTTTATATAGTTCAACTACCCTTTCCTGCAGATCCTTTGACAATTCATTTGCTTCCCCTTGACTCAGAATCCAGAAAAATGCAAGGGTCTGTCAGGAGTCCAGAAACTGATTGACCTTTTATACACACACACTAATTACAAGCAAACAGATCACAGGTGAGGATGGTTACCTTTTAATAACCATTCAAACTCCTTTGTGTCAACTTGTGTGCATGTTATCAGGCCAAAATCATAAGGGTATGTAAACTTATGATTAGGGTCATTTGGGTAGTTTCTGTTGTCATTATGATTTAAAAAGAGTAAACACAGTTAATTGATAAATGGCTTCAGTCAAACACTAACCTTTAATTTACGCTAATCAGCCTTAATTAACTCCATATTCTCCTCCATTTAGTTATTTTCCTGCTTTTTATTTTTTTTTTTTTTTTTTCATGTCTATTTTCTAAACGATAAACAATTAAAACTTTTTTTTGTTTACTTTGTTAGTGGTAGGTATCGGTAATTGGTATCGGCGATGACTAAAAAAAAAAAAAGAGTATCTGTACTCGTAAAAAAATTGGTATCGGTGCATCCCTAATTATTATAATGGTACAGAGGGGATGGGAGCATTTGGTAGAAGTGGGTTAACAACCACTTTAATGATGAGCTGGCTGAGCAGGATACAGAGAAAGACTCTTCTAATGATCTGTGGAGAGGGGCCCTCCAATCTGCTCTTTTCCCAAGTACCAGCTTTGTTCACATAGCAAAAATGTGAACTATGTTAGTAAATTTATCTCCCAGGCTAATTGTCTTCATCGTGTGTTAAACCACCATTGTTTACATGTGGTTTACAAATTTCTGACTTTTTTTTAATATTAAATCCATCATTATTTAATAATTGAATGTCAGAGGATGTGGAAACCTAGTATGGAGAGCCTGCAGCACACCAGCTGGAAAGGAGATACGAGTCACAGCTTTGACTGTCAGCCACTGGTATGGCATAAGGGTCAGTCCAACCAATAGTGATATTTCTGTATGATTGGGTGCTTTGGGCTTCATCTTTGTCTTGGGACTTAAAACAGTCCTAAACCCACTAAGACTCTGAACATGTCCATGTCTGTGTGTGTGAATGTATGTCTTTTTTTTTTTTTCTCCTCACTATTTTTCTTTTCTATTTCTGCCTCTCTTTGGGGCAGACACCGGCCCAAGAGGATTACTTTACAGTACAAAGTAGCTATATGGAAGAATAAGTAAAAAATACTGCACTATATGGATTTTTTTTTTCTTCTTTTTTTTTTTGTTTGTTTTTCCCTTTTCTTCACTATATATTATTGAGACATAGCCTAGAGTCTTAGGTTAACTCTGCTTAACCCTCTGGAGTTCTCGGCTCCTCCCCACATTCCCTGCCAATGGAGCCCTGTGTCTATTGTTTCATGCAAATGGAATAATCTCACTTGTCTGCTCTGTTCTCTAAAACGCAAAGTAAAATAAATATCTGGCAGGGACTATGAGAACCTCCTTGTAATGATTGCGTATGGTGGAATTATTTTCTACAAATATCAGTTGACTATAAAAAGCATATGGCTGAAAGTATTGCAGGTTACAACCTTCAATACTGATGGCTTCTTCTCTCTCTCTGTGCTGCTTCCTTCCTTCCTTCCTTCCTTCCATCCTTCACAGAAAAGTGTAGGGAGACATAACTCTAATTCCGGCATGCAAAGTTTGGTCCATAGGATGCAGCAAGAGAAAGAAGTCACCATGAAATGGGAACCTTTGCCCAGTAGTCATGGTTCCAGTTTAACCTGGATTATAGGCAAGGATTAAAAAATAAAGAAGCTGCATACTCAGTAAGTGATTAAATCCAGCTACTGAAAGTGCTTAAAAAAGCTGAGAATTTTATTTCACTTTAAGCGTCTCAATGAAAATGTAAAATACTCCTATGGTAGAGTATTTATAACTGTATAATAATGTGCCATGCTAAAATAAAAATAAAAAAACCCTCCTTTTATAAGTGGATATGTTTCAGATATAACGCAAGTGCAACAAAATAAACGCAATACTTCCAGATATTCCAAGTGAATAAATACGCATCAATATCAAATGCTTACGATTAGTAAATAGTGCACAGTGAATAGGTAAACATGAAAAGATAGTGCATAGTTCATGAAACCAAACCTGTGGAATACTCGGAACATACAATTGTTGAGAGATAATATAATATATATATATATATATATTACACACACACACACACACACACACGGTAACATAATTATTGAAATTGTCACCATTTTTCTAGGTAAATATATTTTTCTAAAGGTTCTATTGACATGAAATTTTCACCACATGTCGGTAACAACCCATGCAATCCATACATACAAAGAAACAAAAACAAGTAAGTTCAGAAATCCGGTTGTGTAATAAAATGGATTGACACAGGGAAAAAGTAATGAACACATGAAGGAACTGAGGTGCGAAAAGGCATGAAAAGCCAAGACACCAGCTGAAATCTATGGCCTAAAAAAGGTGTCACGCAAGAAACATCTCATGATGGGTAAAAGTAAAGAGCACTCTCAAGACCTTTGCAACCTTATTGTTACTAAACATGTTGATGGCATTGGTTACAGAAGGATTTCTAAACTTCTGAGTGTTCCAGTGAGCACTGTTGGGGCCATAATCTGGAAGTGGAAAGAACATAATTTCACCATAAACAGGCCACGACCAGGTGCTCCTCGCAAAATTTCTAACACAGGAGTGAAAAGAATTATCAAGAGTTGTCCAAGAGCCAAGGACCACTTGTGGAGGGCTTCAGAAAGACCTGGAATTAGCAGGTACAATTGTTTTAAAGAAATCAATGTAAGTAATGCACTTAACCGATGTGGCCTGTATGCACGCTTACCACACAAGACTCCATTGCTGAAAAAAAAAGCATGTTGAAGCTTGTTTAAAGTTTGCTGCACAACATTTAGACAAGCCTGTGAAATACTGGAAGAATATAGTCTGGTCAGAATAGACCAAAATTTAACTCTTTGGATGCCATGATCCAAACCATGTTTGGAGGTCAAATGGCACTGCACATCACCTCAAAAACACTTCCGTATTAACAGTGAATTTTGTAGGTGGGAACATCATGGTGTGGGGCTTTTGTTCAGCATACGGTACTGGCAAACTTCATGTCATTGAAGGAAGGCTGAATGTAAAAATGTACCAAGACATTCTTGATAAAAATCTACTTCCATCTACCAGGATGATTAAGATGAAATGAGGGTGAACATTTCAGCAATGATGCCAAACATAAAGCCAAGGAAACTCTCAATTGATTTCAAAGAGAAAAAAAACTGCTAGAATGTCCCAGCCAATCATTGAATCCATGATAAAATCTATGGAAAGAACTAAAGATCAAAGTTCATAGAAGAGGCCCATGGAACCTTCAAGATTTGTTTGTGTGGAAGAATGAACCAAAATCACACCTGAGCAATGCATGCGACTAGTTTCTCCATACAGGAGGCGTCTTGAAGCTGTCATTACCAAACAAAGGATTTTGTACAAATTATTAAATAAATTTCAGTTGGTGTGTTCAATACTTTTTCCATGTGTCATTCCATTTTTTTATACGTAACTTAATTTCTAAACTTATTTGTTTTTGTTTCTTTGTATGTATGGATTGCATGGGTTGTTACCAACGTGTGGTGAAAATTTATGTCAATATCATCTTTACAAATATATTTACTTAGAAAAAATGGTGACATGTTCTATACTTATTTTACCCTCTGTGTATATACAGTGCCTTGAAAAAGGTATTCATACCCCTTGAAATGTTCCACATTTTGTCATGTTACAACCAAAAACGTAAATAAATTGTTTGGGGATTTTATGTGATAGACCAACACAAAGTGGCACATAATTGTGAAGTGGAAGGAAAATGATAAATGGTTTTCAAAAGTTTTTAGAAAATAAATATCTGAAAAGTGTGACATGCATTTGTATTCAGCCTCTTTTACTCTTATACCCCTTACTAAAATCTGGAACCAATTGCCTTCAGACTTCACTGTGTGTATATTAATCTCAGTATAAATACTGTGAAGCCCTCCAAGTTTTTTTAGAGAACATTAGTGAGCATAGAGCATCATGAAGGCCAAGGAACACACCAGACAGGCGAGGGATAAGTTTGTTTAGACATTTAAAGCAGGTTTAGTTTTAAAAAAAAATATCCCAAGCTTTGAACATCTCACAGTGCACTTTTCAATCCATCATCCAAAAAATGGAAAGAGTATGGCACAACTGCAAACCTACCAAGACATGGCCGTCCACCTAAACTGACAGTGCGGCAAGGACAGCATTAATTAGAGAAGCAGCTAAGAGGCCCATGGTAACTCTGGAGGAGCTGCAGAGATCCACAGCTCAGGTGGGAGTATTTGTCCACTGGACACTATTAGTCATGCACTCCACAAATCTGGCCTTTATGGAAGAGTGGCAAGAAGAAAGCCATAAGTTCAGTTTGCAGTTTACGAGAAGCCATGTGGGGGACACAGAAAACATTAACTTTATGACCTAAAAGCAAAACTCTTATGTGTGGCGGAAAACTAACGCTGCCCATCACCCTGAACACACCATCCTCACCGTGAAGCACGGTGGTGGCCGCATCATGTTGTGGGGATGATTTTCTTCAGCAGGGACTGGGAAGATGGATGGAGCCAAATACATGGCAATCTTTGAAGAAAACCTGTTTGTCTGCAAAAGACTTGAGACTGGGGCAGAGGTTCATCTTCCAGCAGGACAATGACCCTAAACATACAGCCAGAGCTACAATTAGAATGGTTTAGATCAAGGCATATTCATGTGTTAGAATTGCCCGGTCAAAGTTCAGAACTGAATTCAATTGAGAATCTGTGGCAAGACTTGAAAACTGCTGTTCAGACGCTCTCCATGCTATCTGCCAGAGCTTGAGATATTTTTTAAATAAGAATGGGCAAAAATGGCACTCTAGATGTGCAAAGCTGGTAGAGACATATCCAAAAGGCCTTGCATCTGTAATTGCAGCAAAGGTGGTTCTACAAAGTATTGACTCAGGGGGGGCTGATTACAAATGCACGTCAAACTTTTCACATGTTTATTTGTAAAAAAATTTGAAAACCAGTTATTTTCCTTCCACTTCACAATTCTGTTCCACTTTTGTGTTTGGTCTATCACATAAAATCCCAATAAAATACATTTACGTTTTGGTTGACAAAATGTGAAAAATTTCAAGGGGTATGAATACTTTTTTTAAGGCACTGTGTGTATGTATGTGTATATAGATATATAATCTCTTTGCTACAATGTAAAGTAGGGAGTGTACAGCTTGTATAACAGTAAAAATTTACTGTCCCCTCAAAATAACTCAACACACAGGGATTAATACACTTATTTGTTATATCATCTTTATTGTACCGCGATAGTCCAATTTGCCCCCCATTTTCATGGTAGCCTAGTTGGGAATTAGGCTCCCAATTTTTATACTATTTGATTTCTGGATGATGGTACAAGTCCCTACCCATGTTTAATTTTGTATTATTTCATAAGAGGCCATATCTATTTTCCACACAGGGATTAATGTCTAAACCGCTGGCAACAAAAATGAGTACACCCCTAATTAAAAATATCCAAATTGGGCCTAAAATGTCAATATTTTGTGTGGCCAACATTATTTTCCAGCACTGCCTTAACCCTCTTGGGCATGGAGTTCACCAGAGCTTCACAGGTTGCCACTGGAGTCCTCTTCCCCTCCTCCATGACGACATCACAGAGCTGGTGGATGTTCGAGACCTTGCACTCCTCCACCTTGCGTTTGAGGATACCCCACAGATGTTCAAAATTTTTAGGTCTGGAGACATGCTTGGCCAGTTCATCACCTTTACCCTCAGCTTCTTTAGCAAGGCAGTGGTCATTTTGGAGTTGTGTTTGGGTTCGTTATCATGTTGGAATACTGCCCTGCGGCCCAGTCTCTGAAAGGGGGGGGGGGGTCATGCTCTGCTTAAGTATGTCACAGTACATGTTGGCATTCATGGTTCCCTAAATGAACTGTATCTTCCCAATGCCGGCAGCACTCATGCAGCCTCAGACCATGACACTCCCACCACCATAACTGTAGGCAAGACACACTTGTCTTTGTACTCCTCACCTGGTTGCCACGACACACGCTTGACGCTAAATAAGTTTATCTTGGTCTCATCAGACCACATGACATGGTTCCAGTATTTCATGTCCTTAGTCTGCTCATCTTCAGCAAACTGTGGGCTTTCTTGTAAATCATCTTTCTTTCTAAATCATCTTTAGAAGAGGCTTCCTTCTGGGACGACAGCCAATTTGGTGCAGTGTGCGGCATATGGTCTGAGCACTGACAGGCTGACCCCCCCACCCCTTCAACCTTTGCACCAATGCTGGCAGCACTCATACGTTTATTTCCCAAAAACAACCTCTGGAAAAGGAGCTAAGCGCGTGCACTCAACTTCTTTTGTCAACCATGGCGAGACCTGTTCTTAGTGGAACCTGTCCCGTTAAACCACTATATGGTCTTGGCCACCGTGCTGCAGCTCAGGGACCCGGTCCTTGAAGGTCTAAGAGACACAGACTCGCCGTGATGGGGAAAGATTTGAATCTAGCTCTTTAGCAGAAGCCTGCGGCGGGAATGGTGTTTTAAAAACACTCTGTTTGCACTTGAAAAATGTATTTACAGTCTTATTTTTTTATAGGACCAGGTGTCAGATTTTTTTCTGTCCACTGGGGGCAGTGGTGTTGCGGTACGGCGGTGATTTTCTGTGGAGGCTTCCAGCCAGGATGATCCCATCAGGAGGCGGGTGGCTTTTTTGATTCCCATGCCCCTGTACACCTAGTTCCTACCCCGGCGCCATCGCCTTTTCCCGCCACTATTTATGCGGTCGTTGGAGGCGAGCATGTGCACTGGAATGGTGCCAACTAGCGTGCACGTAGGAGGAACGTGATAGGTGGACAGGATTCTACGAGCGTGCACGTGGTAAACGTGCACGCCAGACATGTGCAGTAGGGGTGGAAGCAGCCATATTAGGAGCTGTTCTAGCCCTAGGCTTCTGTAAGCTGGAATGAACACAGAGCGGCGCCAGCTGGGCACGTGAGTCACTGTGGGTGGATGGACCAGGGCACCACAGGTCCTGTAAGAGCTGTGTATTGCAAAGACTAAGTGTAGTATTTGCATGGCGGTTGAAGTGCATAAAGTGGGGTTTTTATTACCTCAAGTTTTTGTCTCAGGCATGTCTTCCCGGAAGAGGAATGGGGGAGGCACAGCTGGAAGGGGTGGAAATGCACCACCGTCAGTATTGGAGGATGCTAGCCTTACATCTGCTGTGTTTAACCACTTAATGACTGTGCCTTAGCCGAATGATGGCTACAGCATGGCTCGATTAACTCCTGGGAGGGTGTACATTGACGTCCACCCAGAATCGTGCCCCCGTACGCCCCCCTGGGGCTCGCACCCGGGAATATCAGTGCCGCATCACAGTAAATGGCCGCTTAAATCAGCCGTTTTCCCGCGTGATCGTGCCGTCAAATGACGGAGTGATCACTTGTAAACAAGCTGGCGTCGTGCGGTTCCTCTCTGTACCGATTGGTACAGTGTGAGCGGAGAGGGGAGAGATCAGGTGCTGAAGCAATGTGGGCTGGATGTGTAGTGCCCACAGCGCTGATTTTTGCCCACTCCAGCCATCCATACTCAGCCAGCCATCCATCCATACTCAGCCAGCCATCCATCCATACTCAGCCAGCCATCCATCCATACTCAGCCAGCCATCCATCCATACTCAGCCAGCCATCCATCCATACTCAGCCAGCCATCCATCCATACTCAGCCAGCCATCCATCCATACTCAGCCAGCCATCCATCCATACTCAGCCAGCCACCCATCCATACTCAGCCAGCCACCCATCCATACTCAGCCAGCCACCCATCCATACTCAGCCAGCCACCCATCCATACTCAGCCAGCCACCCATCCATACTCAGCCAGCCACCCATCCATACTCAGCCAGCCACCCATCCATACTCAGCCAGCCACCCATCCATACTCAGCCAGCCACCCATCCATACTCAGCCAGCCACCCATCCATACTCAGCCAGCCACCCATCCATACTCAGCCAGCCACCCATCCATACTCAGCCAGCCACCCATCCATACTCAGCCAGCCACCCATCCATACTCAGCCAGCCACCCATCCATACTCAGCCAGCCATTCATCCATACTCAGCCAGCCATTCATCCATACTTGGCCATCCCCATCCACGGCTCATCCATGCCACTACAGTGCCTCACAAAAGTGTAATAGGTAGTCAAATTAGATTTGACATTTATGCCCCTAGAACACCTGATGGTGCTCCCTGCATGTTGGGCCTCGCGATGTGGCCAGGCTGTGTAAAAGTCTCCCACATATGGTATCGCTGTACTTGGGAGGAGAATATATTTTGGAATGTATTTTTTGTTATGTACATGCTATGTTAGAAATATTGTATAAATGGGCAGCTTTGTGTATTTTTCTTTACACATTTTCCAAAAACTTGTAGAAAAAAAACGACATGTTCAAAAGACTCATTATGCCTCATAGATTATACATTAGGTTGTTTTCTTTCCAAAATGGGGTGATTTTTGGGGCGTTTCTATTACCAGGGACTTCAAAAGTGTAAGAGGTAGTCAAGAAATGATGTGTAATTTATGCTCCAAGAACGCCTGATGTGTGTGGCCACGCTGTGGAAAAGTCTCACATGTGGTATCGCCGTACTCAGGAGGAGTAGTAGAATGTGTTTTGGGGGGTAATTTGTGCTATGCATATGCTGTGTGTGAGAAATAACCAAAAAGAATTGTGGGTAAAAACTACAACTTCAAAAAACTCACCATGCCTCTTACTAAATACCTTGGAATGGCTACTTTCCAAAAAGGGGTAATTTGGGGGGTATTTGTACTTTCCTGGCTTGTTAGGGTCTCAAGGAATGAGAGGCCATAAGTACATCAGGTGTGATAAATTTTTTAGAGAGACCAAATAATAGACACCGATTTGGGTTATTTTTTACCAAAGATATGTAGCAGTATAAATTTTGGCCAAAATTTATAAAGAAAATTACTAATTCGCTAAATTTTATAACGAAAACGAAGAATTTTAGGTCTTTTTTTCTTTTATAGAGCAAAAAATAAGAAACTCAGAGGTGATTAAATACCACCAAAAGAAAGCTCTATTTGTGTAAAAAGAAAAAAGAAAAAAAGACAAATATTTCATATAGGTACAGTGTTGCATGACTGAGTAAATGTGAGAACACCGAAAGCTGAAAATTGGTCTGGTTAAGAAGGGGGTTTAACTCTCCTTCAAGACCTGAGGCAACTGGCCGGTCTGAGCTATAATGGTTGTCAGGCATTGTAGCAACCGCTAATGCTTCTGCCTCAACATACGTTACAAAGGACAATTTAGCATCAGCTTTAGCTGGGCTGGAGGGAAAAATAGCAGGTATGATTGCTTCAGTTTCCCAAGGTTGGAGGAAACGCGATAGATCCCCTTCACCTGAGCCCCCACCTGCATTGGTACAGGATTGGGCAGAATAGGTGAAATAAGTGGCAGTAAATGACCGGGAAGAAGGTCAGGCCACTGACTCCACTTCTGAGGAGTCAGGTACTGAAGAACCGTTTTCAGCTTCTCAATCCCAGAGACTGCTAATCCAGTTCCTCACGGGTATGCCATCTGTGAATGCTGCCATTTGCTCTGTGAATAAGAGTCTTATCTGTCCTGAGATCAGAAACTGGAGTCTTTATTAAAGACTTCATTTGCTGTTGCCGGGTCTGCTGCACAACTGGCAGTGGCAACTATTGGTATCTGTCAGTCTTTAAAGGACCAGGTGAAGCAGGTAACTAAGACTGTTCCCAATCAAGGTGAATCTGCAGAGGATTTGGCAGAATTACCTCGGGCCTTATGTTTCGCAGTAGATGCCCTTAAGGATTCCATACAACAGGTGTCCTGGTTGGCCCTGCTCTCATTACATATGCGCAGGATTTTTTGGTTAAAAAAAAAAACTGGTCTGCGGATTTACCCTGCAAAAGACTATTAGCTGGTTTCCCCTTTCACAGGGAGTGGCTATTTGGAGAGGACCTGGATAACTATATCCAGATTTCAGGGGGTAAGAGTGCGCTTCTACCATTTAGGAAGAGGAACAGACGACCTTCCTTTAAGGTGTCTAGTGCTTCAGTACCCAGCACTTCTTCTAATTTCAGGCAGTATCGATGGCCTCAGCCGTCCGGGTCTAGGGGAAAGCCTCAAGGCCAGGGGCAAAAAAAGCCCTAAGCCCAAAGACCCCCTAAAGTCAGTCCCAAGCCCTCCTTATTAAGGGGCGCCCCCACTCAAGCGGGTGGGGGGGGGAGGCTATTATAGTTCTTAGATGCCTGGGAAGAAGTGATCCGAGACAGGTGGGTTGCTTCTAGCATGTCTCAGGAGTACATAATGGAATTTCCGGGTGCTTCCCCCCCCCCCCTCTCGGTTCTTAAAGTCCAACGTCCCCACAGACCCGGTACAAAAGAGGTCTTTTCTTCAGGCAATAGATCAGCTAAAGTCACAAGGACTGATTTCAGAGGTTCCAGTCAACTAAAGATTCAGGGATTTTTACTCAAATCTTTTCATAATCCCAAAGCCAAATGGAGCTGTAAGGCTTATTCTGGAACTCAAGGCTCTGAATCAGTTTCTAGTCATTCGTTCTTTCTGGATGGAGTCAATTCATTCAGTCGTAGCCTCCTTGCACGGAGAGGAATTCTTGGTGTCCATAGACATCAAGGATGTGTACCTACACATGCCAATCTGCAGGTTCCATCAAAGGTCACCCACTGCGATTCGCAAAATGCTTTTGCCTCAATAGTGGTAAATATATAGTGCTAAAAAAATCTAAACAGTGATACACAAAAGAATTGCTAACTAGCAAATAAAATTTATGCTCGTGCAAAACATCCACATATAAATATAAATATATATAAATATATATATATATATATATATATATATATATATATATATATATATATATATATATATATAGTGAATGGCAGATGGGATGTTGCACAACCATAAGGACCGTCAGACTGTAAACTTCTTCAAAATGGATGATAAAGTTTATGCACTCTTACCAGAAATGTTGGGCCAGACTGTCATATAACGAGTCAACCAGGCATGGACACTCCCATGAGACAGGCAGGCAGTAGCTGGTCCTCAGGTAACCTGGAAGCTTTGGGGTGCACCCCACTCCTCCTTCATACGGTGTCAACTATAGGTAAGGCAAATGCTGCTGCCGGTCTGTCGTGAGGATGGTTCAAACCGCCAGAGCCACCATAAAAGCACTTTCATCAGTAGAGCATAAGGAAAAAGAAGAATAGGAGCAGGTCAAAAAGGTTTTAATTGATAAAAACCAGCATACAAAAATAGTATAAAAAAAGTGATCACATGAAACTAAAAGCAATATGGGGAATAGAGTACCAAGTCCGACACGTTTCGTCCAAAACGGACTTCTACTGCCAACAGCCGCCGATTTGGCATGTGATTTGACATGTCAAATCACATGCCAAATCGGGCTGATGCAAACGTGGCAAAATTTTGTATGTATTCTATTTTGTATGCTTTGCTTATGTATTGCACGCTGCACTCATTCTGCATGCGGCATTTGAGTATGTGTTTGCATTCTTTCAAGTCCTGATTAGAAATTAGCCTGCCTATGTAACGCCCCTTGTTACCATAAAAGTACAATTGTAATATTATTGTGATACCTATGTAAACATGTGTATAAAAAAACTTCAATTGTGCAGAGTACACAGAATAGTTTTTTTTGGAAAGATGCTGAGTGTATCTTTTTGTGTCTGTTCCCTACTGCAGTAATTATTAATTTGGAACCACTAATGAATCTGAAGATAGGATTTGCCAGAACATATCCCCCCCCAAAGCCACAGAAAAATGGAGATCGCTTTAGAGTTCAGTTTTGGGACACGTTTGAGACCCCTTCAAATTTGTCTTGTAGGAAGGAATAAAGGAAAGCCAACATTATGCACAACCAAAGCAACACCATCAAACACAAATGTGCACTGCTCCTATTCAACCTCTACATCCCACATCTATCAAATGTTCTTCACAGACTAATGTCAGAATACACATTCCTGTGTCCTCTAGTCCTCATACCCTGTTTTTTTCAGCTGATTGTAGATGCTTCCTGGTATTATATAACAGATTATCAGGGTGGTTCTGTGATTCGCAAATTTATGCAGTAATATGTGCTGATTCCCAGGACAAAGTATTTGCAGCTGGGAAAATAGCTGAAACTTTGAAGATAATTTTCCCATGCTAAAAAATCTTCCATTTCCAACTGTTTCTTGTGTAAACATTGTGGGTACCTCCACTGCTTTGCTTTAAGTCTATGGCGGAACATTGCTCTAGTCTTTCTGGTTACAGGACTGATAGGGCTGAAGGCCTGGGGCAGCACATCATTACCATTAGCTGTTGAGTGCTTTTTCATCAATCACATCATATATATATATATATCTCCAGTGGATTCGCTTAAATAAAACCAGAATGGAATTGTGCTGCTTTTTCGCTCACTTCCACTGTCTGTATTGTAAAGTGTCACGGAAAGATTACTGTGAATGACATAGATTTATTTACTCCGGCCCATTTTTCTTTTATCAGTTTTTGGCGAAATGCATGACATTTACAATTTTTGTCATGTTTTCATTATGGTCTGTAAATCGTTTTTCCTCTATTTTATGCCCCTGTCATTCCCAGACAATAGATGGGGGGAGTAGTTGTTACCAGGACAAAAGTTAAAACAATCAGTGGCTATTCAAAAGCCTGTAACTTGTCAGTCAACTCCTGCCCACTGCTTTCTGGATTGAGATCACTGCTTCTGTTACTTAAACCCTCCCATCCTGGATGGTTAAAACCTTGTTGGTTATTTAAAATTTTTTGTGTCTCTTTGGGGAAATTTCTCTCTTTACCTTCTGCCATGTAAATTTGAGATAAACGTGGAAGATTTGCCCTTCTGTTCTGGTGACAACAATTTTGCTAAACATTCCCTTACTTTCAATCCCATTATTCATATGGTGTTTACCCCATCCAATAGTGTTCATAAAAATAAATAAATATAGAAAAAAATTCAACAATTTCATACAAGTAGTGCAAAAAGTCATATGCTAAGGTCCAAACACTGATGTAAGTCCACAGCTGGATCAGTGTGATGTCCACTTCCAGACTATAAAGTGTAATACAGTGCCAAACAGATAACTTGAGATGCTTCCACACCGTGCTGAAATCCACCACCACTATGCACTCACCAGAACAATCAATAATTTTTGCCTGTTATGGCTTAGCCATCACACAGAGCTTCCGACTTGATCCTCATGGTAGGCTCTCCTGTGCCAATCAAAAATATGGAGAAGAGCTCACCACATGGAGCCCAAATGTAGTATGATGTGTAAAGTTGATAAAATGTACAACATCTAAAATCCATGTGGAAACAATATCAAACACAGTGGCCAAACATACCAAGATGCCCGCCGCTCCAGAACTCCCGATGCTGCATGACGTCAGCGTGTAGAGCTCCTCCCTACACATTTTGTGTGCATGCACATCTTCTGGGGACCGCCTATTTCTATATTTATTTATTTTTATGAACACTATTGGATGTGGTAAACACCATATGAATTATTGTATCACGCATTCATTTTTGCGATGTCACTCCGATATCTTGTTTGCGCAAGGTTATTGTTGAGCACTGCACTATTAGGTACACCCTCCTGCCTGCATGCCTAACATATGCGTAGATGAATTCCAGGAAGTAAAGTAAAGCTACATGAATCATCTGCCCTTATGGGTGCAAATGATTCAAAATTATTTCTCAACAAAATAAAGCATGGAACATAGTGTACACTTTCTGCAATTCTGAGATCTAGGAACTCTTGAGCATGTGTGGGACTGACGTCATCTCAATTCTGTCAATAAAAATGGCCGAAGATCGGTACCTCGGCCGGTGAAGATGTCAGCGACCTGCAGGGAGTTTCATTGGTTCTGCAGAGTACATCTCTGCCCATAAAACAAATGGGACCCTCCCTGTGAACCAGTGAAAACTTTGTCAGAAGGAAGGCTGCAGGGCCACACAGTGTAGATCCCTGGTTCAAGGATGAAGGTGTATAGACCAGGTGGGCTTTGGTAGGGTCTTTACACAGGATAGGATTCATTACTGTGTGTATTAAATAATAAACCCTAATATGGAGCCTTTGAACTTTGGGGCATGACCACCAAATATATAGCATTGTTCCACAGCCTTGGAAATAGAGGAGTAAGTAGTTGGGCATATACAGCGGGTAAAATAAGTATTTTGTTTCTTTGTATATACGGATTGCATGGGTTGTGGTTGTTACCAACATGTGGTGAAAATTATATGTAAATAGCACCTTTAGAAATATATTTACCTAGAAAAGTGGTGATGTGTTCAATACTTATTTTACCCGCTGTATTTGGCAATATGAGAAGGATTTAGATACCAACGATACAGAACTTTATAGGAATTTTCTTTCTTTCTAAAATATTGAACTCCTCGCTGTTGAGGGCCAAATTTACATACAGTCCTCAAGTGAGATGGTTGCGTTTTGGTTCTTCTTCCCAAAGTATTTCCAATCACTTTCTATTGCAGAATTATGGCAGTATGCTAGCCCTCTAATGTAAACAATGAGCAGGTGGTGTTGTTAAATGCCAAAGGAAACCCAACTTTTATGGCCTGTTTACCCTTTTTTTACAGGAACTTGTGGCAATGAATGGATGGGTTGGTGTGATGCGGTGCAATTCTTTCCGAAAGGAACCCCATTGCACCTGCAGAGACATACGTTGCAATGCAAGGCAACGCGTTAATGTGCCTGAACCATGTTTTGACAGTGCATGTCTAGTAAAATGGTGCATTGAGTTGTTATCCTGAATGAATGGCACAGTACCACTCAAATGTACCTAATGTGTTGCAGTAATGAGTGTGTTACCACAAATAATTGTGTGAATGGGCCTTTATTGTGATCTTTAACATTGAATAAGTTCACAGTAGATGCCTCTAGGGAGTGATTGTTTAAAAGCTCTTGCATAGCTTGTTACAAATATGTAAATTATTTTAATGTTCATAGTTTGGGCATATAGGTGCACTTCAATTGAAGTATACACAGTATAACATGACAGTATAACCTAGAATCCTATTTAGTGCCCAGGTTCTTAAGATGCCCATCCTTAATTATCTGTCCTTTCTGCAGTCTTGTGTATGCATGTAACGTGCTTTGTTATGACTAATGTCTTAAAATGGATGTAAAACCATGGACAATGCTTTTGCAGACGAGCTAAGTTTAGTTTTTATAATAATTTGTTACCAAAGATACAGGGTTGAATCTCTGTAGTAAAATTGTGTTTTGGCTGAAGAGAACCATTGGTGTCTCTCACACATCATACATCATATTACTGGCGGCAAAGAATTTGACATGTTAGCTCTAGTAAGCAACTGGTGTCCCACACGTTCTAATGTCTTAAAGAAAAGCTCCCCTTTGGACCCTTTGTCTATCTAAATCCCACTGTGTATGTTCCAGAATCAAAATAAAATTTTTAAAATTAATTTTAGTGCAAACAAACACATAATTATACCCAATTTTTGGTCAAAAGATGGAGTTTCATTGAGTAGATACGAAAAAATTCAAAGCCAGAAAGTGATACTCAATACACACTGTATAATTTACATTGTCCCTTCTATTTCTGTATGTGGATGATGGCACTGTAATTATTTTAATTAAAAAAAACAAAAAACATCTAAGGACCTTTTTCCTAATCGATTTACAGCTGTCACATGACCAAGATCTTTCCAACTTGTTTACAGGGAAACATAAGCAGGAGGAGGAGCTTCTAGTCTATCTTCAGCAATGACTAAGCACACGTGTGTGCAGAGCCGATCGGCCCTATAGGCACACTATGCAAGCTGCTTAGGGCCCCACCGCTGTGGGGGGGCCCCAAGACCCAGCATCCCCCCCTGCACCTCTGGCTGGCCATTTAGAGTGCAGTGAGGAGAGGTGGGAGGAGGTGGAAGGTGGCAATCGGCAGCTCTATGGTGCCTGAGTGGGCAGCGGGATCTCCCTGTGGTTTGTAGTATTCTCAGTGTATACAGTGGAGAAGAGAAGGGAGGGGCCTCTGACCCAGGCAGGTATCAGTTTCACTTTCACTCTGCTTGAACACTGTTGCTGATGCCCGGGTCAGAGGCCCCTCCCCTCTCCGCTGTATACATTCGGAGATAGAACTACTAGCCCCAGGGAGATCCCCCTGCATGTGAACACCATATAGCTGCCGATCGCCGCCACCCACCTCCACCAGCCAGGTACAGGGGAACCTCTGCAAGGGGGGGAGTCAGCTGTTTGGGGGCCCAAATGTAAGAGGGGGGGTTTCTGGGGACACTAATGTAAGGAAGGGGGCTCTCTGGGGACACTGATGTAAGAGGGGGGCCCTCTGGGGACACTGATGTAAGGACAGGGCCCTCTGGGGACACTGATGTAAAGACGGGGCCTTCTGGGGACACTGATGTCAGAGGGGGGGCTCTCTGGGGACTCTGTGTAAGGAGGGGCTCTCTGGGGACCCTGTGTAAGGAGGGGCTCTCTGGGGACCCTGTGTAAGGAGGGGCTCTCTGGGGACACTAATGTAAGAGGGAAGGCTCTCTTGGGACACTAATGTAAGGGGGGGCTCTCTTGGGACCATGGTGTAAGGGGGGGCTCTCTGGGGACCTCATTCTGTTCTATATTGTTGTACTTATTCTTTGACTGTTTTGTTTAAAGGAGGGAGGATTGTTTTGGGAGCTCTGAAGTGTCAGGTGTGACTGTGTGGCAATGGTAAATGGTTTACATAGCTCACGGCATCACGGGTCAAGTAGAGGGCCCCTTAGCAGAATTTTGCTTAGGGCCCCAGGGAGGTCAGGATCGGCACTGCGTGTGTGACATGCGTTTGCTGAATTTCATAGGAGATGTGTGTACACGTTGTGTCCTCAATGATAATGGATCCTGCACCATTTTGGTCCATATGCGATGTTAATTCAGCTATACAAACTGTATGGCTGAATTTGCATTGCACAGACATCGCATGTGATCTGCACAGCAATGTGGTGCAAATCACATGCAATGTTTGTGTTTGCACCAGTGTTACAAGGTGGTATTGCACCCCTGCTGCACTTATTTATTAGAGGTCGACCGATATGGGTTTTTCTCTGGCCGATGCCGATATTTAGAAATTGTGGCGGCCGATATATGATGCCGATTTTTTTTGGGCCGATATATTAGGCCGATTTTTATATATATATATATATATATATATATTTTTTTTTTCCCTTCAACTCATAAAATCTAACAGACACCTTTCACACTGCGGCGTTTTTCAGGCGCTTTTGGGCTAAAAATAGTGCCTGTAAAGTGCCTGCAAAACGGCTCCCCTGCAGTCTGTGTGAAAGCCTGAGTGCTTTCTCACAATAAGGCAATGCGCTGGCAGGAAGTTTAAAAAAAAAAGTCCTGCAAGCAGCATCTTTGGAGCAGCATCTTTGGAGCAGTGTATACTGCTCCTGCCCATTGAAATTAATGGGCACCACTGCCGAAGCGACTGCAATGTGATTTGGCAGCAGCGCTTCACGGGTGTATTTAACCCCTTCCTCGGCCACTAGCTGGGTTATAAGTGCCCCGCTAGCAGCTGAATAGCGCCGCTAAAATGACAGTAAAGCACCGCTAAAACTAGCAGCGTTTTACCGTCCACGCCTGCTCGCTCCAGTGTGAAAGCAGCCTTAAGTAATAAGTGATACAGAAAATTTCCTACATTTAAACATTTATTAAACAAAACAAACCTCCAATCAGTTCACTTGTATGTATAATTTAGATAAAAAAAATAAATAAAAAACTATATATTAAATACACAAAAACAGGTAATCAAAACTTTTGGATGAAAAAAAATCAGCTAACTTTACTGTTTTAGTTTTCTTTTTAAAACCATTAGTGTATTTCTTTCCATAAAAATTGCGTTTGAAAGACCGCTGCGCAAATACCGTGTGACATAAAATATTGCAACAACCGCTCTTTTATTCCCTAGGGTCTCTGCTAAAAAAATGTATATAAATTTTGGGGGTTCCAAGTGATTTTCTATCAGAAAATGCAGGATTTTTACTTGTAAGCAACAAGTGTCAGAAAAGATTTATTCTTTAACCACTTTCAGACCGGACCAATTTGCAGCCAAAGGACCAGCCCCTTTTTGTGATTCGGCACTGCGTCGCTTTAACTGACAATTGCGCGGTCGTGCAACGTGGCTCCCAAACAAAATTGACGTCCTTTTTTTCCCCACAAATAGAGCTTTCTTTTGGTGGTATTTGATCGCCCCTGCGGTTTTTATTTTTTGCGCTATAAACCAAAAAAGAGCGACAATTTTGAAAAAAAAACGCTTTATTTTTTATTTTTTGCTATAATAAATATCCCCCAAAAATATATAAAAAAACTTTTTTTTTCCTCAGTTTAGGCCGATATGTATTCTTCTACATATTTTTGGTAAAAAAAATCGCAATAAGCGATTGATTGGTTTGCGCAGAAGTTATAGCGTTTACAAGATAGGGGATAGTTTTATAGCATTTTTATTAATAATTTTTTTTTTAATGGTAATGGCGGCGATCAGCGTTTTTTTTTTTTTTTTTTTTTTTTTTTTTTTATTGTGTCTGCGGTATTAAGGCGGACACATTGGACATTTTTGCTCCAGATGGCACGGACGGCATTAAGGAGGGACTTGTATATACGCCCTCCTGCCTGTCCGTGCCATTCTACCGACGTATATCGCCGTGCGCCGGTCGGGAACCGGTTAAATGGTTAAACTGAGAACTTCTCCACACTGAGTTCAGTTCATTCATAAGTGTAAACATTGTATCTTTTTAGTCTTTTCTTGGCAGACTGCTCAGAGAGGAGACAAGTCGCTTCACTGAAGACAAGGCAACTTGCATTGACTTCTATTACAGAAGTCTTTTGCAAGTCGTGGCTAAAGTTATAATCGGCCTTTTTTATCAGCACAATCGGCCGATGCCGATTAATTAAAAAACGCCAAATATCGGCCGATATATCGGTCGACCTCTAGTATTTATCCCTCATTACCTGACACTTGTTGGTGCTGTGGTACGGGAAGAGTATTTTTGGTGATGTCCAATACTACAGGCATTTTGGAAACGGGTCCATAGCACAAGTCAGAAATTCACTGACTAAAACGGTGCCATTTACACCAGAATTCTTTTTTTATATCATACTATTTTGCTGAAGCTGTATAAAAACATCCTTTGGTGAGGCATTTAGTCAATGTGGCCTGTTTCTACACTCTGGAAATCGCCCACGACTCCCTGCCTATCTCTCTGGTTTCATAAGATTGAGGACATAAGGAACATGGAGAGTCTGACTAATATATTGAAGGGGACAGAGGGGAATGTTTGTAAAATGTGGTTTCACTGCACTGCTTACTCCTGTACCACTGAATTTCAACAAATCCTCGCAGGTTGACAGATCTACCACAACTTTTCTATTATGCTATGAGGCGTTAGATGTCCACAGGGACTATGTATATTGTCAACACTGATAAAAAATGTACACAGGAGTCGTGGATTCACATGACCTGTTACTGCCCTGTGCGTCTGACGAAGGGCAGAGGCGATGTGTAATTCTTCCCCTCTTATTCCATTTTTCTAGTTTGGCTCACTCTTCCCTCCACCCATCTACACCCCTCCCTTTTTTTCTCTCTTTTTAGGCACCTCTGACATGTGTTTGCTTAGCAGGCTCTGGTTCAAACCTTTTGCATCATTGATGTCATTTGTTTTTCCAATGAATGTGAGGTTTTCCCCTCTTCTTTTGTTGACGTGAGCAAAATTTAGCATTACGTTGTCCAAACTGGCAGCTTTGAAAATTGTTTAATTATTTTTTTTTATTTTAGTTTTTTGGAGCTGTATTATGTTTGTTTTACTGTTTTTTTTTATTTATTTTTATTTTTTTTCTCTTGCTGTAATACTTAAAAACAAAAAAAACCCTTCAATAATTACAGAATACATAATGCAACTGTCTGCATCTGGGGCAGATCATTCACATGTATTCACTCCATGATCCTCTATGTGCTGCTTTGTGTTCTTCCCTTAAGGGAGATATAAAGGAGTGAATTATAACCGACTTCTGAGGACGTATAACCTTTAAATTAATGACAAGCTGGTTAAAGTTCATTCAAGAAAATGAGTCCAAGTCTATTGGATGTGGAGTGCTTCACAGAATGTGTTCATAGATTTGTTTGGGCAGGATTTGCACATTGGGAATAGTCACTAGTGGACTCTTTTAGTGCTGGTCACACAGAGGGGATCTGTCGGGTGACTTAGCTGCCTGACAAGTTGCGCTCAATGCATTGCAATGGAACCGTTTTAATAGAAGCGACTCGGAGTGACTTAGAAAAAGGTTCCCGTACTACTTTGGGGCGACTACGGAGCGGCTTGCTTTTACTTCTATACAGAAGTCATTTTGTAAGCAGTGCTGAAGTCGTGCTGTACGGGGCGGCTTCAGAGACAGACAAGAGTCGGGCAACTTTGAAGCTGCCTCTGTGTGAACCGGCACTTATTCATTGGTTGATATGTTTATGTCACTTTGAGTGTCTGTTAAGCGCACTATTGATATTAAACAGCTGCACTGTTTGTTATATTGATTTGGATGATTATATTAATTTTGGTGCTGGCAAATTAGATATTTAAGGTAGGAAGGGAGCGAAGAAAGTTCTCAATAATAGGAAAATATCTGAGCTCTATTTCAAGCCGCTGGTACCTATTAGAGGTAGGAAGAATTTTCAAGTAGGACCAGCTGCAAAGATAATTGGAAACCTTGCTCTTGATATTACTTTTCGTCTTGAGAACTGATTACATTTAGAGTGGGTTAGATGCAGGATGGCATTTATGCCATACTGTGGATCAGGTGGACTAGTACTGTTTAGTACAACTGTCTTTTTTGTATAGATTTTTTTTTTTTTTATTGCTTTTCATGCAATACAAACAAGAATCAGCTTAATAAACAACGTACAAAAAACGATCTTCTATATGTTGTTTTTCAAGTGGCTATTAGATGTAGTAGTGCTATATTGGTACATGAAAAATAAAAAATAAACTATACATGGAATGTATAGAAATAATTGAAATTATGAAGCACCAGAGTCTGCTGTAGGAGTAAGGCTGCATTCACACCTGAGCGTAGCTTTTCAGGCAGAAAATCGCGCGAATTGCAGCGTTTTTTTGCGGCGGTTTTTACCGCGATTTGCGGCGTTTTTTTACCGCGTTTTTCCGCGAATTTTGTGCAGAGCAAAAGGTCACCAATGTAAAATGAATAAAAACGCCCAAATCTGCCCGATTCGCGCGACAAAAAAGGGTCCGGAACTTGTTTGAGCTTCAGGCGTAGGGCTTCAGGCGTTTTGGAGTGGAGATGTGAACCATCTCCATAGAGAATAATGTATTTTTTCCTCTCTAGCGTTTTGTAGCTTCAGGCTTCAAGCTACAAAACTCTCAGGTGTGAATGCAGCCTAAGAGTGGATTAAAAATTTTTTATTAAGCAGCCATAAGCCTGTTTAAATTAAATTGTATAATTTGATTCAGTATGTCTGAACTAGTGGACAAGTCTAAAATGTATGAAAAAAGTCTACAATGTCTCTGCAGCATCAGAAAAAAACCGTTCAGAGGAGCGTAGGCCCAATTTATATAATTTTAAAGTATTAGTAAACCCACAAGAGTAAAATCAGTCTGAATATGCAGAAAAGCATGCTTGTTATATTAACTGTAGAACCTAAGGGGTTCCACAGTTAAAAAGGCTGTTTGGGCATTGTGTAAAAAGGCTGTTTGATCCTGTCTCCTCCGATCCTCCCCTTCTTCCATAGTCCCAAATCTATCTGCATGGTGGGCTCTCCTGTGCCATTCAAAAATATGGAGAAGGGCTCACCACATGAAGCCCAAAAGTAAAATGATGTGTAAAGTTGATAAAATGTACAACATCTAAAATCTATGTGGAAACAATATCAAACACAGCGGCCAAACATACCAAGATGCCCGCTGCTCCAGAACTCGGATGCTGCGTGACGTCCCTACACATTTTGTGTGCATGCACATCTTCAGGGGACCGCCTATTTCTATATTAATTTATTTATGTATTTTTATGAACACTATTAGATGTGGTAAACACCATTTGAATTATTGTATCACACATTCATTTTTGCAATGTCACTCCAATATCTTGTTTGCTCAAGGCTTATGTTGAGGGCTGCACTATTAGGTGCACCCTCCTGCCTGCATGTCTGAGCTATGTGTTGATGGATTCCAGGAAGTATATGTTGCATGAATCATCTGCCCTTATGGGCGCAGATAGGAGGGCTAGGGGGTGTTTTTTTTTATTTTATTTTTTTAAATAATTTCTCAACAAAATAAAATAAAGCATGGTACATAGTGTACAATTTCTGCAATGCTGAGATTTATGAACTCTTGAGCATGTGTGGGACTGACGTCATCTCAATTCTGTCAATAATAATGGCCGAAGATCAGTACCTCGGCTGGTGAAGATGTCAGCGACCAGCAGGGAGTTTCAGTGGTTCTGCAGAGTACGTCTCTCCCCATTAAACAAATAAACTCCCCTGTGTGTATGTTCAGGCTTAAGAGCCCTTTCACACCGAGGGCGTTTTGCAGGCGCTATAGCGTTAGAAATAGCGCCTGCAATCCGCCTTCAAACTGCTGCACCATTGTCTGCAGTGTGAAAGCCCGAGGGCTTTCACACTGCAGCGGTGCGCTGGTAGGGCGTCCACAAAAAGTCCTGCCAGCAACTTTTTGGAGCGGTGAAGGAGCGGTGAACTCACCGCTCCTCCACCGCTGCTTCCTATTGAAATCAATGGGGCAGCGCTGTAATACCGCCGGCAAAACGCCGCCATTGCAGCGTTTTGCCGGGGGTTTTAATCCTTTCTCGGATGCTATCGGGGGTAAAAGCGCCCCGCTAGCGGCCGAAATGCGCAGCAAATACGATGGTAAAACGCTGCTAAAAATAGCGGCGTTTTACCGCCGACGCTATGGGCGGTGTGGTGTGAAAGGGGTCTAAGAGGTACATGTTCAGGCTTCAGAAGGAAGGCTGCTGGGCATTTGTACAGGGCTACACAGTGCAGTGGTCACCGACATGGTAAAAATTTTATGTAAATGGCACCTTTAGAAATATATTTACCCAGAAAAGTGGTGACGTGTTCAATACTTATTTTACTTGCTGGTAAAGTTTTTTTTCTTTTTATTGCTTTTTATGCAATACAAACAAGAATCAATAAACAACGTACAAAAAATATCTTCTCTGTGTTGTTTTTTTAAGTGGTTAGATGAAGGTGTAGTAGTGCTATATTGGTACATGAAAAATGAAAAATAAACTATACATGGAATGTATAGAAATAAAATTATGAATCACCAGAGTCTGCTGTAGGAGCTATGCCGCGTACACATGATCGGAAATTTGCCAGCAAAAGTCTGATGAGAGCTTTTGGTCGGAAAATGCGACTTGTGTATGCTCCATCCATTGAGCAGGTTCTCAATTTTTTCGGTCGGAAAAAGTTTAGATCGGAAATTCCGATCGTCTGTACCAATTCCGACACGCAAAATTCCTACGCATGGTCGGAAGCATTGAACTTAATTTTCTTGGCTCATCATAGTGTTGTACATCACCGCATTCTTGATGGTCAAAAGTTCAGCAAACTTTTGTGTGACCGTGTGTATGCTTGCCAAGCTTGAGCGGAATTCCGTCGGAAAAACCATCAAGATTTTTCAGACGGAAAATCCGCTCGTATGTACGCAGCATAAGAGTGGATTTAATACATACAGATGAGCTTGAATTTTTGTGGCTCATCTCCGATCTTGTAAGTAAGGTTATACAAAGGAGAGACTAAAGAGATTGGAAATGACCAGTTGTTTCTATTCTGCCAAGGAGGGGTAATTCTTGCTATTTCTTGCATGGTTTAGGATGTACTGGCTTGTGCCACCAAGAATTTGGGCTTTGGACAGAAGACACCACAGCTATGAGGTTTAATGCACTGGTTTATCAGACCTCAAGGAATTTCCGTTGAAAATCCTCCTGAGGTTTATTGCTCAATAATTATTTAATATTTGCTCAGCTGCTTTCAAAGCCACCACATTTTTCTGGCAACCAGAATAGCAGATTATGTAAATTGCGCAGCGGGAACGCTCTTTAAATTTTCTCAAAGAAACTGGCTGTCCTAAAATGCTGTTTTGTGGAGTGGAATTTTTTTACAGGTTAGTTAGACCCGTTTCACACTGCCAGCGTTTTCCAGGCGCTACTGCGCTAAAAATAGTGCCTGTATAGCGCCTAAAAAAAGTGACTCCATTCACTTGAGTGTGAAACCCCTCGGGCTATCACACTGGAGCAGTGCGCTGGCAGGGCATCACAAAAAGTCCTGCCAGCAGCTTCTTTGGAGCGTGTTCACCGCTGCTCCCCATTGAAATCAGTGGGGCAGCGCTGCGATACTGCCGGCAAAACGCTGCTCCAAAGGCGTTTTGTGGACGGATTTAACCCCTTTTTGGCCGCTAAAACAACGGTAAAGCGGCACTAAAAATATAGCTGCTTTCCCGCCGCCGACCCCCCCCTCCATGCGGCTCGGTGTGCAAGCCGTCTTAATAACCGAATTGGGGAGGATGGCACCTGATATACTTATATCAGATCAAACAGCTAAGTAACAAATCGTGTAGGTTAGTTTTTTAGTTTGTATTAAAAAGAGAAGTATGACTACTTCTCTTGTGGGTCACAGGAATACATTTTGCTTTCCTGTGACCCAGAGTCAGCTGATAGAGGGCTATTGTCCATTATCAGCTGACAGGGCAGCGCTATGCCAGATTCTCGAAGAAACCCGACAATATTGTTGCAATCCCCCTGGCTTTCTGATTGACAGATAGCGCCACCTTTCTGCCGACAACCACTGCTCTCCGCTGCCAGCATGCTGAGAGCAGAGTGATCAGCAGATATGTCATCGCTCAGTTCTTGGTTTTAGAGCATGCATGAGACCTCTGACAAGGCCGGATGTTGCACCTGCCCCTCACGGGTGCTAAAATGCTGGGAGGGATGCACTTCAGCTGGACAGCCCTGTGTGCAATATGCCTAAAGGATAACTTCAGTTGCTGGCTAAAGTATACACAAGTGTGAATTTTGAATTGCTCTTAAATCATGTTTGCCCCAAAAGCCATTGGCTCCCACTGCTGTCAATTAAAGTCAGTTAGCCAATCAGGAGAGAGGGATCGGGGCCGAACCGCAGAGGAGAGGAGACCGATGGTGTGTCCCTTGTACATAGGGACACCGATCGGTCAACGCCCCCATTCAGTCCCCTCCCCCCACAGTTAGAATCACTCCCATAGGGAACATGTTAACCCCTTCCCTGCCAGTCACATTTTTACAGTAATCAATGCATTTTTATAGCACGGATCGCTGTATAACTGTGGTCCCAAAAATGGGTCAAAAGTGTCCGATATGTCCGCCGCAATATCGCAGCCACGAATAAAAATCGCAGATCGCCGCCATTACTAGTAAAATAAATAATAAAAATGCTATAAATCTATCCCCTATTTTGTACACGCTATAACTTTTGCGCAAACCAATCAATATAAGCTTATTGCGATTTTTTTTTTTTTTTTTTTTTTCTTTTTTTTAGACGAATACGTATCGGCCTAAATTGAGGAAAAATTTGTTTTAAAAAAATTGGATATTTATTATAGCAAAAAGTAAAAAATATTGCGTTTTCTCAAACTTGTCCCTCTTCTTTTTCTTATAGAATCTATTGCGCAATAAATAAAAACCGCAGAGGTGATCAAATACCACCAAATGAAAGCTCTATTTGTGGGGAAAAAATTATAAATATGTATTTGGGTACATCGTTGCATGACCGTGCAATTGTCATTCAAAATGCGACAGCGCTGAAAGCTGAAAAATGGCTTGGTCAGGAAGGGGGTATCCTTGCCTGGTAGGCAAGTGGGTGGGCAAGTAAAGTAAAGGGAGGGTCACAGTGAAGAAAGGATCACTTGTGTGGTTTTGCTGTGCTCTCCTAACCTATCTAGGAGATAGGAGAGCACAGCCAAACCACACAAGTGGAAGGGATCAGGGTATGAAACGCACTGCAGCAAGGAGTAGCCAGACATCGAGGAGTGCAGCTGTTTTGCCCATGATTGTTCACGAACACTGAGGATCTTAGGAGTGTGTCACAGTCAATGCTTTTATTGACCATCTGTAGTAATGACTTGGATTACTGTACGGCATACTGCAGCAGAAACAGACAACCTGATGAAGTTAGGGTACACTTACACTGGGACTGGTTTAACTGAACTGTATATATCCATAAAAGTGATCCGCACCACCATTGCTGCTCTCAAAATGTTGTTTATTGTAGAAACCAAAGTGTAAAAGTCAGACATACAGTAAGTTGACGCATTTCAGCCTACAAGGCTTTAGTCATAACTATTAATACAACATGAAACCACAAAATAAATAGTAACAAAGAAAAGAGGCTCTGCCTAACCATTGTCTCATTAGACAATTACAGGCATACCCCACTTTTAAGTACACAATGGGGTTTATTTACTAAAGCTGGAAAGTGCAAAATCAGTTCTGCATAGAAACCAATGATGTAGTAGTACAATGAGAACAGCTGGTGTTGTATATGCAGAGCAAATATAATAAAACATATATAAAAAAAAAAAAACAACAATATGTATCAATATAATGTATGAACAAATTACTGTATGTTAGCTGAAGAGACGTTGGAACAATCAACTCTCATAAAGAGGTCCATGAGAAGAGGGGAGGATAATTCAACGTAAATCCCATCTACATTTACGTTGAATTTTTAAAAATACTTTGTTTTAGTCTCCCATTGCTTATACAAACTTCCTGTCATCCTTGTGCACTAGTTAAACATTTCAGATCAAGCTTACAATGGGAGTGTCTGTCTTGACTGTTGAAATGGTAGAGAGTGGCATTGTAATATTGAGTGACATTAAATGGTTTGGGAGGCTGTGGGAGATTGAGACTCTTGACGTTCATTCGTATTTCAGGTGGAAAGTATAGCAAAATGGTCAATCTATGCCCCATTCCTCACCCATAAGGAGTCTTCAGAGATTCATGTTTAGTTTTTGGCGGACTTGCCCTTTATCTGTGCAATCATTTTATTTCGTAGATCAATCCAACCCAATAAATATAGTATTTAAAAAAAAAAAATGATATATTATTTTACAAACCTAGCATAAATTATGTCTGGAATAAGTGAGAATCCTCATGAGATGCTGAACAGCTAATTGTCAATAATGACCTATAGATTGCAGTTTGGATGTCATTAGTTATACCCAACGGTGTGGGCTTCATCTTGGGAAAAAAAATCAATCCTCTGAAACAAACAGTGGGATAATTAACATGCGTTATAGTAAGTAATGGAGGTGTGAGGTTTTATCTGCTTAAATAAATCTACCTCTTTCTGTTCCTGAAGTAATTAGCAGTATGGGAAACGTCTTTCTTCTTGCACAGACCTTACTGTGCCGTGGACCTTGGAGGAGGAGAGTAGTAAATAATATAACTTTTTTTGCATGGAACGTTTTAATAAAAAGGAAACCTACAGATTGTTTTATATATCAAATATCAGCGCTTCTAAAATAATTATTCTTTAAAGTGGATCCACCATGTATGAATGAGATTGCAGTATCGCATTGAATATAAAACCTATAGAAAGTGATTTTACTTGTTAATTTTTTTACTTTTTATTACCTTTGCTTTGACCAGACAAGGCAATAAAACAGGGTCACGTGAATTCCCCCCCCCCCCCCCCACCTCCAGGATCACATACTCAGTTTTTCTTCACCCCCCTCCCTCCCATTCCTTTCCGCTTATGGGAGTAGGAGAAGCCTCAACGTGTAGACTCAGGAGGCACTGTAGTCATTGCGTAGGCCGGGCAATTCCCCCTATGTGACAGAGCGGGTATATAGTGATCGGCACATTGCTGTCAAGGACATCCATACCCAGAAGTACAGGGTGTTTTCTATGCTCCCTGCAGCTCAACAGAGAAGTATGGCAGCAAATGAAAAGTGCTTTGCCTTGCAGGCACTCCAATTTGCTTTATATTAATGCTGCCATTATGCCTAGTGATCAGCTGTGAAAGATGATTTTTGTATTTAGAAACGAGCTTCATGGAGTCAGTTGTTGTCAGTGTTTTGTGTTGGGTAGTTATTCTAAATGGCTCCCAGAGTGAAGTCTCCATTGCATCTTTAAATGGTTGTAAACCCTTATATTTACCCAGTGAAGTAACAAGATCAGGTAATGCACAGTGATTAAACAAAACCTCCTACTGTATATAAGTTGTACCTGTGTATCTGCAGCCTCTTTTCTATAACCATTCAAAGTGCACAATTTTTTACAGCATTTCTGAGCTTCAGAAGACAGGGGGCGGAGGTCACACACTGCAAAACGCACAGAGAGGGCGCTGAGTGTTATCTGAGACTTGAGTGGAGGGAATGGAGACACCCCAAATGACGGAGCTATCACATGTAAACAAACCAGCGTGATATTCAGTTCCTCAGTTCCTCTCCATCCAGTGTGAGAGGAGAGATCGGATGCAGCAGTGCTGTGGGCTGGATGGGTAGTGCCCACAGCGCTGCTCAGTGACAAATCCAGCACTCATCCACGCTCAGCCATCCCGCCATCCACGCTCAGCCATCCATACTCAGCCATCCCTCTGTCACTGAGCATACTTATCCACCCATCCATGCTCAGCAATACTCATCCAGCCATACTCAGCCGTGCCCAGCCATACTCAGCCGTGCCCAGCCATACTCAGCCGTGCCCAGCCATACTCAGCCGTGCCCAGCCATACTCAGCCGTACCCAGCCATACTCAGCCGTGCCCAGCCATACTCAGCCGTGCCCAGCCATACTCAGCCGTGCCCAGCCATGCCCAGCCGTGCCCAGCCGTACTCAGCCGTGCCCAGCCGTACTCAGCCGTGCCCAGCCGTACTCAGCCGTGCCCAGCCGTACTCAGCCGTGCCCAGCCGTACTCAGCCGTGCCCAGCCGTACTCAGCCGTGCCCAGCCGTACTCAGCCGTGCCCAGCCGTACTCAGCCGTGCCCAGCCGTACTCAGCCGTGCCCAGCCGTACTCAGCCGTGCCCAGCCGTACTCAGCCGTACTCAGCCGTGCCCAGTCATACTCAGCCATACTGAGCTGTACCCAGCCATGCTCTGCGATACCCAGCCGTACTCAGCCATACTGAGCTGTACCCAGCCTTACCCAGCTGTACTCGGCCTCTGTATGTGGCCAGGCTGTGGAAGTCTCCCACATGTGGTATCGCCGTACTCAGTAGGAGTAGGAGAATCTATTTTGGGGTGTCATGCTATGTGTTAGAAATATTGTATAAATGGACAACTTTGTGTTAAAAAAAAAAAAATGGGTTTTCATTTTCTTTCCACATGTTCCAAAAATTTGTAGAAAAAAATGACATGTTCAAAAGACTCATTATACCTCATAGATTATAAGTTGGGGTGTTTACTTTCCAAAATTGGGTCTTTTTTGGGGCATTTCCATTGTCCCGGTTCTCCAGGGCCTTCAGAAGTGTAAGAGGTAGTCAGGAAATTACATGTGTAATTTTATGCTCCTAGAATGCCTGATGGCGCTCCCTGCATGTTGGGCCTCTGTATGTGGCCACGCTGTGTAAAAGTCTCACACATGTGGTATTGACATACTCAGGAGGAATAGCAGAATGTGATTTGGGGTGTAATCTGTGGTATGCTCATGCAGTGTGTGAGAAAAACCTGCTAATATGACAATTTTGTGAAAAAAAAAATAAAAAAATCTTGATATTGCAAAGAATTGTGGGAAAAAATTACAACTTCAAAAAACTCACCATGCATCTTTCTAAATACCTTGGGATGTCTACTTTCCAAAAAGGGGTCATTTGGGGGGGGGGGGGGGGGGGGGGGAGGATTTGTATTTTTCTGGCATGTTAGGGTCTCAAGAAATGAGATAGGTCGTCAGTACTTCAGGTGTGATCCATTTTCAGATATTGGCACCATAACTTGTGGACTCTATAACTTTCACAAAGACCAAATAATATACACCAATTTGTACTTATTTTTTTCCAAGATATGTAGCAGTATAAATTTTGGCCAAAATTTATGAAGAAAAATTACTAATTTGCTAAATTTTATAACAGAAACTAAGAAAAATTCATTTTTTTTTTTTTAGAGTTTGTCTTTTTTTCTTTTTATAGCGCAAAAAAAAAAAAAAAAAAAAAAAAGAAACCAGTGATTAAATACCACCAAAAGAAAGTGTGAAAAAAAGGACAAAAATTTAATGAGTACAGTGTTGTATGACTGAGTACTTGTCATTCAAAATGTGAGAGCACCAAAAGCTGGAAATTGGTCTGGTTAGGAAGGGGGTTTAAGTGCCCAGTGGTCAAGTGGTTAAAGTGATAGAAGCAGTACATGAGTTGTATCCTTTTGTTTCTTTTGGGATTACTTCACCTATATTTGAAAAGTCTTCTTTAGTAATAGTTACTGATAAAATATTCAGTATACCAAAGATGCTTTGGACAGCAGGAAAATAAAAGCACTGACAAACTTGGAAACTTTCTTCTGTTAAGAAATTATGTTTTTTTTTTTTGGGGGGGGGGGGGGGGGGATAATTTCCCATGCATTTAAATATTTGTTCAGAGTGTTGCTTGATTTTTTCCCTATAGAACGTCAGCTACTTCAATGTTCACAGGTCTAAAAATATACTGTGTTTGTGTATATCTCATCTTTCTACAGTATCTCACAAAAGTGAGTACTCCCCTCACATTTTTGTAAATATTTTATTATATCTTTTCATGTGACAACACTGAAGAAATGACACATTGCTACAATGTAAAGTAGTGAGTGTACAGCTTGTATAACAGTGTAAATTTGCTGTTCCCTCAAAATAACTCAACACACAGCCATTAATGTCTAAACCGCTGGCAACAAAAGTGAGTACACCCCTAAGTGAAAATGTCTAAATTGGGCCCAAAGTGTCAATATTCTATGTGGCCACCATTATTTTCCAGCACTGCCTTAACCCTCTTGGGCATGGAGTTCACCAGAGCTTCACAGGTTGCCACAGGAGTCCTCTTCCACTCCTCCATGACGACATCACAGAGATGGTGGATGTTGGAGACCTTGCGCTCAGCCACTTTTCGTTTGAGGATGCCCCACAGATGTTCATTAGGGTTTAGGTTTGGAGACATACTTAGCCAGTCGTTCACCTTTACCCTCAGCTTCTTTAGCAAAGCAGTGGTCAACTTGGAGGTGTGTTTGTGGTCGTTATCATGTTGGAATTCTGCCCTGCGGCCCAGTCTCCGAAGGTAGGGGAGCATACTCTGCTTCAGAATGTTACAGTACATGTTGGCATTCATGGTTCCCTCAATGAACTGTAGCTCCCCAGTGCTGGCAGCACTCATGCAGCCCCAGACCATGACACTCCCACCACCATGCTTGACTGTAGGCAAGACACACACGAACCCCTCTCTTCGGAGACTGGGCCGCAGGGCAGTATTCCAACATAACGATCCCAAACGCACCTCCAAGACGGCCGTGGCCACTCGTATCCTCCACAAAAGCCATCCAATTGGAGCTGTAAAGAGGCCGTGAGTCACGTGTCCGGCCTAAAGACAGCTGAAATTCGGTATTTTGAACACTTGTTTTTCTAAACAACTTACACAGTGTGCTATGCCAGCCTCTATTAGAGGGGCTGGCAGTGACAAATTTAAGTTTTTAGTTTTACAATAATAGCAGCAGCGGGGCCGGCCCGGAGACAGAGAGGGAGATCATAGGCAGGAAGGAAGGGGGTGAGAGCTGAGAGCAGGACAAGATGGAGGGGCGCAGTCTGACCACAGTGGTTATGGCTCGGCAGCCATGATTTTCGTGGTCAGCGCAGAGAGGGCATACAGGAAGTGGAGGGTTCAGGGAGTTTTTTTTTTACAGTTTTGAGGGGGGCAGATTACACAGTACAAGCACTGTGCTGTGTAATCTGCTTTAAGGGACCTCTATATCTATATATATATATATATATATATATATATATATTTATTATTATTATTATTATTATTATTATTATTATTATTATTATTATTATTATTATTATTATTTTTTAACAAACGCTTTAAGCTGTACACTTTTTATTGGAAGGTGTCCTGTACAGAGAGCAGAAAACTCCTGATAACCTGTTCACTAGTCCCAAATATTTAACAGACCAATTCCTGTTTTAGGAGTCCTTTATCCAGAGGTTGGCCATTTTCCTTTTGGATCTGGCAAATCTCACATTAACACTGACCATAAGGCTTGGTTCACACCTAAACTGACCGCGGATCGCGCAGCAATGCTGTCCGTCCCTGTTCTCCGTTTCAGGGACAAATCAGGGCAGAATCTTTGCTTGAATTCGGCCCTGAAATGGAGGCAAAGACGCCCAACGTTTCTGTGCAGTGCGCTTGGGCCCGGGCGTGTTCGAAATCCCACATGCCGATCCCGACAGGAAGACAGTGAGACATATCCTGGTTTGCAGCTGCACAGATCGGGAAATGTCTCGCTGCCTGTGATTAGGGCTGTGCAGTGTTGGCTTCCTGGCGGTATCAGGCGCGTGGGATTTCAAATGAGCTCAGGCTGGACTTCTCCTTTAAGTCTAGTTACATGTACCTTACAGATATTACCCATGCTCTTGTGCCTAGTGACATGGATCTTACGGCTATCACAATGCTCCTGTGTATAGTGACATGGATCCTACTACTATTACCCATGCTTCTATGTCTAGTGACACGGACCCTTCAGCTTTCACCCATGGTCCTATGCCTAGTGACACGGAATCTACATTCTCTACCATGCTCCCATGCCTAATGTCATGGAACCTATGGAAATCACATATTCTCCCAAGTAATTACACAAAATGAGACACAACTTGTTTGACGTGGCACCATATCCAAAAATGTAAAAATAGAGAAAAGAAGAAAAAAATTAAGGACTTTTTTGGTTGCCACCTATAACCTCAGGAGAAGGTAGTAAGTACTCCAAAATCTAAAAATACTAAAGTTTATTAACATCAATTCAGTTAAAATTTAAATAAAAACATGTCCAAAAGAATACATTCCCAATATGGATACAAGCATAGGTAAATATACTAAAGCCTGTAATCACTTAGTCCATTTGTGAGTATATAACATATGCAAATAGATACAATTGCCAGATATCCCTCAAAGTGTTGGGCCAAATACAGGAATAAGCAGTAGCTCGCTGGTATTGATCTCTACGTGATTCGTCAGCAATGGCTTCTTCAAGGTTATCCTATTTAAACTAAGAAATTAAATGCAGTTATATACAAAGTATAAGCAAAAAATGAAAAAAATATAATCATTTTGAGTACTCTCATACATAGAACCAGAGCCAGAACCTTAAGGTGCTTAGTCCAAAAAGTGGAGAGTTCCAGACCAACCCAGAAGTATGGAAGCTTCACATTGGGGGCCACTATAGCTGAAAGAGGAGCACTTTAAGGCAGCTTGGAGCCTACCAAATTATAATCATATATACTGTCAAAACTTGATACTACAGCACACTCAAAAAGATAGGGGTTGAGTTCAAGTATGAAAAAGGTGAGAAGAACTAAAAACTCACTTTAGTTGATTGTGTTATGCATAAACAAATGATCAAAAATAGTTTGTCGTAGTAGGTGGATATAATCCACCACAACGCATAACTGAAATAAAACAAAGCATACAGAAACATCTGTGAAAACTACGCCCCTGGGGAACTGCCAAACAAAGACCCCCAATAAGATGAGGACCACCAGCCACTTTCTGTGGGGACAGATCATGTTACCAACCTTAAAAGATGGACAAAGATCCAAAACGCCCATCCAACATATGCCTTCACAACCCCCATTAGCCTGTGTGAGGCATCCCAAATCTTCCCTATAAATAGGGGAAATATAGGTTATAGGTGGCAGCCAATAAATTCTTATTTTTTCTCCATTCTCCCTAGTAATGTTGACCTTCTCATTCTTTAGTGCTCCTATTGTTATTAGAATGTTATATTGTTTGTTTTTCTTTTTTTTGGCTTCTTTTGTCATTTGTAAATTTGAATTATAATGGCATATACCGTATATACTCGAGTATAAGCCGAGATTTTCAGCACATTTTCTTGTGCTGAAAGTGCTCCCCTGGGCTTATAATCGAGTCAAGCATTTTTCTGCAGCAGAAAATTACATTTTCCAACCCGGCTTTTGATTTGGTATGCAAACCCAGTGGAATGAACACTACAACATATCCAATGATAACGTTCCTAGCACTAAGTGGCCCCAAGTTCGGTTCGGAAAATGTCATTCTCTGCTGCAGAAAAGTGCTTGACATTTTTATGAACTGACTTTGGGGCCCCATATCTCGGGGCAGATTGGTAATAGGAACCCCATTGGATATGCTAGTTCGACTGAGTTTGCATAACAAATTTGGGGTTCCTAGCACCAAGTGGCCCCAAAGTCAGTCAACTGTGTCCACCTGCAGCAATGGTATTTCAGAACCCTTTGGGTCCAGAGACTGGAAAAACTCTGAGGTGCCAACCCTGTGTGAATTCTTAGGCCCCATGAACACGAGACGCAGATGCAAACTCTGCTGAACGCATGTTTTAAAAAGCAGAAACCTGCGTTTAAAAACGCGCGTTTTGCTGTGTTTTCATGACGCGTTTAGCCGCGTTTGCGTCTATAAGCATTTGTAAAGATAACATCATATAGACCCTCCCCAAACTAATTACGACATTTTAAACCAATTTTTCTAGTATTTTTTATGGTTTACCATCATATTTCTGAGTTTTCTGGTCTAAAAAATTGGGTTCCTTTTTAAAAAGGCTTATAAACGTGGCTAAACGCAGGTGCCTGCGTTTAGCCACGTTTAGCTGCGTTTTGCGTCTGAAACGCGGAAAAGCAAAGTGTCTGAAAGCATTTTTTTGCTTCTGGAAAAACGGGGTTCAACGCAACTGCATAAAAAAGGGAAAAAACTAGACTGTGTACATGGACACATAGGATAACATTGCATGCGTTCAGGTGCAGTTGAAAAAAGTGTCCAACTGCCTCTGAACGCGCGTTTAACAGCGTCTCGTGTGCATGAGGCCTAAGCCTGGTTCCTTTGTGATATGTGAACATACTTTGTGAATACACACATGCTGGCAATTATCACCAACACCTGCTAACCATTCAGCCCTGTGTTTGGCATCCTCCCTATTTTTTGGATACAAATGTATCCGCCTGCTTACCGGCAATTTAGCAATTTATTATCTCTGCTACTAAATACTATTTGAACCTAATTCTCCTGAAGAAGCGTACTTCCACCCGCAACATGTCAAGCTACTGAACGAACCCTTTACGCCTGGACTCGCATCCTGACCCACAATCTCTGTATACCCACACCTCTATTGCAACAAGGATCTTTTTGGTTCACTGCTTCTTGGTTGTGGTTTTGTATATTGATAGTATGCAATGTGGTGTCAAAACTTGTGTATATAGGGTGTAAAAATACTAGCTTTACTGATTTTTTTTTTTTTTTTTTTATATGCAAGTATGTTTTTTACTTATGTACTCAACCAATAAATGTAATTATGTTTAGACTGTCTACCAGGTGCCTCTAAAAGTCCAACCACTTAGTTTTTGGTTTTCTCTCTATCCAGTATCGGGACATTGGCACACTACTGTCTGTGTACTTGCAGTATCACCCTGTGAAAGTACGCATCCAATCGAAAATTCTTTCCAAATGCATGACTGCATAGTTGGTTTGGACTTTGGAGTGGTAATTGTGACAGCAGCTACCATAGAGTATCATCATGGTAGCATTACTGGACCACTTATTATTATCAGTCTGTTAATGCAATCTGAAAAAATAGAAAGAATGGACAACATTGTGGAAAGATAAGAAAACTGATCATTAACATTTACAAGTTATTTTCTTAATTGTGATCTGTGGTTTCTTTCATATCTTGTACATGTGATGTGCAATCTGTCTGAGTAATGTCTGTAATTAATGTATGCTTGGAAATGTTAAGCTAAAAGGCATAATTGTCATGATAAATAATAGAATTTTTATTGATGTAGCATGCTCTGTCTAAAGCACTGGTCTTTTCTTTTGTCATTTGGGTTAATTTAAAGGAAAATAATTGTTCTTTTTTTTGTCTCTTAGATATACATATGAAAGTGATTGGCATATTGTAAGTCATATCAATGTGCGTTAATTTTGTAAATAAATACCCATTAAAGTCAAATATTTCCATGGGGGCAGCCATATAAGCTCATGACACATGCAGGCTCTGCTTCCTATTTAGTTCACAGTGCAGTTGTGCCTTTAGGGTCAGTTATAATAGAAACTTTGTAGCATAGATTTGTATCAGCTACATATTGCTCCTTACTTTCTTTGGTGATTTGTAGCTGGCTACAGTGCTTTTTTCTAGACATGTACAAATTTCTAGTTCGCCATACACCATTCGCAGGTGATTTAGATAACAGTGACGTGGAGATTTCTCTATACACTATGCGTACTCTGTCTCTTGCGCTACTGAGCGCCCTTTCAGCCCTTTGGTATAATGCATCTTGGTACCCCATTTCCCATATCTTCCCAAGTAATACAGACATGACCACCATGCTTACATCATCAGCTGCACAGCTCGACTGTCCCTCGAGCCTGAGCTTTGTTTATTTATAGTACTTAACAATAGAGCTTGATGGTTTCACAATCGGCCAATTAAGCACAGGCATTCCTTAAAACAGGAAGAGTTATACAAATCTCAACCAATGAACAATGACTAGGGGAGTTTATGGGCAGGTCTGGGCGGATACAGTGTGTACGATTTCTCGCCCCCATGTACCTGGAAAACATCATCATGGCTGGCCTTGGAATCATTGACACTGTCTCCGGTCAACGCACCCACAAAGTACAGTTTTTACCATTGGTGTGAATCCTTTATTCTGCATTGTTCAGAGAACAATACATACCCGGGATTATACTACTGTTCCTGTGGATGAGAGATTATCTGCAGGGGCACTCCACGGCCCCCGCAAATGTTGATCAGGCACACAGGGGTGACACAAGCGTACATCCACTCATAACCGATAATATCTTTGCAGAGTGAACACATCCCCCCCCAGACGGTCGTCTGTGCATTCCATGGCACAGGGGCCCTTCGCTGGCGGACATAGCCCCACTCTGCAAACACTTCTCTGCATCCTCAAGAAGCTTTTCACTACCAGATCTCAACCAGCCTCAGTCTGCCCCAATCCACTCTTTAGAGGGGGCTGCGGGAGAACGAACACTGGGAGACACTTTGACAATACATATTAAATACATCTTCATAAAATTTCCACAACAAAATAAGCCATCGCTTTTGTGGCTATCTCCAAATGAAGGAAAAACTGTGACTGAGCTAAAAATCACTTGGAATTTCTACAACACAGATCTTTAAAGTGTCTGTAAACCCTTACAGACCACTTTTACCTACAGGTAAGCCTAGATTAAGGCTTACCTGTAGGTGAAAGAAATATCTCCTAAATCTACACGGTTTAGGAGAGATTTGCAAAAGACAGGCACCGCTGTCTATGGCGCATGCGCCGTAGACAGCGGCGTGAAGGCGCACTGAGCGCGCTGTTGCTAAAGGCGATCATGCTATTAGCCGTGGCTCCCGCACGCATGCCCGGGAGTCACGTCATTGCGGCTCTGGCCAATCACAGCGCTGGAGCCACGATACCCAGAAGGAAGATGGACGCTTTGTGGAAGAGGGGACAGCGGTGACATTGCAGGCTCCTGTGTCAGGTAAGTGACACATAATGGGCTACTATGCAATGCTTTACCTTTGCAGGGAAACAAAGAGGAAGTAAAACCCATCAGGGTTTACTTCCTGTTTAATCAGTTTCTGTAGCTGCTATACGTCGCCGCTAAAAAAAGCCACTATTGTGACATGGCCTTTACAGTTCCTCTTTCAAATTCAAATCTTTGTCTGACTGATAAACACCTTTTGTGTGTGAACACCTTTCAGCGCAATACACATCCAGATATTAGCTATCATCCTGCTGTTTGCCATTATTCGATAAAAAAAACGTTAAAATCGGCAAGAAACCTCTAGGGATGATCTTCTTATTTTTGCTTGCATAGAGGCATTGGAAAGGCTATAGGATCTCAGAAAGTGACCCTGCATAGATTAATTAGGGTTTCCTTTGGTGGCAGCAGAGTCTTAACCACTTTCAGACTGGACCAATTTGCAGCCAAAGGACCAGGTCCCTTTTTGCGATTCGGCACTGCGTCGCTTTAACTGACAATTGCGCAGTTGTGCGACGTGGCTCCCAAACAAAATTGATGTCCTTTTTTTCCCACAAATAGAGCTTTCTTTTGGTGGTATTTGATCGCCCCTGCGGTTTTTATTTTTTGCGCTATAAACAAAAATAGAGCGTCAATTTTGAAAAAAACGCATTCTTTTTTATTTTTTGCTCTAATATCCCCCAAAAATATATAAAAAAAAAATTTCCCTCAGTTTAGGCCGATACATATTCTTCTACATATTTTTGGTAAAAAAAAAATCGCAATAAGCGATTTATTGATTGGTTTGCGCAGAAGTTATAGCGTTTACAAGATAGGGGATAGTTTTTTATAGCATTTTTATTAATATTTTTTTTTTTATTAGTAATTGTGGCGATCAGCGATTTTTATTGTGACTGCGACATTATGGCACATTTTTGGGACCATTGTCATTAATACAGCAATCAATGCTATTTAAATGCATTGATTCCTGTATAAATGACACTGGCAGTGAAGGGGTTATCCACTAGGGGGCAGTGTAGGGGTTAAGTGTGCCTAGGGGTGTGTTTCTTACTGTGGGGGGGGCGTGGCTGTCATATAGTGAATGCTGATCTCTGCTCCAATCACGGGGAGCAGAGATTGGCGTCACTAGTTGCTAGGCAGAACGGGGAGATGCTGTTTATTTCTGCATCTCCCCGTTCAGCCTTCCCGTGAGACGATCGTAGGTGTCCCCGTGGCGATCAAGTCCGCGGGACCCGCGACCGGCCTCACGCGGGTCCCGACCCAATGGCACGGCGGCATCTTAAAGGGGACGTATATATACACCCTTATGCTTGTCCGTGCCATTCTGTTGATGTATATCGTCGTGCGCCGGTCGGGAAGCGGTTAAACTCCTTTTGAAGTTTTCTTTGGTCTGATATGTTGAAAATTATGTACTCTGTCGCTCCATTATTCATCCCAAAGTTTTCCAATTAAGGAGGCTGAGTGATTTAATTGAAATACAGATCTTCCTCTAGTGGCTAACCTACAGATTATTTTTATATGTAATATTAATAATACAAATATGATTCAGCAAATATAAAAAAATGTGAGTCTAATCAAAAATTACCTAAAGGTATACATTACAATAAACCTTTACTAAATACACTGAAAAGTACACAGTAGTTTTGACTCAAGTGCACCTTGAGACAGGTCAACTTAAAGTGATATTAAAGGCTGAGGTTTTTTTTCTTTTAAAGTAAAAAATGTCATACTTACCTGCTCTGTGTAGTGGTTATGCACAGAGCAGCCCCGATAATCCTCTTCTTGGGTCCCCCGTCTATGCTCCTGGGCCCTCCCGCCTGCCCCCATAGCAAGCAGCTTGCAATGGGGCTCGCTCCCTTTTGGCAGAACGTCCTGCCGGAGGACGTCGTATGACGAAACACATAGGGCGGGGTCAGGACGCTGATGCCAACACGCTGTCCAGGATCGTGCTCGCAGATAGATCATAGCGGCTGGAGACATTTTTATGTCTGTCGGTCTGACTGTTTGAAAATGTGAGTGTAAATTTTAAATGTTTTAAATAAGTATTTTACTAGCTGTATCACTGTCGGAGCATTTCTCTTCGTTCCTGTGCATATATATGGATATCGCGGTATGATTCAATGGAGATGACCTGGTGTACTTGCTAAAGGAATACCTCTGATTCGAGTACTGATTGAAAAAGGGTGCAATTGCTGGTTTATATTTTGGATTTGGCGAGTCAGTTTGGTACGGCTGGTGGAGGATCACGCACTTGTTTGGGTGAAACTGTCAGTTTTTTATCAATAGACAAGCTTTCACTACACGGCACCGTTTCTGATTGATGTTTGAAGAACTGTTCTCATAGATACTTTTTCATTTTTTATTTATGCTTATGCATCCTATATTTTTAGGAATATATTATTATGGACTTTATTTTTCACAAAACAATTTTGTTTGAATTTATATGTTGTTAATTCAAAAGCACTGTACACTTTAATGTTTTGTGTGTGTATATGTATATGTATATGTGTGTGTATATATATATATATATGTGTGTGTGTATATATATATATATATATGTGTGTGTATATATATATATATATATATATATATATATATATATATATATATATATATATATATATATATATATATATATATATATATATATATATATATAATTATGAAATGTGAGCATTATTAATTGGGTATAGAATAGATGTTTTATATGATTTCTTTTTTTTTCACCATTAGATATACATAGATACCCCATCAATTGGATCAGCGCTGTTTTACCACAATCTTCAATATATTTTTTTTGGTCCCACAATAAATTTGAGCAGCTGCGATCCATAAGTCAGTTTTAATCACTACATTTTCTATTTAGGAATCTTTGGCACTATATTGCATTTTGTTTTTTAAACACAGAGTGTGGCTCGGCCCCTCTCTCTTCTAATGGCTCACTAGCTGTGATTGACAGTAGCTGGAGCCAATGGCAGAGACCCTGGAGAGCTGCTGCTCTCGTTCACTTTGCTGGATCAAGATGGGGCTCAGGTAAGTATTGGGGGAGATTGGGCGGGCTGCTAAACACAGAAGATTTTGTATCTTCATGCATAGATTGCATAAAGATAAAAAAACCTTCAGCCTTTACAACCACTTAGGAACTTTTGGTTCTTAGGTTGATTGCCTCTCTTACCTGTTCTGCATTTAGTTTAAAGTTTCAGCCTATTTGAAATCCTTATAGGAAATTACTCCCTCTCTGGTTTCTGTCTTTGAATAGCTCCATCCCCTTACAGGAACCCACCAAGCCACATTTGTGTGTGTGTGTGCTCCTGGCCCTGGCTCTGTGGATGAGTCTCCTGATGCCCACTGAAGCCACACCTTCCCGTTCAGAGCCACAGAAGGAACTGCTCATAAGCTATCCTTATTGTTAGTGTATTTTATGTGTGGCCCAAGACAATTTTTCTTTTTCCATTATGGCTCAGGAAGGTCAAAAGTTTGGACACACCTACATCACTCTGTTCAGCTATCTTCTACTCTGTCCATCTTTAGGCGATCCCTGAAAACTCATCTCTTGGAGAAGCCTATCCCACCTCCACCTAACATCTTCAGCTCCTGTTTAGTAATTATAATACTGACTTTTCCTCTCACAATGATTACAAGAGGCTGATGTCAAGGCAGATTCAGACACTGAATTGTTATTAGTTGTGTTTTTTAAAGTTTCTTTCACTATAGCCTAGGTTACATTGCCACAATCTGATTTTTAAACCCATTTTTTCACTGCGGTTATGTAGTTCAACTTGCATGTGGTTTGCATATTCTTTGGGACCAAAATCACATTGAAATCACACCAAAGTAGTACAGGAACCTTTTTCAAAAGCGCGCCTTGCAGAGTTGCATTGCTTAGAAGATAGATCAAGATTCTCGTAATATCATCTTTCACATTAAAACTAAAAAAATTGGGCTAACTTTTTACTTTTTTTTTTTTTTCATTGAAGTGTATTTTTTCCCCAAAAATTTAGTTTGAAAGACTGCTGGGCAAATACAGTGTGACATAAAATATTGCAGCAATTGACATTTTATTTCCTAGGGTCTCTGCTAAAATATATATAATGTTTGGGGGTTCCATGTAATTTTATATCAAAAAATATTCATTTTAACTTAAACAAGTGTCAGGAAAAAGATTTAGACTTTAAGTGGTTAATCTTCCTGCATTTACACGTTGTTTAAAAACTTGACAGACTGCCTGGATTTTTTTTTTCACACAGAAGTTTCTCCCTTTGATCTAAGAAGGAAAAGTTAGTTACAATGTTTCATGTTAAACTTGGCAGACTGCCTGGATCTTTTCTTTTGACAGCTGAGTGAGCAGAGAAGTCTCTCCACTTGTTATATGAAAAAATCGGCAAACTCTGCAATAGAGATCGTCGGAGGGGTTGAATCGAGATCACGATTTTTTAACGATTAATTGTGCAACATATAATGCACAAGTGGTGATCTAACAGTCCTAGCTAAATTGTTTCACACCTAGAACCGATGCTTTATCATAGCTAAAGTGCCAACATACGTACAGACATATATATATATATATATATATATATATATATATATATATATATATATATATATATATATATATATACACACAAACGACTAAATTCATGTGTATGAGATGTTAATTAACAATCAACCAATTGAAACTTCGTATAGAAAACACACCTGCAAAAAACAAATCCGGTATCTAAGTATTAGAAAGGTTGATTGACTAGACTGTGGAACATACCCATGGTACGATCCAAATGGTGTATAAAACATATCTGCAACATTGGTAAAACTCTTTGTAACAAAATTTTAATAAAAAATGTGTAAAAATTCGTACATATACATGTGTAAATATAAAACAAAGTGTATAAACATCTCTATGTCTAAACCTCCATCCTACAGAAGGCGACACCCATATAAATACAAAACACTGATCATATATAAACAGATATATGAACAAATATATATATATATATATGTGTGTATATATATATATATATATATATATATATATATATATATATATATATGTGTAGATGGATATGGATCAAAACACAATGAAACGGGGACATAACTGGACCAATGGTCCTTAATTAAAACAGTAGTGTAACCAGATCTAATCTACATTATAATTCACCATGGTAAGTTCATAGCATATCGGAACATAAAAACTATATTGCAAAATATGTAAAACCTAATTAAAGTAGTACCCAACCAATACATAATATATAGGTCAATAAACTAGAAAAAATGTATACATATGAGCAATAAACTAACACTGATGATAAGAAATAGCAGACAAATATATATTGTATAATTTGAGTGAATCACCACCCTCTGTAACGCCATACAAATCATGCCATTTACTATAGCCACCCAATACCACCCCACAAAAGGGAAATGGGGGTGGGGGGAGGAAAGGAAAGAAAAACAGATCTAAAAAACACATACAGCAATGAAGCAATGAGACTGAAAGCTAGATCGCTGGCAATTGAAAGGCGCCATAGAAGCAATGTAAATGAAGGGATGAAGGAATAAATTACATCAATTCAAATACATTCAAACCAAAATAAACCAAATAGATTAAACGAACTAATAAAATTCAATTAAACCCAATAAACCAAATTAGCTTAAATTAGATTACTTTAATTTAATTTAATTTAAACTAAAGTAAAATAAAGGAGGAAATATATGAAAACGAAGGATGTCAAAGTCCCCCTCAATGTAACAAATATTATATACAGGTGAACATCAAGTGACCAACAAACTCTTGGGGCTAGATATATAAATTAGAATCTAAAAGACAGTGTAACCAGAGAGGTAATTAACCATAGACACAAGTATAAAAACAGTGAAATCTATGTTATTCATAGAAATGGGAAACATCCCATTCAAAGTTAAGGCTGGCAGATTTTCTGGTATCCATATGGATATGATGGGCACTGGTAGATGGCACTGGTTAGCAGCACTGGCTGTCACTGTGTGGGACCGATGTCCCGTTTACACAAGCCAGTAATCGGCTTATTTTTTTCTCCTCACGCTAACACGCTAAAATAAAAACAGCAGATTTACGGCTTCTGTTTACATCATCTGCTCATTTGTCATTGGCTGACAGCTGATCATGTGATAAAGGACCGGGATCGGCCCTTACTCTGATCAGCCGAGTCCCAAGGACTCAGTGATCACAGAGTGCGCCGGTCACCCGCCGCAGTGGGCGCACAGGCAACGCGAGCATGGGAGGACCTCCATGTACGCCTTCCAGGTAATCTAAGTCCGCACTGTAGCTGTCTTGGATGTGAGAGCTTAAATGATTATTGAAACCAAAAATTTCAAATATTGCAGCTTAGCAATCATTAGATGTGGTGGCTGCATTATTATTATTATTTTTTTTTTATTGGCTTTTTTTCCCCTCTGTTTTGACCTGGTTATCTGGCCGATAGCACACTTTCTATATTCGAGTGCTCCCACTCTGGATGAAGGAGAACAGGGAGCACCTTTGGATAGCAGCATCGTCAGATTGGGAGGAGGGAAGTGTTAGATGTACTGGCAGATTTAGATACACTAACAAATTGAAGCCAAACTCCAGCTCACACTTTATAAGTAGTTAAAGCAAACATTTTTTCATTTGGGATAAAGATTTCACATAAATAAAAATGGATCATTGTAAACACCCCTGCAAGTGTTAAATGGTTTGCCTCATCCCTGTAACTGCTACATCTGCAAGACAGCTTTTTTTTTTTTTTTTTAGACTTAATGGCTGGATCACCAGGTGAAAATAAAGGAGAGAAAAAAAACTAATGCAGCCATCACATCCAAAAATTGTTAAGCTGCAATATAATAAATGTCTCCTTTTTGGGTTTAATACCACTTTAATGATTTATCTTGCTAAATTGTGCATTTGTAAATGGCATGTCCTTCAGAAACAAATCCATGCCATTCGGAGGAAATTAAATATGCAAAGTCCACACATTGCTATTTTTAAGTCTGCACAATGTTTTATAATGTCCAGAAGATTTAGTATGATTATAATCATTCCTAGCTCTGAAATTTGCTTTTTTTTTTTTTTTTTTAAATCTAGGTATAAAATGTTTTTTCACATTATCTTTCCCCTAGAGGCTTAAAGTAGAACTATAGGCACAACTTATTTTTTTTCATTTTGGATAGAACAAGAGAGGTTTGCCAGTTTTTTTTTTTCCGCCCATCTGTGTCCCATTGTGGAGATTTCCCTTCACTTCCTGTCTCATAGCCAAACAGGAAGTGAGGGTAAATCCCTGGAAATTAAGGACATTCCTTGGGGCCCCCCAGGTCACCAGAACTTGTGTCCCCATTGAAAAATGGCCCCTTTTCTGGGGACAACCCAAAATTTTGGATTTTCTTTTACTTTTCACTTTCAACGATAATGGTAAACAGGATAAATAGAGAGGGGATATCTCCCTAACGGGGGGTACAGACAGCAATGAGGGGTTCTAATCCCTCTCCAAAAAAAGCTTTGCCTTTAGTTATATTCTAAGTGATCTTATTTGTGTGAGTTATTATCTGGATATTGGAGTGGCCAGGATAGGAAGCTCTCGGAATTCCTTGTTATGTAATTTGAATGCTTATACATAGTAAGGATCGACCAATATTGTTTTTTTGGGTGCCGATGCGATACCGATATTTCGGCAACCTCTCCTGCCGATAGCCAATATTATGTGCTGATATTTTTGTGCATTTAAAGTGGTTATAAACCCTCCACTTTGACTTCAGCTCAATCTAATCTCTATAGCTGATCGCTGCCTGTAAAAGTTCACTCACTGCTACTGTTGCCGTAGAAACCGTCCTGCATTCTTTAGTGACGTCAGCCGCGCTTGCCCAGTCCAACCGTTCTTTCATGGCACGCTATGTGTGCCATTTCTGTATCCTCAGCATGCCACGTCATTTCTTTCCCCCTGTAAACGGCACAGCACTGAAGGATCGCGATATGTGCCCTTCTCTTCCTGGTTCTCCCCTTGTGACTGTACTAGACGTCACACAGGGAGAGTGAACCAGGGCAGCTGCAGAGCAAGCAGAGCAAACAGCTGCAGCTATTCTAAGAGCCATAGTCAAGCCCCATTAGTAAACGTTACTTAGGAAGAGTAAAGCAATGTTTTTTCTATGAAAGTAATGCAAAATTTTAGACGTGATTGCAATCGCGCATGCGTGAGATTTAGGCAGGGGGGCAAAGAAAGGGCGGAAATACAGTAAAGATGAAAGTAAAAAAAGGTATTTGCAAAGCAGATTTTAATCATGTTTAAAGGTGCAAGGCATGTACACATATAGTAAAATGATAATGTTTAAAAAAATTTAACATTTAGGGCTCGTTCTTCACATCATACATGCAGGCACCCTATCGTGGGTGGCTTGCTGGCTGGCACCCTGCTGTGGGTGGATGGGTGTGTGGCTGCTGGCTGACACCTTGCTGTGGGTGGGTGGCTGCTGGCTTGCCAGGCTGGCACCTTGCTGTGGGTAGGTGGCTGCTGGCTGGCATCTTGCTGTGGGTGGCTGGCACCTTGCTGTGGGTGGCTACTGGTTGGCACCTTGCTGTGGGTGGGTTACTGTTGGTTCACCTGGCACTTGCTGTGGGTCAGTGGCTGTTGAATGGCTGGCCTCTGTGGCCTGACACCTTTCTGTGGGTGGCTGCTGTCTGGTCTGGTACCTTGCTGTGGGTGGCTGGTGGCTGGCTGCAGGCTGGCGTGTCCGTCCGAGTATCGAGGCAAGGGAGACACAGTGCACGGAGGCGTAATGACGTCGTGTGCGTGTGCCACACACCCCTGCGCACTCGGTCTTCAGGTTTCTGGGCACCAAAAAGATGGCCGCAGCCAGCGGAGACCAATATCGGTCGTGTTTGTGACTGATTTTTTGAAAATTATATCGGCCGGCAATAATCGGTTGATCCCTAATACATAGGCTTTTAACCAGTTCCGGACCAGCCGCCGCAGTTATACTGCGGCAGGTTGTCCCGACTGGACGAAGCCCTCGTAGCACGTGCGCCCCCTAGGCGGCCGCGATGATTGGTTTCACTTCAGAACCGATCATTCTCCAGACCCAGGCCAATGATTTCTGGCCTGGACCTAGTGATCGGTCCTGGCGAATGAAACCCTTCCCCTGCATGTGTAATGTGTAAACACAGCAGGGGAAGTGATGTAATCTCTCCTCGTGGAACTCTTTTCCGTTCCAGAGAGAGAAGAGAAGACATCTCAGAGTAAGTGCACCAACACTACACTGACACCAGTTCACGTAGGCACACTTGTCATCCCCCGATCGCACCCCTTCACCCCCTGTCACTGTGTCATCCAGTGCAGTGTTCATATTTTTTTTGATCACTGTACTGGTGTCATTAGTGACAAAAATCTGTGTTGGGTTACTTAGTGGTAGGCCCAGATAGTTCTAGGGACCCCCCTAATAAAGGTTTAACCCCTTGATCACCCCCTGTCACCAGTGATCACTTTATTAGTGTCATAGGTGACGCTGGTTAGCAAGTTTTTTTTTTTTATAGCCCCAGGGCACCCGCCGTATATTACCTAGGTTTAGTGTCAGATAGGGTCTGCGTCGCCCCAGGCAGCGTCAGATTAGTGCCAGTAGCACTAACACCCACGCATGCACCATACACCTCCCTTAGTAGTATAGTGTCTGAACGGATCAATATCTGATCTGATCAGATCTATACTAGCGTCCCCAGCAGTTTAGGGTTCCCAAAAACGCAGTGTTAGTGGGATCAGCTTAGATACCTGCTAGCACCTGCATTTAGCCCCTCTGCCCAGCCCAGCCCACCCATTGCAGTATCAATCAATCACTGTCACTTACAAAAACACCAAACACATAACTGCAGCATTTGCAGAGTCAGGCCTGATCCATGTGAACGCTAACAGTTTTTTTTGTAGCGTTTGAAGCAGTCGCTGACAGTCGGGAGCTCTTTTTCCTGTGGGTCTCACTACTGTACCAGTAAATTTAGAGACCCAAATGTAAAATCGAAGGTACAGTAGTGAAGAGGCCTACACGTTTCTGAGCATGACAGATAGTGAAGAGGAAGTCACCCATCTGTCAGATTCAGGCTCCGAATAAGAACCAGTAGACAGCAGCGGCACCCTGACAGATAGCTCTGAAGACGGAGTAGTGGTCCCTGCCAAGGTTAGGTGTACCCGACCCCATTATTCTGCTGTCTTTGAGGTGCAAGAACCGCAGGGCTCTCGTATGGAGCAGAGAGCCAGTACTAGTGCCGCTCATTCTGGTGAACTGGCAAGCACCAGCGGCTTAGTACATCCAGCACTGCAGTAACACTTGGTGACGTGGCGAATCCCTTAAGTGCAGTTCAAGCTGGCGAGTAGTGTCCCGCAGCCTCCAAGAAGAAGACAAACACAGGCCCATCAAGCCCATAGGGCCCTTCCTGCTGCATTTGCCAATCCTAATTGGGAGCCCACCAATTTTGCAGCACCCGTACTTCCCTCCATTCACTGGCCAACCCGGAATTCAGGTGGAAACAGTTGATTTTACGTCACTTGATTTTTATTCACTGTTTTTCACAGAAGATCTCTATAGATCTATTGTGGACCAAAGCAATTTGTATGCGAGTCAATTCATCGTCGCTAATCCCCCAGTTGACCCTTGCCGGAGATTGGAGTCCTATTACGGTCTCCGAATTTAAGACCTTCCTGGGCCTATCCCTCCTCATGGGTATAACTAAAAAGAGTGAGTTGCGGTCATATTGGTCCACTGAACCATTTCACCATATGCCAGTGTTCTCTGCCTCCATGACCAGAATACGAGCAGATCTTGTGGTTCATGCACTTCAATGATAGTCAACTCTGTTGTCCTCGGGGTAACCCTGGATTTGATCGACCCTACAAAATTCGGCCCCTCGTAAACCACTTCAACCAACAGTTTGCAGCCCCTGTTTACTTCTGATCAAGTTGCAAGCGTGCCAGATATGGGGTCAGGATGTATAAGCTCTGTGACAGGGCAATAGGCTGTATGGTTTACGAGGGAAAAAATAGTCACGTAGAGCTGGAGAACTGCCCAATTTAAAAAAAAAAAAGAGTACCTGTCACTAACTATTGCTATCATAGGGGATATTTACATTTCCTGAGATAACCATAAAAATGATAAAAAAAAATAAATAAAAAAAATGAAAGGAACGGTTTATAATAAAAAAAATAAAAAAGTTAAATAAAAATAAAATGTAGTTTGTCGCCACTGCATGTTTGTGCGCAATTTTAAAACGTGTCGTGTTTGGTATCCATGTACTAGGCATAAGATCATCTTTTTTATTTCATCAAACATTTCGGCAATATAGTGTGTTTTAGTGCATTAAAATAAAAATAAAAATTGCGTTTGAAAAATCGCTGCGCAAATACTGTGTGAAAATAAAAAGTGCAACACCCACCATTTTAATCTGTAGGGCCTTTGCTCTAAAGAAATATATAATTTTTGGGGGTTCAAAGTAATTAATTTTCTTGAAAAAAACAAATATTTTTTCATGTAAACAAAAAGTGTCGGAAAGGGCTTTGTCTTCAAGTGGTTAGAAGAGTTGGTGATGTGTGACATAAGTTGCTAAATGTTGTGCATAAAATGCCAGGACAGTTCAAACCCCCCCCCCCCCCCCCCCCAAATGACCCCTTTTTGGAAAGTAGACACCCCAAGCTATTTGCTGATATGCATGTTGATTCCATGGAATATTTTATATTTTGCCACAAGTTGCAGGAAAATTAAAAAAACATTTATTTTTTTGCACAAAGTCGTCACTAAATGATATATTGCTTAAACATGCCATGGGCATATATGAAATTACAGCCCAAAATACATTCTGCTGCTTCTCTTGCGTACGGGGATGCCTCATGTGTGAGACTTTTTGGGAGTTAGCCGTGTACAGGACCCCGAAAACTAAGCACTGCATTCTAAGGGTGTAAAATGGTGATTTCACTTCCTCACTACCTATCACAAAATGTCAAGATAGCACAAAACCCCCCCAAATGACCCCATTTTGAAAAGAAGAAACTTCAAGCTATTTTGTGAGAGGCATTTCTAAGGGCGTAAATTTTTGATTTTGCCTGACTGCTTATCACAGTTACAGAGGCAATAAAATGCCCAGATAAGCACAACCCCCCCCCCCCCCCCCCCCCCCAAATTCTCCCATTTTGAAAAGTATACACCCCAAGCTATTTGCTGAGAGGCATATTGAGTAATTTGCAGATGTCACTTTTTGTCACAGTTTTGAAAATTGAAGAAAGATAGAAAAGATTTTATTTTCTTAATTTTCAAAAACAAATGAGAGCTGCAAAATACTCACCATGCCGGTTAGCAAATACCTTGGGGTGTCTACTTTTCAAAATGGGGGCGGGTTGAGCTATCTGGACATTTCAGGGCCTCTGTAACTGTCATAGGTAGTGAGGAGTAAAATCACCATTTTACGCCTTTAGAAAGCCTGAAGGCGGTGATTGGTTTTCGGGGTCCTGTACGCGGCTAGGCTCCCAAAAAGTCTCACATGTGGTATCCCCGTATTCAGGAGAAGCAGCAGAATGTATTTTGGGATGTAATTCCACTTATGCCCATGGCATGTTTGAGCAATATATCATTTAGTGACAACTTTGTGCAAAAAATAAAATAAAAATAAAGAATTTCGATTTTTCCCGCAACTTGTGGCAAAATATAAAATATTCCATGGACTCAACATGCCTCTCATCAAATAGCTTGGGGTGTCCACTTTCAAAAATGTGGTCATTTGGGGGCGGGGGGGGGGGGGTTGCGCTATCTTGGCGTTTATGGCCTTTGAAACTGTGATAGGTAGTGAGGAGTGAAATCAAAAAATTACGCCCTTAGAAAGCCTGAAGGCGGTGCTTGGATTTCAGGGTCCTGTACACGGTTAGGCTCCCAAAAAGTCTCACACATGAGGTATCCCCATACTCAGGAGAAGCAGCAGAATTTTTTTGGGGTGTAATTCCACATATAACCATGGCATGTGTGAGCAATATATCATTTAGTGACATTTTTTTTTGTTGTCATTTTTCAATCACTTGTGACAAAAAATAAAATATTCAATGGGCTCAACATGCCTCTCAGCAATTTCCTTGGGGTGTCTACTTTCCAAAATGGGGTCATTGGGGGGGGGGGGGTGTTTGTACTTCTCTGCCATTTTAGCTCCTCAAGAAATTAGATAGGCAGTCATAAACTAAAAGCTGCGTAATTCCAGAAAATATACCATAGTTTGTAGATGCTATAACTTTTGCGCAAACCAAGACGCGGCTGAAAACATTTTGGCCTAAATGTATGAGCATAATTGAGTTTATTGGATTTTTCTTATAACAAAAAGTAAAAATATAATTAATTTTTTTTTTTTCAAAATTTTCAGTCTTTTTGCATTTATATCGCAAAAAAATAAAATTGCAGAGGCAATCAAATACCATCAAAAGAAAGCTCTATTTGTGGGAAAAAAAGGATACAAATTTTGCTTGGGTACAACATTGCATGACCGCGCAATTTACAGGCTAAAGCAGCACAGTGCCAAATTGTAAAGAGTGCTCTGGTCATTATCTTCCGGGGCTGAAGTGGTTAAGCTTGTAGCTGCTAATCGTGCCACATTCTGGCACTGGGAATGTTGAACCATTGTCGGACCAGGAAGGAAGGACTGGAATAAACAGGACACACCCTCAGTTTTCATCACATTAATTACTGCTTACAGTCTGTGTAAATATACCCCTGTGCTTATCTATTGGAATTGAACACACATACTATAGCTGTCTAATTTAAAGTATATCACTTGCATGTATTCTATAAAATACCTGTGAAAAATTGATAAAAACATTACTTCAGCCTCATCTTCCCTTTCCAGGGAGGAATTTTCTACTACGAGGTCAGAGTCCATGGTCAGGATTTCAGGCTTTGTTGAGGCCATGGGCAACAAGAATCATACTCATTCCACCATTGTCTTCTCTCCTAATTCATTTGTTTCATAGTCTATTTCTATTACTTAATATTCCTTTATCTTTATTTTTATGTATATGTATGTCTTGTTTAGCCTTGGAGCAGCCTGAGTCTGCTCACCCCAAGATGTCTAGTATTGGATATCTAAGGTTCCCTAAACCAACTAAGACCTCTCTGGTACATTAATTTGTTGAACCTCTCCTTTACAGGACCTTGGCTCACCTGGAGAAGATGTTCTTTGCTCCTAAGCATTTTACCCAGCAATATCCTATTGTGCAAGTGATAGATGATCTGCTGTGGTATATTTTGCCATTTTCACAGATCTCATGGAGGATAATCCTGTGTTTTAACCTCCAGATGCACTAAACAAAATGTTTCCCCAACTTCACTCCAAAGCATTTCAAGGCAGCATTCTGGCAGCATGGGACAAACTGTCATTGGACTATCCCATAGGTCTGAATCCCAGAGCCAGGCTCTTCTTAGTATAGTGGATTTGCAACCCAACACTGGAATTAAGAAAGCCCTTCCTCTCTCATGTGTGGAAAGTTCCCACAATGGATGCTAGCATGTCGGGCTGGGGTACAGTTCTGCAAACCCTTTCTGTGCAATAACCGTGGTTGCCGGGTAAGCTCACCTTCCCATAAACATTCTGGAACTTAAGGCGATTTTGTTGTCCCTTCAATAATGGACTTCTTTACTGAGAGGACCCCCAACAAGAATCCAGTTGGGCATGGCCTATATCAAATATTAAGGGTTACAGGGAGCCTAACGGTTCAAAAAGAAGTGTACTTAATCCTCATGTTTTGGTCTTGTCCTCCATTCACATCTCAGATGTAATAAACTGGCAGGCAGACTTTGTCAGTATCAGGACTGGGCTCTACATTAGGAAGTATTTCAGAGCTCAGAGGTAGGGGACACTGGACGTGGATCTATTGGTATCCAGATTCAACAACAAACTGGACAGGTTTGAGATTAGGTCTAGGGACTAGTGTGCGTTCGTAGTGGAAGCTCTATTGATTCTGTGGCATCTGTTGAACCTGATCTGTTTCCGGACCACCAGATTCTTCCTCATCTACCTCTGGATGGTTTAGCTGTCCTGTCCCAAGGCCAGAGTTCAATCCTTCATCAAGGTTGCTTACTTTGATAGCATGGCTGTTTAATCCACAGACTTCAGGCACAGAGCCCTTTGAGTTTCTGTCATACCTACCCTTTTAAAGGCTAGTAAGTCGATTTCTAGCAAGGTATACTATTGTATTATACAGCATAACTACGACCTCTACAGCCAAAGGTTACAGTTGTAATGGGTGAAGATCACATGTAAACTGTAGACCAAATAGATCCATTGTCCAAAAGAGTGTATATGTATATGTGTGTATATATATATATATATATATATATATATATATCCCAATCCAATAGAAAATCTGTGGTCAGACTTAAAGATTGCTGTTGACAAGCGCAAACCATCCAACTTGAAGGAGCTGGAGCAGTTTTTCAAGGAGGAATGGGCAAAAATCCCAGTAGTAAGGTGTGGCAAGCTCATAGAGACTTATCCAAAGTGACTTGGAGGTGTGATAGCTGCAAAAGGTGGCTCTACAAAGTATTGACTTTAGGGGGGTGAATAGTTGTGTACATTGACTTTTTCTGTTATTTTGTCCTATTTGTTGTTAGCTTCACAATAACAAATAAAATAAAAAATAAAAAAATCTTCAAAGTTGTGGGCATGTTATATAAATTAAATGATGCAAATCCTCAAACAATGCATGTTAGTTTCAGGTTGCGAGGCAACAAAACACAAAAAAAGGCCAAGGGAGGTGAATATTTTAGCAAGGCGCTGTAACTATAACTAAAACCATCCCACTCTGCATTCAGAAAGTACAAAATGGATATAGGAAGTAGGTAGAATCTGAGTGAGCTTCAATACAAATGGCGGTAGGTATGCCGAATGTGTAGGTGATATACAGATGAATAATCTAGACATATATTTGCTAAATCAAATCATATAAATAAAAATAAAATACGGAACAGAAAGCTTGTAAGAATGCAACTGTTCCATCAACCACCTTCCATGTAGCCTCAATAATTAATCAAATTGTGTACGTGCTAAAATTACATTTTCTAAATTGGGCAAAACATTTGGGAATTGTGGTGTATGTTGTTGAACAGATATATGTTCCCTATAAATAGGTTCTGTCATGGCCGCCTTGTTTTCTTATATTAAGCTAAAAATATAGTCTTGTATGATGCATTTCTCCCACACTTGTGGAAGTGATTCTTGTATGTGTTGTCATTGCGTCTGTATGTTCAGGACCACTGTATATACCATTAGTGGGCTGTAGGAACAGAGGTCACGGGTGCGACCCATATCTTATCTTCTCTGGAAGGCAGAGTCCTGATGTCTTGAAATATGTATGGTTTTCTAATGTCAGTATAAATGGATGCTAAAATGTTTTTTTCCTACTTGATATTACATGAAGTCACTTTTAATGGATCTTACTTATACATTAAAGTCTGTGTCTAGATTATTTTTTGCTTCCCTGCAGTACTTAAAATTACAATAAAAAAGGCGTTTTTGCTGCAGTATTCACTCTGGCTCTTTCCACCGCACACGCTGGACTGTGATCCAGTGCCAGCCCTTAAGGATGACCCAGTTTTCAATTATTCTGCACCATCTGTTAATGGTGCCATATATCAAGATTACTCTAGTAGGTTAAAGGGAGTATCTTATTGCTGATGCATGTGTTAGGGCTCATGCACACTGCAGCTCCAAAAACAAAATCTGCTTTTACAGGCATTTGAGCTTTTATTTCTCTGCCTAAAAGCTCAGAGAAGCTTTTTTTGTGCTCTTTTGCACGTTTTTATTGAGTTTTTTTGAGCATGAGTGTTTTTTTTCACAAAACACCCCCCCCCCCCCACAGCTTATTTTTCCTAATTTTTTTCCTTTTTTGCGTCTTTACATGCTTTTTCACGCTTTGTCACATGTTTTTGGGCACGTAGGTGTTTTTTCTGCTCGAAAGCTCCTCTCAAAAATGTGAGTTTGGTTGTGTTTTTTTTTTTATGCCTGTAAGAGCACATGCCTGTAAAATCTTGAAAAATCCATAGTGTGCATGGACAAATTGGCTAACATGGAGGGGAGTCTCCAAGGCAGAAAAAATAAGAGCTCAAAAGCCTGTAGGAGCAGGTTCTTTAAGATGCAGTGTGCATGAGCCCTTAGTGTGTTGTCTTGCATAACAGATACAAGTTGATAGTTGCTAAAGACCAGATAATGAAATCATGGCATGCCTATGGACACTCTTACCTCTGCAGACACCCCTGGATAATGTTTATTGGGAAAATAGATGGTTTAGAATTAAAGGTTTGTTTTTTTTATATTCTAAATAGGTTACTTTAAGCTAGTGAATTGTTGGTTAACTTACCTTTTCCTTTTGTCTGCTACCGGGAAGTTTTGCTGGATCCATAAATGTTTCTCCAAACCAGTTGTGTATGTTTATGAAAGGATGTTTTGTAAAAAAGGTCTTTTAGTTGGATGTTAAGTCACCATCACATATGTATGCTTAGGCTTCGAAACACCATCTATCCTCTGATAGTTGCATGCTTGCTTCATTACCCTAGAATGACAGAATTGGAGAATGGCCACTACCTTTTGGAGGCTGGAAGCTTTCTCTTCCACATGTATTCACAGTACTGAGACATTCCCACTGAGTATTTAGCTGCTTTTGTTATATAATAGTTCTGAATGGGTTCACCCACTGCACACATTCATTTTCAAATGGACGTTCATCGCATGGTACTTCTGTACCTAGTAATCCAGTTGTGAGCAAACACATTGCCTTTGTGACCTGTGTTTGGGGTGTCATTAACTTGAAGACTATGTATTCCCAACATTTCATATTCCTGATATACGCCTGCTGTACCATGTACTTGTATGAAAAAAATGTCCTGTTCTCTTTGTATTGCTTCCTTTGTGTGAATTCCCTGGGGCTCCTGCTAGTCCCTCTGCTTTTTTATGAAAAACTGACCACACAAACTTGTCCTGACAGTCCCCCATGCACAGCCCATCCCTGGGAAGACTAGTGTACTGCTGTTTCTCCTCACATATTAACACAAATGTTTTGCCATTCATTTCTGTTTTTAGCTGAATGGGTTGTTTTACAAGTTGAGGGCTTACATTTAACTTCCCGACCGCCCACCGTGGATATACGTAGTTATTTTGACATTAAATACCGTTCTTATGGCAGCATATAGCTGCCATATCCCCGGTGTATTTCACCACGGCCGGCGATTCTGTTTCACATAAAAGTGGTCTCAGCGGCGGATTTGCTGCAAGGACACTTTTATCTGTGGCGGGAGAGGTCCCCCCACCCCCCGCCGCGTCCCGGTACTCTCCGCTGCTTACCAGAGTGTACTGGCACCAGCAGAGATGATCGGATCCTGGATACAAATGGGCAGGAAGTCGAGTGAGGGCAAGATGGCCCCCACTCGACTCTATGCCTTTGGAGGACTGGAGTGACGTCAAATGTCACTTCAGCCTTAAAGGGCCCATTTTTTTTCATTGACAAAAAAAAAAAAAAAATACTTTTTTTATTGCGTGTAAATGTGAGATCTGAGGTCTTTTTGACCCCAGATCTCACATTAAAGAGTCCCTGTCATGCTTTTTTTCTATTACAAGAGATGTTTACATTTCTTGTAATATGAATAAAAGTGATCCAATTATTTATTTTTTTATAAAAGGGATAGTGTAAAAATAGAAAGCTAAATAAATAGGACAAAAAAATACAATTTAAAGCGTCCCGTCCCTCCGAGCTTGCGTGCAGAAGAGAGTGGATTTGCAAGTCACGTCAACATATGCAAACGGCGTTCAAACCACACATGTGAGGTATTGCCAGGATCGTTGGAGTAAGCGCAATAATTTTAGCCCTAGATCTTCTCTGTAACTCAAAACTGGTAACCTGTAGAAATTTTTAAACTTCGCCTTTTGAGATTTTTAAGTTTTGTCCCATTCCACGAGCGGGTGCAATTTTGAAGCATGACATGTTGGGTATTGGTTTACTCAGCGTAACATTATCTTTCACGTCATAGAAAAAAATAGAGCTAACTTTACTGTTCTCTTATTTTTTTTAAATCAAAAAGTAATTTTGTTTTCCAAAAAAATTTTGTTTGTAAGACTGCTGCGCAAATACGGTGTGACATAAAGTATTGGAATGATAGAGTAGTTTTGGGCAGCATAGGCAGTGAGAAAGGCAAGTAATCTCACTCTTCTTTTACAGGTATGCCTTCCTTGGGAATCCTTTGTATTGTTCAGGATTTCTTTAAAGTTTACTTGTCAAAAAAAATTAGACATGAAGACTGCCATTTGTGTCTGCTCTTAAAAAAGCCAAATGCCTGGCTATGTATCTAGATTCAATGCTACTTCTTGCTCTCGGTCAGTGACCAAAAGCAAGAATTCAGCAAAAAATGAGACACAAAAGAAATTCCTTATGTTTACCATTGTTATGTGTCCTTGAACTCGAAACTAAGGTATCGGTATTCCTGGGAGCTAACATTTTCAGAGAGAGAGACCAGCAACGGCAGCCCTCTTACATCTCTCATTACAAGTTTTATTTAAAGCTAACCAGTTTAATTTAACCATCAGGACAAATTGTTAATTGCACTATTATATGAGTTCCATATTCCATACATTGGTATGGTCATTATACTGCAGTTTTATCATTGCCAGTCATTTTGCATATTGTCTGTATATAAGCATCAAATTTGTGTTGCATACAGGGCCGGTGCTACCACTAGGCAAACAAGGCAGCCACCTAGGGCGCACCGCTGCCTTGGGTGCCCAGCCACTGGTGTTCCTACACTCTTCTTTCTGCAGCAAGCAACTAAGTCTCAGCATCAGCAGGCAGCCTCCGCTCTGTTCGCACAGTGTCCGAGGCGCAGCTGCGGTGGAGGACTGTGTCTGTATCCCGACTCCCGAATGAATGGAGACAAGCAAACATTCATTGATGGGCACTGGTAGGCTGCATTTGATGGGCGCTGGTGAGGCTGCGCCATTAAAAAGGTAGAGTGTACATGGGCAGGACAAAGGGGGTGGAGTCAGGGGTGGAGCCATAGGGGTGGAAAAATTAGGTTTCCCCTAGGGTGTCAAAAATCCTTGCACCAGCCCTGGTTGCATAGTAAAAGCAGCAAGAAGAAAAAACTCATCAAGTAACCCGGGTTACAAGAAAATATGTTTCTCATTAGGTAATAAACATCATTAAAAGATTAACTTTATTAAAAACCTTGTTCTGAGTTTTTTTCTCCCTCTCTTTTTTTTTTCTCTGTGAGTCTCATACATCCCAAGGACTGAGAGACAGATTTAAATTGCATAGTTGCATAGATTTGTTTTGGCACATTACAGTTTCCATTGGTGTTTGCATTTATTGCTGTGCATTTGGTGTTATTATTAGGGGATAAGTAGGTTTTGGTTAATGGTTTTGGGGATAGGTTGAGGTTATTATCTATTGCTTTTGGGTGTGATAGTGGTTGGGACATTATGCACTCCAAACACCTATGCCAATTTTCAGAAGCAAGAAACACATAGATGCCTGAATATCAATGGAAACCACATTAGACAACACATTTAACACTGCACCTTTATTTACACACCGCTGTTATATTTGACTTCCGATTGGTCCATGCTGTCAGGAATTACAGATTTAAGAGAAACTTGGCAGAATCGATTGAGAGAAGACAAGCTTCTCTTATCCCTAATATATAAGCGTAGCTTAACTCTAAAGGTTTCTCCTAGAAAGCTGTAAATTAGTGGGTTTAGGCAACTGTTGGAGAATGCTGCCAGATTTACAATGTGACCTGTGAGTGGGTGGTTATGCCTGAAAGACTGATTGTTCTGCTGGTTATCATCATTTTGGAGAAGTCCAATACTAATAAATACATTCTCTGGCAGCCAGCAGATAAAAAACACCAAGACAACAACTACAATCATCCTCATGGCCTTCTGCCTCCTTGGTCTTAGGTTTCGCTCTTTGTGAGCCCTTACCAAAACGCGAATGATTAATGAATAGCACAGGCCAATAATTACAAAGGGAATAATAAAACCAAGTGTAATTTCCAACCACTGGATTGCCTTAACGTCTGCAAAGCAGAAATGCCTGTCCTCTGTGTGCTGCACTTGAACTGCTGTGAATGGCAGCAAAGTGGCAGAGATGGACACCATCCAGATGAGTCCACAACTTATCCTGGCATGCTCTTTAGTCCTAAAGATACTGGATTTCATGACTTTTGTCAGTGCAATATATCTGTCAAAGCTCATCCATGTGAGGAAGAAGATGCTGCTGTACATATTTATTTGAAGGAAAAGGGACATGAAAGTGCACAAGATGGTAATGTCATAATATTTCTCGCTGAGGTTAAATACTTCAATGAGAGAGTCTGCCACAAGGATGAGATCTGCCACTGCCAAGTTTATGAAATATAAGTCTGGGATGGTCATCTTTTCTCGAAATCGGATATTCACCACCAGGATCATAATATTTCCAATGAATCCTATTGGGAAAAGCAGAATAGTGTAAACGCAGGATAAGATGAGCCCAATAAAATAGTGATTGTTCATATCCAATAGTTCATTTGCAGCCAGGCTTCCGTTGCTATAATGTGATATGTTCAACTCCATTAACGAGAAGTTCCAAGTGACTGATGGTACTTCGGTGCCATACTCATCCATCATGGGACTTTAATCAACGGAAAATATGTGCCATAAAATAAAATGAAAGCTGTGTTATTATCCATAGTGTGGTCAGCACAGAAGACTGCCTTACTGTATAGCCATGGCCTTCTGGCAGCAGTCAATTACAGTAGATCATTTCACGGCTGCTGCCTCCTCCTTGGACCACATCTGAAACTCTGTCTTTACATAAAAGCATGAGACCACTGCAAGCCACAGAACTCCCGTTAAGTCTTCTGGTTAGCGGCATTTTCATAAATTGACTGATGTACAGCTTGAGAGACTTGTATAAATAATATAGAGAGTATGTTCTTAGAATTGCATGTTCTGTTCTTCAAAAGGCTGTGTTTTTTTTTCTGCGAGTTAGTCTGCTGAAAAAGACAAATATATTTTTAGTTTACATTTTTTCCGATTACTAGACATATTTTTGCATTAATGGCTTTCCTTTTGACCTTTTAATTTTCATGAGATTGTGAACTTGGAGATAGGAAATATTATTTGGGTGAGCAAATCATTGTGTTGCCACCTTTGTGTCCTGAGAACTTTAGAGCCCAGCGACACATTTTTTTCAATCCTAGTACATTGCTATTTCATTTATTGGGATGTGGGCAGCTACTCTGGTTAGTCATATGCGACCACTGTTTCCTTGTGCCCAATTTACAGCCTCCAGTTCAAGTCTAGAGCACAGCAGGCTACATAGATTAGATGGAGTTTGGGTTTATTAACATTAAAATGTCCTTTTGAATTTCACAAGCCAATCCTTTGTATAGCGGGTGGCTCTCAATTTTGTCACTAACAGCTCTGGGCCCCCACTGATTATCACAAACAGTTGGCCCTGCAGCCTTTAGGTGTCAGCATTCTATCTGCTTAATATTGGTATTGTCTGATACAATCCCGTTTAATTAAAAAAAAAAAAGTGTACCAAAGAAAAGCCTTAACCACTTAAGTACCAGACTGTATTACCCCTTCATTACCAAGCAATTTTTAGTTTCCATTGCTGCAATACTTTGACAATTATTTCATCATGCAACACTACCCAATTGAATTTTATATTTTTTAGACAGATAAAACTTTTTTTAATAGTATTTATTTGGCATCAATTTCTTTTTGTTTTGTTATTCTACAGTACATAGAAAAAAGACCAATATGTTAAAAAGAATGATTTCCCTACTTACTGTTAAAATAAAAATGACAGGACATTGCCAACCCGCCCTAAATGACCTCCTTTGTGGAACGTAGACACCCCCAGTGGAATCCAATATTTCCCACACTATTTTTGAGAAATGAAGAAACATGCTGGTATAAAGGGGGTGATGGTGCACTAGATACAGCACACGCGAGTCGCGCGGCGCAATGAGAATCTTCTGCGCTGTCTGCCGGGACACGTGTGTGTCCCGGCAGACAGCGCGCCGGGACAGGAAGTGACGTAAACTCCCGTGGGAGTTTATGCCCAGAAGTGGGTGCAGATACCTGTCTTAGACAGGTATCTGCACCCCCCTCCCCCTGAAAGGGGGGGGGGTTCTGAAAAGCGGAAGTTCCACTTTAGGGTGGAATCTCGCTTTAAGTCCATACGGGAGTCTTTTGAGCTGTATAGCTCTGTGTGAGATGACAGTCTTTGTATCCAGGGCGGCCTTGCAGGGGGAGTTGAAGCACACTCCAAAACATATGGAAAGAAAACAGAAGATAGGCACCGCTTGAGTAAAACTGTATTACTTTAATAAACAAAGTATATTAAAAACTCACATTGAAGTATCTTTACAAAGGCACAGGGAAGTCCAGTGGAAACCTCAATCTCCATTTCAACAGCGCCGGTCTCATCCTGTTGAGCTGTGTACTGTGGAGCCGGCGTCCTGTTCACAAGGGATCTTTCAGCTCTGGGGCGGGAACCAAAACGAGGTCTGGAGCACAGCCAACAGGTTTTAGGAGAGGGTTGTGTAGGATGAAGAAACAGTGTTTCGGGGGGCGCTCTCACACATGACAGAAGAACGCTGCACTTCCATTTCTCCCAGGATAGAAGGCCTCTTCCCACCTGTTATGTTCAGTATTCTGTCACAGGACTCTCCTGTCTCACAGCAGCCACCACATGCCTAGTCTCCTCTTACTCCAACTTCCCTGTGCCTTTGTAAAGACACTTCAATGTGAGTTTTTAATATACTTGGTTTATTAATTTAATACAGTTTTACTCAATCTTCTGTTTTCTTTCCAGATCATACACAGGAGGAAGAGTTGGTAAAGAGGTTAATTTATAGGTCACATACAGTGAGATAATGGAGATTAGGGGGTTAATGTACAGGATAAGGGAGGTGAAGGGTTAATATACAGGTCACTTATGAGGCTGGAGGTCAGATGTGTTGGGGTGGAGTGAGGGGTTAAAAAGATACATAGTTACATAGTTAGCTAGGGCGAAAAAAGACACAAGTCTATCCAGTTCAACCATAAAAAAAAGAAATAATAAATAAAAATAAAAAGTATCAAACAATCCAATATACCCAATTCTATACCCACAGTTGATCCAGAGGAAGGCAAAAAAACCCCCCCCAGAAGAGCATGCCCCAATCTGCTACATCAGGGGAAAAAAATCCCTTCCTGATCCCCCTAGAGGCAATCGGATTTTCCCCGGATTAACTTTACCTATAAATGTTAGTACCCAGTTATATTATGTACATTTAGGGAAGTATCCAGGCCTTTCTTAAAGCCATCTACTGAGTTAGCCAGAATTACATCTGGAGGGAGTCTATTCCACATTTTCACAACTCTTAAGCCCCATACACACGGTCGGATTTTCGCATGGATTCTGTCCGATCGGACAATGTTGTTGAAAAATCCGACCGTGTGTAGGCACCATCGGACAGTGTACGTCGGATTGTCCGGACAAAGTCCTATCTCCTGCTGGATAGATTTTTTGACAACACGGTCCGATCACACCAAATCCGATCATGTGTAGCGTTGTCCGACGGACAAAGTGCTACGCATGCTCAGATCACATTACAAGACCAAAGCTATTGGCTACTAGCCTCTACGTAGTCCCGTCGTAGGCAACAAACGTCACCACGTTCAGAATGATCGTATTTTCCGACAACTTTGTCCGACCGTGTGTACGCAAAACCAACATCGGACAAAGTATGACGGACATGATCCGACGGACCTGGTCCTCGGATAATCCAGCGTGTGTATGGGGCTTTAAACCTTTCCGTATTTGGAGATGAAATCTCTTTTTTCCTCTAGACGTAAAGAGTGCCCCCTTGTCCTCTGTGTTGACCTTTCATCTGCTGTATTCATGATTAGCACAGTGTTCACAAATTAATAAATGACTCATTTATTAGTTCTTCTATACTGTTTACATCTGTTAGACTAATCACTGCGACACCAAGGTACAGAGCTGCTTGGATAAGCTCTGTACTCAGTGTCCATGAACTGAGGAGTTTGGTTTTAACCTCTTCAACCCCATAGGACATACCTGTGCATCCTCAGGTTGACGTGGTTATACCAGGATATTGGCTTCAGCTGCAGACATCCTCCAGCTCCCAAACTTTGAAGCCAGCAATGGGCTTTGTTGTAGAAGTGATTCAAGTGGCTCGTTCCGGTACCACCAGCGCTCAGTGCACTTGTGAAGTGAGAGGGGAGGACGGTACATCAATATCCACCTCCCCTCTGTGATTTAGGAAACTGGAAGCGATGATGATTTCATCTATTCCGGTTTCGGTTTGTTGTTTACAAGCTGTTACAAGCTTGTAAAGCATCTGATCAAACCAATCTCGGTTTAATCAGATGACTTTGAGGGCAGAGTAGAAATCTGGGGTCTTGTATAACCCAGATCTCTTAGTAAAAGAGTACTTGTCACTGCCCATGCTATCACAAGGGATGTTGTTCACCCCTTGTGATAGCAACTAAGTTGATCCAAACTATTTTTTTTTAAAGGGACAGTGTAAAAAAAAATAGTTTTAAGTAAAATAATCTTTTTTATTTATTATTTTAAACACCCCCATCTTCCTATGCTAATGTGGACATGTGAACACATACACAAGTCCTGCCCACATATCTAAACGTTGATTGCACCACATTATCACTGTAAGCCCTCGTTCACAAAAGTAGTGCAGGAACTATTGCAAAGTCTGCATCGCACCAATTGGGACGCACCTATTGCCGGCAACAGGCTCCAACTACGATTTGTGAAATTGCGCCGATGTGAACGGGGGCTGAATGTCAGCGTGAGAGCAATAATTCTTGCACCAGAATGCCTAATTACCTTTAATCGGGTAACCTATTAAGGCATTTAAAGCGTTGCCTATGTGGATTTTTATGTACGGTAGTTTGTGACATGTTATCTATTTACCCAGTGTGACACCAAAAATTGGGTATTATATTGTTTTTATGTGCCCTAAAATGTATTAAAGTGTTTGTTTTTCTTGTAAATTTGCATTTTAAAAATGGCTGCACTTATATCGTGCAACATAAAAAAATTGCAACAAACAACATTTTATTCTCCATGGTCTCTGCTTTGAAAAAATATATGTTTGGAGGTTCTACGTAATTATTTAGCAATTTTTTTTTTTTTTTTTTACATGTGTGAGATGTCGGAATTGGCCCTGGGGTCAGGTGCTTAAACTGCATTGTCGATAGATTGAAAGACTCTGGACGGCCGCACTCCAAAATAAATTCCAATGCCTTTTATTTGTGAAACAAAATCACACAAATGTGGGTCACAGCAAAGCTAAAATGGCCAACGCGTTTCACACTTCCAGGAGTGCTTACTCATAGCTGTGCATAAATAAGCATCCGCTACTTTGTTATTTAAAGCTGTAACAACAGTAGTAAAGTGGATAAAAAATGTAGGTATGCAAATGAATCATAGAGTTTCTTTCAACTTCACTGACTTATGCTGATGCTATTAATTTGATATGGGCATCTAGCTATTAATGATCCCTGGTCAGGAAAGGGTTATCACAAAACGTAAGTCGGCGATAAAGTTGAAATACGTATGCTATTGTTTTTTCTACCTGCCAACATTTATATTCCTGTTCATCTGCTCCTGTAATTCACCCATTTTCACACTATATAACACAATGTATAACCAAGGAGTAACACCACTGTCTGATGCTGCCCCTGTCCTTTTCTGTCATTATACAAGATCCAGTCTTCTCATTTGACACACGCTGATGCTGCTTGTTCTCTCACCTCCTAAAAGCTTTTTGAACATGTCTCTCCCATGCCGATGATTGGGATAAAAAAGTGTGACAGATTACACATAATACAGGGAAAGAGTGCTCATTTGCCTCTGCCAGCTATATACACAGGTCTCAAAGTTATCTTTTCAATGCAGAATCAAAACCAAAATAAACCCTGCCTGTAAAACAATATGTATATTAATCTTTATGGTGGTTCATGTGTTAAAGTAGAACTAATGTCCACAATACTTACCTCTTCAACAGTCCGAGGTCTCTTGCCAGTGCCACCATCTTCTTCTGTTTTTTTCCAGGCTGTGGCTGTCTTTATTGGCCGTTGTGTGATGACGGCTCTCCTGCGCATGCTTAGGAGTGCATTCATCCAGGCACACAGGATCTGTGCCAGAGTGTAAACTGATTTGCTCATGTGCAGCTCATTGTACATGCTAAACAAAATCTTGCAAGTAGTTTTATTTTATTGCAGAAGATGTGTGTCTGCAATAAAAGGCCTGAATTCTTAGTTTTCTTAGCTGAAACTTTAGTCCTTCTTTAAATTTCTGCTGTGTTGCTAATTCTGAGCCGCTGCAGATTTGACAAATCCAGATGTTTGACTACATCTCGCCAAGTGCTTGTATGTCCCGTAGTGACATATCAGCTGGTGGGATGAACCACAACATACAGTGGCGGTGGCAGGTAGTCATACACCAGAAATGTCCCCCCTGGAAAGCGAAGTAGATAGCATTTAGTCTTACAGGTTAGGTTTATTTTAGTTCCAAGTCACACGATCACTTTAATGTTAAATCTGGTGCTGGTAATACATGCTAGTTTTACAACATGGTGCTTTACCACTATCCCAAAATAAAGAGTATACCTCTTATTTTGGGTCTTTTTCTGAAGTTGAGGACAGATAAATACAGATAAATACAGTTCAATTTAGAGTGATTGTAAAGTCTCAAGGTCTTTCACCTTGAAAAAAACCCCAAAACAAACCTTTACAACCCCTTTTAAAGGTTTAGTTCACCTCAAAAAACTACATTTTGTGCAGTCACTATACACCACTGCATCACCCGGAGCGATTCAGCTTTTAACATTATGCCTCTCTTCTAACATACCTGTGATCACATCTTCCTCGTCTTCTTACTAGCCACCACTCCCTAGTGCTACAGGAAGGAGCACTGCCTTTTTCCCAAGGGCTGTACATGTGAAATGCGCTCTCTCTCACTCCTGTTGCAACCATTGAGCTCATCTGAGCTGACAGGAGAGAGAGTGCAAGTGCAGCCTTCTGGAAAAGGATGGTGCTCCCTGGTGTATATGAGAGTGGCTCTGTGTACCATGTGATCACTGTTACCAGTCAGTGCTAATCATGGGCAGAAAGTACAGAGCCAATGAGCAGCTCCATACCTTAAGATAGCTGTGGTCAGCCACAGTGCTCAACCGTGTGTAAACACTGGCTATAATGAGTAGCCAGCACTCTCCTTCCTGGTCACATACACAATTCAATTGTGAGAGGGGAGAGCTGGCTGCTCATAGTAACCAGTGTTCCAATTCAGTTTACAGCACAGAGCTCCAGTTAAAGTGAATCTACCTAATCGCAGTGCCCCAATGCACTTGATCACAGTGCTGATTGTAGCCAGAGTGCAGTTCTAGGGGAGCACACTATGCACAGAGTGCAAAGTTCAGGGGTGTGCTACATAGAGTGCAGTACACTACGTACAGAGTGTAGGGTTTAGCAGTGTGCTTCGTACAGTGTGCAGAGATCAGGGATGTGCTGTGTACCAAGTGCAGGGTTTAGGGGTGCTGGCTACAAAACTGGGTGCGTGAACCACATGACCAGGCCTAGCTGACCAGATTCGGCCCGTGAGCCTTGTGTTTGACAGTTTTCAGTACTGTGGTGGTTTATCAATTACTCGATCATGCAATACTGTAGACTCTATAACTTTCACACATACTAAATAATTTACACTTATTTGTTTTTTCTTTTTCCAAAGCACAATATATTTTAGCCTAAATTTATGCAGAAAGATTGATACATTTTATGAAAAAAAAATAAAAATCCAGTGGTTTTTAAATCCCACCAAATCTTCTAAAAAAAATATATATATATATATATATAAAAAAGATTTTGCATAGAGTGTTGCACGATCGAGTAATCGTTAAACCACCACAGAAATTAAAACTGTGGTGACAGGGTGTAAAATGCTGGAATTTAGTTGATTAAACATTCATTCATGGATGCACGTTATCTCATTAAGAATCCTTTCACATGCCAGTCTTCTTTCATCATTTATGTGCTTAACCACTTCAGCCCCTGAAGATTTGGCTGCTCAACCAGGCCATTTTTTGCTATACAGCACTGCGTCGCTTTAACTGATTGCGCGGTTGTGCGACGTTGTACCCAAACAAAATTGACGTCCTTTTTTTTCCCACAAATGGAGCTTTCTTTTGATATTTGATCACATCTGCGTTTTTAATTTTTTGCGCTATAAACAAAAAAAGACCGACCAATTTTGAATAAAAACACAATATTTTGTACATTTTGCTATACTAAATATCCCCAATTTTTTTTTTTTTTAAAAAGCAATTTTTTTCCTCAGTTTAGGACGATATGTAGTATTCTAGCATTCTACTTTTTTTACTAGTAATGGCGGTGATCTGCGATTTCTATTGGACTGCAACATTATGGTGGCAAGATTGGACACTTTTGACACATTTTTGGGACCATTGGCATTTATACAGCGATCAGTGCTATAAAAATGCACTGATTACTGTGTAAATGTCACTGGCAGGGAAGGGGTTAACGGTGATCAAGGGGTTAACTGTGTTACCTAGGGAGTGATTCTAACTGTGAGGGGATGGGACTGCCTGGGTGAGGAGAGTGATCGTTGTTCATACTTAGTATGAACAACAGATCGCTCTCCCCACCCCTGACAGCATGGAGATCTGTCTGTTTACATTGTGACAGATCTCTGTTCTGTCTCTGTTTGGAGCCATCGCAACCGATGGGCACGCGCATTGGCTCCGGCGTTGCACCGTGTGCCCCAAAGTGGGCCAAAGGCGAACCGGCGTACAGCTACTTCGGTTTTGCCCAGGGGAGCCAAGCTGCTGCAGTACAACTGCGGTGGCTGGTCGGGAAGGGGTTAAAGCAGATTTTCACCCTCCCACCCCATATTTGAAAAAAATAAATAAAAAATGGTTTTACCTGGTGGTAAATTCAGCACATTTAGATACCCACCCAGCAGATCCAGCAGTCTCCAGTTGAGATCCTTTTCCCTTCTGGCTCAGTCTCATTCTGCCATGTTTTCCTGTGATGTCATCGATAGGAAAGAAGGGGTGGGCCTATCAGTGCATCATTGATAGGGCATGCCTGCTAAACCCAGAACAGCCGGTGTGTGTCTATCAATGATGCACCGATAGGCCCAGCCCCTCCTCCTTTCATCAGCGGTAGGCTATGCCTCCTGGGATATGTGATGTGCATATCCCAGGAGGCAAAGTGAGCACAGTGCACATCATTCGCCTAGGCCTATGACATGCAAAAGGCGGCAGGAACAAATATAAAAAAAAAAAATAGGTAAAGGTAAAGAAAATGGAAAAAATAAATCTTGCTAATCGTGTACAGGACCGGAGGAGGGGTGGAGCCAAGGGATAACATTTTGCAAGCTGAAGATCCATTTGAATCTAAACTACATGGGAGAAACCACACAAAAATTTAAGGAAAGGGCTGCACAGCATAATTGTTCTATAATTTTAGAGACACTTTCCAGAAAAGGGCATTCTGACAGCGATTTTAAAGTTCATGGTTATAGATGATATGCCCCATCAGAGGAGAGATTGGCACTGGGTCATTACATTAAAAAAAAGCTACTGTAGTGTATCCACAAATTATCAGCATTGATATGTATTTTGTACTTATTTGTGTAATCAGATTGGAATTTTGAACTTTGAAATATAAGACTATGAATATATACAGTTTATCTGTTTGTGGATATATTGTTGACGATTTTGCTTAAATTTTTGATTAGTTAACACCTTCTCACAGCCTATTTTAAGAGTCTACGTCTCCCCGCTGTAATATCCACGTCATCTCCCCCACTATAATATCTACGTCATCTCCCCCACTGTAATGTCCACATCTCCTTATTGTAATATCCATGTCATCTCCCCCACTGCTGTAATATCCACAACCTCCCCCACTGCTGTAATATCCACGTCATCTCCCCGCTGTAATATCCACGTCATCTCCCCGCTGTAATATCCACGTCATCTCCCCGCTGTAATATCCACGTCATCTCCCCACTGTAATATCCACAATCTCCCCCACTGTAATGCCCACAATCTCCCCCACTGTAATATCCACGTCATCTCCCCCACCTTAATATCTACTTCATCTCCCCCACTTTAATATCTACTTCATCTCCCCCACTGTAATATCCACGTCATCTCCCCCACTGTAATGCCCACAATCTCCCCCACTGTAATGCCCACAATCTCCCCCACTGTAATATCCACGTCATCTCCCCCACCTTAATATCTACTTCATCTCCCCCACTTTAATATCTACTTCATCTCCCCCACTGTAATATCTACGTCATCTCCCCCACTGTAATATCTACGTCATCTCCCCCAGGGTAATATCTATATCATCTCCCCCACGGTAATATCTATATCATCTCCCCCACTGTAATATCTACGTCATCTCCCCCACTGTAATATCTACGTCATCTCCCCCACTATAATATCTACGTCATCTCCCTCACTATAATATCCACATCTCCTTATTGTAATATCCATGTCATCTCCCCCACTGTAATATCCACAACCTCCCCCACTGCTGTAATATCCACGTCATCTCCCCGCTGTAATATCCACGTCATCTCCCCGCTGTAATATCCACGTCATCTCCCCGCTGTAATATCCACGTCATCTCCCCGCTGTAATATCCACGTCATCTCCCCACTGTAATATCCACGTCATCTCCCCACTGTAATATCCACGTCATCTCCCCACTGTAATATCCACGTCATCTCCCCACTGTAATATCCACGTCATCTCCCCGCTGTAATATCCACGTCATCTCCCCCACTGTAATATCCACGTCATCTCCCCCACTGTAATATCCACGTCATCTTCCCCTACTGTAATATCCACGTCATCTCCCCCACTGTAATGTCCACAATCTCCCCCACTGTAATGTCCACAATCTCCCCCACTGTAATGTCCACATCTCCTTATTGTAATATCTACGTCATCTCCCCCACTGTAATATCTACGTCATCTTCCCCACTGTAATGTCCACATCTCCCCATTGTAATATCCATGTCATCTGCCCATTGTAATATCCACAACCTCCCCCACTGCTATAATATCCACGTCATCTCCCCCGCTGTAATATCCACGTCATTTCCCCCACTGTAATATCCACGTCATTTCCCCCACTGTAATATCCACATAATTTCCCCCACTGTAATATCCACGTCATCTCCCCCGCTGTAATATCTACGTCATCTCCCCCGCTGTAATATCTACGTCATCTCCCCCACTGTAATATCTACGTCATCTCCCCCACTGTAATATCTACGTCATCTCCCCCACTGTAATATCTACGTCATCTCCCCCACTGTAATGTCCACATCTCCCACACTGTAATATCCATGTCATCTCCCACACTGTAATATCCACAACCTCCCCCACTGCTATAATATCCATGTCATTTCCCCCGCTGTAATATCCACGTCATTTCCCCCGCTGTAATATCCACGTCATTTCCCCCACTGTAATATCCACGTCATTTCCCCCACTGTAATATCCACGTCATTTCCCCCACTGTAATATCCATGTCATCTCCCCCACTGTAATATCCACGTCATCTCCCCCACTGTAATGTCCACAATCTCCCCCAATGTAATATCCACTATCTCCCCCACTGTAATAGACCTCTCCCCCACTCTAATATCCACAGACACCTCCCCCACTCTAATATCCACAGACACCTCCCCCACTCTAATATCCACAGACACCTCCCCCACTCTAATATCCACAGACATCTCCCCACTGTATACAGTATAGGAAGACTAGTGTTTAGTCTTACCTTACCAGAATAGAAGCCGGCCAGAGGGGTGATGACGTCCGCGCACTGCTCGCCGCTGGGTGTACCAAGATGGCCACCGCTCCGGGGCTAGGCTGAAGTCGCGGCCTTTCCTAAGGCCGAGGCAGCGGAGCGCTCCGCGGATCGTGTGGTGTGCCGATCCGAACGGGTTGACCCATTCGGATCACTGATCGGTGGCTATCTGTTGCACCACTAGTTGTATAAGAAAAAAAAAATTTTACTATCCAAAGTTAAAAGAGAAGTATGGGTTTTCATTTTTTCCCCCATCATACTTACCTAGGTGGATGCATCATTCCGAGGGGAGAGCTGCTGCCTGTCGGTCAGATGCCCTCCTCTCTGCTCCTCCACACTCATTGGAGCGATGAGCTGTGGAGGGGCGGAGAGCGCCCCTCTAAGGCTCTTAGCGGCTCGTTGAGAGGCTGAGACCGCCATCAGTCCAGGCATCCAGACTTTGATTCCAGTAACGTCAGCAAAGAGCAGAATTCAGACCGTTCTCTGCAGAAATCTGGTCACAGGTGTGCAAAAGAAATTGCACTCCTGTGACCCATAGGAGAAGCCCAGCCAAATTAGCTCAGGCTGGACTTCTCCTTTAAAACAAGTTGAACAAATTACTGAAGTTCTGCTTTAAAGTAGAAGTGCGGTCAAAATCATAGTAAGCATAATCCTACTCCCACCCCATTGTAAGCCCCATGATAACTACCCTGTAAAAGAAAAGTGTGTATACTTAATTTTGCCTAGTCACCTTATCCCTCCAGTGGCCGGCTTCAGGGGAGAGAACAGAGCAGTGACAACAAATTAAGAACCTGCGCAATGACATCACCCATAGTCTTACTATGTGGCCATCCATTGTCCGCTGTCCCTCCTCTACACTGAAGCCGACACTGGGATCGGATCATGTGACTGGACTGACGTGCCCTGAGTTTAGGTAAGTATACACATCTTTCCGTTACAGGGTACTTAGAAAGGTCTTAAAATGGGGGTGGGAGTAGGTTTAAGTTTTAGTTTTGTTCGAACTTCTATTTTAATCTTAATCTAGGTCTGGGGAAAAAAGAACATAAAAGGTTTGTGTCCCTTTCCCAACTCTCACCAATGCCCCCGCAACCGGCCCTTCTCCTACCATGCTCAAAGCACCCAACCTTTTTTTGTTTTGAAACGGGCACATTTTTTTTGGTAATGAATAAAACAATAAAAATGAATAATTCTGATTGCTCTGTCAATTTATGTAAATCTTAACTCAACATATTTGGATAAAGACCAATCAAACTATTGAGAATTGTAATTTGTTCATTGTCAGACAATGAAGACAATAAAGTATAGAGATGTGTACAGAAACCATTGCTTACTTATTGAAGTGTATGCAGGAGGATACTAAGGAAAGGGACAATTTTACTATGATGTGGGTAAATGCACTGCCTTGTGGTGGTCGAGTATATTTTCTGTATCTTTATAGAGTATGTAGTCAAAATTTGATTTTTCCTGTAGTTGTGTGGTTGATTTCACCTCTCTTGTAATTCTATTCCCTTCTGTTTCGTTGCTCCAGCTGCATGCCAGCTGAGATGCCTTGAGAACTGGACTTCTCATTTTTTTTCATGTAAAATCAAATCTCTGTTTATTTACATTGGACGGGACAGACTTCATCTCCTATGTTTTATGCATTCCTGAAAACCAGAAAAACAAACTTTTTGTTTAATCTTTAGCCTGGATGTCCCCAAAGGACTCAATCATGGTTTTTTAACCTGACCATAGACTTCAGACATGTAAATGCTGCACAACTATCTGTAGATTTTTTTTTAAATTGACGTAATCATGCATACTGTGATTGACCAGGAATATATTTGTCAGTGCAGGTGTGGGGAGGAGCACAAGCAGATACCCTGCCACTGCTTTAAAACGTCATCAGTTAGCCCGACCATAGGCGGTTCGAATCTCTGGTGGAACAGCAGGAATCGGGAACAGCAGGAACAGCAGGAATCGTCCGAGAGTCGAGCCATGTATGGGCAGGCTGAATGTACCAAGTTGATTGATCATTCAACTTGGGTACAACCAGCCTGCTGCATTTTATGTACGATTATCGCTAGCGGCTGATATAATGGCTAGCAATAATTGGCTTTTGCTGCCCCGCCACCGGGAGAATACAATGTCTTGGCAGAAGGGATTCCCCTGTCAGCACTGTCTGTGTTGTTGGGGGAATCGTGCAAATTTTTTTTGGAAAGAAATTTGCACCGTCTATGGCCTTCATTTGGAATTATCAGCATGGCTGAATACTGTTATTACTCAAGATTGGATAGCTTAGGGCAGCCATTAGTAAGTAGGGATTCTTCCAGAGGTTGCTAGGGGTTACTTGAGCTGTGGCTGATTTACTTACCATCTAATGGTGCCTGGATAGTTCCAGGGACAAAACCAGCAACAAGATACCAATGATGTATATCTCTCAAGAAATCACAATAGTCTTATTAAATATCACAATTCAAAACTCAAACTAAAATTCATAGAAAAGATCATGCAAAGTTCCAAAAGGGTCGTGCAGAAAAGATGTTCTGAATGCGCCACTCCACAATAACCACCTTGAGTGCTCTCCCCCTGTGAGTCTCACTCACCAGATAATTATGCCTTACATATACAGTATATGCTCCTCCACATTAGGGGTCAACCGATTATCGGTGCAGGCGATATTCACTTTTTTTTTAAGTATCGGTCACAAACTTACTGATGTTACCGATATTGCTTCAAGGGGTTGAAGCGGGGTGATGCCTGCAGCACCCTTATGTGTTCCCAGCACAGCTAGAGAACTAACCATGGTGTGTTTTCCTGCTTAGTGTGGTCAGTTTTTAATAGGAAAGCAGAGGGACTGGCAGGAACACCAGGGATTTCACATAAAGGAAGTAATACAAAGAGAACAGGATACTTTCTCATACAAGCACATGGTACAGCAGGCACATATCAGGAATATGAAATGTTGGGGTAACAAACGCTTTAAGGCTTCATGTACACTTGGCCGTCAGTTTATGTGGCCGCGGGAAAACGCAGAGCGCGTCAAAATCACATCGCAATTTTGCAGCATTTTGCATTTTTCCCATGGCCCAGCGATCAAAACATTCCTATCCCTAACTTGACTGTTCCGCATTCAGGAGAGGGAGGTTGAGGAAGGTTGAACCTCACCTAAATGCAGTAGCTCCTAAACTCTGCTAAAAGCATTGAAACATTTTATGAAAGCTTTTATAGAGTTGAGTTTAGCAGCTTTGACAAAAAAAAGGGCCAAAAGCTTCTAAACTCAAGTTTAGGAGCTGCTAGTGTACATGAAGCCTAATGCCCCGTACACACAATAGGACTTTCCGACAACAATTTTTTTGTTCGAAGGGTGTTGGCTCCAACTTGTCTTGCATACACACGGTCACACAAATGTTGCCCAACAATTACGAACATGGCGATGTACAAGACGTATGTGATATCTCAATTATGAACGCTAGTTTTACAAGGCCGAGCGCTTCCGGCTCGTACTTGATTCCGAGCATGCGTGGACTTTTATGCGACGGACTTGTGTACACACGATTTGTTGGCGGAAAATTTGAGAACCTGCTAGCCAACATTTGTTGGCGTAAAGTCAGACAACAAATGTTCGAAGGAGCATACACACGGGCGGACTTATCGCCAACAAGCTCACATCCAAAATCTGATCTAGTGTACGTGGCATAATTGTGGCATAGATTCAACAAGGTGTTGGAAACATTCCTCAAAGATTTGGGTCCATATTGACACGATAGCATCAGACAGTTGCTGCAAATCTCCTGTTCCACCACATCCCAAATGTGCTCTATTGGATTGAGATCTGTTGACTGTGGAGGCCATTGGAGTACGGTAAAATCATTGCCATGTTCAATAAACCAGTTTGAGATGATTTGAGCTTTGTGACATGGTGCATTATCCTGCTATAAGTAGCCATCAAAAGATTGGTACACTGTAGTCATAATGGGATGGACATGGTCAGTAAGAATACTCAGGTAGGCCGTGGTGTTTAAATGGTTCTCTAATGGTACTAAGGGGCAAAAAAAAAAGTGTGCCAAGAAAATATCCCCCATACCTTTACACCCCCAGCTTGAATGGTTGATACAAGGCAGAATGGATCCATGATTTCATGTTGTTTACACCAAATTCTGACCCTACTATCTGAATGTTGTAGCTGAAATCGAGACTCTTTAGACCAGGCAACGTTTTTTCAATCTTCTATTGGTATTCTGCATACCTTGGTTGTAACGAGTGGTTGAGTTACTGTTGCCTTTCTATCATCTCGAACCAGTATGCCCATTCTCCTCTGACCAAGGCATTTTCAGCCACACAACTGCCACTCACTGGCTATTTTCTGATAGATCAGCAGTTTTTGAAATACACAGATCAGCCCGTCTGGCACTGGCGATCATGCCACATTCAAAGTCACTTTAACCCCCTTTCTTCCCTATTCTGATCAGTTTGAACTTCAGAAAGTCGTCCTCACCACATCTAGATGCCTAAATCCATTGAGTTTCTGCCATGTCATTGGCTGATTAGCAATTTGTGTTACCAAGCAATTGAACAGGTGTACCTAATAAAATGGCCGTACTACGCACAAGCAAAAATAAGTCACAGGCACTTCACATCTCGGAGTAAATCAATAGCAGCACAGCTGATTACCCAACATGTCGCCCTTTAGTGTGCTGATGCTTCAGTGTCTCACCCGACTCCTAAGCGTAACCGAGTCCTGGTGTCACTTTTGGGATGGCGTGTGACGTCACTTTCAGTCATCGCGTGGCTGCGCCCTTATGATTGAATCACTGCTACTTCATTTGGTTATACTACTTTTGAGACTTTGCATAAAATTTTCTATGAATTTTAGTTAGTTTTCAGTTGTGATATTTAATATTGATATATCGCCTCCTGGAATCCAATAATACTATTGTGATCTCTTGAGAGATATACAGTGCATCCGGGAAAGTATTCACAGCGCTTCACTTTTTCCACATTTTGGTATGTTACAGCCTTATTCCAAAATAGATAAAATTTATTATTTTCCTCAAAATTCTACAAACAATACTCCATAATGACAACGTGAAGATTGAAATCTTTGCAAATTTATTAAAGCCGTAATGCTACACTCCTGGGTTCCCTTAACCGCAATGGCGGCAGCAGCACCCGACAGCTGATGGAAACACAAAATGCGGTACCGGCATCGCTGGACTCCAGGACAGGTAAGTGTCCTATTATTAAAATTTTTACAGAGGTCGGCAGACCTCCTCTTTAAGTGGTGTACAGATGATACCAATGATGTTTTTAGTTATCTGTAAGGGCAGCATTATTCCTACCGACAACCAATATAGATGTTTTTTTTTTTTCTATTAACCCAGATTAACTCGTTTTATTAAGGGTTCCCTGAGACCTGAAAATTATTTTAGGGGTTCCTCTGGGGTAAAAAGGTCTATAGCAGTCCTCTGGTTCCAGTAGACATGAGACTTATCTAGTGCATATCTAGTGCATCATATGATCATTACATACTGTATATGGGAGCGCCTTTAGACACGTATACTTGCCTCAATGTAGAACGAATGATTCCATCTGTTGAGTTAGACACCCAGGCAGACACGCTTTTGCCACAGACTCTTAATGAGAATGTAGATATTAGTAATTGAATAAACTAATAGTCCATACAAAACACCAGTCCTCTAATGACACCACAGTGACGCCACACACAGAAAGAGTGCCCGACCACCGTATCATAAGCCTGCTTACCAGATGGCAAGCACAAAGGAATGTTTGGCTGTAACCCAGCCACGGCCTTTAGCTTGCAATGTTGACCACTGGAAATGCACAGGGACCGGACCATATAGCTGAAAATCACCCTAGGCGTCTCATATGAGTCCGTAGCCGTACTTTAGTGATATGCTCAGAAGAAAGAAAAACTGACCATAGCGCAATACAGTTTATTAAAAATTTGGTATTGCACTTACATGTTAGTAGATAGAAATTCACGTATAAAAACAAATGCCGGCCGGCAAACACACGAGCCTGTCCTCTAAAGCAATGCGGTGACGTCAACACGTGCCCTCACAGACGTGTTTCGTCACAGGTGACGATTTCAATGGGGATCGGTGACGAAACGCGTCTGGAAGGGCACATATTGGCAATCCCTGTGTGTTTCCAGTGGTCAACATTGCAAGCTAAAGGCCCTTTGTGCTTGCCACCTGGTAAGCAGGCTTATGATACGGTGCTCAGGCACTCTTTCTGTGTGTGGAGTCACTGTGATGTCATTAGAGGACTGGTGTTTTGTATGGACTATTCGTTTAATTACTAATATTATTACATACTTATTGTGTGTATTGGCGCAGCTCTTCCCTTTTCTTTTTCTGTTCGTGTGTGGATCCCGCCTGTGTTATTTTATACCATTTATTAATTTTAGTCTAGCGCAGTTTTTTTTCTTTTTCTTAATGAGAATGTTTTGAACATACAGTGTTTGATGGTTTGTCAGCAGAAGCCCCTTCACCTATGTTTCATCTCATTGATTTTTCTGAAGCTTATTATAGCTGTGCTTTGTTTATCCCAGGTCCTCAATAAGATCGTCTGGGTGAATGAGGGGTTCCAGGTGTTGCATTGTTACTAGAACTGTCTGTGTAAATGTATCTGAATGGGTCTGTGTGTACACAGCAAAGCATGTACATCTCATCAGTTAGAGGTGTTGACTTGTTATGAGCTGATCATTTTTTGTGCATTCTTGATATAATATCAGCTTTATGCAACAAATAATTGTAAATATATGATTCACAAATTTTAATATGGAAAGTCATTTTAGAAGACCCCTAAACTGTGCACTATAAATGTATATCTATGTTTTACTAATTGCAACATGGAAAGTCATTTTAGAAGACCCCCTACGTGTACTGACCCCACATCACCCTATTGTATCAGAACACATTAGTCCTGTCCCTAGTGTACTGTTTGAGATATGCTGACCATACACTAATAGTTTTTTTTAAATAAACTTTTATAAAAATATTCCGATGAGAAATCTCATTGGTACATTCAATGACACAATGAGAAAAAAAGTTTGCTTTTAACATTCAATTTTTAAGTGAATAGATTTTCTCGAACGAAAACCACATTCACTGTAAAAAATGTATTTCTACAAGATTTTTCTTCCTGGTCCATTTTTTGGTTCCTGTGGAAACTATTTAAAGCGGTTCTGCACTGTCTGTAGCTTTTTTTTTTTTTTTTTAGTGCAATGCAATGGATTAGGAGATGTAATTTAAGTACTCAGGTGTTCCATTTCTCTAACTCACTGCTGCCGGTTTTCGTCATCCAAAAGAAGTTATAAAAATCCTTCCTGCTGGTTGCCATCTTGCCTGTGGGCATGTGAAAACACACAGGCACTTCAGATGGCCCAGCATGCACCGCCGTTACTGCGCCGATCTCGCGCGTGCGCAGTAACGGCAAAGTGTAGCTCACGTTCGCCGAAAATCTTGCGAGATTTCGGAAGATGTGGCCAAAATATCGCGAGATTTCGGAAGATGTGCGCACTGACTCCTGGGATCAATGACACCAGATCCCAGGAGACAGTGCGGCGTGACGAGGATCGACGCAGAGACCCCGCCCACCGCCGAAGAGACAGAGGAAAGAACGTCAGCAATTACAAGGTAAGTGGAAAAAAAAAAACTTAATTTAGTACTCTTTGCCTGATTTGAAAGGCAAAGAGATTTACTAAATGAAATGTGTGCAGAACCGCTTTAACCTCACTAATATATAGAAGATCAACCTCTGATAAACTCATCTAGACTGTTTTAAAAAAAAAATGCAACTTAGGTGAGTTTAGAACGCTGTTTTACTCCTGTCAGGATAAACAGCGTTTACAAGAAACCAGCGTGCATGAGGCCTTAAGAAAAACTTGATCTTATGAAAGCCCTGGGGCCTGTTTATTTTCCGGGTCACCTTTACATTATGCATGACGGAGAATTTACAAACCTACATTCTTGCAATGCTTGGCAGTACATAAATGCACCTTGACAGCGAACCACAATGTAATCCATCTTTATTTCTGGCTTAATATGTGTTGGCATCCAATTAAAAATGAATGGGCTGCCTAATACAGTACAGTACGTTAAATACACATGCGTTGCAGTAAGCTCCATTTTTGGAACTAATGCATGAAATAAAAAATAAAAAAGCAGAACAGGGGTTTTACAGTCTCTGCATCCATTTGTTCATTTATGGGTGTGAGATAGAGATTATAATATATATCATCTTTATTAACCACTAGCCGACCAGCCACTGTAGTTATACTGCAGCAGGCCGGCTCTATTGCGTGAATCGACGTAGGTGTACGTTGCTTCGTGCAATAGATAGTGTCCGCTGGCCACCCACGATCGTGCCACAGAGAGCCAGAACAGGGTTCTGTCAATGTAAACAAACAGATCCCCATTCTGTCGTGGGAGTACAGAGTGATCGTCGGGTGCTAGTGATCAGGAACAGCGATCTCTACTCCCTGTCAGTCCACTCCCCCCACAGTTAAAAACGCCCCCCCCAGGGAACACGTTTAATCCCATGATCACCCCCTAGTGTTAACCCCTTCCCTGCCATTGTCATTTATACAGTGATCAGTGCATTTTTATAGCACTGATCACTTAAGTGTTATTGGTCCCAAAAAAGTGTCAAAAGTGTCCGATTTGTCCGCCGCAATGTCCCAGTCCCGCTAAAAATTGCTGATCACCGCCATTAGTAGTAAAACAAATTTTACCAAATACATATTGGCCTAAACTGATGAAGAATTTTTTTTGGGATATTTATTAAAGCAAAAAGTAAAAAATATTGTTTATTTTTTTTTTTCAAAATTTTCATTTTTTTTGTTTATAGCGCAAAAAATAGAAACCGCAGAGGTGATCAAACCACCAAAATAAATCTTTATTTGTGGTAGAAAAAGGACGTCAATTTTGTTTGGGTACAGCATCGCACGACTGTCAGTTAAAGCGACGCAGTGACGTATCGCAAAAATGGCCTGGTCATTAAGGGGGTAAATCCTTCCGGGGCTGAAGTGGTTAATACTATGTATACAGTATACATAAATATATACAGGGGTACCCTGCTTTTAAGTACACAAAGGGGTTTATTTACTAAAGCTGGAAAGTACAAAATCAGGCTCACTTCTGCATAGAAACAAATGAGCTTCCAGGTTTTATTACCAAAGCTTAATTGAACAAGCTGGGGTTAGAAGCTCATTGGTTTCTATGCAGAAGTGAGCCTGATTTTGCACTTTCCAGCTTTAGTAAATAAACCCCATTGTGTACTTAAAAGTGGGGTATGCCTGTAAACATATTTTTACCTACAATCTCAGATTGTAGAGGCTAAGACATAGGACTTATGGAGGTGTAGGGGAAACGCTGTAATCTTATGCTAACATGTTACTGTGATTTTATTTTTGTTAAGCACTAACACTTTATTTGTTGCGTTGTTTTACCACACCAAAAAGACCAGAATATTAAAAACATTAAATATATGCTGTTTGCATATATATAGAATCTCAACACTTTACATTTTTGTAGCGTTAGCTTTTAGACCCCTTTCACACTTGAGGCGTTTTTCAGGCACTATAGCGCCTGAAAAAAGCCTCAGCTGCAAACCACTCGGGCTCTCACACTGGGGTGCTGCGCTGGCAGGGTGTCACAAAAAGTCCTGCAAGCAGCTTCTTTGCCGCTCTATAGGAGCGATGTATTCACCGCTCCTATAGCGCCCCTGTCCATTGAAATCAATGGGCAGCACTGCCGTACTGCTGGAAAACTGCCGCTGAAGCAGCATTTTTCAGCTGCTAGCAGAGCATTTTTAACCCCCGCTAGCGGCCGAACAAGGGTTAAAACTGCCCGCCGGTGGTACGGCAGCGCTGCCCACTGATAAATGTAGAAATTGCGCCGCTAAAACGACGGTATAGCGGCCCTAAAAATATCGCTGCTATACCGCCGATGCTCAGGCGCTTTTAATGTGAAAGGGCTCTTACAGTAGTAGCAGGTGACGGCTACGTGTTTTGGCATATTTAACCGAGAGTTTCCACTAGGATAGGAAAATGTTTGAACATCATTTTTTCCTAAATTATACATTCAAACATTTTAATGAGTTCCTCAGTTTAGTTGCACCCTTGGCACTTAATAAAAAAATGTTATGCACAAGTGTCGTCTGAGCAACTTGAACCAACACAGCTAAAACTTCTTATAAGAAATGGTCATAGTAAGTCCTCAGGGTCGTCTTTAATATTGATTGGGCCCTGGGCAAACATTTTCTTGGGGCCCCCATATAACAAATAGCAGTAAGACTCAAAATCTGTTTACTGCAGCAGATCAGGCAGCAATTGCAATTGGTTGCCAGAGGATACAGCATCTTATTACCGACCACTGACTGGTTGTTAGCGGTTACAACACATAATTTCTGCTTCCTCATTCATTGCTAGAGGTTACTGCACATCATTACTGTTCACTGAGAGACGTACTACAGGAGATGACCAGAGACTGCAAATCTAGTACAGGAGATGACCAGAGCCTGCAGATCTAGTACAGGAGATGACCAGAGACTGTGGATCTAATACAGGAGATGACCAGAGCCTGCGGATCTAATACAGGCGATGACCAGAGCCTGCGGATCTAATACAGGAGATAACCAGATACCAGAGTACAGGAGGTGATCAACTAAAGTAACCATTTTTAAATTTTACCTATCAGCAGTTTACAGCTATATTGTGCATAAACAGGTCAGGGCTAGGATAACAGTCAACAGTAGTCTATGGGGAGAAGGACCTACCTAGCCAACCAGGCTCACCACCCGCTCTCATTGATTTAGGGATGGTGCTCTCAGAGGTCCAGGTTCGGGGCCCTCAGGGGTCCGGAGGCAGGGCTCGCAAAGGTCTCGGGGGGGGGGGGGGGGGTTTCTAAGAGGTCTGGAGGCGGGGCCCTCAGTGCTCCTACTCCGATCTCAGCTCAGAGCATACAGGCTGCATGGGGCAGAGCTGCAGTGGAGCTCCTGGCCCCACCCTGCTGGCTGGGAAATACAGCAATGTTTTTCGGTGCTTGGCGGGGTTACCAGGGGACCCCAATTTGCGGGCAGCACAGGCTCAAGGGGCAGCTACTTTGGCGGGCCCCCTGACCATGACAGGGCCCAGGGCAGCTGCCCCTTTTGCCCTGCGCTAAAGACGGCCCTGTAAGTCCTGAATATGAGTTAGAGCTATTACATGCTTTATCCAAAACACTTAACGCTGAACTCTGGGCAGATATGGTATAAAAGGAATGTAACATTAATGCAGCTCAGTAATAATTTCTGGCCATTATTTATTGTATTTTTTTATATGTAAGCAGTGTAAGTACAATCATCTACTATCAGCAGCATTTTGAACACATAACTGTACATGAACATACTCTGGACCCCTGTATGCTTTGTTAGACATTCTGAACCGCTGTCCCTTGTACCATGTGCTGCATTTTACACTTTCCAAACTGCTACACTCTGTACATTCTGTATACTGCACACTCCTGACTCCTGCATTCTGCATATTTCATAATCTGAAACACTATACCATGTAGCAGACTGATGCGCGATGTACATGTATTTTACATACAGTGAACAACCTTTTGCATAGTTATAGTTGAACTGCTGTGTTATGCATGCTGTGCTGTATATAACATGTTTTGCATCACTCTTTATGCTGTGGTATACACTACCTATTTTTGCTGTAATTACTACACTGTACTATGTGTATACTTTGCTATGTGCACATTGTGCTATGCACTACATTCCTCAGACCACATATCTTGTTATGCTGTGCTGTAAACTCCAATACCACGTTTTTTGTTTTGTTTTTTATCTGAAATTGCATCCTTTTCAGTGAATGGGCCCACTTGTGCTAGTAATATGTGAAATAGACAGGTAGTTGGGTTAACAGACACATTAACTGATGCACAGGCAGGTATGAAAACAGAACTGCAAAATAGGTACGGCACATGCATTGATGCCTCTTTAGATCTATGCATTGCACACTACCATACAGTGCCTGGATAAAGTATTCACACCCCTTGACATTTTCCACATTTTGTCATGTTACAACCAAAAACGTAAATGTATTTTATGTGATAGACCAACACAAAGTGGCACATAATTGTGAAGTGGAAGGAAAATAATAAATGGTTTTCAATTTTTTTTTACAAATATCTGAAAAGTGTGACCTGCATTTGTATTCAGCCCCCTTTACTCTGATACCCCTAGCTAAAATCAAGTGGAACCAATTGCCTTCAGAAAAAATAGAGTCTACCTGTGTGTAAAATACAGCTGTTCTGTGAAGCTCTCAGAGGTTTGTTTGAGAACCTTAGTGAACAAACAGCATCATGAAGGCTAATAAAAATATCCCAAGCTTTGAACATCTCCCAGAGCACTGTTTAATCCATCATCCGAAAATGGAACAAGTATGGCACAACTGAAAACCTACCAAAACATGGCCGTCCACCCAAACTGACAGGCTGGGCAAGGAGAGCATTCATGAGATAAGCAGTCAAGAGGCCCATAGTAACTGTGGTGGAGCTGCAGAGATCCACAACTCAGGTGTTAGAATCTGTCCACGGGACAACTAATAGTCGTACACTCTACAAATCTTTATGGAAGAGTGGCAATAATTAAGCAATTTTTGAAAGAAAGCCATAAGAAGTCCCATTTGCAGTGTGTGAGAAGCCATGTGGGGGACACAGCAAACATGTGGAAGAAGGTGCTCTGGTCAGATGAGACCAAAATTTAAATTTTGGTCTCAAAGCACAATGCTATGTGTGGTGGAAAACTAACACTGCACATCACCCTGAACACACCATCCCCACCGTGAAACATGGTGGTGGCCGCATCATGTTGTGGGGATGCTTTTCTTCAGCAGGGACAGGGAAGCTGGTCAGAGTTGATGGGAAGATGGATGGAACCAAATACAGGGCAATCTTAATAGAAAAAGGCTTGAAACTGGGGCAGAGGTTCACCTTCCAGCAGGACAACAACCCTAAATATACAGTCTGAGCCACAATGGAATGGTTTAGATCAAAGCATATTCATGTGTTAGAATGGCTCAGTAAAAGTCCAGACCTAAATCCAATTGAGAATCTGTGGCAAGACTTGAAAATTGCTGTTCACAGACACTCTCCATCCAATCTGACAGAGCTTGAGCTATTTTGCAAAGAAGAATGGGCAAAAATTTCACTCTAGATGTGCAAAGCTGGTAGAGACATCCCCAAAAAGACTTGTAAATGTAATTGCAGCGAAAGTTTTTTTTACAAAGTATTGACTCACGGGGGCTGAATACAAATGCACCTCACTTTTTTAACATATTTGTTTGTAAAAAAATGTGAAACCATTTATCATTTTCCTTTTACTTCACAATTATGTGCCACTTTGTGTTGGTCTATCACATAAAATCCCAATAAAATACATTTACGTTTTTGGTTGTAACATGACAAAATGTGAAACATTTTAAGGGGTATGAATACTTTTTCAAGGCACTGTAACGCCATACATTGTATGGTACATGCTCTGCAGCGTGCCACAATGTTCATGCCATGAGTTGTGCTGAAATCTGTGCACAAAAAAAAGGGTTTTCTAATGCAGTGTTTCTCAACCTTTTTTCATTCTAATAGCTTTACATAATGCATAATGCAGCAACATCCACACGCAGGACACCCAACGTTAGACATGATTTATTCTTCCAAAGCAAATACACTTTGGCACACTGATACTGACTAGTATTCCAATGTGTCTCTTACCCCTCAATTTCTCTCCATCAGTCAGCTAATGTCACCCCAGTGCTGAGGGAGAGGGGCACAGGAGCGCCAAACAAGGATGCTGTGGAGGCAACAGACATCCTCCTTATTAACTGATGATGTCATTGGTTGTTAGGATGTCAGTGTCTGGAAAGTTGTAATGGTGTATAATGAAAACCTGTGGCTTTGTGTAATTAAAAGACAGGCTTGATCCACCTGCTGGCTTGTATTCAATTCTTGATCAATTTGTAGGCATTTTGCCAAGGCACCCCTGAAGATACCTCAAGGCACCCTGGTTGAAAAATTCTGGTCTAATGCAAAATACCACATATTGCCCTTTCGCTAACACTTTGCAAAAGTCTAAAGGGGGCCTGCATAAGGGATGAATTCAATTTGTACACTTTTCTATTCAGGTAGAAAATCATATTGAGAATAAAATCTCAGCCAGTAAAAATCATTTGCAAGGGGGCTCCACTGCAAGTGCATTTTTTGTTGTTGTTTGCCTTTAGGCTGGCCATGCATGGTTAACCACTTTAAGACCAGCCTCGTTTTGGATTTTAGGTGTTCACATGTTTAAAACTGTTTTTTTTGCTAGAAAAAAACTTAGAACCCCCAAACATTATATATTGTTTTTTTTCTAACACCCTAGAGAATAAAATGGCGGTCGTTGCAATACTTTTTTTCACACCGTATTTGCGCAGCGGTCTTGCAAGCGCACTTTTTTTGGAAAAAATTCACTTTTTTGAAAAATAAGACAACAGTAAAGTTAGTCCAATTTTTTTATATATTGTGAAAGATAATGTTACGCCGAGTAAATTGATACCTAACATGTCACGCTTCAAAATTGCGCCCGCTCGTGGAATGGCATCAAACTTTTACCCTCAAAAATCTCCATAGGCGACGTTTAAAAAAAATTCTACAGGTTGCATATTTTGCGTTACAGAGGAGGTCTACGGCTATAATTATTGCTCTCGCTCTACCGATCGCGGCGATACCTCACATGTGTGGTTTGACCACCATTTTCATATGCGGGCGCTACTCACGTATGCGTTCGCTTCTGCGCACGAGCTCGTCGGGACGGGGTGCTTTAAAAAAAAAATTTTTTGTTTTTCTTATTTATTTTTCTTGATTTTATTTATTTTTACACAGTTTTTTAAAAAAAAATTAATTGGCTCACTTTTATTCCTATTACAAGGAATGTAAACATTCCTTGTAATAGAAAAAAGCATGACAGGTCCTCTTAAATATGAGATCTGGGGTAAAAAAGTCCTCAGATCTCATATTTGGACTTCAATGAAAAAAAAAAAAATGTCATTTAAAAAAATGACATTTGAAAATTCCTCTTTAAGAGGTATGGGCGGAAGTGACGTTTTTGACGTCGCTTCCGCCCTCCTATGGTATAGAGATGAGTGGCGGCCATCTTACCATCACTCATCTCTATGCCCAGCAGGAGAAAGGACCCGATCGCCGGGGGGGGCACCTCTCCCGCCGCCGATAACGGTGATCTCGTGGCGAATACGCCGCGATGACCACCATTATCGGAATGCCGACCGGCGCCTGAAGAGATGGATATCTCGGTTGTGGCAGCAGCTGCTGCCGTTACTGAGATATCCCTCTTCAAAATCAGGACGTACATCGTCGTGCGCCGGTCGGAAAGTGGTTAAGATTTTGTTTGAAAATGCTCATTCTAATGGTTAATGGGGACAATTCAACGATTGTTTTTGACTGTAATGAAAATTGACAGTAAAGGATAGAAAATGTTGCTTGTTATCTGAACTGAATAAACTAACTGGTAATCTGTTTTTTTATTTGGAAAAATATTACTTCTTGTAAATCAGGCTGGGTAAAGTTTCCTCCAGAATAAAAATGTTTGTGTTCACAAACATTCTTTGGTTTAAGTGATTATGTATGTTATTCGATTGTATGAAAGAACAATACAAACATTTCTGTACAGTGTCTGCAAAATTTAAAATTAGATGATGGTGTGTGTATATATAATATATGCTTCAGTTGGAGTGAGTTAGGCTTGAAAAATGTCTACAAAAGGATCATCCACATGAAACGGTGTCTCCAATTCATCCGTTATTATATTATCCCTGAGTTATTATATATATATATATATATAATATTAGTTGGTGGGTTGATGAACTTATCATGTATTTATAAATATATTTAAATATATTTCTTTATCAATCTGTTAGTTATTTCATAATTAATAAAAGAAACCAGTTTAATACATCTGAGAATCCATCCAAGATGCAGGTCTTGACAAAAATTTTAAGGGCCTTCAAACAATATTTGTTTTCTTAGTTGCTCTGATAAATTATTTGGTTCAAGGGTTTGAACGAAAATCTAGCCATGTGTATCTAGCTTTAAAGAGGTCTAATAACTCCGTGGACAACTAAGCCAAACCCACAAGCACCTACCTAAAACCGAAATTATAATTTTATCTGGATTGGCATTTTTATGCAAAATACTAATAATTAAGCCTCGTACACACGATCAGATTGTTGGCTGGGGATTGTCTGTTGACAGACTGTTGTCCTAAAATGTGACCGTTAGTACGCTCCTTCTGACAATTGTTGTCCAACTTTTGGCCAACAAATGTTGGATGGCAGGCTAGTACATTTTTGGTGGACAACGGTTTGACGTCAGATTTTCGGATGGTTAGTACACAAATCCGTCACACAAAAGTCAAAAGTACAAACACGCATGCCCGGAATCAATGCTCACCAAACACAAAATTAGTAGAAGGGGCCCAAAGGGTGGCGCTCAAGAGCTGAATTCCTCGTAGTACGTCACTACGTTCGTATTTGTTGGCCGACAATTGTGTATTGTTAATATGCAAGACAAGATCCTGGCACACGCCCCTTTGGACAAAAATCAGACGCTCGGTTGGCCAACAATCGCATCGTGTGTACAAGACTTAATTGTGCATTTTTCCTGAGCTTGTACTGTTGTAATTACAAGGTTCACCAGTTGCCGGCCATAGTCAAAACATGTTTGTCAGTCAGTATAAATTATTATCTTTTTACTTGCAGCAGCAGTAGTGGGAAGTTAATTAAGGAGACCTCAACTCTGTTTGCTATACGACTGCCTTGCCTGCATTATTGTTTCCTTGCAGTGCATCTGCCACGTCAACCTCATTGTTACTTTTTATTTCTTGCACCAGCAGTACAAAACAAGATTAGGGAGCATTGTTCTCTTCTATTGATGTTTACTATTTACATGGTGAATACAATATATGTGACAAACCATGTCCTTTGGGGTGAGTGGGTCTTTGACTACATGCAATTATTGTCTCTGCTCTTTTGGATTGCATTGTTAATTGCCGACTTAACCTCTCAAGCCTTGTCCCTGTGGAGTTAGGTTATAAGCTGAATAATAAGCAGCCAAGGTGTGAATACATTTTAATAAGAGCAGTTTCGATTAAAATGAAATCATTCCCTTTGGATTGGGGAATCTTGTTTGCAGTTTTAAATTGTCCGTAATAAACAGGGCAGGGATTATACAGACACTGATAACATTTTCTTCTATAAATCTATATTGTGGAAGTCCTTTTAACTGTCTTTGCCCCACCAATAATAAAAGCTGTATTACTGTTTGTTTTCCTTGAGCGACTGGAACGCAGGTTAACTTCTAATAATTGGCCTTATCAACCTCTAATTTGTAGGTGGCTACTTCTAATTGATTGATCTAGGTCATGGGAAGGCTGATTTTAGTAAAAGCCTTGAACAGTAAACTACCATATATACTCGAGTATAAACCGACCCGAATATAAGCCAAGGCACCTAATTTTACCACCAAAAACTGGGAAAACGTATTAACTCCAGTATAAGCCTAGGGATAGAAATGCGCAGCTACTGTAAATGGAAAAGAGGGTCAACAATGCCCATTTGCAGCCTCACTGTGCCCATTTGCAGCCAGATGTCCCCCAAACTTCAAACTTGGTAGTTAAGATGCCCCCTATCTGCAACCAAAGGGTCCTGAAATGACATTGCTGCAGATGGACACAGTTGACCGATTTGGGGCCCCGTATCTTGGGTCCACTTGGTGCTAGGAACTAGGAAATTTAGTGTGCAAACCCAGTGGAAATGGCACTACAACATATCCAAAGATGTAGTTCCTAGCCCCAAGTGGCCCTGAGATATGGGGCCCCAAAGTCGGTTCAGAAAATGTCAAGCACTTTTCTGTAGCAGAGAATGACATTTTCTGAACCGACTTTGGGGCCCCATATCTCGGGGCCACTTGGTGCTAGGAACTCCATCTTTGGGGCCCTGAGATACCAGGCCCCAAAGTCAGGTCGGAAAATGTCATTTTCTGCTGCAGAAAAGTGCTTGACTCCAGTATAAGCCGAGGGAGGCATTTTCAGCACAAAAAAATGTGCTGAAAAACTCTGCTTATACTCGATTGTATACCGTAAATATAAACACCAAAAAGGCAAAAAGGATGGGATTTACTATAGTGCCATAATTCTCAAGAATAGGGTCACAACTTAAAAATTCAATTTTATTGTGTACAAAAGATTAAAAAAAAACAAGCAGCAAAGTATATGCTTGCAAGGGCCCCTAACCTGAGCCACAGGCTTGACCCCTGTAACTCCCTGCTAGTAGACCAGACCACCATCTCTCAGTACATTATATTAATATCATATAATTGGTAGGGGACATAAAAATATGACAATCTTCAAAGGCAGGAGGTTCTGCATCTATAACTTTTACATGAAGGTCCTGAAGGGTCCAGCACGTTTCGTAGTATGTCGCTTCCTCAGGAGACCTTAGGGTAATATCATATACAATAGAGTGTGTCTACAGATGATGCTGCATATTGATCAGGAGTGGCAAGGACACCTCAGAGGCTATAGTTCAAAGATCAAAAAGGAATGGAGTGGGTAGCAAGGAACTTAAAACCAGAGGCCGTCCATATATATGGAAACAAAACATATCATTAGTGGATGCCATATATGGAACGTAGTGTCCCAAGGGTTGCCCCCCAAAGCGCTGTGCTTAAGGGGCCTGCACCAAAAGTCTTCTCACTATTAACGAGCCAGCTGGTACTAGTTTCTTTTGTTGTTTCTGAAATCAACAATAGATTATATAGTAGTATATACTTATAAATCTAGTGTAGCATCATCTTTAGATACACTCTATTGTATATGATATTACCCTAAGGTCTCCTTAAGCAAGCGACACACTGGAAAACGCAGTGGGACCTTTGAGACCTTCCTGTATATTTTACAGATGCAGAACCTCCTGCCATTGAAAATTGGCTTATTGTTTTATGTGATCGAAAATGATATGATCTCAATAAGATGTACTGATGGAGGTCTGATCTACTAGCAAAGGGATGCAGATAGGGCTGAAACAACTAATCAATAACGAATTGATTATGAAATTAATCGATAACTATTTTCATCATCAAATAATCGACCAAAAACATAATGGGGTTAAAAAAACTAAAATGAGCCCTTTTAGAGTACAAAAAGAGCAAATAATCGCTACTGTAAATATTAAGTTCACAGTTCTACAGTAAAAAAATGAACCCCTTACAGTAGTGATTATCTGCTTTTTTTGTACTATAAAGGGCTAAGTTTAGTTTTTTTCAACCCCCATTATGTTACTAAACGTCTTGGCCTTCGTTCACAGCTATGTATTTTTTGGTGCTTTTTGCAGAAACGCACTACAGTTCATATACATGGTTTCCTATGGGACACGTTCACATCTACGCTTTTTTCAGCCACTGCATATTTGGAAAGGGGCAGGGACTTTTTTTTTAACGCAAAACTGTGTTTTTTTTTTGGTTCAATATACTTCAATGAAGAAGCTGCAGAAAAGCATGTAATGCATTTTTGCAGCTATTTGTGTTTTTTAATCTGCCCAACAACAAATTGGCTGAAAAAAAAATGCAAAAATGCAAATCGCAGCAAAATCACGTAAGCAAAAATCAAAACGCACAGCAAAAAGCACTGTAGAAACATAGTTGCATAGTTAGTTAGGTTGAAAAAAGACAAAAGTCTATCCAGTCCAACCACAAATAAAATGATATAAAAAAAAAAAATGTCATACAATCCCATATACCTCATTCTATACCCACAGTTGATCCACAAGAAGGCAAAAAACCCCAGCAGTGCATGCTCCAATTTGCTAAAGCAGGGTAAAAAAATTCCTTCCTGATCCCTCGAGAGGCAATCAGATCAAAAGCAAACTGCATAGGTGTGTACCGAGCCTTATGCTGGACACACGGATCAATTTTCAGACGAGAATATTCAGATGAAAAATCTTTGTACGTTCGCTGAATCAAAGAATGTTGTTTGAAATTTTCAATTGTTTTTAACATTCTGTTTTTAAAATGAATGTAATTTCTGAACAAAAAACACATACACTGTCTGAAAATTCCTTTGACCGAGAAGTTTTCTATTATTTCTAAATTTTCCCATCACTGTGGTTAAAAATGAACATCGATTTTGACCCCACTAACGATTAGAAAATCTAAGGAAAGTTCTTAAAATTACATTTTAGTCTGATATTTACCAGATTCACCCTTTAATAGTATATACAGTATATGTCTTCTAATAGTATATACAGTATATCTCTTCTGTATGGTATTCTCAGAGTTTAATAGATATTTTTCTCCCTAACCATATAGTTGATTATTTATAATCACCACTGCATAGAGATATTTAAGAATAAATTGTCTTTTTTTTAAACTTTACATATTAACTAAATTATACACCACACTTTTTTTTAGGGTTATTAACTGATTAATCGAAACAATAATTGGCCAACTAATTATGAAAATAATCATTAGTTGCAGCCATAGATGCAGATGTCCAGTCTGTGGCTTAGCTTAGGGAAAATTGTGAACATAGCTGCTTGATTTTGTTAAATTTTTAACTTTAGTACAAAATAAATGTACTTTTTTAGATTTTTGTTTTGCGACTTCACTCCTGAGAATTAGGGCACTGAAAAATGTCCTTTTACATTTTTGTCTATTTGGTGTTTATAATTGCAACTTGGGATGTGATGCGATTTATAAAAAAATGTCATCTTCGTAATATAATTAACTACGTTTAGCCCAGTCTCCCCATAAAGCTGTGCGCAGGGCATGCATGACATCTGTCTACCCAACTGAAGTAGAAAGATAGCCAGAAGATTGGACAACTTTGCCAGTCGGTGCTCCAGCAATCTCTGATCTTTTATGACCATTTCTGTCTATTTAAAATCCAATTGTTGTGTAGGTTGAATGATTCAAATACAGGTATCCAGTGATCTATTGCACGGGTGGTTTGGAATAAGTCACATCATGCAGTATCTTTCTCTTACGATGTCCCCATCTTTACATTTACACAGGCATGCAAGCACATCTCCTTTTGCCTATTACAGTCTGAAAAATGTGTGTTCTCAAGGATTCAGCAAGGTTCTACAGCAGCTGAGTCCTGCTTTGGAGTGTATGATTTTCCTCCCAGATTTCTGCATTGCTGCATTTACCTTGCCACATGTTCCCTGCTCAGATCAGTTATATTACATGCAGATATGTCTTGTATATGACCAGCCATGCCCAACAATTAGGATATCAGAAGCCAGTTTTCCCATAACTACAGTATGTATCAGAGCAAAACAGCTGAAACACCTTGCTATGCACAGCATGGTAGAACAATGCCCAGGAGCCAGGTAGGCACTACACATCTTTTGACAAATCATTGACTGTCCAATCTATGGATTATATCGTCATAGAACCAAACAAAAGTAATTTTTCTCCTCCATGTGACAGGTTGCTGATAATTTTGTTATTAAATCTCTACACTGTTCAGATGGAAAAAGAGTGGTCCTCTTCCCAAATTCAGCATTTCTTCCCATACATGTCTCTGCAATGAAACCTTTGGATATGTAATAAAACAAAATGTTACCTTGCAGCTTTGCATCCCCCTTCTTGTACAGAAAATGCTCCTCGGCAGTATGGTAGTGCAGCACTGGCAGACATCACCGACCACTAGCAAACACCTTTCCTCTTGTTATCTGCCGTGTGCTTATACAGAGCACCACAGAGTTGTCACCTATTTGTATGATTTAGTAGTAGAGAAAAAAAACTTGATGGGACAGTCGACTAGAATTGAGACATCTCCTAAATGACTGTGATTGCAGCAGTGCTGTGCAAGAGCTCATTCCTTCTGTCCTTGGCAACAGACTGGTGCTTCATAGATTCCCAGGGTTGTTCCGATTTGTGTTTAGTGGAAGTGCTGCCGAACGGGCTTCCTTTAAAGGCTATTATTAACCCTTCCTCTTCTACTTCTGTCGGAGAGACTATGAAAGCATTTCAAAGATTCTGTTCCACTGTAATCAGATGTTTCTTTCTCGTCAGCCTTTGTACATCTAAGTTTGAATTTTTTCATTTTTTTTTTTTTTTTTTTTGTTGCTTGAAGGTTTTTTTATACTTGTGTTATGCTGTCTTTGAAAGGGGAGTGCATAATGTCATGGTTATGTGAAGCTTAAAGCATTTTAAAAAAGTGACGCCTTAAGCAAGTGATGTCAAATAATTTGAGCTTTTAGATAAATTATTAATTTTGTTTAAAGGTTGAATTAGCAAAGCAGTGTGAAAAACAGCAATGGTGCGCATATGTGTCAACTCATTGCCACCAATTAAGTGCTAAATTAATTTAGATTAGATTAGAGATTGTTTCTTTTGGGTATAGCTTGTCATTTATATGTACCTGGACACTAGAGGCAGTTGAACCTTCAGGCATGATCTACGTGAACTTGGGCACCTGCATCCACAGGTGGAATCCGAAACAAGAATTGTCACTAAGAGCCTGCTTTACGCTTAATGTATGTCGAATCTTGGCTCTGAGAAGTTTTGGCTGGTTTTATTTGCTGATAGCTCATAGACATATAGGGATCGTCAGCCCAAATCAGACAATTTTCATCTCATGTCTAAAGGTATCTTTTCTGTCTTTGACCAATATTGAAAAGACTTTGCGCACAACCCACTTTGCGCACAACCCTAGCGTACTTTATTTATCTTTACTGTCTTATTGTAGTGTTGATCAGATGAAATCTTATTGGTTGCTTTGCATCCCCTTGCAAATCACCATTATTGTTTGTGCTGTCATATTGAAAACGTAGGCGTAGCAATTGGATGGAAAAGGCCCCCCAATTCTACTTTTATTTGACAAGTTGTTTGTTTATGTGATGGGCAATTTACCTCTTTCAATCCCCCCTTTTTTTGGATGTATGAATGCTTCCAAAAATGCCTTTCCTTTTTACAAATTCAATAAACACTATAGGAAAAAAAACTGTCTGTCTCTATCTTTGTTTTATCAATACCCCACTTGACTTTCTCTTCTACCAAGAACAACCTCCTGACAGAAGACCACCTGAGGAGTCCATGTAAAGACTGGTACACACAATCAGTTTTTTTTCGCTCAACCCAGCAGGCTAAATCAAACAAAACTGAGGAACTCGGGAAGCGCTCCCTGTACTAACTAAATTAGTATAGAGATCTCCCTGCTGAGCTATTGGCTGAGAGCACTGATCGTACGCCGATCGGTCAATGTTTTTCTGGCATGCCCCTTCGACAGAAGCTGGACAGGCTGTATACACATGGCCCAAATGTCAGTTGGTTTATGTTGAACCGGCTGATATTCGGCCTGTGTGTACCATGCTTAGGTCACAAAGGTGATGGCGTTCAAATGTTGCATGCGCATGTAAGAAGTGAGGCAGGGCTGTGCAATTAAGGAAGTGTGTACTGATTTGTTTAGGCCAGGGGTAGGCAACCTTAAAGAAGTGGAGATCTACCTGAAAAACACTGGAGAATTCAAAGATCACTGGGAATAGTGTCGCCCAGTGTTGCCTCCTCACACCTGATTTAAACCTCTAATTGCCATACTACCATGTTGCAACCGCGTGCATTGCAAGACATATCGCCTTCTCACCACTTGTCAGCACACACTCAGATAGCTTTTCAGAGGAGCAGTAGCAGTGCCGTCTGCACTTATGAGTGAGCCCTTAGTTGCATTCAGCAGTGGCACCCTTAGGGCTTGTTCACACGTAAAGTTGGGGGTGGTAAAACAGCAGGATATAATAGAAATCTATGGCTAAGTACAGCAAACCTGCAGAAAAGATGCAGGTACACTACAGCTACAGGTGGGGGTAAACTGCATTGCAGCCCGATACTATTATGCCCAGTGTATTGCTTCACACTGTCCTGAAAATCTCTTCTCTCCTGCTGCTGACACCATATTGGAGACCACTAGCCAGAATAAAAGGTGGAGATGGTATCACTCCGCATGGGACAGGAGCCGGCACTACAGAGGAGGCATCGGGTTATGTGGCTCCTGCTCCCTAGTCCCTTTACAAGTATTCCCTCTGCAGCATTGCACTCCGTTTGATGCTCTGGAATGGCGGGTCAGCAAGCCCAGACCGCGATCTACCAGTCACCTGTCTGCGATCTACTGGTAGATCACTGCCCCCCAGTTTAGGCCAATACACCCTCTTGAAACTGAACCTGGTGGTTGAGGGGTTCTTGGCTGAGAATGAGAAAATGCATAGGTAGCTTTGTTGGTAGGTTAGAGAAATAAGCAGGGGTCAAGTCCTGGGGAAAAAAGTGTGGGAACTCCCACCCAAGATCCACTCCCCCAGAAAAAAAAAATGATACGCTCATATGCACGAACGCTTCAAAAGTGGTATTTTTCATCCAATTTTCGTATTGTGTGTATGAAGCTTAACTGTTAGGCTGGATTCACACCTATGCATTTTTAGTGCTTTTTGCATTTTGCAGATTTGCACTACAGAACGTGTTCCATAGGAAACCATGTTAAATGGACTGTAGTGCAAATCTGCAAAATGCAAAAAGCACTAAAAATGCATAGGTGTGAATCCAGCCTGAGTACATAAAAAAAAAAAAACAATCCTCAATAAACATAAATACAGTAATTCTCTGAATAATCAGCATTCATTTAATTGTGCTTCCATGCAAATGTGAACATCATGTTCTGATCTTTATTGGGGAATTTTATTTTGTATAAAGAGTGTTTATGTGGTGAGTTTACACTTTTCATTGAACAGAGTTTGGATAACACAGGGTTAAACGGAAAGATCATAAATTAACTGCACATTATCTGGACAGAATGCTTGGGGAGATTGTGATGTGTTCCTGCTTAGGAGATGTATGTTAGGTTGGGGTTCTGCAAACTCTGCAGGGCTCCAACACACACTCGCTGCTATTCCAGCCCTTCACATATTTCCACATAAACTTCCCTCCTGGCATTAAACTTTGCCAGGTATTGTGCTCAGCTTACCACCCCAAACTGATGTTCCTCCCTCAGCTCACCTCTCTCCCTGCATGTCCTGTGAGCAGAATAGCTGTGCTCCACCTCTGGGTTCTCTCATCATATGGCACTGAAGATAGAGGAGGGGGGATTCAGCGGGACACACAGAGCAAGTATGCAGGAGACTGGGGGGGAGGATGAGGAGACAGAAAATCAGGAGGAGCGCATCACGAGAGGTCTGACTAAACAGAATATCTTAGCAACAGGGACCTGATCTACCCATCAGCTAGCTGTGATTGACAGATAGATCAAAGAGGAAGCTGTCATGGGGCCCCCTACTGGCAATGCCTGAATGGTCAGTCCACCCCTGGTGTGCGTCACTTACTATTGCGAGCTGTGTCGGCGGCTGCTGGTGTAGCACCTGCCACACAACTCGCATACTTCAAAGTCTTGCAGGACACAGCTGCTAATGGGAACTGAGTTCCTGTTGTGGAAAAAGTACAGGAACTCCGTTCCCATGCGTTCCCGCAGGACTTGAGCCCTGGAAATAAGCATTGCGTATGTTTATCTGTGCATAGTAATAAGCCATTATCTAAGGCTGGCCATATATTATTATACAATTTTGTCGTAGAATTTTCCTTTAGATTTACCAAAACGATGTAATATGAGGTCAAACTTAAATAGTATCAGGCAGACCCTTGCACTACATAGCTGAAGATAAATCTAAAGGAAATTGAATAAGAAAAATGTCTAATATATGGCAAGCCTAAAGTATAACCAAAGGCAAAACTTTATTTTTAGTTTTGGATAGAGTGCAGAGGGATAACATATGTCAGTTTTTATTGCTGTCTGTGTCCCCGTTACGAAGATCCACCCTCTCTATTTGTCCTGTTTACCATTATCATTAAAAGTAAAAATAAAATCCCAAATTTTGGGTTGTCCCCAGAAAAGTAACAGAAGGGGAAATCTTCCGATGGGGACACTAATTCTGGTGACCCGGGATCCCCAAGGAATCCTCTCACTTCCTGTTTGGCTATGGGACAGGAAATGAAGGGAAATCTCCGCAATGGGACACAGATGGCATATAAAATCTGACAGGGGTTATAACCCTCCTCTGCTCTATCCAAAATGAAAAAAAAAGTTTTGCCTATAGTTCTACTTTAGGTGTGTACTCTCAATATAGCTGAGGCTGAACTTAGAAGGGCACATACCTTCTCACTAACGACACATTGGAAAGTATTTGATCATATGTGCATAATATAAATCTTGGCCAGGATTTACTGCGATCCTCATCCAGCACTGAGAGTGGTGCACGCACTGTATTTTTGATAAGTATAAATTATCAGGATTTGCTTACAGATCAATTTTTCAAATATGAAGCAAGATCTTGCTGAATAATGAGTACCTTTTAAATAACGAGGCGCTCATTATAACCATCTGTAAGGCTGCTTTCACACTGGAGCGGTGGGGGCGCTGGCGGTAAAGCGGCGCTATATTTAGCGCCGCTTTACCGGCGTTTTAGCGCATTGTGGCCGCTCGCGGGGTGTTTTTACCCCCCGCGAGCGGCCGAAAAAGGGTCAATACCGTCCGCAAACCGCCGCTGCAGCGGCGTTTTGCGGGTGGGTTTGGCGCGCTCCCCCATTGTTTTCAATGGGACCGGGCGCTATAGGAGCGGTAAATATACCGCTCCTATAGCGAGCCAAAGATGCGGCTTGCAGGACATTTTTGAGCGTCCTGCAAGCGCACCGCTTCAGTGTGAAAGCCCTCGGGCTTTCACACTGAAGGAACAGCAACAGCTGTTTCGGGTCGGTTTGCAGGCGCTATTCTTAGCGCAATAACGCCTGCAAACCGCCCCAGTGTGAAAGCAGCCTAACAGAAACATTTCAGTGATCTTAAATGCCCTGGTCATGCTCTTTAGCCAGCCTTAGCGTAAGGGTAGTGCTCGAATTCCATAAATACCAGCTTAAACAGTGTTAAAAACCGTTAATCAAATAAACATGCTGACAGTGATTGTTTACCACCTTGTGGAATTGCTAGTTGCTTGACATACTAATTTTCTTTTATGTTTGTGTTGCTGACCCAGAACAAATCTACACATTAGGAGCGCTGACTTTGCTTATTGCATACCTGTTCAGGTTTAGTAGCTTAGAAAGTATTGAAACCAAGAACAGCCAAAGAACTGCTGTATTTAAAGCATGCCATCATTAAAAGAGAAGTATAGGAATCCAGTTTCTTGCCTAGTTGAATACAGCATCGGACCAATGCTGCAGCTGTTCCCACGGCGTCTCTGCACTGAGAACTGAACACCGCAGATGGCTCGGTTCTCACAGATCCCTGAGCGGAGAGCTGCTTACTGTCAGTCAGCAGCTCTCCTGCTCTGCTCCTCCACGCTCATTGGAGCGCTGAGCTGTGGAGGGGTGGGGAGCGGCCGTCTTAGCGGCTCGCTGAGACTCCCATCAGTTAAGGCAGCTGGTGGATCCAGACTTCCTAAGTCAGGATGACGCGTTGCCTCGACTGATTGCAGTGACGTCAGCGGAGAGCGGACTTCAGATCGCTCTCCGCTGAAAACAGGTCACAGGAGTGCAAATTGGAAAAGAAGCTCAGCCTAAAATTCTCAGGCTGGACTTTATCTTTAAGGCTACATTAACACCTAAACGTCATGTTTTCAAGTGTTTGTTCATGCATTTTTGGAGCAGAATTGCTGATTTTTGCAGATTTTGTCGCTTTTTTTAGGCGCTTTTCAACTAAAAAGTGCTGCTAAAAGGGGTGAAGAACTACTGCTTGAGCAAAAAAATTAACAAAACTCTTGAAAAAAACGCTTGAAAAAAACTCATGTTGCAATTTTCAGGTGTTTCCATTCAAATCTGTGGGGACAAAAGCGCCCAATCCTGTTTGAAAAATAGCTCATGTACTTTTTTGCAGCGACAGGCATTTTGCTATTAGCGACAGGACACTCAGATGTGAGCAAGGGCTATTGAAAACAATAGGTTTTTGCTTGTTGAGCATTTTTTTAAGGATAAGTTTACCTTTAAAAAATAATAATAAATGCACATATTTATGCAGGTAAAAAATGTGCATTCATTGTTTTTTGTTACTGGAGCCTGCAGAACATTTCACCCATGGTCAGCAGATCGTGGGTGCATTGTCAGAAATTAGGAGCATTCAGAGAATTTCACAGAAAAGGAGGAGAGAGGTGGCGGGGGACCCGAGAAGAGGAGGTTCGGGCCGCTTTGTGCAATACTATTGCACAGAGCAGGTAAGTGTAACATGTTTATTTTAGGGAAAAAATTAAGCCTTTAATACCGCTTGAACCTTTTTTTTTTTTTTTTTTTTTTACACATTGCGACCATTGGCTAGGTTAGGACCAGATAAACAAGCTATTATGTTTAACCACTTGACCTTCGGGAGGTTTTACCCCCTTCATGACCAGGGCATTTTTTTTGCTATTTAGGACTGTGCTAATTTAACTGGCAATTGTGCGGACAAAATTATTGGCTGAAATTGGTTGCCAAACCTGTGCTGTGTACATTCACAGCATGAGTTTGCAGTGGGTACACGCATGTGGGTACATCGCGTGGCCAGGAGCTGCTGCCCACCCGCAGTACAACTACTGTGGGCGGAAAGTAGTTAAAAAAAAGGTGATCCTAGTGAAGGGAAGATGGTGCCAAAAGGTGATCCTAGTAAAGGGAAGATGGTGCCAAAAGGTGATCCTAGTAAAGGGAAGATGGTGCCAAAAGTTGATCCTAGTAAAGGGAAGATGGTGCCAAAAGTAGATCCTAGTAAAGGGAAGATGGTGCCAAAAGGTGATCCTAGTAAAGGGAAGATGGTGCCAAAAGTTGATCCTAGTAAAGGGAAGATGGTGCCAAAATTTGATCCTAGTAGAGGGAAGATGGTGCCAAAAGTTGATCCTAGTAAAGGGAAGATGGTGCCAAAAGTAGATCCTAGTAAAGGGAAGATGGTGCCAAAAGTTGATCCTAGTAAAGGGAAGATGGTGCCAAAAGTTGATCATAGTAAAAGGAAGATGGTGCCAAAAGGTCATCCTAGTAAAGGGAAGATGGTGCCAAAAGGTCATCCTAGTAAAGGGAAGATGGTGCCAAAAGGTGATCCTAGTAAAGGGAAGATGGTGCCAAAAGTTGATCCTAGTAAAGGGAAGATGGTGCCAAAAGTAGATCCTAGTAAAGGGAAGATGGTGCCAAAAGTAGATCCTAGTAAAGGGAAGATGGTGCCAAAAGTTGATCCTAGTAAAGGGAAGATGGTGCCAAAAGTAGATCCTAGTAAAGGGAAGATGGTGCCAAAAGTAGATCCTAGTAAAGGGAAGATGGTGCCAAAAGTTGATCCTAGTAAAGGGAAGATGGTGCCAAAAGTTGATCCTAGTAAAGGGAAGATGGTGCCAAAAGTTGATCCTAGTAAAGGGAAGATGGTGCCAAAAGTTGATCCTAGTAAAGGGAAGATGGTGCCAAAAGTTGATCCTAGTAAAGGGAAGATGGTGCCAAAAGTTCATCCTAGTAAAGGGAAGATGGTGCCAAAAGTTGATCCTAGTAAAGGGAAGATGGTGCCAAAAGTTGATCCTAGTAAAGGGAAGATGGTGCCAAAAGTAGATCCTAGTAAAGGGAAGATGGTGCCAAAAGTAGATCCTAGTAAAGGGAAGATGGTGCCAAAAGTTGATCCTAGTAAAGGGAAGATGGTGCCAAAAGTTGATCCTAGTAAAGGGAAGATGGTGCCAAAAGTTGATCCTAGTAAAGGGAAGATGGTGCCAAAAGTTATGTGCTTTTACTCATGGAAACCTTGCCTTACAGATAGAATAATGAAAAATTTACAAATTGTACAAAGTGGTAGTAAGCGCTAAACCTAACCTAAAAGTACCTCCTACTCCCGCCACACTATTCTGCATTCTCTGTATACCTATCTTTTTTTTTAAATCCGGTCCAGTCATGCAATTCAGCAGCTCCAGCTTCCCTGTGTAAGGGAACTCTTGACAATGGCTGTGAGCCACAACGTCAACAATAGCCTGCCATGGCCTAGTCATTGGCGCTCCCTGCTCTCCCCTGCAGCAGCTGCTCACTGACACGGGGGCCAGAGCTGCTGGATCACGTGACCAAACTGGATTTAAAATGGGTAAGTACACAGATTTTTTTTTTCTTTATACAGAGAATGCAGAATAGTGTGGCGGGAGGAGGAGGTACTTGGGTATGCAGGATAGGTGAGAAAAGGTAGGAGGGAACATTTTTAACTCTAAACAGACACTGGATGCACCCTATAGTAAAGTGGTGCCACTTATATCAATAGCTCAGAATATTGTCTAATAACCATATATTCGATATAGTGAAGACTATGACCACAGATCAACCTTGTATTCACCTGGGATGTAAGATCTGCAGTGAAAGGTAATGACTCACTAAGCCATCGAGGCATGTACGCCAAACCTTGTCATATTTCGTGGGACATCCCCTGTGTGTAAGTATCTTTGTACAGGGGAAGACTATTATTTACTAGTTGATTCCACTGGGACAGAGGAGGAGGGGGGGGGGGGGGTTCTTCCACTGCATGGCAAAATTTTCCCTGGCATAGAAACAAAGTAACCCGATTAGAGTTCTCTTAACAACAGTCGGTACTATAGTTTCCACTAGTCCCAATAGACAAACTTCCATGGAGGGCTGAATTGAATTAGAGGCGACCAGATCAATCAGAGCCTTTACCTCCCAATATTTCCTGACCTTGGGACAGTGGCAAAAGATGTGTGAGAAATCTCCCAGTGAGGTACCACACCGGCAGCATTCTGATGAGATATCTGCATTCATCAAATGGAGCCCATGAGGAGTAAAGTACGCTCTGTGTACTATTTTTTAATATGCACAAGACGGTCACGTATTGAGACCAAGGATCAGAAAGGAAAATCCCAAACGTCAAGTCATCGTTGTCCAATGCAGGAATGTCACATTGCCAGCGAGTCCAGAGCCCCTCTAAAGGCGATAGGGACACAAATATTAGATGAGAATATATGTGTGAATCGGGCTTCTCCTCACACTCCATTTGGAAAACTCGTTCAAGCCCCAATTGGACAACCGTGCAGGAGGACCGTGGAAATTGTGCAGCAAAGGCATGGGGAAGTTGTAGATGACGAAAATGGTAATAGGTAGGAATATTGTACATGGAGGAGAGTTGAGATAAGGGGATTAACGACTGATGTGACACTATTTGCAAAATCATTTTAACACCATACTTAGTCCAAGCATAGGGGTCCGATATCTTGTAAATATGCAGCAGGTTGGGATTAAGCCAAATCGGTGTATTAGGGCATAAATATGGTAGCCCTCACCAGCTAGTCCCACCCTCCAAGCACACATAGTGGTAAGCATGGAAGGGATCAGTTCATATGGGGCTTTTTTTAAAAACAATATATTGCCTTTTTTTTCTCTGCTTCGGGCCTCATGCACACCGGACGTTTTTACAGCTGCTGTTTTTGGCTTCAGGCTTTTTTTTTCTGTAGCCAGTAAACTCTCTAGCATGTTATCCTATGTGTCCATGCACATATAGGCTTTTATCAGCATTTTTTTGGCAGGGACATTTTCTGGCTGGAAAAAAACCCAGAACTAGTTTTTTTCAGTTGTAAAAACGCTCTAACTCTGAAAAATGCTAAAAAACATGACTATTCAGGGTTTTTTGAGCCTTAAGCTACTGTGGAAGTTTAGTTTTGCTAAAAAACTGCACACGCGTTTTTAATGCGGCATTCTACAGCTAAAGCTACTGGTGTTTTTATAACGTCCAGTGTGCATAAAGCTGGGAACTGTCAGCTCCGGTTAGAAACACTGTACTAACCATGCAAGATCTCCCCCTCTGAGCTGTTGTGTTTTGACAGGGGACGGCCCCCCGCCAGAACACTCCGATCAGCGCTCTCTGCCATTGGCTAAAGCCCCATACACACGCTCGGATTATCCGAGGACCAGGTCCGTCGGATCATGTCCGTCGTACTTTGTCCGATGTTGGTTTTGCGTACACACGGTCGGACAAAGTTGTCGGAAAATCCGATCATTCTGAACGTGGTGACGTTCGTTGCGTACGACGGGACTACGTAGAGGCTAGTAGCCAATCGCTTTGGTCTTGTAATGTGAACTGAGCATGCGTAGCACTTTGACCGTCGGACAACCGTACACACGATCGGATTTGGTGTGATCGGACCGTGTTGTCGGCAAATCTATCCAGCAGGAGATAGGACTTTGTCCGTCGGACAATCCGACGTACACTGTCCGATGGTGCATACACACGGTCTGATTTTTCAACAACATTGTCCGATCGGACAGAATCCATGCAAAAATCCGACCGTGTGTATGGGGCTTTAGAGTGCCGATCGGGAGTTGGTTGGCTGCTGGTTTTCAGCATGCACGTCTGACAGAAGCCGGCCAAACAGTCGGCTTCTGTCAGACAGATTGACATACACACGGGCCAAATGATGGCCGTTTTTTTTTTTTTTTTTTAACCGGCCGTTGTCCCCGACGTTTGACCTGTATGTACGGGGCTTAAGGTCTTTATTGCTAGTTCACACTACAGCGACTTAGGATCCAACTTGTAAGTCCTCAATAAGGATGAGCTCAGGCGTGTTCGCATGCTCCACGTGCAGAGCCCGCCAGGAAGTCGGCAGTGATCACAGGCAGTGAGACATTGCCTGATCTCTGAAGCCCTGCATCGGGGCAATGTCTCACTGCCTGTGATTAGCGCAGCTCTGCACGTGGAGCATGCGAACGCGCTGGAGCTCATCCTTAGTCCTCAAGTCGCCCCAAGTCGCTGGACATAAGAAATGCTTTAGAAGTGAAGTGAATGAGAGCCATCTTAATGTACACTACGGAAGTCGCTCCGACTTCAGAAAAGGTTCCTGTACTACTTCAAGGCAACTTGTACCCATAGATTTCAATGGAAGTTGCCTCCAAGTCAGATCTCCATCTATATTGAAGGGACTTTACAGGAAAAAAAAAGAACTTACCCAGGTACCCTCCACATTTACCCAGTCAACCCCCTCCCTCCCACAGAGCTGATTATTCTGTGATTGGCCAGAGCTAAAGTCGCCTGTCCTGGAGGCAACTTTAAGTCGCATTGTAAGTTGCTCAAAGGGGCCTCTAAATCGCCCTGCAAAGTTGCGCTGTAAGTCGGGTTGCCCCTGTGTGAACTGGCACTTAGGTTCATGTAAACAGTGATACAGTAGGATCTTAGATTTCACCATTCTGTGTACAGTGATACTTACTAGGTAAGGGTAACAAAGTATCTGTCTGCAGTACCTATTTACTGAGCCACCTTTATTGGTCCGATTAAGTTTTAATGTTAGAAAGAGCTCCTGAAGCATGCTTAACATCTAAACTGGTCTAATAACATAATCCCATTAAAGTTTCTGAGAAACGAAAAAAAATATCTGTTTAAAAAAAAATAAAAGTACCATTATATGGAGTCCTTTTTCACAACTCCTTCTTCATAGTATTTCATAGTCTGCCATAGTCAGTGGGCACAGGCTCAGCACAGTCCCCAGTGAATGCTATCACTCTCAGCCACAGGGTAGACAGACATTGTTTACTCTAGTTTGTGAGCTCAGTTCATTTGCATACTAGATACTCTGCCAGTTTCAGAAACTGAGACAGAATTTTTGGCGGGTTATATTTAGAGATCAGGGCTCACTTTTATCCTTTAGAAATGATAGAAATGCTACACTAGAAATGTACACTAGAACACTTTACGTAGAACTGTTTTGAAAAAAGTGATATTAAACCCAAAAACAAAAAGCGGATCTTAACGTTTTAACTCTTTCATAAAACCGTTACATTCAAGGCATGTTGTGAATCTGTGGTGGAACTACCTGTGTCGCAAAGGTCGCACTTGCGACTGGGCCCTGGCGTTCCACCACCTTGTGTGACCAAAGCTCTTCTTTAAATAGATTGCAGAGATGTGGTGGGGGGTGGAGGAGTACAGAGGATATTTATTCCTCACCTCACTCCTTCAGTCTTCTCTCGCATTACTAACTGGCATAGCATGGATGTCGCACCACTTCCTTAAACAAAATCTCTCTAAAACTAAGCTATTAACCACCTCAATACAGGGCACTTACACCCCCTTCCTGCCCAGGCCATTTTTCAGCTTTCGGTGCTGTCACACTTTGAATGACAAATATATATAATTTGATAGGTGGCACTGATAGCCAGCATTGACTGGCATCACTAATGCCGCGTACACACTGTCGGAATTTCCGATGGAAACAGTCCGATGGGAGCTTTTCATCGGATTTTCCGATCTTGTGTATGCAATTCCGACACGCAAAATTCTGACGCATGCTCGGAAGCATTAAACTTCCCTTTTATAGTGCCGTTGAACGTGTTGTATGTCGCAGTGTTATTGACCATCAGAATTTGGTGTGACCGTGTGTAGGCAAGACAGTTTGAGCGAAATTCCGTCGGAATTCCGTCAGGAAAACCATCGGAGCTTTTTTCGACGAGAATTTTCGACCGTGTGTGCGCGGCATAATGGGTACTGAGTGGTGGCACTGATTGCTGGCACTATTAGGAACTGTTTGCTTGCACTGGTGGGCAGTGATCGCTGGCACTGGTGGTGCTATTGTAATCAGGGCACTGATGATCAGTGCCCTGATTACATGTGTACATGTCTCCTGCATGTGAGGTGAGAAGCGCCGATTACCGGCATCTCCATGTTTACATGTGACCGGCTGTGATAGGACACAGCCGATCACATGGTTAAATAGCCGCAGCCGTGGCTCTTTACAGAGATCGGGGTCACGCCATGTCCTAGCAACACAGTGTCGTCCCAGAACGAGAGCCGCAAAAGTTTGTAGAATTCAACTCCATAACATCTCTAAAATTGGCCCCTTAATAAATGAAACCATAAAGCTCTTCATTCACTCCCTTGTTATCTCTCGCCTTGACTATTGCAACTCCCTTCTCATTCGCCTGCCACTCCATAGGCTACCCCCTCTTCAGTCTATCATGAATGCTGCTGCCAGGCTTATCCACTTATCCACCTTTCACCATCATTTAGCGTCTGCCAACCCTCTCCTCCATCCTTTCACTGACTTCCAATCGCCCAGCAAATTATTCAAAATACTAACCACAACATACAAAGCCATTCACAACTCTGCCCCGAGCTACATCACCAAACTTATCTCCAAATATCACCCAAACCGTCCTCTCTGCTCCTCCCAAGACCTCCTACTCTCAAGCTACCTTGTCTCCTCCTCCCATGCTCATCTCTGGGATTTCTCTAGAGCCTCTCTTATTCTGTGAAACTCGCTTCCTCAACCTGTCCGGCTATCCCCTACTCTTGCTACCTTCAGGCGATCCCTGAAAACTCCTCTCTTCAGGGAAGCCTATCAGGCCTCCAACTAACCTTTTACCATTTCCATCAGCTCATTCCCCACAGTTAAAACCTTTTGTACCACCTGCCCCACCCAATTAGATTGTAAGCTCTTCTGAGCAGGGCCTTCTTAATCCCCCCCAGCACACACTATTGTGTGTGCTGGGGGGGGGCGGGGGTTGGTTGTGGTGCAGAGATGTGCAAATGGTTACATCATACATCATGTGGGGGGGGGGGGGGTGCAAAGATGTGCAGTGGAGTACATAGATGTTCTGGGGGTAAAGAAGGGTGCTGGTGGTTACAAAGGCTTGCTGCGGTAGGGGGATTTAGTCCTACTTTAAATGTGGTGGCTGCATTTGTTTTTTAGGCTTTTTTCCTTTAGTGTAAGCTAGTGATTGTGCCAGTAATACACTTCCTGTCTTTAGGGTAACAGCCCAAAAGGAGCTCTTTGGACAGCAGCATTTTCAAACTGGGGAGAGGGTAGTGTTAGGTGCACTAGACAGATTCAACCAATGAATTATGGCTTAAAGTGGAAGTAAATCCTCCTATCGTGTTCAGCCAAGGAAGCGGCCATCTTGGCCTTTGTTTAATCTACAACTGCCATGATGCTGCACATGTGACCAGTTATGACACCATTACATTTTCGGCACGTGTCGGAAATGTAATTGTTTTTTGAAACTGTGAATGGATGGGTTTACTTCCGCTTTAAGTGCAGTCAAAATAAAAAAACACAAAAATCAGCACAAGGGGCATAACTTACATTCAGTAGGATGTGCTTTTCCTGCTGATACTCAAAGCTACAGTAGGAGTATGTCACCAGCACACCAAGGATCTCAAAAAAGGTCCAGGACTTTATTTAGCAATCACATCATAGTTAGTTACAAACGCAATGTTTCTAAGCCTTGCAGGACCTTTATCAGGCAAGTGCAGTGCAGAACATAAAAATATTTTAAAAAACATCCACCAATCAGTAAGCAAAGAATTGGCTATATCCTGCCCCCTGACATCATGATGACGTTTTAAGCCCTCCACTAACACATTGTTTCAAAAAATGACATACCTGCCAAAACATCTAACTATTGGACTATATAGCTATCCATATAGCCTAAAGGTATGGTAATACAGCAAGGGAAGGTAATGGTCACAGGAATTTCAAAAACGTTTGTCAGTGTGTGGGCGATCAACTGTATGCGGGCACATTGATTGTTCACATCAGGTCCCGGCAGGTAAACAAAGTCCTGTGGTCTGTGTACATTCATTGGTAAGCACCAGTGGAGGTGTGTTCACCAGCCACCAATGGCACTGTCTGATGCGCACATGCGCATTAAAGCCAGTCTGGCCTCCGGTGTTCTGGAAATTCATTAAGCTGGCACAGCGATAACCGCCGGGCTGTGCTTTGCTGTCAAAGCACAGTGTAAAGCAACACGGGAGGGAGTGGAAATGAGCCCCAACAGTGCAGAACCAAGTGTCAGAAGTGAACAGAGTGATAAGTGGGAAAGGAGGAGAGTGAATAGATGAAACATTTAACATTGCAAATAAAAAAAAAATGAGGGAGGAAGTAAAGAAGAAAAAAGGAAAGAATGAAAGTGAATAAATAAATGTAGAAATATAAATGGTAAGGAGACAGAAAAAAGGAGAAAAGCAAAAAGTAGAGGGGAAAAAAAAAAAAAAAGAAGCAAAGAGGGAAACCACAGATAAAGAGGAAAAGGGGGGGGGGGGGTGTGTAAAAGGACAAGAGATCTGGAAAACAGAGATAGGATTTAAAAAAAATTGGTTGAGTAGCAAATAACAGGGGGAAAAGCTACAAAACACTGAGTTACCCAGGCAGTGGATCATGCCAAAATTTAAGCCACTCTCCAAGACAGAATCTAGAGCGACAATAAAAGTTGGCGCCCCTGGGTGGGCAGTTTTTTACCCCTAGATTTTGATGGCTCACTTTTGGGACCCCCCTCTTCCTTTCCCTCATTCTCTCTTTCTTCTTTCTAAATTTGTGAAGATGCTCGATTTTTTTTAATCTTTTTTTTTTTTTTGGATTTGTTTTATGGTAGAAAGGAAAAAATATTTGAATTTTTTTTTTCAAAACTGTCGGTACTGTTATTCTTTATAGCGCAAAATATTAAAAAAATGACCAAAAGCTCTACTTGTGAGAAGAAAAATAACATACCGTATATACTCAAGTATAAGTCCAGTATTTCAGCACATTTTTAAGGCTAAAAAACTGTCCCTTGGCTTATACTTGAGTGAGGGTACCCATCTGCAGCTATCTGTGATAGACGGAACACTGATACAATACTGGAAAACTGTATCAGTGTTCCGTCTGTCACGGTAGAGGAGGAGGTGGGGCTTTGTTACAATGGACGGCCGCCGAACAGACTGCATGACACAGCGGGAGACACCCGCTGTTTTAGTTATCACAGGTACAGCTGCAGATGGGCACAGTGAGGCTGCAAATGGGCACAGTGAGGCTGCAGATGGGATTGTTTACCCAGTAGCTGCTGCATTTCCCACCCTAGGCTTACACTCAAGTCAATATGTTTTCCCAGATTTTTGTGGTAAAATCTGCTTAGATTCGGGTCGACCTATACTCAAGTATATACGGTAAATGTTACTTGGGTACAGCGTTGCATGGCCACGCAATTGTCAGTTAAATTAATGCAGTGCTGTATCGCAAAAAATGGCCTGGTCATGAAGGGGGGTAACTCTTTTGGTGGTCAAGTGGCCAAATGCATTAAAATAGAAAGTCCTACAGCAGAAAGGCCAGTCTGCTTCCATTATACTGTAGAGAAGCACCCTTGCTCTGTATGTGAAAGCAGTGGTGTCTCTGCTGTGGTCCAACACCCATTCTGCTAAATCAGAGCTAGAGACTTATCTCCCATGCCTCTTTGTCCCACTCCACAGACATAGATTCATTTTTTTGCAGCAAAACAAAGTGACTTCCTTGGATTCACGAGCCTGCCCACACACTGTGTGCAGAGAAAGGACTCTTGGGTGATGTAATTCTGGGGAACATGCCTTTTGTCGCAGCAGCTGCCCCTGCACGAATGTTACAATCATGATATTTGTCATAGGAAGTAATAATAGCTGTTTCTTACTCCATCAACAAGATAAAATAAAAAAATGAATGCTGGTACATGATCTAGATGGACAGGAAATTTTTTTAAACAGAGACCCTATGAAATAAAATGGTGATCGTTGCAATTTTTTATGTCGCACGGTATTTGCGTAGCGGTTTTGCAAATGCAGTTCTAATCTGGGAAAAAAATACACTTTAACCACTTGACCACTGGGCACTTAAACACCCTTAATAACCAGACCAATTTTCAGCTTTCGGTGCTCTCACACTTTGAATGACAATTACTCATTCATACAACACTGTACCCATATGAAATTTTTGTCCTTTTTTTCACACAAATAGAGCTTTCTTTTGGTGGTATTTAATCACCTCTGGGTTTTTTATTTTTTGCGCTATAAAAGAAAAATGACTGAAAATTCAGTAAAAAAAATGAATTTTTCTTCGTTTTTGTTATAAAATTTAGCAAATTTGTAATTTTTCTTGATAAATTTTGGCCAAAATTTATACTGCTACATATCCTTGGTAAAAATAAGTACAAATTGGGGTATATTATTTGGTCTTTGTGAAAGTTATAGAGTCCACAAGCTATGGTGCCAATATCTGAAAATTGATCACACCTGAAGTACTGACGGCCTATCTCATTTCTTGAGACCCTAACATGCCATAAAAGTACAAATACCCCCCAAATGACCCCTTTTTGGAAAGAAGACATTCCAAGGTATTTGGAAAGAGGCATCGTGAGTTTTTTGAAGTTGTAATTTTTTCCCACAATTCTTTGCAATATCAAGATTTTTTTAAATTTTTTTTTTTTTTTCACAAAATTGTCATATTAGCAGGTTATTTCTCACACACAGCATATGCATACCACAAATTACACCCCAAAACACATTCTGCTATTACTCCTGAGTACGGCGATACCACATGTGTGAGACTTTTACACAGCGTGGCCACATACAGAGGCCCAACATGCAGGGAGCACCATCAGGTGTTCTGGAGCACCCAGGACAATTCTGACATTTCTCTCCTACATGTAAAAATCATCATTTATTTGCTAGAAAATTACATAGAACCCCAAAATATTATATATGTTTTTTTAGCAAAGACCCTAGAGAATACAATGGCGGTCGTTGCAACTTTTTATCTAGCACGGTACTTGCGCAGCAATTTTTCGAACGTGTTTTATTTGGAAAAAAAATGTTTTGTGCTTTACAAAAAACAAAACTGTAAATTTAGCCCAATGTTTTTGCATAATGTGAAAGATGAAGTTACGCCGAGTAAATAGATACCCAACATGTCACGTTTCAAAATTGCACACACTCGTGAAATGGCGCCAAACTTCGCTACTTAAAAATCCCCATAGGCTTTAATTTTGTTTACTGGTTACATGTTTTGAGTTACAGAGGAGGTCTAGGACCAAAATTATTGTTCTCGCTCCAACGTTCGCAGCGATACCTCACATGTGTGGTTTGAACACCGTTTTCATATGTGGGCGGGACTTACGTATGCGTTCGCTTCTGCGTGCGAGCACACGGGGACAGGGACGCTTTAAAAAAATATATATATATTTTATTGTTCATTTTACTTTATTTATTTTAGTTTGACCCTTTTTTTCCCCCCAAAAAAATTTTTGATCACTTTTATTCCTATTACAAGGAATGTAAACATCCCTTGTAATAGGAATATGGCATTACAGGTCCTCTTTACAGTGAGATATGGGGTCAATAAGACCCCACATCTCACCTCTAGGCTGGAAAGCCTGAAATAAAAAAAAAAAAAGATCCTGGCTTTGATCGTAGCGAGTATCGCAGGGTATTGTTGGGTATTGCAGGGTATGGCAGAGTATCGCAGGGTATTGCAGAGTATCGCAGGGTATTGCAGAGTATCGCAGGGTATGGCAGAGTATCGCCGGGTATCGCAGAGTATCGCAGGGTATGGCAGGGTATCGCAGAGCATCGCAGGGTATCGCAGGGTATGGCAGGGTATCGCAGGGTATGGCAGGGTATCGCAGGGTATGGCAGAGTATCGCAGGGTATGGCAGAGTATCGCAGGGTATGGCAGAGTATCGCAGGGTATGGCAGAGTATCGCAGGGTATGGCAGAGCATCGCAGGGTATGGCAGGGCATCGCAGGGTATGGCAGGGCATCGCAGGGTATGGCAGAGTATCGCATGGTATGGCAGAGTATCGCATGGTATTGCGGGGTATGGCAGAGTATTGCGGGGTATGGCAGAGTATTGCGGGGGTATGGCAGAGTATTGCGGGGGTATGGCACAGTATTGCGGGGGGTATGGCACAGTATTGCGGGGGGTATGGCACAGTATTGCGGGGGGTATGGCACAGTATTGCGGGGGGTATGGCACAGTATTGCGGGGGGTATGGCACAGTATAGGGGGGTATGGCACAGTATTGGGGGGATGGCAGAGAATCCATCCATCCATGCTCAGCCATCCCTCCATACCCTGCAATACCCAGCAATACACTGCAGGCTATTGCTGGGTATTGCAGGGTATGGGGGGATGGCTGAGCATGGATGGATGGATCGGTGGTGGCAGAGCAGGCTGTGGGCACTACAGATCCCGCCCACAGCACTGCTGCCACCGATCCCTCCCCCTCTCCTCTCATACTGTACCGATCGGTACAGAGAGAGGAGGAGAGAGGAACCGGCGTCATCAAATGACGCCGGTTTGCTTACATGTGATCACTCCGTCATTTGACGGAGCGATCACGTGGTAAACGGCCGCGATGAGCGGCCGTTTACCGTGATCCATGATCCGCCGGGTCCTCTGGACCCGGCGATCATGGATGCTCTCGAGTGCGCGCACCAGGGGGCGCGCAAGAGCAGAATTCTGTGAGGCCGTTAATTAACGGCCTCCCAGAGTTAAGCAACCGCCCTGTAGCCGTTTTTCGGCTATGGGCCGGTTGCTAACTGGTTAAAGGATAAAAAACAAAACAAAAAAAAACACTATATAACCCATTTTTTTTGTACGATGGCAAAGATGATGTTATGCCGAGTAAATAGAGACCTAACATGTCATGCTTGAAAATTTACACACGTTCGTGGAATGGTGACAAACTATGGTACTTCAAAATCTCCATAGCTGATACTTAAAACGCCTTTACTAGCACTAGAATTATTGCTCTTGCTGTAACGTTTGCGGCGATACCTCACATATTCGTGCGTGACTTATGCATACGTTCCCTTCTGCACGCAAGCACAGAGGGATAGAGGCATTTACATTTTTTTTTTTTCTTATTTTACTTTTTATTTTTACATTGTCCCTTTTTAATATTTTTTTTTATCACTTTTATTCCTATTACAAGGAATGTAAACATCAAAAAGACCCCAAATCTCTTCTTTAGATCCATCCTGGACCGGAAGTGACATCATGATGTTGTTCCGGTTCTCCAAGTCTATAGAGTCGATCACAGAGTATCTACTCTTTGACCGCCTATGGTAGCAGCCGTCGGATCGTTTCTCAGGCGGAAGCCTGAGAAACACTGGTGAGTGGCAGGAAGGGACATGAGCCGCACGGAACAGTTTCATGAGAGAGCCAGCCGCTGTCTGCAAAAAACGATGCTGGGGTTAAGGCTGATATCTTCAGCCATAATCCCGGTAAACCACTTGCAAACCACAACCTATAAATATGTACTGCATTTGGCAAGTGGCTAGTAAATTTAAAGTGGAGGTTCACACAAAAATTGAACCTCCGCTTTTCGGAACCCCCCCCTCCGGTGTCACATTTGGCACCTTTCAGGGGGGAGGGGGTGCAGATACCTGTCTAAGGCGGGTATTTGCACCCACCTCCGGGCATAGAATCAGGCGGGAGTCTATGCCTCTTTCTGTCCCACGCGCTGTCTGCTGGGACACACATGGGTCCCAGAGACAGCAGGGATCATTCAGATTGCGCTGCACGACGATTTGCGCATGCGCAGTAGGGAACCGGGAAGTGAAGCCGCAAGGCTTAATTTCCTGATTTCCTTTACCGAAGATGGCGGCGGCAGCATCCGAGGACCGGGGGCCGGTTCGGCCTCGGGTGCCGACATCGCTGGACCCTGGGACAGGTGAGTGTCCTTATTTTAAAAGTCAGCAGATGCAGTATTTGTAGCTTCTGACTTTAAAAAAAAATAAGAATATTCGCAGGACTCCCGCTTTAAGTGAAATTTCTGACTGACAGTGAGTGCTTCCTATTTGTTTACATGCATGTTGTATATTTTAGTATGTGCAGCGTTGGTTTGCATACGTATCTTTCTCTAGTTTGTGTATTTGTTTGTCATGCTGAAGAAGTTCAAATAGATTTCTCATTAGCTCTGGTTAAAACCCATAACTCAAGCTTTCTTTTTTTTTTGCCTACCTTCCCAAATTGATTATGATGAGCCTATAATTAAAAAGCAGGAAAGCCATCCGTTTCATCTTGGGTAACTGCTAAATGTCGGGTAGCTATTGGTCGGATAATTAGCAATTATCATTTTCCAATTCTACACGTATGCCCTATGCGTCACTTTTATTTGCGGCAGCTTTGACAGTGTCTCTACTTGGCATCATTTATCAGCATTTCTGTTTGCAAAGGGACCCCTCCCCCACCACAGAAATGTCAAGTTAATAGCATTGATCTTTTTAAGTAAATTGTCAAATTACAATTTGTTTTACAAGTTGCAACTACCGGTACTTAGATGTTTTTTTTGCTTGCCACATGCAAATGAAGATTTGTTGCAGTCTGGTTATTTGACACTAATTCATTATTTGTTTTAGTAATAAATGAATACAGTTGCGATATATTTATATTTATTTTTACCTAATACACAATTTATCTTCTGTGTTATTTGGTATATTAATATCCAGAAAGCAAGGCATCAAATTAAAAGCTTCTTTTATTATATGTACTGTAAAATATAGTACACATTTACATATACACTACCAGTCAAAAGTTTTAGAACACCTCCATTTTGGCAGTTTTTATTGAACACCGTTCAACCTTTTCGCTGCCAGAGCAGTTTTTGCGGGGTTTTTTTTTTTTGCATGCGTTTAACCACTTCAATACCAGGCACTTACGCCATCTTCCTGCCCAAGCCAATTTTCAGCTTTCAGCGCTGTGACACTTTGATTGATAATTGCGCAGTCATGCTACACTATACCCATAGTTTTTTTCCCACAAATAGTGCTTTCTTTTGGTGGTATTTGATCACTGCTGTTTTTTTTTTTGCACAATAAAAAAAAAACCCGAAAATTTAGAAAAAAAAAAAGGTTTTCTTTGTTATAAAATTTTGTAAATAAGTACATTTTCTCCTTCACTGACGGGCACTGATAAGGCGGCACCGATGAGGTGGGACTGATGGGCATGGATAGGCAGCACTGATGGACACTGATAGGCGGCACTGGTATGCAACACTGATGGGCACTCATAGGCGGCACTGATGGGCACTCATAGGCGGTACTTATGGGTGGCATGGATGGGCACTGATAAATGGGCACTGATAAATGGGCACTGATAAATGGGCACTGATAAATGGGCACTGATAAATGGGCACTGATAAATGGGCACTGATAAATGGGCACTGATAAATGGGCACTGATAAATGGGCACTGATAAATGGGCACTGATAGGTGACACTGATAGATGGTACTGATGGGCATCACTGATGGGGAGACATCTAGCAGGCATTGGTTACTGGCACTATTTGTGGGCACTGATTGGCATATTTTGGGCACTGACTGTCCTCCCTGGTGGCCATAGGTGGCATACCTGGTCATCCATCCATTGTGTGGCATCCCTGGTGGTTCTGGTAGCATTCCTGGTGGTCCAGTGTGGGCATCCGTGCAGCGCAGACCCCCCTGTCAGGATAGCTGCCGATAGGCTCTCCTCTACTCGCGTCTGTCAGATGCGAGTGAGGAAAAGCCAATACACTTTTTTTTCCCTGTTTACACTGTGATCAGCCATGATTGGACGTGATTTTGGTTCTCTTGTGGCTTTGAGTCTGCTAAACCTCCTCCTGTCAGATTTTCCCCCAGTTTCCAAGTGACTTTTGATGGTGTAGGAAACTGTACTCACTGATAGCTTGGCTTTCTTTACAACTTCTCTAAAGGAAAGACCCACACTTTTATGGCAGGTATACACGATAAGAATATCGGCCGAAAATTTCCGTTCTGCAAACGATCGGCCAATTTTCTACTCGTTGATGGCCAACAAATAATAACCAATATTGTAAACGAAAAAGTCAGATTGAAAAAATGGAAAAATTGTGTTGTATCGTTTGACGAGGAACAATATTCTATTCGTTGGTGTGACGGTCGTCAGTAAAAAATCTCTCAAACATTAGCACGCATGAGTGGAAATAGTCGACGACCCGGAAGCAGTGTTCAAAAACGATGTTTCGTAAACATGAATAAACAGTCCCACATAACTGTATCTTGTTTTCGAATATGTGGACCAACCACAGATAATAGTTGTTGGAAACGGGCATCAGACATCCTCAGGTAGTTCTTGTAGTCATCTGGATTGTTCTCTTTCAACTCTCGGATTAGTTGCATATGTGAATATTGATCCCTGTTTAGCAGCCACTGTTTGGTCCACATTCTTTGCTTTCTAGTTGTCTTTTGGCAATATTTATGGATGGCCAAAACACCAAATCCAATGATGATTTTTGACCTCTGGGCCTCATCCATATTGAATCTAAACCATACGTTCGTGAACACACACACACAACGAACATACACGATGAACGCACGTAGATGCTTCCACTACGAAATCAGCGGATATTTCGTTTCCGATGCCGGTCACTTCAACAGATTGCGTAGGAACGTTTGTGCTGGGCAGAAAGGTGTGGCTACAAGGTCACACGCACACTACATCACTTCCACTTGTGCGTGAGACGTCAACACTATGTATTCAATCGATTAATCTTTTAATGATTTTTTTCGATGGGGTAATGTTAACGATTTTGACCAACGAACGATGTTTCATTGGTCGGCTATCGAGCGATCGTCCGACTTTCGAACCATGTATTCCGGTTTTAATGCTCGGTTCACACTGCTGTGACCCAAGGGTCGTGCGACTTCCAGTGCAACTTTGCATTGCGATTTACTTGTAACTTGATGCAACTTTAATGTGACTTTCATAGATCATAACAATACACAGTGTGACACAAATTAGTTTGAACATACAAAACCCTCTGAAGTTGCAGCCAAAGCAACTTCCTTGCAACCTTTGCGATTTTAACATTGCAGCCTATGGCACTCATGTTGCAAGGAAGACACAGAAAAGAAAAGTAGTGCAGGAACTATTTATTTCTTTTTGTTGCGATTTGAGTCACAGCCATTAAGACGACATACATTGAAATGTATGTGTTTTGACTTGTCATATGACTTTCTGTGTTGCAAGTCGTATGAGAAGTTGCAGCAGTGTGAACCAGTGCTTCAGACTCCTTTCACATTGAGGAGTTTTTCAAGCACTTTTGCATTAAGAAAGGCACCTGAAAAGCTCACGAAAACGGCTTCCCATTAAAATCAATGAATGCTTTCACGGTGGGGTGGTGCGCTGGCAGGGCGGTGAAAAAACTGCTGCAAGCAGCATCTTTAGAGCATGTTTGGAGAGCTAAAAAAAAGAGCCCCTCCGTTGAAATTAATGATGTTCTTTTCCTGAAATGCTGTGTTTAGTTTGCATCAAACATGTCAATTGTAACTATGGGCAAACAACTCTGATTCATCAGTCCCCAACATATTGTTCCAGAAGGCCTGACCTTTGCCTATATATTCAATAGCAAACAGTAGTCTTGTTGTATTGTTCTTTATAGGCAGAAAAGGCTTTTTCCGGCACATTTGTAGATCCTGCAATTCAATTTGGGGGTTCTTGGAGACTTCTTTTAGCATCAGTCAACTCTTGGGCTGTCCAACCACACTGCTCAGCAACCACAGGACCAATTGAAACAGGACCAAGTGATGCGTGCACTTGGTCCCCTGAAGGATTCAACAGCATTTCATTTTTTATGGCAATACTTCTTCTTTAAATCCCTTGCCATAATCAAAGGTATTAACTTATTTTCTAAGGGCCTTCCATAGGTCTTTTGATCTGGTCAAGATCAGACCCTAGATATCAGTTTAAAGCTTCAAATGAAGGGTCTGGAGGAGGACCAAATGAGAGCTGGAGTCAGTCTTGTCATTTTTTTTTAGTGGTTGCTATGACCTGGCTATCAGTAATTTTCCCTGCCTGCAATACAAATATCGTATAAACATAAAAGACTGTACTTCCATGAATATTATTGATTGTATTATGCCATAGGATGCCCATGAACATTAAAAGATCATTTTGTTGATCATTCCCAGGGTGGTAGGAACAGCTGTGCAGATCATTCTTAAATCTGCATGTTTTAAGAACTCTTTCCACTGGCTTAGTAACTGAAATGTAACTTGTGCACACCAGATGTCCCATGTAAACAGAGTCTGGCAATTACAGTACAGAGTTTCTGTGCATTTAGAAAGTAGACAGTTGTGGAATGTCATTGAGAAAACTCTTGATAATGTGTGTTGGTGTTTCTAACATTATCTCTTATGCTGCGTACACACGATCGGACATTCCGACAACGAAATCCTGGGATTTTTTTCCGACTGATGTTGGCTCAAGCTTGTCTTGCATAAACACGGTCGCACAAATGTGATCGGAAATTCCGATCATTAAGAACGCAGTGACGTACAACACGTACGCCGAGCCGAGAAAAATTAAGTTCAATAGCCAGTGCGGCTCTTCTGCTTGATTCCGAGCATGCGTGGAATTTGTGTGTCGGAATTGTTTACACACGATCGGAATTTCCATCAGCGGATTTTGTTGTCGGAAAATTTGTGAACCAGCTCTCAAATTTTTGCTGTCGGAAATTTCGACAAAAAATGTCCAATGGAGCCTAAACACAGTTAGAATGTTCGACAAAAAGCTCCCATTGAACATTTGTTGTCGGAAAATCCAATCGTGTGTACGCAGCATTACAGTGAATGCATATTTTTGAGTTTAGAATTTAGAGTAACTAGTCACATACGCTCATTTTTTGAATGACGCACATCTAAAGAGAGTATTGCAAGATGCAACACATCAAACAGAGGTCCAGTTTTACTGTTTGGTAGGGCGGATTGGTCAGATGTAGGAGAGAACCATGTACATTGGACTAAGGTGCTGAAGCTGGATAAAATAGCCCAAATGTGGTTGGAGGCAGAAAATAAACACTGAGCGAAATGTTCTTCTTCCCCACTCCATTCAATATCACAAATAAAAGAAAAAGTTTGCCTAGAGTTAAAGTATCAATAAATGCTGTAGTACATGCTGTTCATACTCACTCAGTCGCTATAAGATTTGTTTTCTGTATTAAGCAAAAAAAAGAAAACGGTTTGATCCTGCGGTTTTCTATCTCCCCTTCCGTCCATGACCCATTGCAGTTGGGTTTTTTGCAGAGCAGTGTTGGCAGCTAGTGCACATACTCAGTGTTCAGTGAGTATTTCCCTCCCTATCACATCTGAGCTGCCCATGTGACAATAGAGTCACACATGTGGGCATATACACAGTGGTAAAAGACATCCCACTCCCTTCCTCCTCCTCCATGTTACACTAACCAGCTAAACCCAATGGGGGTGGGATATTACATGTTGATTGATGGAAGCTTCCCCTCCCTGTTATTCTAAGACACAGGCTGGAAGGGTGACTAGCAGAAATCCATCCACACCATGTTATTGCTAAAAAATAATAATATAAAAAATTTGAAATATATATTTGTATAACAATTTAAACAGTTTATTGATATAAATTATTTATTTTTACTCCTCTGTATTGCAAGGGCGTTTTTTTTTTTTAACACGTGACCAGCAGCAGAGAACTGGAAGCTCCTCTTGCTTATGTTTGCCTGCAGACAGGCTGGGAAAGAGTTGGGTTACGTGACAGCTGTATATCGATTAGAAAAAAGTTACTTAGATTTTTTTTAAACATTTTTACCAAAAAAATGACAGAACATCATCCACATATAGAAAGAAAAGGGACAATGTAATTTAAACAGTATGTGTTTAGTATCGCATTAAATTTCATTCCCCCAGAGGTCCCCCATTTTTTTATTTTATTTTATTTTTTCCAATGTCGTTAGGCCACTTGGGTGACTTTCTGGTGTGCTTTATCCAGGGGGTGTTTCCCGCCGATGTAAGGATCAGCAATTGCTTGTTAACGTCAGTGACAGCTCTGCATCAGCACTCTATGAATGAAGGTCGCCATGGTGAGATCCCTTTAGGAAACAGGGCATTCATGATGCATTCTTAGTACGTCCGCAGTCTTCTAAGAACTGTTTAATTGGGCTCCCAGAAAACTAAGGACGTTTTGTGATGATAAAACAGCTACTGTATTTCAGTGTGCGCTGCTTTTTATTTTAAACTACCTGGGAGCCCATTTTAGTTAAAATGCATCTGTGATTAAAATGTAAAATCATATATTTATATCCACATATTATTTTTTCATTTCAAGCCTACGCCTATTAATCTGAACAAGCTTAAAGTTTGTTAACTTACTTTATGAAGATCCCCACACATTTACTTCCTTGAATTCTGTGACACATATTCACTATGCCTTGTGAGTAGGCACTGCTGTGTAACACATTACACAGAGCCTGTCTTCTGAACAACGGAGGTGCTCAGAGGAAGCTTTTCAGGAGGTGGAGTCAGTACAGGAAAGTGTAACATTAGGGTAACATTAGGTAAAGGTAGGGGAGGCTATCAGAGAATGGGGGGGTGCTGGGTATGTTGGCCGAAGGTAAATGATGGCGGTCCAGGATTTGGGGAAATATCTCCAGAAGTTAGGAGAAGCAGAAGGGTGAGAGAGGTGATATGGGAGTGTGACTTATGTGGGGGGACACGTCCCAGTGTCCTGCAGGTTTTATTGATATATGGGTTCAGAATTAGCAGGAGCTGATATGTGCAGTAATAAGGTGATGACAGGAGTGAGGGTGATGTATACAAACTATGGGGTGGAGAAGATGGGTGCTGGAGAGAGAATTTAAGGAGAGGATGCGACTGTGAGAAGGAAAAGTAGGGAGTGCATGATACAGAGTGGTGAAATTGAGAGGAAGCCTGGATGAGAGATTAAAAAGTTTGTTGGAGAATCAGGTCACCTGTAGTCTGTTTAGTGTTCTGTAGAAGTCTGTTGTGGCTTTTCGCTTTGTGCATTTGCTGAAGTGCTGAGCGGAAGTGTAATACTTAATCCAATATGAATACTTTATCCAAGATTATAGTTGCCAATGCAATCCCTGCCTGTGCATCCCCTAGAGGAGGCCTACATTTATACTAAGTTTGGGTGGGGGTATTGCCAATTAGTCAGGATTGCATAGGAGGAATACATGGCTAACAGAATGAACTTCTCACACCAGAAGCTGACTACAAGACACAGCAAGAGAGCAGAAGGGTCATAAAGATAACAGCTCATAATTTAGGTATAGACAATAAGAAAGCAAAATAAACATCACTGTGATACGGACAGAGGTAAAGAATTTGAAGGCAACATAGATCACCAAAAGCACATAAACAGAATTAGCAAACAGTTTCAATTAACCACTTCAATACAGGGCACTTGTACACCTTCCTGCCCAGGACAATTTTGAGCTTTCTGCGCTGTCGCACTTTGAATGACAATAGCGCGGTCATACAGCATTGTACCCAGACAAAATTTTTATCATTTTGTTCCCACAAATAGAGATTTCTTTGGTGGTAATTTTTTGCTAAATTGTTATAAAATTTTGTAAATAAGTATGTTTCTCTTTCACTGATGGGCACTGATAAGGCGGCACTGATGAGGTGGCACTGATGGGCACAGGTAGGCGGCACTGATGGGCATTGACAGGGGGCATTGACAGGTGGCACTGGTGGGCACTCATGGGTGGCATTGGTGGGCATTGATGGGCACTGATAGGTGACACTGGGCACTGAAAGGATGAAAAGATGGGTACTTATGGGTGGCACTGCTGGGCGTTGATACGTGGCACTGTGTACTGATACACGGCACTGATGGGCATCCCTGGTGGCACTAGCAGTGGTAGACATTGTCAGTGGGCATTGATTGGCAGCTGCCTGGGCACAGATGTGCATTTCCCTGGGGGTCTAGGGGGGGCATACCTGGTGGTTCAGTGTGGGGGTGGTCCGGGGCGGCATAATGGTGGTCCTGGGCGGGATCCCAGGGGGGCGCTGTGCTGATAAACAATCAGCACAGACTCCCTGTCAGGAGAGCCGCCGATCGGCTCTCCTCTACTCGCATCTGTCAGACGCGAGTGAGGAAGAGCCGGTGATCGGCTTTTCCTCACTCGGCTCTTCCTCACTCGGCTCTTCCTATTTACATCGTGATCAGCCATGATTGGACACGACTGATCACGTGGTAAAGAGTCTCCGTCAGAGACTCTTTACCTAGATCGGTGTTGCGGGGTGTCAGACTGACACCCCGCAACAACGATCGCCGCGATGCGCGCCCCCGGGCGCGTGTAGCGGCTTAATATCCTGAGGACATGTACAAGTCACTTTGGAAATCCCAACTTTAAGAATACAGATTTAATTTACTTTGCTGGACTGTGTTTTTTGAGATTTATGAAAATCCATTCCAATTGATGAATTGTGAGAACTATCTTTTATCAATATGGTTTGAGTTGCACATATGATGTTTATTAGTGTACATGGATCATCACTTTCACTGAACACACAGAGGATTTCATTATGTAAAACACTATATACACATATATATATATATATATATATATATATATATATATATATATATATATATATATATATATATATATATATATATATATATATATATTATTTATTTTTTTTTTTTTTTTACAGCACCATTTTACCCTTCCCCTATCTTTACCTATATAATAACTCCACCTAGTGAAGTTTTTGGGGATACTTGCCATAATGCAGGATTTACTATATAATGAGGATAACATTAGCCAGTAGTCTGAATGGATAGAGATCAATTATTAAAGTGGTATTAAACCCAAAAACAAAAATATAATATGTTGCAGCAATCATTAGATGTGATGGCTGCGTTTAGTTTTCTTTTTTGGGCTTTTTTCCTGGTAATTAGCCAGTAGTACACTTCCTGTATTAGACTGCCCTTACTCTGGATGAAGGAGCACAGGGGCACCTGTAGACAGCAGCATTGTCAGTCTGGGGGGAGGGGAGTGTTAGATGAACTAGCAGATTTAAATGCACTAACAAATTGAAACCAGTTACAGCTAATTGTTCTTCCTCTTGGGATACAGGTTTTGCATAAATAAAAGCTGAATGTAAGACCCCCTGCTAGTGTTAAATATTTTGTCTCATCTAAGTAACTGCATTCTGCAGGAGAGCTTGTTCTTTTTAAAAACAGACTTACTGGCTGTATCAACAGATGAAAATATAAGAATGAAATCCTAAAAAAGAAAAGCAATGCAGCCTTCATATCTCAGAATTGGTAAACTGCAATATAATGTTTGCTTTTGGGTTTAATATCACTTTTTTTTTAATCACATCATTTTGCATTCCTTAGCTGTCTGGTGAATGTGCTAACAATTTAAAGCAGAATTCCAGCTAATTAAGCAGTGTCAGCAATATTAAGTTAGGCCCCTTGCACACCTAAGCGTTTTTCAGGCGCTACAGTGCTAAAAATAGCGCCTGTAAAGTGCCTGAAAAAAGCGGGTCCTTTAACTCTAGTGTGAAAGCTGGAGGGCTTTCACACTGGAGCGGTGCGCTAGCAGGACGGTAACAAAAAAAGTCCTGCTAGCAGCATATTTGGAGCGGTGAAGGAGCCGTGTATTCACCGCTCCTTGAAATCAATGGGACAGCGCGGGGACACAGCGATAATGCCGCCGGCAAAGCGCCTCTGCAGCGGCGCTTTGCGGGGGGTTTTAACCCTTTTTTCGGCCGCTAGTGGGGGTTAAAACCACCCTGCTATCGGCCGAATACCGTGGCTAAAACGATGGTAAAGCAGCGCTAAATATAGCGATGCTTTACCGCCACCACCCCAATGTGAAACCGGCCTTATACATAAATTAATAAAAGGTGACCATCGTGAGCACTCTAATCAGTGGTAAATGGTTTGTCTCAACCCTTTACCTGTTACATTTGCTATTCAGCTTGGTCTGGTAAAGGAAGTTGAAAAACAGACTTACTGGCCAGATCATCACACCAGGTTATAAGCTATGAAGCAGGAGGTACTCAAAAAAGAGACTGCTGTGGTAATGCTAGTTACATTCTGTATTCTACTTTGTTTTTGACCAAAGTAAGCACATAGAATTCAAAGGGTGTGACAGATATACTACCAGTCATTTCAGAAGTTGGGAGAACCAGCTCAGGATGTGACTTGTCATGTTGGCAGCATTTTGTACTTTGTAATTTACCAAAACTGTCAAAAAAATATAATTCGGTATGGCAGCCTGTGGAGGCATTTTTATACTATTAGTATACAGAACTCCCTCAGCAATGTCCCTTTTTAGCTTGTTTGACTGACTTACTGTTTTCCTCAGACATCCAAGATACAAGTAAAATTGTAGGTATCCTCTGAAGTATAAGTTTATTTTTTGGTGAGATACTCTCTAAGGGTTTATTGCTTTTAAAGGGGTGCAGGCCCTGCCACTTCCCTCATTAGAACACTGGGAGTGTACCAAGTGGTTATAATGAGCCAGAACCTCCCATTTAAGAATCATTCTTGCAAGGACATAGGGGAACAAAACTTTTTTTTCTATAGAACGGAAAAGGGTAGGACTCGATGTTTGTTAATATCCTTGCAATGTACATAAAGTATCCTTTTACTCTGAATAAAGTGTTTAAATGTTTCTCAATAACAGAACTACAGATTTTTTCCTTCCGTTCTCATATATATACTGCTCAAAAAAATGAAAGGAACACTTTTTAATCTGAATATAGCATCAAGTCAATTAACCACTTAACCCCCTTCCTAACCAGACCAATTTTTAGCTTTCGGTGCTCTCACACTTTGAATTACTCAGTCATGCAACACTGTACACATATGAAATGTTTGTCCTTTTTTTCCCACAAATAGAGCTTTCTTTTGGTGGTATTTATTTTTTGCGCTATACATCAAAAAAAACCTGAAAATTCTGTAAAAAACATAAATTCTTTGTTTCTGTTAAAATTTATTGGCAGAGTATTACATAGTATTGCACAGTACTGGCATAGTATGGGCACTAAGCAGCGCTGTGGGCTCGATCTGTAGTGCCCACAGCGCTGCAAACAATCTCTCCCCCTCTCCCTCTCTTCTCGCACACTGTACCAATCAGTACAGAGAGGGGAGGGAAGAACCGGCAAGTGATCGCTCCATCATTTGACGGAGCGATCACGTGGTAAACGGCCGCTATCAGTGGCCATTTACCGTGATCCGTGATGCGCCAGGTCCCCCATACCAGGCGGTCACGGATGTTCCCGGGTGCGCGATTCTGTGAGGACGTCCCACGGACTTCCACCCAGAATAAGCCGACCGCGCTGTAGCCGTCTTTCGGGTATGGTCCGGTCGGCATGTGGTTAAACTCCTGGGATTTTGATCTGGTCAGTTAAGTAGCAGAGGGGGTTGTTAATCAGTTTCAGCTGCTTTGGTGTTAATGAAATTAACAACAGGTGCACTAGATGGCCAACAATGAGACAACCTGCAAAACAGGAATGGTTTTACAGGTGGAGGACGCTGACATTTTTTTTCCAACTCCTCTTTCCTGACTGTTTTTCACTAGTTTTGCATTTGGCTAGGGTCAGTGTCACTACTGGTAGCATGAGGCGATACCTGGACCGTATAGAGGTTACAAAGGCAGTCCAACTCCTCCAGGATGGCCAATCAATACGTGCCATTGCCAGAAGGTTTGCTGTGTCTCCCAGCACAGTCTCAAGAGCATGGAGGAGATTCCAGAAGACAGGCATTTACTCTAGGAAAGCTGGACAGGGCCATAGAATCTCCTTAACCCATCAGCAGGACCGGTATCTGCTCCTATGTGCAAGGAGGAACAGGATGAGCACTGCCAAAATTACCCTCCAGCAGGCCACTGGTGTCAATGTCTCTGACCAAACAATCAGAAACAGACGTCATGAGAGTGGTCTGAGGGCCCAAACATCCTCTAGTGGGCCCTGTGCTCACTGCCTGGCACTGTGGAGCTTGATGGGCATTTGCCATTGAACACCAGAATTGGCAGGTCCACCACTGGCGCCCTGTGCTTTTCACAGATGAGAGCAGGTTCACCCTGAGCACATGTGACAGAAGTGAAAGGGTCTGGAGAAGCCGTGGAGAACAATATGCTGCCTGTAACATCGTTGAGCATGACTGGTTTGGTGGTGGTCTGGGGAGGCATATCCATGGAGGGACGCTTGGACCTCTACAGGCTAGACAATGGCGCCCTGACTGCCATTAGGTATCGGGATGAAATCCTTGGACCCATTGTCAGACCCTACACTGGTACAGTGGGTCCTGGGTTCCTCCTGGTGCGCGACCATGCCCGGCCTCATGTGACGAGAGTCAGTTCCTGGAGGATGAAGGAATGGATACCATTGAATGGGCCCCCACACTCGCCTGACCTAAATCCAATAGAACACCTCTGGGACATTATGTTTCGGTCCATCTGATGCTGCCAGGTTTCACCTCAGTCTGTTTAGGAGCTCAGTGATGCCCTGGTCCAGATCTGGGAAGAAATACCCCAGGACACCATTTGCCGTCTCGTTAGGAGCATGCCCCGATGTTGTCAGGCATACATACCAGCACATGGGTTCCATACAAACCCCTGGGTACCAGTTTGAGTTGCTGCAATGAAATTTCAGCAAAATGGACTAGCCTGCTGCTTCATTTTTTCACTTTGTTTTTCAGGGGGTCTTTGAATTCAGCCCCCTGTAGATTGATGATTTTAATTTCCATCAAACAATGTGGCATTCTTTCGTTCCTAACACATTATCCTGTTTATATCAGTATAGATATCCAGCATGATATTTTTCCTTATTAGGACCTGATATGTTTTCAAAGTGTTCCTTTCATTTTTTTGAGCAATGTATATAATGTCCCACAAACACAATTAGGATTTGAAGATTGCTTTGTGCATTGCTGACATGTTTACATATTCAACTGCATCAAATCTTGTTAGCTGTGTTCTAATGCAGGATGGCCTGTTGAAATGCAATGTCTAGTTGTGCAGTATTTTTATCAGAAATGCAAAACCTTTATTAAATTAACCCATGGATTTAAAATAGTAGCTTAGACTCCTGTGAGCTGGCAAAGTCCATTCTATGTCAATTCTCTAGGGATTGTAGGAAATAGCATGAAAAATTTATGTCTGACCGGTGGATATTTACAGGCACAGAGTTTAGAGGAAAATTCTGGCTTAATTTAAGACATATGGAACTCCAGTGATATGATAAACAGCCATTATTACGTTGAGAATGATAGGCTGACAGTGCTTTTTAAAACTCACAGATATAACGAACGGTCTCTGGGCGATTCTGTTGAAATCTGAATGTGCTGGCAATTTTTTTTAGCCCTTCACTAATCGCTAAAGGGCCATTTTTAAAATGCTGCCATCTGCAGAACACTGCAGTAAATGTATGCTGTGCCCAATAGTATGTTTATTTTAGTAAATGCAGTGCATGTTGTGGAGCCTACAAGGTCCTTCAGAGTGTTCTTTGTATAATGAGTGCTCCATGATATGTGGGAAACCTAGCCATATGACTTCAGAGTCGTGAATCAAGTGAAGCTGTGCTTTATAAAAATGCAAAAGCAGGGGCAAACCTTTCACTTCGAGGGCCACATTATAAGTTTTACACATATTCGCAGGCCAAAAAAAAACCTCAGTTATTTATAAATTTAATCTGCAGGAGCAGAATAAAATAGAATTCGACAGGCTGCCGGCAGTAGAGCTGGATGGTGCACCTGTATTCTTCACCCGCACCTAAATGCCGTATCCCTATGCATGGGGGCTAAACTTCTAGTGTGCAAAGGGCCTTACATCTGGATTTTTTCAGTGTCCTCAGATTTAGTCGTAAGCCGTTTAACCGTGTGTTGTAATTTAGACAGAGAAACCACCTGTGAAGCCATTGCATCTTCCACCTCAGAAATGTGAGTGTCAGCCTTGGAGAACCAGCCCAGTATCTTATCCAGGCCATTCCTGATGAGACTGCACTCTAAAGCTTAATGGTATATTTTCATCATCAGCTTTGCACTGTTTGATGGCTTCTTGGTGAATATCTCCAGTTCTGGCTCTGTCTCCTGATCCTGTGTACATTTGAGTTCTGTGGGAGAGCCTGGCTCCATGTCTGGAGAGGCCTGCATCTCGTGCTTTGGCAGCAAAGTGGTCTGTATAGCCCTCATCAGGTGCAGGAAAGATATCCATCTGGCTAATGCGGCACACCTGACCCATGAATAAATTACGGTGTTTGCGCTATGTTAAAGGATGATGAAGTAACGTGATGTGACGATACACGTCGGGATTGGAGCACTGGGTTAGTCACAACCAAACTGTAGGATACGAGCTCGACGCTCGTGGTTTGCTGCGTCATTCGTGACATTTTTAAATGTGAGTTATTATGTTTTATATTCTAAATAATATTGTTTTAAAAACGGGATCACGCTGTGGGCATTTCTCTGTTTACATTTTAAAACACCATCTACTGAGCCTTATTGGAAGCGATTTGGAGCAAGAGCAGACCCAGGACCATATCCAGGAGCTTACGAACTTGGCGTTCGTGGAGTGATGCCTATGCTCCTTATTATTAAAGTGAGTGTATCACTTGTGGATCTGCCTTTGTCCCATTCCCTTTCATTTACCTTGCGGAATTATGCTATGAACTTTGTGTTTCTTCATATGCTTTAAACCTGCCACTGAGACTACTCAACCAATCAAATACAGCCTCAAGGGGATTGTTATATCTTGCATCCGCCATCCTACTTTACATCTGTGACCAAATTATGCTGTATACCTTACGGCAGTAAGGTGAGCTGCTTGCACAACCACAGGTGTCATCACTGAAGTTTTGTCGTCCTAGCAGCACCTTTGCTATATTGGTGGAGGGACTCATCAATTACAGTTTACACTGACATTTTTTTTGGAGATATAAACTGTCACTATATATCATCACTTTTTCACCAGCTGATCAAGTTGTTTCTATCCAGTCACTTGTCTTCATCTATAGACTCGTATTGTTTCAATAAGGATTTATCACATTAGTTTATCACGTGTTTATTTATACACAGTTTTAACCAGGATTTATCACGTTTTTACAGGATTGATGTTTAGTTCATTTTATTTGTTTCACTTGATATTTATTTTCAAAATTGTGTCAACTATTCTGCCTTATTTACATTAGGATTATTATCATGTGATTTATGCTCAATATGGATTTTATTTGGTAGTATTATCTTTTTTTAATACCACTTTCTTTCACATAGAGCAAACACCATCATTTATTCATTTATCACTTTTTTCAGATCCACAGGTGTTTGCAGCAGTGTCCCCTAGTTTAGCTTAATAAGACAGCGCGGGAGTCATCCATTTATACACATGACCCATCCCCTTGGCTGCCTTGGGAGACTTCTCCATTGATTTGCCACATCAGAGAGACACTGGGGTTGATATACTAAAACTGAAGAGTTCAAAATCTGGTGCAGCTCTGCATAGAAACCAATCAGCTTCCAGTTTTTTTTTTTTTTTTTTTTTTTTGTCAAAGCTTAATTGAACAAGCTGAAGTTATAAGCTGATTGGCTACCATGCACAGCTGCACCAGATTTTGTACCCTCCAGCTTTAGTAAATCAACCCCACTGTGTTGCTGCGTTTGTCTTTTCCTCTTGTATATTGAAAGACGAGAACAAGCTCATAGGGGTTGGATGTATAGATGAACAGATGGAACAGGTTGGTTAACTGGAGTTCCTCACAAACATGTCTGCTCCAGTTCACATTTCAGCCATGCCACTTATAAACACATTTGTATAGGTTTCCAAGGCCATGTTTTAATGATTCATATAGAGGGTTTTTTCCCAAGGCCCCTTTCACAAAAGAGATCTAAACAGATCATGCTGACCGTTTTTCAGCCAGGTCTGATAGGACCCCCCATTCTCCTCTATGGAATGCTGAATGTATCTATGGTCTGATCTGATCCAACAAGAATAAAACGGAAGGGGATCTGGCTGGATCAGAGGGCAGCCGGGTGTAAACGGATAGCCAGTCCATTGACATTCAGCTACCCATAGGGCAGAGTGGGCTGTGTCCTCTCTGCAGAAGTGGAGCGGGCACGGACCTGTCATCTGCCCACTCCACTCAACTCAACAGGGAATCAGTGGGAGAATCCTCAGCTGAGCAAAAACAGATCTGGCCCATGTGAAAGGGGCTTTAGTCAGTTGGAGTATAAGAGCAACCTGAAGCAGCTTGTTACAGCTTAGGAGGTCAGATGCTAGTTAGAATGAGGTCAACTGCACCTGTGAAGGAACCCAGATGGGGCTCTTAAAGTGGAGGTAAACCCTCCTATCGTGTTCAGTCAAGGAAGCTGCCATCTTTGTCTCTGATTAATCTACAACTGATGCTGCACATGTGATCAGTCATGACACCAGCCATTGGATAGTTTGACAGTTTGGTTGAGAGCACAACCAATGAGAGTGTTACATTTCCTGCACGTGCCGGAAATGGAAATGTTTTTTGAAACTGTTAATGGATGGGTTTACTTCCGCTTTAAGCATTGCAAACTAATGTCATATTCAAGTGAATTTGACCATATATACAAGCACATATCGATTTACATTGAAAAAGAACATAGAGATCTTTTGTAATTTTTTCTCATGTCACTTAATGGCACATTTCCTTGTCTGTGGGGTCAAAGGCTTTCATTCTTTTTCTATGAAGAAAAAGGAACAATCACTAAATAAGCCCATTCCCTTTTCCAGTGTATATGAAAATCTGTTTGTTTCTTGAGCATTTTTTTGCAAAAGTACTTTGATCAGTAACCACCACACAGCTCAAAACCGTATGTGATTCTCATATTAGCCACAAGACTTACAAATATTGGGCTACATATAGCCATCTGCTGAATTCATTCATGGAGGATTGCTATATTATGTCCCAAGACCAAATAAGCCTTTTGAGTTTTCTATCAATCAAATCATAGGTTGTAGCAGTATTAAGCAAAAATTAGCAATATTTGTGTAGCAGTCATACTTTATTAAGTGTGCGCTATCAGTGTAAATTTATTTTTTCTCTGAACTGTAATGGAGTTCTGAGGGTTAATTGTACAGGTTTTAATTTTGCATCAGTCTGGCTGGGCTGTACTAAGGTTCCGCCTGGTCATAGGTGCAGTGAGGCACCCATGACAAAATGGGAACCAGGCCTGGTTGGACATGTTTGGTACCAATCTTTCCCGGAGCCAATCAGTGGTCACGTCTGGCCCCGCTGTGTAGTCTGGGAAGGGGTATTTAAGGTGCTGAAGTCACGTGTTCAGGGCTCGACTGCTGCTTTGATTCCTGGTCCGGGGCAGCCCTGTGAGGGGTCCCGGGCCCAGGAGTGTCTGCCGTCCCGCAAGCATGGTCACCCTGACCAGCCTCAGAGGCCCTCGTTGTCTGGGGTGGGGATCTGTCTGTTCCCGAGCCTCGGAACTGGCTAGTTCGAGGCGCAGTAACTGAAGGAGGATTCGAAGGTGTCTCGTGTGCTCTCGGTATTGGAGGGACACGGTAACTCGTTCAAGTGACCAGGGGAGGACCCTTCAGAGGAGTGCCAACAAGCTGGCTGCTCAGTAAGAGCCTGGGAGCTGAGTTGTATGGACACTAAAGAATCCACACTTCCCGCAGTATCGCCAAGAAGGCTGAGAGATTCAGGTACTGGGAGAAAGGTTCCTACTTATCTTCAGTTACAATCTAGTCTGTGGCAGAGACATTGCAAAGTTTCCAGGTCACATGTTGGCTGCTAGATCTCTGGCTATAGGTTTATCCAGCAGTAAAGCACCCAGCTGCGAGTGGCTACTCTCTGGGTTAATTAGAGACATTCAGTGGATGTCAGCAGTTCAAAGTGCCTAAGTTTTATCACCCGTGCCCTCTATTCCCACCTGAGACTGTGTTATTGTTGGATGTTACCCCTGCAAAATAAAAACCTTGAAAAGGACATTTATGTGTCAGCTCTGAAGTCACTGGGTACTAACCCTGGGAACCTCTAGACAACAACCGACAAGCCACAAGGAGGTAACTGGTAAGCCCAGAAAAGTCAAGGCTGCCCTGAGGGGTTATGGTTGCTACATTTAGAAAACTCTAGCTCTATTAATTACATGGTATTATGAGTCAGCAAAGACGGTGATACTTTAGAAAACCAGCTGGTAATGTAATTTATCATGAAATAATTACCCTCTTGGCACGTGGTAGTCATGTCCAGAGGCATACAAGTGTTGAGAAGATATCTCTTATTGGATAAGGAAAACATTACATGAAACATTATCTGGCTTATGCTCAATATGTGTAAATATGGTTTTAGAACAAAGGCACAGAATTTTATCAACAGCCCATATCCATCTGGCCTCTCAGTGGAACAGACTGTCCCTATCTACAATCAATGTGAACAACGGAGTAAACTTTGTTAGTATTGATGAGAGTTTGAATGCTTTTCTGCTGGTTACCTTTCTCTACTTCAAGAAGTAGCAGTTTCCTCCTTGCTTTCTTTAAAGTGATTGTAAAGGCACAATTCGTTTTTTAATAAAATAAAAAAGAGGTTATACTTACCTGCTTTATGCAATGATATTGCACAGAGCAGTCCCTTATCTCCTTTTCTGGATTCCCCTTCCAGTGCTGTCTGCTCCTTCTTTTCGTGTGGGTGCCCCCTCAGCAAACCGTATGGTGAGGGGGCATCTGTGTGGGCATGCTCCCAAACCGGGCTGTGTGCATACAGAGACAGACACAGCACAGCTTGGCCGTACACCCACTCCCTTCTCATAAGATTTCACTGACAGCAGCAGGAGCCTATACCCCCCCCCCCCTGCTGTCTCCTGCATGCACGTTCTGAAGAATCGCGGGCTTTCAGGCTCAGTAATTTCCACCTTGATTAATGCAAGGAAGCCAGCTTCCAGAGTAATTTATTATAGATAGGCATTATAGGCATATGTTTCCTGATGTGAATCCAGGGGTTGGTAGCCCAGAAATTATGTCATAGGTAGAATCCTCGCTTTTCTGCAAATGGGGTTAGAGATAAAGCCGGCCTTGTACTATCAAGGGCCAGGTCTCAGCCTTATCGGTATTGTTTCAATGTCCACTTGCTTCACATTCTTTGGGCCAAAGCTTTATACAGGGGGTAACGTGGCTTAATCCACCCGTAAGAGCTCCCCTGAACCTTTGGGACTTGAATTTAGTTCTGTCGGCATTACAGAATCAGCCTTTTGAGCCGATACGACATATTCTCTTGGTCCATTTGACAAGCATGCTAATTTTTCTGGTAGCCATTTTTTTTGCAAGAAGGGTATCGGAATTGGCGGCTCTTTCTTGTAAAGAGACATATTTAATTATTCATAAGGATAGAGTAGTATTGCGTCCTCATCCTAGCGTTCTACCGAAGGTGGTTTCAGGTTTTCATCGAAACCAGGATATCGTTCTGCCTTCATTTTTTCCAGAGCCCTACTTTATGGAAGAAAAGTCACTACATTCTCTAGATGTAGTGAGATCGGTCAAAACCCTTTTGGAGGCGACTGCTTAGATTTGGAAAACAGATGTTTTGTTTGTGTTGCCTGAAGGTCCTAAAGGACAGGCAGCATCGAAATCTACTATTTCTAAGTGGCTTCAACAGGTAATTATTCAAGCTTATGGTTTGAAGAGGAAAGTTCCACCTTTTCAAATCAAAGGGCACTCCACCAGGGCTGTTAGTGCTTCATGGGCAGTGCATCACCAGGCCTCCATGGCTCAAATTTGCAAGGCCGCAACTTGGTCTTCAGTCCATACATTCACCAGATTCTATCAGGTGGATGTGCCTTCGGCGCATGCAGGCAGCAGTATAAGGTCCTCAGGTCTGATTGCACCTTACTTTTGTTTGTTTGTGTCTGAATCCCCTCAAATCCCATTCAGTAAATACTGTGGCTCTGTGTCCCGTGATGTTTGAAAAAGAAAATTGGATTTTTATAACAGCTTACCCTTTTCTTGGAGTACATCATGAGACTGAGGTTTCTCCCCTCCTTCTAATACACGTATATTGCTTTGCTACAAAACTGAGGTACCCCCGGTAAGGGGAGGTGTTATATAGGGAGCTATACTTCCTGTCTAGGGTGTGCCAGTGTCCATCACCTAGTGGTGCCTATATAACCCATTCAGTAAATACTGTGGCTCTGTGTCCCATGATGTACTCCAAGAAAAGAATTTTAAAGGTTAGCTGTTATAAAAATCCTATTTTTAAGTTGGGCAGAAATAATTGAAAGGGAATTGTTCTTACCCACTCACGTCATCACCCACCCCTGACCAGTTACTGACAGAGTCAGTTCGGTGTGATCTCCAACCCATAAAATCTAGGTTTTATACTTGCAATGCAGATTGGAGAGCAATTATTGAGGCTTTCTGAAAAATATTTTCTGTGTGTGTATATGTATTTATATATACTGTATATGTAGCACCCTCCTAGTTAGGCTACCTAGATAAAATTCGTTTTTGGCTCTTACTGTAGCCAGGTGAGCAGTGATTGCTTATTCTGGTCTGCACAGGCCAGGAGTTGGATTGCTTCCATTTGCCTCTTGAAGAAGTTTCTGGAGTTTACGTAGGGAAAATTTAAATGACCAGCCTGAATAGTGAGCAGAACAAAATATTACAGCGCACACATGCAAAAAAGACATTTACCTCCTGCAAGGCTATTTAAAACACCTAGACATTTTCAAAAAACATTATCAAAAAATGTGGGTATTTGGTATATTGCTAATATGGTGCTTAAAGTGGTTGTAAACCCTTGTTTACAACTTTATGTTACAGGTAAGCCTATATTAAGGCACGGTTTAGGAGATATACCTGTATTTGCATGTGCTGACATCATGCAGCACATGCGCACTTAAGACAACTGAAGCAATGGCGCTATATGCCGATGCTTCAGTTGTACTGTGCCACTCTCGTGCGCATGCGCGGAGTGACGGCATCGCGGCTCTGGCAAATCACAGCGCCGGAGCCGCGATACCCGGAAGTCACTCCGGGAGAACATGTCGGCGGTCGAAAGGGGGAGAAGTGGACCGATGCGGGGGGTTCAATCTGAGGTAAGTCATACATAATTAGCTAGTATTTTTTTATTTATTTTTTTGAAAGCCGATGGCATGCAAAACACACTCAAAAACTCACCCGGTGCATAAAAAATGTGCACAACATAAAGAGGTGCGACAAAAAAGTGCAACGGGTACACAAGACCTCTAAGATCAGAGGACCTTGTCCTGAATCCCCCGGGGCGTTAGGCTTCAGACAGGGACAAGGACACGTAAAACTTGGTCTTCATGGCCGAAACCAATCAGACCCCGTTCTCTGGAAGGTCTGCCGAAACAGACCCACCCAAATACTAGGTGAGGCTCCCCCGAAGGGAGACCCCAACCCTACTGAGAGAGCGCGAACTAAGCCAGAAGGCCATGTCCACCCCCTCCCCGACTTTCATGCCAGGCCCTGGGACCTGTGACCCTACTAATCACACGTGCTAAATCGTGTACAAACATAAAAATACAAAAAGTGACACACAAAGGAATAAATAAAATAAAGTGGGGGAAGGGATAGTGAAGAGGAGAGTAAAAGAAGTGGCCATTGTGCGAGACAATGACCAGGCCCTCCGGCCAGGAATCAAAAATTCCTCTGGTCCTAGCCAAAAGGCCGGCCCAAGAGGCAGGTGCTAAAAAAGCGTGCTGTTAAAGGAATGGTGCAGTGACCTTGGTGCCTGTAAATCAATGTGTCCCTCACACACAGTGATTGTACGGCACCCCTGGACTGCCACTCCAGGGGCACATGCTCCATTGGCTTTCAAGACCGCCCTGACCAACGGTCCGGACCACAGCAGCCCCCACCCCAGACAGGAAGGCATGGAGATCAGGAAGCTTGGTGAGAACCTGCCACTCCTACAGGCTCACCGTCACTCCCATCACTCCTACTACTATCGAATTATGCCTTTGTCTTGCAGGGGGTTTTTTTTTACGTTTTTTTTCTGAGGGTTTACTTCCTCTTTAAGCCCACTTACTGCGACAAACTACCCCATGGTTAGTGGGTCCTACACTATCCATAGACTTGGAGATCCTGCTTCTCTGAACCATGGGAGCCATACACTCCTCTATATGAGAGAACTAAAGGTCTCCACCTATGACACATAATCCATGCAATAGACAAACAAGATATGTTGGGGGCACACCCTAAAAGGTGCATTAAAGATGGTGCAGCCATAAGACTGGTCTAATGGCTGCACCATCTTTAATGCATATTTTAGGGTGTGCCCCCCAAATATCTTGTTTGAATATTGAACAGGGCGCAGCCAATCCCTGGGGAGGTGTGCCCAGTTGGTGGCTGGTTAAGCTGTTAAATAGTTAGGAGCCCTCTGGAGATTCTTTTTTTTCTCCTTAGGGGATTGATCAGTGAGCTGAAAGGAAGATAGGGCCACTTGCCCCTGGGACTGAATACTGAGCTACTTGCAAGAGGCTACACCTATGTACTGATCCTGTTCCAGGATCCTGCCAGTAGAGCCCTCATATATGTTCTCTAAGCTACTTCATGGTCACCAGCCATGAACCTATAGACCGTTCCAGTCTTGCGGCACCTAAACTGTAAAATATCCCATGCTTCCCAGCTGAGTAAAAAGAGATTGTGTTTCTGCTGCCTAGAAAGTTGTCCACAGTAGCATTGTGTCCAAGCATTTTAGAGTATCCCAAACCACCCCAAAACTGAATTAGTCTTATAAAATAGAACAGATTCCAGTGCCAGGCCCAAAATGTATTATCTTTGTTAATGCTGTATTTGCCACTATGTCACTACTTTAAAATAACTGCACTGAAAAGAGTTTAAGCCCAACACTACCTTATATGTGCCTCCCACCCCTATCTTCCCCCCTCCCTGAAGCCCTCCTATGCACTTTTTTTAAAAAAAATCCCATTTTATATACCTTATAGTGTATTTAAATACAAATTAAAAATATACTAAAACAAATATATTTTGCGCCCTTACCCTTAGATTTTTGCCCCATTTTCAACTATAACAAAATATTGCAAATACCTTTTTATTTAAATGGGTTTTATGTGCTGTAAAATAACTACCGTACTCAGTCCCACTTTTTTTCCTCCTGTAGTTTGGAGGGCTAGAGATGGAGACCATAAAAGACACTCAATGGTTCAGCTGCCTTATAATGTGTGTATATAGTAGTCTCCACTTGGGAACTGCTGTCAATCATGGTGTTGTGGGCTGGATCAACCTGTATTGACACAGGCTGACTAGAGAACTTGCGAGTTTCCACGCTTTTACATGGCATCTTTATGTTCTCTTTGTAAATTAAACTGTTGTTTCTGGCGCCTGATTACCAAGTAGATGTTTAGAGCTTATTGCATTATTCCTTTAATTAAAGAAAAAATACAGTTTGTTACTTTTTGGAGAAGTGCAAGTCTAGATGCATGCTGGCAGCCTTTAGTGTTCTAATTTGTTGTTTTTGAGATTGCTGTCCATCTGCTCCACTAAACCTAGTGAGAAAACAGTAACATGGGGCACAAAGAAAGTATCTGAAATATCTGAATATTGTTTAGACTACGAATTTACTGCATTTTGTGTATATTAAAGCCTAACTAAAGACAGTTTTTCATTTGTTTTTCTGTTCGTTTTGGATAAAGGGGGAAGAGGTAAAATTTCAGTTAAAGTTTTTGTAACCCTAAAAAAACGTTCCTGTTTTTAAATTTTAGGAGGGCCTGACTTTGGCCAGTGGAAGCAGAATTTTTCAAGTATCGGTGGGAGTAAACATTGCCACATTTGGCACTAGGGGAAGGAATAGTGCCCCATTATTGGTGTCGGTGGAAATAATGGTGCCCCATTATTGGTGTCAGATAGCAGAATAGTGTGTCGTATCGGTGAGAGGAATGCCCCAAGGGCCGGATAAAGGCAAGCAAAGGGCAGCATCTGGCTCCCGGGTCGCAGTTTGGAGACAACTGCTTTAGAGGCATGGTAAATAGCACCATGCTTTTGCAGTGTCATTTTGTCCCAATACGTGTTCTAAAATACCTTGTTTATCCTGCCTGTTCCTGTGTTCCCCTATGTGTACCAACCACACTAATCATGGCTGCTGATCCATGATAGCGTGGTCAGTTTACGTCCCTCCATCATCCTACTGTGTGTTTAGAGTCTCTGCATCTCCCCCTCCCTGTCATTTTCATAGTCAGTGTTGTGAGCCGATCTCCTCCCCTCGTGCCTCTATTCCCCTGTGGATGTAAAGTAATATATAAAAATGACTTGTATCCCCTCTGTTTTAGGAAGGTATAAAGTACAGTGTGGCATTTAAAAAAAAAAATGATAATGCTAAATACCTTCTTGCACAGCACCGCTGTGCAGTCACACATCCTCCCTCTGCTATCTTGCATATGTCAAAGGGGAGTCTCAGCCCCTTCCACTGTAGTCCATTAGATCAGGAAGGAGAGCGGAGGGAGGACACATGACAGCACAGCGGTGCTGAAGGTATTTAGCATTATAATAATAAAAAAAAACTGACACACTGCTTTGTCTCATTAAAAACGGTGATACAAGTAATTTATGAATATGACTTTACAGCCACTTTAAGGCTCTATTTCTGTCTCACATTGGAAGATATTTCCATACTTTTTGTTCCTTTGACTCCAGTACAAAAAATTGACATAGACAGGAAAGCACAAACAATAAAAACACGCAAATTTAAACTCATCCTCACTTTGTCTGTGTCCCTTTTTGGAAAGGGCAAGAAGAGATTGGAAAATGACCCCGCTAAGGACAGAGGCGGCAGTAAAAACTTGACATAGGCTTTAACCCTTCCTCACTCCATCCAAAATAAAACAAAATGTTTGCTTTTTTTAAATTACAGACCCTCAACCTGTGGTCATCTAGCTGTTGCAGAACTGCAAACGCCTGATAATTACAAGCATGACTCCCAAAGGCAGAGGCATGATGGGACTTGTAGTTCTGCAACAGGTGGAGGGCCACAGGTTGAGCACCCATGCCCTAAAGAAATTTCAGTCGTCTTTTTTTTTTTCACAACTCTTCTGTCATCATCCAGCTGCCCAGCCAAGAAAACGCATTGATGGTTCCTGTAAGAATCCACTAGAGGGTGATTAGCTAAAGTTTAATAGAGATTAACATCAGCTGCATTAAATGGAATAATGCCATTCATGTAAGGTCATTTAGTGCTGTTCAGAAATCTGCTTCTCAGGCTCATTTAGGAAGGTTGAGTTTGATTAGCATCAGAAATTGTCTGGTTCCCATTACAAGCGTATGCAGACACCACAAATCATGGGGTGCAGATGGAGAGAGTGTACACCATCTGGAGAGCTTTATATGTAATCTTCATCAGCTCTATATTTAGGAAGTAAATGTTATCACTAATATTCATATTCCTTGACTTTCTGAATTAAAAATAGAACCATGATGTACCTATTCAGTGTAATAGAGCTGAACTGCAGGCAAACCGCAATAAAAGCTGCATGAGTAATAAAATAAAATTAAAGGAACTTTTTTTTTTTTTACCTTCCAGAAAATTTGTATTTCTCTCCATTGAGTATTGAGACTTTACACGGGCCTGCCAGGCAGCGCGGTACTGCAAATGACACCACTTTCTCTGTTACTTTTATAGAATTTAAGGGGTTATAATGATGACCTTCCTCCACCCCAAAGCTGAAAATTAAAAAATGAACAGTAGACTGATGGGATCATCTATTTGCTCATTCTGCCCTCCCTCTTTTCCTATCTGCATGTTCCTTGTCTGCATTAATGCATATGTGAAATTTGCTTGTGTTAGGTCTTACACAAGCTTTTATACTGGGAATAAAATATTAGGGAGACCACATGGAGGAAAACAGCAGAAAAACCTGGATTCAAAGACCAGGCAGCACTGCTGATGGTTTCCTGTACCAACTAACTTATGCAACTAACTATGCTTATTGAGGGGGAGGGGGGTCTGCACTGAAGGGGGTCTATGCTGATGGAGGGGGAGGTCTATGCTGATGAGGGGGATTTATGCTTATGGAGGGGGGTCTGCACTGAGGGGAGTCTATGCTGATGGAGGGGGGGGTCTATGCTAATGGAGGGGGGTCCATGCTGTTGGGGGTGTCTACATTGACGGGGGAGGTCTATACTGATGGAGGGGGTCTGTGCTTACTGGGGGGTTATACTGAGGAAAAGGGGTCTGTACTTAGTGGGGGGGGGGGTCTGTACGTAATGGAGGGGATAGTTGGCAGAGGGGGGGTGACACCAATTTTTTTAGCATCGGGTGACACCAACCCTAGTGACGCCACTGCAAAGTAGTACATAGTGATCAAACTAAATTCATCTCTGACTGGTACTTTGCTGTCAACATTAGAAAAGTGTTCCTGAATATGCAGGCAGAGTTACAACATAAGAGCAAAAGGGTACTTCTTTCCCTTGACGCTGCCAAAGCATTCGACTGTGTTGATTATTAATTCATGGGAGGTGCTCAGTAAGTTTGGTGTACAAATAATATATTCCTTCCTTAGAGCATGGGTACTCATAAATAACACCCTATCCCATGCTTTCTTTGTTGCAACGAGCAGTAGGCAAGGGAGGTCTACCCTACCATTTAATGGCTGAACCCCTAGATACTGGTATTAGACAGAATACCAGCATCCAGGGATTTAATAGGACAGATGGGGAAGATAAAATGTCTTTATATGTTGGTGATACAATCCTGTTTCTGAGATATACGTCTTTCTTCTTATAACAAGTTCATACAACACTCCCTCCAGATTGTGCATGGTAAAGTAAGATGGTTGCATCCTTCCCATAGCTGGGGATAAACCCCTGGTTTAAGGAGAAATCCAAAAGCTGGTAACTTCTTAAGAACCATTTTAAAATTATATACCAGTGTGACTGCTCAATAAATATTTTTAAAATAGACTTTAGAATTGTCTTTATCTTGAATTTATTTGGAATAAATATCCCCTCAAATTAAATTGGAAACATTGCATCCCTATTGGGAGGAGGGAATGCTAGTCCTTACCTTGGCTAAGGTACTGCAACATTTTGGGAGCTTAAAGACACCTCAGCTGGATAATCCTAACCAGAACCTAAGCTTTTGGACCCTAGGGTGGCCAACCGATGTTGGGGCTTTTGAGTCCAATTCTTTAATGCCACACCTGAAGCACCCTACTATTAATCTGTACGATAAATTATGGGTTACCATGAAAAAGATTAGGAAACACCATGATACCATCAAATATACCCCACAATGGGACAACTCATTCCTAAAAGATCTAAATACTTTGAAGGGGCTGGAATATTGAAATTGAAAGGAATTACGCACATACATCAGTTGTGCACTAACAATGTACTCCTTTCAACCTTTCAGCGGTTGTCATGCATATCATGTTCTTTAGATACCTTTGATTCACACCTATGCATTTTTAGTGCTTTTTGCATTTTGCATATTTTCACTACAGAATGTTTTCCATAGGAAACCATGTTTAAATGGACTGTAGTGCAAATCTGCGTAACACAAAAAAGCACTAAATATGCATAGGTGTGAATCAGGCCTTAGTCAAAAGAAAGACATTGATCTGAGCATACACAAAACATATTTCAACATTTCATGTACTTTTAATATTTCAATATTTTCATTTTTCAGTTTTGGAATGCATGTCATTTCCCAAACAAATGCTAGAAATTAGTTTGAGAATTTTTTTTCGGGAATTGGACACAATCTAGCCTTTCAGTAGGCCCTCCTGCAGGTGTCATTTTTTTAAAAAACACCCCATCTCATATTGACATTTGCTGTACTGTCTTCTGTTCTGTTCCACCATTAGAGCCCTCAGAAATACCCAGTGCTTTTGGGTATGGGGGAGCATATGACTGTCTTCCAAGAAATAATACTTGGGCACCACCAGCCAATTACCCAACCTAAATACTGTTGAGTGGAGGAGGGAAGCAGGCCATTACCTACTTGACACATGTACTTCATTGTGTTCAAGCAGTTATACTGGGGCCATGGCAGCAGCTGTCAGCCATAACCCTGGTATTAAAGTATAACTAAAGGCAAAACTTTTGTTTTAGTTTTGGATAGAGTGAAGGTGGATTAGAACCCCTGTCAGTTTTTATTGGTGTCTGTGGCCCCGTTTGGGAGATTCACTATGTCTATTTGGCCTGTTTAACATTATCATTGAAAGTGAAAGTAAAAGAAAATCATACATTTTGGGTTGTCCCCAAAAAAGTAATACAAGGTAAATCTTCCAATGGGGACACTAGTTCTGGTGACCTGGGTGCCCCAAGGAATTCCCTTAATTTGCAGGGATTTCCTGTTTTGCTATGGGGCAGGAAAAAACTTGACAGAGGTTTTACTCGATCCAAAATGAAAAAAAAAGTTTTGGCTATAGTTCTACTTTAATATTTTCAGCTGGCAATTCTCTAACCTATAAAAGTGATCAGAGTGGCTGATTAGCCGCTCATCACCGCCATCTTCCGGAGCAGGTATCTTATTTTCTGGGCTGTCCCATCCCACTGGGGAGCCTGGTATGTGGTCCGGCGGCTGCAGACGCTTACAATACAGGTGATGTTCTGGTCCCCGATCATCTCTATAGTCTAGAATTATAAGAAATGGGAAAAAGAAACTGCGCTAAGGATCACATAAAAATGTGGATAAACCACACATTGAGGAAAATGAGGTCTGATTACAACCAATTTAGGCAGCAGCAACTAAACTGTGTATATAGCAACAGTGAAAGCTAGGGATTACCAAAGTGAGTGAGTGCTCACACTGATTAGTGACCCAAATAGGGTGTGACTAACTGAATACTGGTAGTATGTACTAGCCTGAATTAACAGACCATGCTACAGACTCCAGACAATAACAGCCTATTGTGAATACCATAAATTGATCTGAGATATGCAAAAAAAGAACATAAAATAGAAATAAAAATAAATGAAGTGTTCATATGTGGAATTAAAGTCCAATGATAAAATAGCTTCAAAAACGTGCAGCAACACCCGTGCATCCAAAGAATCCTCAAATGGAATGTCCTATATCAGGCTTGTTCCAAGATTGTGTGAATACTTCTATAAACCACCATCGGGTAAAGTTGCCGCTTACCGGAATTAAATGATCCCCCGTCACAGAGGATCAAACAGGCATCCAACAAGTTAGCGCTATGTGGGCTTCCACTGGGACTGCAGGCACGGACCTCCAAAAGCTCCCGGCTATAAGCTCAATGATCTTCCAGAGCTCACTCCAAGATGTCAAACATTGATGTTCATCATGTAAAAAGAATTAAAATGCTCCCATGGTGTGTTATCTTGGGGGTTTTTATTTAAAATAGAAATCAAAAACACTTACATCCAAGTTAAAAACGATCGGCCTAAAGTCCTGTGTACCGGCCGGTCACACACGGACAGCACGACAGTCCTAAACACTGCGACTGCTAACAACGAGGTGGTGACAGTGCGTCGCTTTGCCCAACACGTTTCGTGATACCTCACGTCATCTGGGGACACGAGCGACACACTGTCTCACCTCTTTTATGACCGTAGTCACTCACCAAGCCTCGCTCTGGGTGCGCTACTTCCGGCGTATGCGGTCCGGCGTGATGATGCAAATCCGTCGTAATGTCATCACGTCTATAGCGTCAGGACGCCTCATCACTGATAGGATCCTCTGTCCCTCATGCGCTCACACTACCACCAATGGAGGGGCATTGCACCATAACGTAAGCTGCGCCATCACACTCCACTGGCATTGAAATCACCGCAACGTCATGTGCCTGCAGCTCCTTCAATGGGAGCATGTAATGCACATCGGGATGGTGTATGTGTGTTACTAGAGATAGCTATCAATTTACATTTAGTCAAAGGCCTCGCATACTAATATAACAAAAAACCACATGGTCAGAGAGCGCATTGGGCATCAAAACATCGCTGCTGGACCATATATTATAACTTGTATGAATAGATTATTTATTTCTTTTATTTTGAATAAATTTAGATGCAAAATAAAAATGGAATAAACCAATAGTAATAAATCCAAGGCAATCTGGGGAGGATCAAAGATCCCCATTCCTCAAGATAGCCCTGAACAAAAATAAAAAACTTCATCCGAGGCTTCACGTATTTACACAGCTTTACGCCGCAAACGTGACACTAGACCGGAAGAACAATAAAAAAGTACTACGGGACCACCATATCCCAAAGCCTCTTAAAACATTTCATTGAAAACGTCTATGTAATGACGAAACGCGTCTGGGAGGGCATGCCGTGACGTCACCGCGTTTGCTTCAGGAAGGAGGAAGGGTTTTGAATCGATGCCGGCCAGTGTCCCGCTAAAAATCATTCAAACGTTCTTTTATGCTCATCTTTTCACTGCAAATGTGAGTACAATCTTATTTTAAATAAAAAGTCTTAATTCCCTATACAGTATCACATGATGATCTGCTTTTATTCTTTTTATGCTACCATTTGGATGCACCGCTGAGTGCTGTGACCATTATTATATTCATCACGCTGTGTCTTCCCTGGAGTATATGGTACTGAGTGGCTAATCCTTGGATATTATCCCTTGAGGTGTGTGTCCCCTCTAAGCGTCAGGATTTCTGCCTAGTGCTCAATTTGAGTGTCGGTTTCTATCTACCATCTGGTAAGGAGCCTATATATTGGTGGTGGCACCCTCTTTGATGTGGAGCACAGCGGTGTGGCGTGAAAGCACTATCCTTATATGATCTTATTTCACTGGAATGAGGACTTACTGAATTAGCAACTTTATCTTGTGGACACTCTAATGCGGCGTACACACGGTCGGAATTTCCGATGGAAACAGTCCGATGGGAGCTTTTCATCGGATTTTCCGACCGTGTGTATGCCCATCGGTCTTTTTCTGTCGGAATTTCCGACGGACTTTGAATTGAGAACCTGTTCTCAATTTTTCCGACGGAAAACCTTTCTATCGGATTTTCCGATCGTGTGTATGCAATTCCGACACGCAAAATTCCGACGCATGCTCGGAAACATTTTGACGCATGCTCGGAAGCATTAAACTTCCCTTTTATAGTGCTGTCGAACGTGTTTTATTCCGCTGTGTTACAGACCGTCGGAATTTGGTGTGACCGTGTGCAGGCAAGACAGTTCGAGTGAAATTCCGTCGGAATTCCGACGGAAAAACCATCAGAGCTTTTTCCGACGAGAATTCCGACCGTGTGTACGCGGCATTAGTGATAATCTTGACCTGTATTAATTATCCTCTAGAGTTTTATATTTAATTTAATTCATTTTATATTTTGTTTTCACTGACGATGTAAATTGGGTATTCATTGTCAACATTGGATTACAGTGTCAAAACTTCCCGAAACACACCTATTGTCAATGCAAATTGGGTATCTATTTCTATCCTTTTTATCGGATCTTAGTAGTAGTTATTTTTTACTTGGCGCAGTTTTCTTTCCTTGCATTATATATTGTGTTTATCTCACTATTCTGCAGCCTGGTTTAGTCCTTATTACTTATAAATTTTTATCTCACAATATTTTCCCTGTGTCTATTTGGGTTAGCGCGTTATTTTCGCCTGTATTCCGTTTTTGAAGCTATTTAATCATGGACTTTAATTCCACATATGAACACTTAATTTATTTTTATTTCTATTTTATGTTCCTTTTTTGCATATATCAGATCAATTTATGTTATTCACAGTAGGTTGTTATTGTCTGGAGTCTGTAGCATGGTCTGTTAATTCAGGCTAGTAATCAGTGTGAGCACTCACTCACTTTGGTAATCCCTAGCACTGGTATGTGCAGCTTTTTTGTTTTTCTATTTTGTTTTCACTGTTGCTATATACACAGTTTAGTTGCTGCTGCCTAAATTGGTTGTAATCAGACCTCATTTTCCTCAAGGTGTGGTTTATCCACATTTTTATGTGATCCTTAGCGCAGTCTTTTTCCCATTTCTTATATTCTGTTTTTATATATATATATATATATATATATATATATATTAATTGCTGCTTGGGTAAAGATTAATTTCTTTGTAACATGGACATTTTTGAGTTTCGTCCAAGAGAGTGGTTGACACCACAGGAGTTTTTAGTTCAACACCCTTGACCTTAGATTCTGATGTCAATGGTATTTTCATTAAACTTACAAACCTTACCACCTCTGAAGTACATGCCCAGTGGGACATTGCCTTTCTGGAGACCTATATCAGGGAGGCAATGGTTCCCAGGAGCCTGAGGTGGGAAGTCAGCCCTCACAGGGTGGTACCAGACCTTGAGAGCTGGTATAAATTTTTCAATGACTCCGGCGTTAGCCTTTTGAGGTTTCTGGCGCAGAAGAGAAGTGAAAAATTGGCACGCTTGGACAATGAAATTAAGATCATCAAAAAATCTGCTAAAAACCCTTGAGAAAGAGGAGACAGATCAAAAACTAAAGAAAAAAAAAAAGAAATATAGCAGAGATAAGGCAGACTACCAATCCGGCCTGGTATTTGGCTGGCAGAGGAAGCTTGCTTCAGAAATGGAAACAGCCAATGAGATAGATACACTACCTCAAAATACCATGACTAGGCCTTTTGTTGATAATGGAATCCCAGCTCAAGTTAGGAGAGATCTACATGATTCCCCTGGATCTTACTTGCCACCCAATAGGGTTAATATTAAACCTAGGGTCTTAAATAATATTCCAGTCCAACCCTATCCTGTCACACCTGGGAGGGGTCAGAGGAGAGGCCTCAGACATAATAATAGGAGTATATACCAGCGGGAAGAACAGGGGAGACCATGGGACAATTATGATTTAGGACAAGGTCACTCGGGTTATTCTCAGGGTTATGATCAAACTAACTCAGTTTACCGTAATGGAAGCGATGGGTATCGGGACCTTGGCTCCCCAAGTAACAATAGGTTTTTCCCTCTCTCAGATTTAACTGCACAGGGGGGACTTAGACAAACCAATGACCGCTCAGGCCCTAGGGATTCAAGGGGAAATCATGGGGCATACCATCAAAATGACCACAACCTTGGGTCTACTCAACCATCGAGATTCATGGGGGGGAGACCCAATAACAATCAGAGTTTTCACATGGACAACAGGGGTATAAAACGCCCTGTAGAACGAAGAGAGGAAGCAGAGGGGGGAGGAGAGCCCAACTCGCAAAAAAGAAAAAGATTCTAGGTACGGGCATATTTAACTTGAGCAGACAGGAACTCTCAGATCCTGAGAAATGGTTGTTGGATAAAGGTCTGAAGTTTGCTCCTCCCAGGAGTATGAGCAAATTTCAGACCTTTATGGACGTACACAAGTACGTCCGTAAACTTAACATTAAACGGTATATGCTAGGTAACCCCATTGTTCCAGGGGAGGGAGCAACTTCAGAGTTTCGCCACTCTAATCTCTCTAATGCTTTCTTGTTTAACCCCCCTGGTGCTCTATCCTTTAACATTAGAGTATTTAGAAATGTCGTGCTGTGAGATTTGGATGCAATGAAAGTAAAGAAAGTAAAAATGCAGAGGGATTTGGAAATGGGCCTGAATTCCCTATGCGACAACAAATCGCTGGTCATTCGACCAGCTGACAAGAGGGTGGTATCGCAGTGTTAGATCGCTGCGATTACCTTAAGGAGATGCACCGGATTGTGGATGATACCGCAACCTATTCTGTCCTCAGTAGAGATCCGGTCATGAAATACAAGAAAGATCTCAAGAGGATAGTTGAGCGTGGATTACTATCGGGTGTTCTGAACAAAAAGGAAAGTCTGTTCCTGGTACCCTGTGCTCCCCGCACACCAGTAATCTATTATCTTCCGAAATTGCATAAGGATCAAGTTTGCCCCCCCCCCGGGACGCCCCATAGTCAGTGGCATAGACTCAGTGACATCCCGGGTGGGCAAATATATTGATCACTTTTTGCAGCCGCTGGTATGTGAAATTCCGTCCTATATTAAGGACAGTAAGCAGGTGATTAATGTGCTAGAGGGTTTAACACCTAAAAAAGATCTGTGGCTTGTGACACCGGACGTTACTTCGCTATATACAATCATCCCCCATGATTTGGGTCTAGAAGCAGTCCAATTATATCTGTTGAGGAGATCTGGTCTAGCCGCTACCCAGATAGAGTTCATCATGGAGCTCCTGGAGTATGCGGCAGGCCATAACTATTTTTGGTTCAGCCACCAGTTTTACCGCCAGGACAGAGGAGTGGCCATGGGGGCAAAATATGCCTGAGACCTGAGATTGCCCTTTTGGCAAGATACATCGATGACGTCCTCCTCCTATGGGATGGTGGCGAATCAAAATTACGGACGTTTATGACATCTTTAAACGACAACAATAGGGGTATTAGATTTAGTTATGAGGCCAGTCAAGAGATGATTAATTTTCTAGATTTAAATATCAGGATCATCGATAATAGGTTTGTCATCTCTACTGTTTATAAGGTCACAGACCGTAACTCGTATATCCCCCTTGACAGCTGCCACTATGACCCATGGCTGAAAGGAGTACCCCAAGGGCAGTTTACACGTCTGAGGCGAAACTGCACCGAGGTGGAAACTTACGATATCCAAGCCACCCTATTATCTAATAGATTTCTGGAAAAAGGGTACGATGGCAAATTTTTACAGAGAGAAATGCAAGTGGCTAGAGATAAGGATAGAACATCCTTGTTATCCGTTCGAGATCCAGTTGAAGTGGGAACTCAATTCAACCTACCGTTCAACAACTTTTTCGGTACAACACCGGGATGTAAAAAACCTGATCCAGAGACATTGGCATCTGTTGACCAGCGACCAGGTTTTAGGCGCAACCTTGCCAGACAAACCAAGGGTTGTTTTTAAAGGTGCTTCCTCATCGAGCAGTAGGATAGCCCCCACTGTTCAGGATCCACCCAAAACGAACAGATGTTTCTTTCAAGACCTTAAGGGGTACTATAGATGCAAAAATTGTCAAGTGTGCACTCTCAATAAGTGCAAAGATAACAAAATATGTCAATTTGCATCTACAAGTACGTCTAAGGTTTATGAAGTTGAACCCTTTATCACGTGTGCCTCCGAAGGGGTGATGTATCTCATACAGTGCCCGTGTGGCTTGCAATATATTGGGAGGACCAAAAGGGCACTTTGCGTTTGTTTAAACGAACATATAGGCAATATTAGAAGAGGGTTCGACAAACATTGTCTCCAGGCATTACGACCAGATGCACAATAGAGACCCCTCCAACACTCTACTTGTGGGGATTGACAAATATAGGCCCCATTGGAGAGGGGGCTCTCTTGTAAGGGAGATTTCCAAGCAGGAAATGGCTTGGATCCACAGGCTTAAGACCTATACCCCACACGGCCTCAACGTGGACACAGACGTAAATGCCTTTGTTAATAACTCATGAGGCAGGTATCTGTGACCACGTTGGGGTTGTCAATTGTTGTCTATTATATGGGTGAGGACATGATGTTCGTATACCATTACGATTAAGGTATAAAAGAATATATCCACATATGTATTGCCAAATTTTGGGTAAAAGGTCCCCACAGCTAATTTCTGTGTGTATAACTCTAGGATGGGTGGTTTTTATAATTTGTGCTTTTTATAATTGTTGTTTTCTGTTATTATGATTGAGTCGATCATTTAGCCAATTGCTCTGGGCTCGTGAGGCCAATGATTTTTATGAGCGTTTTTTTTCCCCACAAGAATGTTTGATGTCATTCATCATTCCCATCCATGTCCCATTTACCCATTTGGGTCCAGTTTGGACCGTATGAGTGTTGGGACATTAATGGGAAGGTGTATTAAATTTGGGGTTTCTACTACACCAGATGATAAACACAAAAAAAAGCCATCGCTTAGGTTTATAGATTATTATTATTATTAATTTGAACCACTCTTGTTGCAGTGCCTATAATATCATTTTGAACCCTTTTTGCTGCAGTACCCATTTGAGTCCACAGGGTGTCTACCTTTAGGCTTTGGGAGATGGTGGTCCCGTAGTACTTTTTTATTGTTCTTTCGGTCTAGTGTCACGTTTGCGGTGTAGAGCTGTGTAAATACGTGAAGCCTCGGATGAAGTTTTTTATTTTTATTCAGGGCTATCTTGAGGAATGGGGATCTTTGATCCTCCCCAGATTGCCTTGGATTTATTACTATTGGTTTATTCCATTTTTATTTTGCATCTAAATTTATTCGAAATAAATGAAGAAATAATCTATTCATATAAGTTATAATATATGGTCCAGCAGAGATGGTTTGATGCCCAATGCGCTCCCTGACCATGTGTTTTTTTGTTATATTAGTATGCGAGGCCTTTGACTGAATGTAAATTGATGGCTATCTCTAGTAACACACATACACGTCCGGATGCGCATTACATGCTCCCATTGGAGGAGCAGTGATTGCAATGCCAGGGAGTGTGATGGCGCCGCTTGCGTTATGGTGCAATGCCCCTCCATTGGTGGTAGTGTGAGCGCATGAGGGACAGAGGATCCTATCAGTGATGAGGCGTCCTGACGCTATAGACGTGATGACGTTACAACGGATTTGTGTCATCACGCCGGACCGCATACGCCGGAAGTAGCGCACCCAGAGCGAGGCTTGGTGAGTGACTACAGTCATAAAAGAGGTGAGACAGTGCGTCGCTCGTGTCCCCAGACGACGTGAGGTATCACGAAACGCGCTGGACGAAGCGACACACTGTCACCACCTCGTTGTTAGCAGTCGCAGTGTTTAGGACTGTCGCGCTGTCCGTGTGTGACCGGCCGGTACACCGGACTTTAGGCCGATAGTTTTTAACTTGGATGTAAGTGTTTTTGATTTCTATTTTAAATAAAACCCCCTAAGATAACACACCATGGGAGCATTTTAATTATTTTTACATGATGTACATCAATGTTTGACATCTTGGAGTGAGCTCTGGAAGATCATTGAGCTTATAGCCGGGAGTCACACCCTATTTGGGTCACTAATCAATGTGAGCACTCACTCACTTTGGTAATCCCTAGCACTGGTATGCGCAGCTTTTTTGTTTTTCTATAGTCTAGGAAACCAGAAGCAACAAGCATTTAATCACTTCTAGTTAGGGAAAATGTAAACAGAGACATTGTTTTTTCTTTTTTTGATCTCATGCTTTCAAGGATAGAGGAGAGATCTGAGGTCTTATTGACCCCAGATGTATCCATAAAGAGGATCTGTCATGCTTTATTACCACACAAGGGATGTTTACATTTCTTGTGACCGCAATAAAAGTGATTTCATAAATAAAGGAACAATGTAAAAAAAAAAAAAAATATGTTTTAATAAAATAATACCATTTTTGTGCCCCCTCCCATGCTCACGCACAGAGAAGTATGCATACGTAGGTTGCGCACGCATATGTAAACGGTGTTCATGCCACACGTGCGGTATTGCCACGAACATTGCAGCAAGAGTTTTAGCTCTAGACCTCCTTTGTAACTCTAAACTGGTAACTTGTAAACATTTTTAAAGTTTTGTCTATGGAGGTTTAGTTTGTCGCCATTCCACGAGTGTGCGCAATTTTAAAGCAGGGTTAGGTGTCTATTTCCTCGACATAACATCATCTTTTATATTTTACCCCGCCCCCCCCCCCCCCCCCCCCCAAAAAAAGGGTTATATATTTTTTTTTTGCATCGAAATTCATTAAAGTGAATCCTTTCCCCAAAAACTGCTGCGCAAATACCGCGTGACATAAAAATTGCAATGACCACCATTTTATTCTCTAGGGACTTTGCTATGGTTCTAAGCAATTTTCTAGCACAAAATACAGATTTTTACTGTTTTTTGTATCATTCGCTGCAGCACAAACTGATCAGCATGTCCCAGCCAATGATTTATAGCCAGGACCCGCCAATCGGCTGAGCAAATGATAGAAGAGAGCTCTGTGTAGGTAAACAACACATGGCTTTCTACTGACAGCAGCGATGCGCTGTTTTTTTTTCTCTCCCTACAAAGCAGGGAGTAAAAACGGGCACATTGCCTAGTAAAAATGGCACGCAGTTCACAATAAAGATTGTTACGCACACATTTAACCCCTTGATCATCCTAGATGTTAACCCCCTCCCAGACAGTGTCCCGCGATCGTGTCACAGGGCAGCAGAATGGGGCGATGCCTATGTAAACAAAGCATTTCCCCGTTCTGCCTAGTGACATGACAGAGATCTACTGCTCCCTGTCATCGGGAGCAGTGATCGCTGTAATGTCAGTGGTCCCCTCCACAGTTAAAATCACTCCCTAGGACACACTTAACCCCTTGATCACCCCCTAGTGTTTAACCACTTCCCTGACAGTATCATTTACACACTAATCAGTGCATTTATATAGCACTGATCACTGTATAGATGTCAATGGTCCCAAAATAGTGTCAAAAGTGTCCGATATGTCTGCCATAATGTCGCAGTCATGATAAAAATTGCAGAAATTATAATAAAAATACCATAAATCTATCCCCTATTTTCTAGACGCTATAACTTTTGCGCAAACCAATCAATATACGCTTTTTTTTTATACAAAAAATATGTAGTAGAATAAATATCGGCCTAAACTGAGAAAGAAATTCTTTTTTTATATATATTTTTGGGGGATATTTATTATAGCAAAAAGTAAAAAATATTGCTTTTTTTTTCAAAATTGTCGCTTTTTTTTTTTATAGCGCAAAAACTAAAAACCACAGAGGTGATCAAATACCACAAAAAGAAAGCTCTATTTGTGGGGAAAAAAGGACATCAGTCTTGTTTGGGTGCAACGTCACACGACCGCACAGTTGTCAGTTAAAGCGACGCAGTGCCACATCGCAAAAAGTGCTCTGGTCAGGAAGGGGGTAAATTATTCCAGGGCTGAAGTGGTTAAATTAGCACAGTGCTAAATACCAAAAAAATGGCCTGGTCATGAAAGGGGTAAAATCTTCCGGGGCTCAAGTGGTTAATGCATGGTTTCTATTTCTGCATGTTAATAAATACTAATGTATGCTTTAGTGCTGTACAGCAAACACTGATTCATTCCCATTACCCCTAAAGTTGAATATCGGCTTAGGATATACCTCAGCAATCCTCTGCTTTTGTTACAAAAATAAATAAAATTTTTGTTGCGGCCCCAAAATGATCTTTCCTAGCCCCCGTACACACGGTCGGAAATTCCGACCACAAATCTGTCCGTTTTTTTCAGACGGATTTTGTCCGAAACTGGTGTTGCATACACACAGTCGGACAAAGCTGTCGGAAAATCCGATCGTTCCGAACGTGGTGACATTTGTTGCGTAGGACGGAACTACGTAGAGGCTGGTAGCCAATAGCTTTGGTCTCGTAATTTGATCTGAAGATGCTTGGCACTTTGTCCGTCGGATTCTTTACACACGATTGGAAAAAGTCAGATTGGATTTTGTTGTCGGAAAATTTTAGATCCTGCTCCGACGGAAAAAGCCTGCTAGAGCCCACACACAATCTGATTTTGCGATAACCTAGTCCGATCACACTTTTTCCATCGGAATATCCGACCGTGTGTACAGGGCATAACTCTCACTGATGGGGAAGTGGAAGTGAGGGCATCTGCCAATTGTATCTGGGCAGGTGGCACACCTCCTCACAGGTAAGTATTTTAGCACTCTATTGTGTGTCTTTAGAAGAGGTGCAGAAAGATAGAGCAGCTAATCTAAAGACAATGTTTGTCTTTAGATCAGCTGTGCTTACAATAACTGTTTGCCTTAGGTTTTATCATGTTCAAAAATGTAATAACGGGGTAGACAATGGCATATTACCACCCAGCTATATATGTACATACTGGTTATATACACTTGAACAAACCTAGGGCCTAAATCATTTCTAGATTATGACCTCCTTTTGCTGTGTTCCATTACATCAAACCCTGTTTTTCTCCTGCCAAAATGATAAAGCACCATTTTATTGAAGCTATCAGCCAGCAGTACCTAGGGATGTTTGGATAACACGCAATGCTTATTGACTCAGTATGCTTGTCTTTTATTAGCACAGTAACATTTTCAAGTATTGTGTATTTTTTGGAAGAAACATTCATACTAAAATAAAAAATTACATATACATCAATATATTATAGATGCTTGTCACATCATTAATTACGTATAATACCACTGCTTAGAAAACTTAGGACTGGAGGAATGCAAATCATACACATTTATCCGAAGGCAATGTGTGTTAGTTAATACTTACATTTTAAATAATAATACTGTATGCTATATACATATACACTGATGCCATTGATGGATGAATCTTCATTAGGATGTTTCTCTCAAACACCTTTCCTGGAGCAGATCGTTAAGGAAACTACCCCTTATAATTAGATTTTTTAAAAGGGCAGACTCTGTGGCTGTCATTCTAAACCTTACTTCACCATCTATTGAGTCAGTGACCTAAAACATGTTTTCAGAACCTAATTCACACCAATAAACTTTAATGGCATTTGGCTTGCTTCAAGTTAGCAGTCCACTATGAACTAAAATGACAACGCTATCCAATGCACTTTTTAAACAAAGTCACTTGTGATAGTTCTAGTATTTCAGATCTCCCAACGTTTACATTAGTAGTAAAAATACAAGGACTGATTTATTTAATGGGAACCAGCAAAATCTCAGACCACCTGTGCTCAGACCATGGAGATGAAATTATTTACAGCTTCTTGCGTGTGCCACGTACACACAAGCAAAATTTTAGTCCGAAAAATCTTGGATGGTTTTTCCGACGGAATTCAACTCAAGCTTGTCTTGCATACACACGGTCACACAAAAGTTCTCTGAACTTTCGACCGTCAAGAATGTGGTGACGTACAACACTACGACGAGCTGAGAAAATGAAGTTCAATGCTTCCAAGCATGCGTCAAATTGTTTCCGAGCATGCATGATTTTTTGTGTGTCCGAATTGCATACAGACGATCACATTTTCGGATAGGAACTTTTCTCGACCGAAAAATAGAGAACATGCTCTCAATCTTTTGCTGGCTGGAATTCCACCAGCAAAAGACCAATGGAGCAAACACACGGTTGCATTTTTCGACAAAAAGCTTGCATCTGAGTTTTTCTGGTGGCATTTTCGATCGTGTGTTCGCGGCATAAGTGTTTTTGAAGGATTGATTGAGAGAAAATCTCCACTTTGTGGGCAGACAACAAAATAAAATTGACAGAGGTTATAACTCTTCCCCATGCTATCCAAAACTAAAATGTTTTGGCTGGAGTTGGGCTTTAGGTGCGCGTCCTGGATGTTTTTGCTTAGAAAATGAATAAGGTGTGCAATTTTTACTTTAAATAATATTAATTACACTGTCAGCTCTGCACTTTGGAAAATTCTTAATTTAGTTGCTGCACAAAACCCCAAAATTAACCAAAGGTATATGTGAAAAATATGTACGGAACAGTACTGCTTCATAACATTGGTGTATTACAAGATAGAGAGCTACATATTTTGCACACAATAATAATAATATTAATAATACAATTTCGATAGCATTTCTCTCCAGGGAAACTCAGCACTATTAAAATTGGTGTTGGGGGTTTTGAAGAGAAGGGCTTGTTAGGTATTGCTATAAGCCTGGGTGAATAGATGTGTCTTGAGTCACAAAACTTCCAGAGAGGGCGTTTTCCAGGCAATGGATGGTAGTGAGTTCCATACTTTGGGTGCTTCATTGCAGAATGCGTAAGGCAGACCCAGCTGATTTTAGGGTGACTCTAGGCTCTTGTAATTTCCCATTCTCCGAGGAGTGGTGTGAGCAGTGGAAAATCTGTTGTCTGTTATTCCTTTGGTGTGAAGTAGTTTGTTCAAAAAAATCAGCTAGATAACGCTGTTCGATGTTTCTGTTCTACACATCTTCCTGAAGAACTGCAAGGACTTCTTGACTCCATCCCAACATGGTTTGTGCAAGGTCATTGTGCAGATGAGTCTTATACAACTACCGCTAAATACTACCAGCTCTGCAATGTTCATGACTAGCTCCTCTCTGGGAGACAAATAGAACCCAAAAATCTTTAATCTCATTCTCCTAAGGAGCATAATATTGTAGAAAAGCCGGCATGCAAACATAATGGCTATACCAAGTAGAACAACCATAGAACCGTGGAGCTTTTCTTTCCATGCGACTTGATCTTGTCTTAGCACCTGAACAACCAGTAGAACAGAGAGAACTATGATAAGTGATGGCACACAGAATCCAATGGAGAACTTAACAAGGTCATACATTGGACTGGCATTTAAGGGATCCAGCTGGCAGTGTGTTATGTTCTGAAGTTTACTGTACGTTTCCAAGAGTGACACAGTTACTAGAGACATTGTTGTAGAGAATATCAAAGTCAGAGATAAACATCCCAACCAATTAGTAATGACTTTTATTATTCGAGATCCAGCAGCAGATGTGTCTACAAGCAGCATGAGAAGCATCACTAGTAGCAGGTACTGAGAAAAGAAATAGCTTATGTTGAAGAATAAACACAGCACCCCACAGCTCATGTTTGATATTTCCAAATAGTCTGGTCTTACTGAAGAAGTAAAAGAATACAGGATAATTGTGATGTCTGTAATTGCCAAACATAAAAGATAGAAGTCCAGATTTTCCATTGTTTGATGCTTTATCTTGTTCTTGATTAAAACGACAAGACTGAAGATACCAGCGAGTAAGCCAAGTGGAACTAGTATGCCAAGGTAGCTGTGCATGACTCTGGAGATGATGTTCTGAGAACCGATTATATCTTCTATGGCTATATAAGGATTGCCAAGGGTTTGGCTGGGGTAATACAACTCAGACATGTTTGGGTGTCCCATAATTCAGTTTGTCAGATCTTCTCCAATTGTATAGCTGCAAAAAAGAGAAATAAACAAATATAAATTGACATATTAGAATGTTTGCTTTTGTTTTACAGTATTTAGTATTGTAGTATTTTGTGGGCAGCACCCACAAGAGCTGATAGTATTGTACCTGCCATCATTTAAAAATTAAAGCAAACATCTTCTAAAGCTGGCCATACGCTAGTAGAATTTTATTCGCTATTTTTCTTTTAAGTTTGCTTGTTGGATTTTCTAATCATTAGTGGGATCAAATCTACATTTGTGCAATGATGAGAAAATTCGAAGGAGCAGGTTGAAACATTTTTCAGTTTTTCTAACAGTGTATGTAGTTTTCATTCAGGAAAGTCCATTTGTTCCAGAATCAAATGCAAACAAAATGTTGAAGTAATTTAAAACGGCATTCGACGAGTTATCGAATGTAGTGAGAAAGTTTATACAAATGTTCATATAAAAATCTGCTATTAATGATATTCTCCTGCACATTGGTGTGATGGTGCAAATCGGAAGAGAGTATAACAGTCACAAGTGGATATTGCTGCACAGCCTTGCTGCCCTCTAGGACTGTTGTCCTCAGAACACTGTAGAAAATAAAAAGTTTATTAAAAATGATTAAAATAAAATAAAACTACTCACAAGTGTAGGTAGTAAGCTTGCACATCAAACCACTGCAAGCTTTGGCAAACTCCCAACTTTGCCAAAACTTCTAGCTCAAGGAGGACCTCACCAGGGTCCCTGCCGGGTGACCCTTCTTCATCAGAGCTTCATTGAGCTAGAGGTTTATGGAAGTTTGCTGTTGATGTGCGAGCTTACTACTGCCTTCACTTGTGAGTAGATTTATTTTAATCATTTTTAATAAATGTATGTTGGATAATGCACTAGGCCAATGCACCCTATGTTTTTGATTTCTCCAAAAATTTGCTAGTGTATGGCCAGCTTTAACCAAACTTGTTCTTCGGCAGCAGTGTTGTGAAAAAGAGAGAAAAAACAAAGGTGCTTGTTGGCATTTTTTTAAATACTTGGAATTGTACAGTCAACAACTAAAACATGGTTTTACCTTATTTTTATTTAACACACTAATGGCACTGATTTTATTATACATATGAGAGGTAGTCCGTGTTGCCTCCTTGCCATTTAAGACGGAAACTGTTTACCAACATAACCAAAACATTTTCTATATAACTACCTGAAATTCCAGTAGGGAGCTAAAGATGCTGCCAGAGCTAAAAAATCTTGGAAATTCTTTGACAAATATATGCCCAATGCACTGAAGAAAGGGAAATCTGAAAGCTCAGCTAATGTCCTAGTTGCAGGAAATTAAGTATGGGTATTTTCAATAGTGAGGGCACTGCAGTAATAAAAAGTCAGCATCAAATCCGGTCACACTTTATTCAAAAGCTAAAAAAAAGCTATCTATAATTGTTAATTGATGATTTATTTCTGTTGTCCTTTAACACTAATCTGTACTTTCTTGCCAAATTTGTTGTAAAGAATTTTTATTGTTATTCTGTCAGTTAAAAAAACTTTTTTAAGCCATATAATTTAGTTCATTTTGCCGCTGATCTCAGAAGCAATTAATGGCTTCATGTCAACTTTTAAAACAGTGCTCGACGAATACCAGGCGCCAGGTCGCATTGGCAACTAGAATTAGCGACCTGGCGCCTGGGGCAGCACAGCTGGGGGGTATCCTGTCTCCATAGTGCACCCCCCGCCGCGCGCGCGATCGCGAAGGGCCGCGCCGGCCGGTAATTGAGGCCCCGGCTTTGCGGCCTTGTGCAGTCCTATGGTACCTTGTAGAATCTGGCGCCCTCTTGTGGTGGCCGTTGGTATGACACCCAGCAATGCTAATGGAGGTTTTTGTTTTGTTTTCACTACCTGCCTATCTCCTTCACTTAGAACCCCCAAACATTATATATATTTATTTTTCTAACACCCTAGAAAATAAAATGGCAGTCGTTGCAATACTTTCTGTCACACCGTATTTGCGCAGCAGACTTACAAGCGCACTTTTTGGGGAAAAATACTTTTTTTAATTAAAAAATAACACAACAGTAAAGTTTGCCCAATTTTTTTTATATTGTGAAAGATAATGTTACGGCGAGTAAAATGATACCAAACATGTCTCGCTTCAAAATTTTGCCTGCTCGTGGAATGGCGACAAACTTTTACTCTTTAAAATCTCCATAGGTGACGTTTAAAAAATTCTACAGGTTGCATGTTTTGAGTTAGAGGATGTCTAGGGCTAGAATTATTGCTCTCGCTCTACCGATCACGGCAATACCTCACATGTGTGGTTTGAACACCGCTTTCAAGCTCGGCGGGACGGGCGCGTTTAAAATTATTTTTTTTTTCTTATTTATTTTAACTTTTAATTTTTTCACTGTTCTTTTGAAAAAAAAAATTGTGTAACTTTTATTCCTATTACAAGGAATGTAAACATCCCTTGTAATAGAAAAAAGCATGACAGGACCTCTTAAATATGAGATCTGGGGTCAAAAACACCTTGGATCTCATATTTACACTAAAATGCAAAAAAAAAAAAATTGCCATTTGAAAAAAAAAAATAATAAATGTTCCTTTTTTAAAGAGCTATGGGCAGAAGTGACGATTTGAAGTCGCTTCTGCCCTGCAATGACTTGGACAGGCGGGGGCCATCTTCCCCTCACTCGTCTCCATGTCGTTAAAAAAAAATAAAAAGAGAACCTGGCTCCTAACTTTTTTAGCTGGCTCCTAAATTCCAAGCAAAGTCCTGTTTTAAAAGTACTATATCTGATGCGAAGCCCATTTGTTGTATTCTATCTCCAAGCAGCCATTTCTATCCATCTTCACCCTCAAGGTTTAAATGGCAGTCCAATATTATCTATTGTGTCTCAATAGATATGTTTGAGAGGTAATGTAAGTGCCTCTTGGGAACTTCCTTTTTGACCCTTCATAAATGTTAGAATGGCCAAGTCTGACCGATATGTTGCCACATATGACACCAAATTTAAAATAGTAACTTCAAATTATACAACAAAAATACACCAACACACAGTAAGGTTAAGTACACAGACCAGGGTATGGGGGGCACATATCTTCCCCTGTGTGACAGTGCTCAGGCTTCAGTGGCCAATCAACATTCTCTCCCTGTCTAAGAACTGACTGAATTTAAACGGGGATGCTGCAGTGGGTAGGCAGCAAGGGATTGTGAGTAAGTATAGATACCTAGGAGCGAGCTGTATGCAGACGCTGTCACTTTGCCTTGAATGGGAAAAGTGACAATGTCTCTTTCAGAGTTAATTAAAAATATTTTTATTATATAAATGGACATGTATGCAAGTAAAAAAGAAATTGTATTTATAATTTGTAGCCTGTAGAGCATTGCACCGGCTATCAGCAGATCGCAGGTGCAATATCAGGCTCCTGCTGTCACTTCCTACTGCCCCTACCTCTGTAAGGGTGTTCTGTTTGAAAGCTGTATGAAGTTTTAGTGAACTATGAGAGCACTTACCAGTTCCCTTGCAGTTCATTGCGAACTACAAACCATCTGCGGCGGTGAAAGATGGGACTTGTAGTTAATTTATTTGCACAATTCTGTGAATGAACAACGTGACTGTGTGGGTGGAGCTGTAACATGTTACTAAAACTTAACTTAAGCCTAGTACACACGAGTCGAATGTCATCGGCCGGCTCAATAGAAACTGGCCTACAGAAGCCGGCCTTTCGGCATGACTGAAAAGGTCTGCCGATCGGCTCCCGATCAGTGCGCTCAGCCAATGGATGTCCCCATGTCAGAACACAATAGAACAGCAGGGGAGATCGCTGTACTAATGTTGGATAGTTTGCACAGCAGCTCCCTGCTGGGTTGAACAAAAAAAAAAAAAACTACTAGTGTGTACTAGGCTTAAAGAGTTATACCACTTTTGAGGGAAAAAAAATCCTTTTCAATCTGTAGCTCTGTAATTTTCTGAAAATGCAATGCAATATGGCAACCTGGAGGTGTTCTGTACACACAATGTGTACGGAACACCGCCAGAAACCTTATTTCCTGCTTGTGTGATTGGCTCACCAATTTTCCTAGAAGTCTGCACTAAGATTCAAGTCAGATTTCAGGCATCCCCTGCAACAAAAAATGTCATTTTTGGTGAGATACTTCCAATAGGAAATCAAGTCTAAAGGGATGCAGGCCCAGCTGCTTTCCTCATTAGAGCCCTGCAGGTGCACAGCTTATTGCTAATTATGAAACCACTTTCCATTAGACTCACTCAGAACATGGACACTCAAAATTTGTTAAAATCCTTGCAATGTGGTTAGATCACCCAGGGGGGAATGTTTTTTTGTCAACAGTGGAGTTACACTTTACATCTTTAAGTTGGGAGCAATAAATTGTTAAGTGCTAGGAACAGGTAACAAATAAGAGAGCCATGCACCCAACTATAAGGCCTCATGCATGGACGTTTTTACAGCCGCTTTTTGAAGGGGGCTCCCAGATTCCGATAAGCCCCCCCCGCCCGCAGACCCCGACAACCACCGGGCAAGGGTTGTCGGGAAGAGGCCCTTGTCCTCATCAACATGGGGACAAGGTGCTTTGGGGTGGGGGGCGCAGGGCCCCCCCAGCCCCAAAGCACCAACCCCCCATGTTGAGGGCGTGCGGCCTGGTACGGTTCAGGAGGGGGGCGGTGTTCACCCCCTTTCCGTACCTACTGGGCTGCGTGCTCGGATAAGAGTTTGGTATGGATCTTTGGGGGGACCCCACGCAATTTTTTCCATGTGGGGTTCCGCATTAGAGCCATACCAGACCGAAGGGCCTGGTATCGTCTTGGGGGGAACCTCACGCAAACATTTTTTTTACATTTTTGCGGGGCTCCCCTTCAAGATCCTCAGCACACAAGTCGCACCGCAAGTCGGATCATCTTGATCCGACTTCTGGTACGACTTCTATTCAAATCAATAGGCTCCCATAGGGAACCATTGATTTTAAATAGAGACAGAGAAACACGGCTGAAAGCTAGCGCGGTTTAACGTGCATTGAATTCAATGCAAAATGCGGGAAAAAATCGCGCTGCATTTTTCCTGGTGTCTGTACTAGCTTTACAGCCCGTTTTTTTTAATGTCCGTGTGCATGAGGCCTAATGCTTCTAACAAGCACTCTGTCAGCAATTTAAATTTGCTTTGGCACCAAAAACCACATTTCTATATAACAAGTTTTTGGCTACTAAACATAACTTACCATCAAACAACATAAGAATCGAATGTTTGTACATTTTTATACACTCACTGATTACCAGTATCAGTGTTGTCAAAAATGTTAACATGGTGGAGTTGCACTTTAATTAACTAGTAAGCCTACAATAAAAAATTACTTGATAGAAAATAACTTTATTTATTTGTACTTTACAGTACAAAGGATTAAACTACCAGGTTAGACTGCCACCTTTAGGTTATTTGACTCTGCCATTTCTTGCCTTAACAAAACCTTGATGGTCCACCTTCATGGACCCTGTGGCTGCAAACTTGAGGTTTTGATCTCTACCTCAAATCTACTTCTTGCCTACATCTTCTCTACAATAATAGTCAGATCTATACAATAATCTTCAGCAGATCAGTCATTTACTTCTTTTAATAAGAGGATCTTCTGGCCACAGTGGACATCAAGAATACTTAACCACTTCAGCCCCGGACCATTTGGCAGCCAAAGGACCAGAGGTCTTTTTTCAATTTCGCACTGCACTACTTTAACTGGTAATTGCGCGGTCATGCAATTTTGTAACCAAACGAAATTTGCGTCCTTTTCTTCCCACAAATAGAGCTTTCTTTTGATGGTATTTGATTGCCTCTGTGATTTTTTTTTATTTTTTGCGATATAAACGGAAAAAGAGCGAAAATTTTGAAAAAAAAAGAGATTTTCTACTTTTTGTTATAAAAAAAATCTAATAAACTCAATTTTAGTCAAACATTTGGGCCAAAATGTATTCAGCCACATGTCTTTAGTAAAAAAAATGCCAATAAGCGTATATTTATTGGTTTGCGCAAAAGTTATAGCGTCTACAAACTAGAGTACATTTTCTGGAATTTACACCGCTTTTAATTTATGACTGCCTATTTCATTTCTTGAGGTGCTAAAAATGGCAGAGAAGTACAAAACCCCCCCAAATGACCCCATTTTGGAAAGTAGACACCCCAAGCTATTTGCTGAGAGGCATGTTGAGCCCATTGAATATTTTTTTTTTTTAGTCCCAAGTGATTGAATAAAGACAAAAATAAAAAAGATTTTTTTTTTTTTTCAAAAAGTTGTCACTAAATGATATATTGCTCACACATGCCATACTTATATGTGGAATTGCACCCCAAAATACATTTTGCTGCTTCTCCTGAGTATGGGGATACCACATGTGTGGGACTTTTTGGGAGCCTAGCCGCGTACGGGGCCCCGAAACCCAAGCACCGCCTTCAGGATTTCTAAGGGTGCAAATTTTTGATTTCACTCCTCACTACCTATCACATTTTCGAAGGCCATAAAATGCCAAAATAGCACAAAACCCCCCCAAATGACCCCATTTTGGAAAGTAGACACCCCAAGCTATTTGTTGAGAGGCATGGTGAGTATTTTACAGCTCTCATTTGTTTTTGAAAATGAAGAAAGTAAAGAAAAAAAAATTTTTTTTTTCTTTTTTCAATTTTCAAAACTTTGTGACAAAAAGCGACATCTGCAAAATACTCACAATACCTCTCAGCAAATAGCTTGGGGTGTCTACTTTCCAAAATGGGGTCATTTTGGGGGGTTTTATGCCATCTGGGCATTCCATGGCCTCCGAAACTGTGATTGGCAGTGAGAAGTGAAATAAAAAAATTACACCCTTAGAAAGCCTGAAGGCGGTGATTGGTTTTTGGGGTTCCGTACGCAGCTAGGCTCCCAAAAAGTCCCACACATGTGGTATCCCCGTACTCAGGAGAAGCAACAGAATGTATTTTGGGGTGTATTTCTACATATGCCCATGACATGTTTGAGCAATATATCATTTAGTGACAACTTTTTGTAAAAAAAATATATATATTTTTTTTTTTTTCATTATTCAATCTCTTGGGACAAAAAAAAAAAATATTTAATGGGCTCAACATTGCTCTCATCAAATAGCTTGGGGTGTCTACTTTCCAAAATGGGGTCATTTGGGGGGGGTTTGAACTGTCCTGGCATTTTATGCACAACATTTAGAAGCCTATGTCACACGTCACCCACTCTTCTAACCACTTGTAGACAAAGCCCTTTCTGACACTTTTTGTTTACATGAAAACATATTTTTTTTTTGCAAGAAAATTACGTTGAACCCCCAAACACTATATATAATGTTAAAGCAAAGGCCCTACAGATTAAAATGGTGGGTGTTGCATTTTTTTTTTCCACACAGTATTTGCGCAGCGATTTTTCAAACGCATTTTTTGTGGAAAAAATACACTTTTTTTTATTTTAATGCACTAAAACACACTATATTGCTCAAATTTTTGATGAAATAAAAAATATGATCTTAGGCCGAGTACATGGATACCAAACACGACATGCTTTAAAATTGCGCACAAACACGCAGTGGAGATAAACTACATACATTTTTAAAAGCCTTTAAAAGCCTTTACATGATACCACATTAGATTCACGGAGGAGGTCTACTGCTAAAATTACTGCCCTCGATCTGACCTTCGCGGTGATACCTCACATGCATGGTGCAATTGCTGTTTACATATGACGCCAGACCAACGCTTGTGTACGCCTTTGCGCAAGAGAAGGGGGGGCAGGGGTGCTTTTTTTTTTTTTTTTTGTTTTTTTTTTTATTTATTTAGCTTTTTTATTTTATTTTTAAACTGTTCCTTCCATTTTTTTTCTTTGTTATGATTTTTATTGTTATCTCAGGGAATGTAAATATCCCCTATGATAGCAATAGGCAGTGACAGGTACTCTTTTTTTGAAAAAATTGGGGTCTATTAGACCCTAGATCTTTCCTCTGCCCTCAAAGCATCTGACCACACCAAGATTGGTGTGATAAAATGCTTTCCCAATTTCCCAATGGCGCGGTTTATATCCGGGAGGGGGGACATTCCCTCCCACTGCTTGTAAAAGCAGTCTAGAGGCTAATTACCCGCTAGAATTGCTTTTACATGAAAGCCGATCACTGGCTGAAAAGAATGATACCAAGATGATACCTAAACCTGCAGGCATCATTCTGGTATAACCATTCAAAGTCCAGCAACATACTGGACATATATTGTAATCTTTTTTTTTTTCATGCAGCCTCTTGGCTGAACGAAAAAAAGAGATTGATTGGTGGGTATGCCCACCATTAGAATACCTCCCTTCATCCACCCACTTCTAATGATGGGCATACATGCACCATTTATATATGCCGATGCATGGGGGCATCCTCCCGCAAAAGTTATGCCGTGTACACACGGTCGGAATTTCGACCGTATGTACGTGGCATTAGGAGCCAATCGCTCCTCCCCCCCCCTGCTGCCCCCATGCTTCGGCATATATGCTCTTTTTTTTTAACTGTGGTGGTGAAATCACCTCCTACAGTGTTGGAGTCGCGTCTTTATGTATCGTGGGAGCAAACGCTGTTGCTGTCAAGATAAATAAATCCGCGTTGCAACTGAATGGCGCACCTGAAAACAAAAAAATGCTTAACACTAAAACACAGTAAACAAAATTACATACCTGAAAAGCAAGCATGATAAAACATGATAAAACATAATAAAACATTGCAGAATAGAATGGAGTAAAAAAAGAGCAACAATAGAGAGAGAATAGAGTGAGAGAGAGAACAATAAAACGACAACTATTTTATTTTTTTTTTTATTTTTTTGAGATTCACAGGTAAAAAAGCTCCTGACTGAAGCGACTGAATCAAAACGCTACCACAAAAAAACTGTTAGCGATCGCAGGGATCAGGCCTGACTCTGCGAACGCTGCAGTTATGTGTGCTTAGTGTTTTGTAAGTGACAGTGATCGATCGATACTGCACTTGGGTGGGCTGGGCGGAGGGGGAAAACGCAGGTGCTAGCAGGTATCTGGGCTGATCCCGCTAACAATGCGTTTTTTTTTTTGGAACCCTAAACTGCTGGGACGCTAGTATAGATCTGATCAGATCAGATATTGATCTGTTCAGATACTGTGCCACTAAGGGAGGTGTATGCTTTGTGCGTGGGTGTTTGCGGTACTGGCACTAACCTGGGGCGACGCAGACCTTATTTGACCCTAAAACCTAATTGATATCACCCGCCGGGCGATCAGGGGGTTAAACCGTTATTGGGTAATAAATGGCGGGTGCCCTGACAGTATAAAAAACAAGCTAACTAACCAGCGTCACCCGTAACAGTAATACAAAAAAAAACTGGTTACCTATCGACACTAATGCAGCGATCAGAAAAACGATCGCTTAGTGACACTGGCAAAAGGGGGTGAAAGGGTTAACTAGGGGCAATCAGGGGGTTAAACCTTTATTAGGTAATATATGGGGGTACCTGACGCTATATAAAAACCTGACGGGGAACCTAAATAACGAAATAACTAACTGGCTAACCAGCGTCACCAGTGACAGTTATACAGTGATCACTGGTGAAAGGGTTAACTCTAGGGGCAATCAGGGGGTTAAAACCTTTATTTAGGTTGTAATATGGGGGTACCTGACCTATAAACCTATTTATGAACCTATATAAACATGGCGGTTACCTAAAAAAAAAAAATGGTTACCTAGCGACACTAATGCAGCGATCAGAAAAACGATCGCTTAGTGACACTGGCAAAAGGGGGTGAAAGGGTTAACTAGGGGCAATCAGGGGGTTAAAACCTTTATTAGGTAATATATGGGGGTACCTGACGCTATATAAAAACCTGACGGGGAACCTAAATAACGAAATAACTAACTGGCTAACCAGCGTCACCAGTGACAGTTATACAGTGATCACTGGTGAAAGGGTTAACTCTAGGGGCAATCAAGGGGTTAAAACCTTTATTTAGGTTGTAATATGGGGGTACCTGACCTATAAAACTATTTATGAACCTATATAAACATGGCGGTTACCTAAAAAAAAAAAATGGTTACCTAGCGACAGCAGTGACACTAATACAGCGATCAGAAAAACGATCGCTTAGTGACACTGGCAAAAGGGGGTGAAAGGGTTACCTGGGGGGCAATCAAGGGGTTAAACCTTTATTAGGGGGGGGTAGGGGGCTACCTTGGACCTAAAACTAACTGCCCTGACAGTTATTACAGTCACACTGACACTAAATGCAGTGATCAGTAAAAAAATGATCACTGCAATTAGTGACACTGTGACTGGGGGGGGAGGGGGTGATCTGGGGGGTGATCAGGGGGTGACAGGGGGGTGGAATATGTGCCTAACTGTACTGGTGTCAGTGTAGTGTTGTGCACTAACCTTAACATGTTCGCCGCTCGGCGTCTCCGGTCACATAGACCGGCGCACCGAGCGTGACATCACTTCCGCCTTCCTGTCTATACAATAGACAGGAAGGGGAAGTTTCTCATTGGCCAGGAGCGATCGCGAGGGGGTGGCCAGAAACCACTGGCCGTCCCCTCGTCCCGGATCGCTCCTGAAGCGATCCCGACCGTCCCCGCCGGCGGAGGGGGGTCCGATCGGACCCCCCAACCGCCGGAAGAATGTCACGTACAGGTACGTGATTCTGCCTGTACGTGCCATTCTGCCGACGTATATATACAGGGGGCGGTCGGCAAGTGGTTAATTACACATTCTCATGTTCATGCCAAATCAATGCTTCCTGGGTTTTGCTGTGTGTAACATTTCCAATTTGTTGCCAACCTGATCCTTAATGCCCATTTAATACAAGGGACTTGGATGCTGGATGTAGCTCAGCTTTCCATCAATATCCTAGAACTTATGGCAATTTGGTTGTCCCTTCCAACTTTGGACCTCTCGACTACAACCAGGATCTAGTTGGACAATGCCACAGTAGTGACTTACATTAGCCATCAGCAGTCCTGCAGCTCAAAGAAAATTAGATGTCATTCTGACTTGGGTAGAACTCCACACTCTGGCTCTGACTGTTGTGCACATCCCAGACATGAAAAACTGGCAGGCTGACCTCCTCAGTTGACAAAATCTAGGAGTGTGGTCTCTCTCCATCTGAAGCTCTCTATCGCAGTTGGGAGACACCAGACATAGACCTCCTGCCATCCAACTTCAACCAACTTAACATGTTTGTCCCCAGTATGAGGGATCCTCAGCTTTAGCAGTGGATGCTCTGGTATCTCGGTGAGATCGATACCTTTGCCCCTCCAAAGCTTTTCCTCCCTTTTGACCCACAGGTTAGAGATGTATTACATCCTGTTTTTCTTTATTACCCTGAACTGACCCATTAGGTGTTGATACTCGGACATACTCTTACGGCCTTTCTGGACAGCCCAGACCTTCTGTCCCACCTTCCAGTCCACCATCCTGCTTCTGGGTTGCTGGCTTTTATAGCTTGGCTGTTGAGGCCAAGTCCTGAGGGACAGGGGCCTATTGGACATCATCCATATGCATCTGAAGGCTAGGAAGTCAACTTCTACAAAGTACCATCACACCTGGAAGGCATACTCTGCATGTCCATGGCTAGGTAATTCTATTTTAGGAAGTCTATGGGACGAATCCTATCGGAGTTATACTGGGCTGTTTTGCAACTTTGTTTGCTAATATCCAAATTACCTGAGATGGTAGTATAACACAGTAGTCTAAGACTAAACATATGTCATGCGATGTACTCCAATTAAAAGGATTTACAGGGAAATGAAAATCAAATATTTAAAATGAATAGATACTGTATGTATATTCACATCTGCAATGACATTGGCATGTTGAATGTGTAATGTGGCTTTGTAGCCTTGTTATGTGTTGGTGCCATACTAGTCTAAAAGTGGTTTACAAGTTATGGTTGAATTACCTTTAATGGGGAAAGTTGAGCAGGTAGACAGTTGTTGGAATAATATCACTCTTGTCTTCATTTTAAAAATAAAACAGAAATATTTATCAATTTGAACTTTTCTGCATAAACCTATATTGTTTTAATAAAATGTAGTGCCTTTTGAACAGGTTGATGCATAGGAAATATATAAAACCATACCAGTGTGATATGGCCATTGAAAATCTTTGAAGTTTTATCTTTCAGACATTCTCTGTCACTCTGAAATCATTCTTAGTTCACAGTGGTCCAAATCTTTTTTAATTGCCCAGAACATAAGACATTCCTGGCAGAAAATACCTGAGGATGGGCTGTATAGTACTTGCATGCATTTGCACGTAATCATGCATATGCGTAGAAATTATTTAAACTTTATTTTAAGAGAATGTGCAGCGTGTATAAATACTGACCAGCAATTCAGATTTTTGTAATTTTTTTATTTTTTTATTTTTACACCGTGCAAGCTTATGCACCTGTGTATACTGCCTCATTAAAAGCAATGGCCTGAATTTACAGTAGATTAGATTTACAGTATATTAAAAAAAAATAATAATAAAAAGTATTTTTAGGTGTCAATGTGCAAGAAGCCTTTGTGTATCATTCAGACACCAGTTAAGCTGGCCATATGTTACTAGAATTTCCAACAAACATTCCTACAAGAATTCTCATCAGAGCATTTTTTCTTCCTACCATTGAGTCAACTAATTTAGTTTGAAAGCCCTTAAAATATTATCCATATCAGCTGTTTGAATGTAATCCCAGACATATTAAACAGGCTTCATTACAATATGTACAATTTTTTCCAAACACAACCCACATTCACTGTTAGAATTTTGTTGAATTGAGAAAAAATTTCCATTCTGCTCCTTAAAACATTTTTTTGTCACTACTGTCAAAAACAAATGTTGACCCAACTAACCATTAGAAAATCGAAAGAATGAAATTCTACTTGTATATTGCCACCTTAATGCCAACAATTATGCCGGAATTTCCTGACAGTAAAATAATAAGTCCAAAGTGTCTTACAGATTAAGTTTTTATATACATTGGTGACTTGCTGTCTAGCATTTGTTCAGCCCTTTTCTAAAGTAATCAAAATTCACCATCTTTGTTTTTTCATTGCAGGTTTCAGAAGACCCAGATTCTTTAACATCTAAGGTCAGACATTTCTGTATTATGCAAGTCAAATGTGAGATTTTTGTGCAATTTGATGTAAATGTGATGCTATAATTTAAAAAGAAAAGTATTTTAATCACGAAGAGAGCATTTAAATATCTCGCAGATTCTTTGAATAACTGCACAAAGTATGAACCAAATAGGTTTAATTTCTTCTGCTATATGTAATATGGTGGTTATTTCTTTCTGCTTTTAACGCAGGAGGGCTATTATTAAACAAACCTACTGCAAGTTTCTTGCTTCCTGTCACATAAAGATGCCTGCTTAATCATAATGGCATTGCCAAGATGTTTCTTAGGCTGGACATGTGCGGTGCAAATTGTATGTTCAAATTCACTATTTGTGAATGCTTTGTTATAAAAAGCATTTGTTCAACGGTTTAGGTGTGTTTTTGATGTGGTTCTGATGCAAACTTGTAAGGCTCAGAACTGGATTTTTGTCACAGCTGCGATTTCAGTGCTTGGCCAATATATAGTAGATTAAGAGAAGTAAGAGAGCAATCCACGCTGAAATTCTGAACTGAATCCTTAACATAACATAACTGAACATGTGCGATTCAAAAAGGAGCCTAGAATTCGTAACTGAACTGCACCGCAGTGCTCAGAAAACGCGCTGGACTCCTTTTAAATTTTCACTGAGGATGCACTGCATATATGTGAGCAGCTTCAATAGAAATCAGTGTTATCTTACATGTCATGTGAATTGGATGTGGTTCAAAATGCATCCAATTCATGTGAACTGAGCCTTAGATTCACCAATACCTGCATGGAAAGCATCAATATGACTGGACATAGCAGGTAGTGAGTGATCAGGAGAGATGCAGCACAGTCTTTAAAAAGCAGCCCCACCCACCCTACATGTGGGGTGCTCTTTGAAATCTTGCTAAAGGGAATTACACAAAACTCAGAGTAGGTTTCATATACTGTAGTGGATACAGTAGCAGTTCCCCATTTGGTTTCCCTTGTTTGTTGGACTTGTTCTTACTGCAGTCTTGTCAGTTAATCAGATCTGGGAAATTGTGACTGCCGTCTTCCATTCATTTCATGCTTGGCAATAGGGAGCTCCTAGAGAACACATTACTGGCAGCCATGGAGCTTTACTCAGCATTGCAATCTGGCAGACAGGATTAGTGCCAGAATGATAACTGAAGAAACACTGTGTATGTAGATAGTGTTCCATGACTATTTCAGTTGCAGATTTTTCAAAAGGAGGATGACTGAGCCCAGGGTTTATCACTGATCCTCTTTTCATGGAGATGTAACTCAAAGAAGAGAGAAATGTCCTAAAGCTCACTGCTTCACTTTCTTAAAACTGAATAAATCATATGCACTTACAAAGGTAAACGACACAAGTGCCAATGTTAAGGAGCCAGCTGAAAGCAACACTGCAGCGTTCACACATGTATCTCACCAGCCATCACTAAAACAAATGCAGCCGCCGCTCTACCAGCCATCCAGTGATCAACTTGCTCCATGATTGTAAGCTCCTCCCAACCCTTTTAATCAATGAGATGTCACATTGATGAAATGCGTTGGGAGGCGCTTGTCCTCCCAACGCATTTCATCAATGTGACATCTCATTAAGTAACTTGGGCAGTGGAAGACTGGGAGAGCAGCGGCTGTAACTGTCTAGCGGTGAAATACATGGGTGATGTGGCCTCCAGCTGGCTTCTTAATGTTGTTTCATGTATTATCAATCAACTCACTCCAACCAAGGCTGTAAGCGCCGACCATCACATTTCACTGATGTGACAACTCATTGATTAAAAGGGTTGGGAGGAGCTTACCATCATGGAGCAAGTTAAGTGGTGGATGGCTGGGAGAGCGGCGGCTGCGACTGTCTAGTGATGGATGCTGGGGTGTGGCTTCCAGCCAACTCCTAAACATTGGCGCTTGTGCTGTTTACTTTTCGAAGTGCCTATGATTTATTTGGTTTTAATAAAGTGAGGAGGTTATCTGTGGTTAACCCTGGGCTTTTGAAAAAGCCTTTGAATGAGATGCCTGTTTATTACTTCTATTTGCCGTTGTGTGTGTGCTAGCACTAAGAAGGAGCATGTTTTTCTGACTTTTGTAATGGGGGGGTCATCCTTCTAAGGTGAGAGCACACAAGATTGCGAATGGTGGGTGTGCACCTTGGAAGGAGTTATTGCATAGCATGAAGCTATCGGGATTTTTTACCTGGACTTTATCACATCGTTTTTTTGATAATCTTTTCTCGGATATGAGATTATATATCCTGCCTATTTTGAGCACTATTTGCTGCTTCATATATTGTCTTTCACATTGCATAATACATAGTGAGGGAAAAAATCTGTATTTGATCCCCTGCTGATTTTGTACGTTTGCCCACTGACAAAGAAATGATCTATAATTTTAATGGTAGGTTTATTTAAACAGTGAGAGACAGAATAACAACAAAAATATTCAAAAAAACGCATTTCAAAAAAGTTATAAATTGATTTGCATTTTAATGAGTGAAATCAGTATTTGATCCCCTGCTGATTTTGTACATTTGCCCACTGAAAAAGAAATGATCTATAATTTTAATGGTAGGTTTATTTAAACAGTGAGAGGCAGAATAACAACAAAAATATTCAGAAAAACGCATTTCAAAAAAGTTATAAATTGATTTGCATTTTAATGAGTGAAATAAGTATTTGATCCCCTATCAATCAGCATGATTTTTGGCTCCCAGGTGTCTTCTATACAGGTAAAAAGCTAAGATTAGGAGCACTCTTTTAAAGAGAGTGTGCCTAATCTCAGCTTGTTACCTGTTTAAAAGACACCTGTCCACCAAAGCACTCAATCAGATTCCAGTCTCCACCATGGCTAAAGACCAAAGAGCTGTCCAAGGATGTTATGACAAGATTGTAGACCTACACAAGGCTGCAATGGGCTACAAGACCATCACAACGCAGCTTGGTGAGAGGGTGATAACAGTTGGTGCGATTATTATTCACAAATGGAAGAAGCACAAAATACCTGTCAATCTTCCTCTATCTGGGGCGACATGCAAGATCTCACCTCGTGGAGTTTCAATGATCATGAGAATGATGAGGAATCAGCCCAGAACTACATGAGAGAATCTTGTCAATGATCTCAAGGCAGCTGGAACCATAGTCACCAGGAAAACAATTGGTAACAAACTACGGCATGAAGGACTGAAAGGCTCCCCTGCTCAAGAAAGCACATGTACATTCCCGTCTGAAGTTTGCTAATGAACATCTGAATGATGCAGAGGTGAGCTGGGTGAAAGTGTTTTGGTTAGATGAGACCAAAATCAAGCTCTTTGGCCTCAACTTGCTGTGTTTGGAGGGTTGAAATGCTGCCTATGACCCACCAGCAAACATGAAGGTGGAAACATTACGCTTTGGGGGGGTTTTTCTGCTAAGGGGGCGGGACAACTTTACCGCATCAAAGGGACGATGGACGGGGCCATGCACCGTCAAATCTTGGGTGAATACCCCCTTTCCTCAGCCAGGGGATTGAAAATGTGTAGTCGATGGGTATTCCAGCATGACAATTACTCAAAACACACGACCAAGGCAACAAAGGAGGGGCTCAAGAAGAAGTACATTAAGGTCCTGGAGTGGCCTAGCCAGTCTCCAGACCTTAATCCCATAGAAAATATGTGGAGGGAGCTGAAGGTTCGAGTTTCCAAACATCAGCCTCAAATCATTAAGGCTGCATTCACACCTGAGCGTAGCATTTTCAGGCAGAAAATCGCACAGATTTACTGCGATTTTGCTGCGTTTTTTTACCGCGATTTTGTGCAGGGCAAAAGGTCACCAATGTAAAAAGAAGAAAAACGCCAAAATCTGCCCGATTCGAGCGTCAAAAAAGGGTCCGGAACTTCAGACGTTAGGTTTCAGGCGACATGGCGTGGAGATGTGAACCATCTTCATTGAGAATAATGGACTTTTTCCCCTCTAGCGTTTTGTAGCTTCAGGCTTCAAGCTACAAAATTCTCAGGTGTGAATGCAGCCTAATAACTTGGAGAGGATCCCTCCTGAGATGTGTGCAAACCTGGTGGCCATTTACTAGAAACGTCTGACCTCTGTGCTTGCCAAAAAGGGTTTTGCCACCAAGTACTAAGTCATGATTTGTGAAGGGGTCAAATACTTATTTCACTCATTAAAATGCAAATCGGTTGATAACTTTTTTGAAATGCATTTTTCTGGATCTTTTTCTTATTCTGTCTCTCACTGTTAAAATAAACCTACCATTAAAATTATAGACTGATCATTTCTTTGTCAGTGGGCAAACAAACAAAATCAGCAGGGGATCAAATACTTTTTTCCCCCCACAGTATTGTATGTATAATATTTTTTATTTACTATCAATTTGGTGTTGGCAGCTAACCCATTAGAAATTATTGTGCGCAGATGTTTCACATGTATGTAGATAGTTTATACTTTTGGCTGGAATGTACCTTACAAATAAAAAAGCTCTACAATTACAAAATGTATTTTTAAAGCTTAAAGTAGTTGTAAAGGAAGAAGTTTTTTTTTTAATCTTAATGCATTCTATGCATCAAGATTAAAAGCCTTCTGTGTGCAGCAGCCCCCCTCAGCCCCCATAATACTTACCTGAGGTCTATCTTGATCCAGCGATGTTGCAGGAGTGTCTGGGCTGCCTGGGACTCCTCTCCTTATTGGCTGAGACAGCAGCGCGGCACCATTGGCTTCTGCTGCTGTCAATCAAAGTTAGTCAGCCAGTGAGGAGAGAAAGGGGCAGGGCCAGCTGGGGCTCAGCTCGGGTGCCCCCACAGCAAGCTGCTTGCTGTGGCGACACTCAACATGAGGGAGGGGCCAGGAGCGCCGAAGAGGGACCCGAGAATAGGAGGATCTGGGCTGCTCTGTGCAAAATCACTGCTCAGAGCAGGTAAGTATAACATATTTGTTATTAAAAAACAACAATTAAAATGAGATTTTAATTTCACTTTAACCCCAGGAGGATAATTAATACACACATTAATGCAGCTTACATTAAATTTATTTTTTTAAATGCAAGCAGTGTAACTACCTGAATTTGACTTGGAATTAGTCTCTTTCAGTATAGCTGGGGAAGGGAGAAGAGACAGCCGGAGCCAATCAGTTTTGCTGCAGTGCTCCCTTGCTAACAAGAAACATACTGATAGAAGGAGATAGCAGAGTGACCTAGAAATGGGCTCATCAGTCTGCTACTACAGTAATACCTGGAAGTGTTCTTTAAACATAGCAGAGAAAATTCAGATATCCTGCCCTGCCAGACAGGACAGTGAAGTGTGGCAGAAATGTACAAACCACATGACTTGATAGACCGCAATATGAATTCTTTGGCCTGGTAAAACACCTCCCGTTATTTCCCCTGTGTATTTAGCGTTTTTCATGGAGTTCAGTTTTAATGACGGTCTACCATACAGTATATGACCATCTGTTAATTACAGACACCATTCACAGCTCAGTCACACTGCTCTTCATTGTCATTCTAGAGACACAAGTATTCTGGTTGTGTATGGGAGGCAAAGTAGTTTTTTTTATGGTTCATCATCTTTTCATCTGTCATTGCGATAGAACATTTAGACATCTACTTTGTTTACCAATCAGTGTAATATGTCTGTGTGATGGACAATAATGGACCCAATTAGGCACGATTGGGCTTTATGGAATAAATCCAGATAAAACACAGGCTGACCTGAGGCTGAGGTTAAAGTCCGGCTTTTCTTGTTCTGAGCCTACAGTCTCATTTTTAGCTATGGGTACTAATTGAAAGCAACTGTAAAACCACGTAGTTAGTCAAAGTTTAACTAAAAATATAATCCAAAGATTTGTTGGCAGCTCATTATGTGCAATTAAAAGGGCTGGGATTAAAATATGCTACAGAAGGTTTTCATTTTAGAACTTCAGTAATAGTTTTGTCATATCTTTTTATGATGATCTGTTCTAACTGCTTTACTAGGGGAAATCCTGGATCACATCATATGCGATCTTCTGTAATGTTAGAAATATTTCCTGGTCTTTTAAAAGCATATGTCAAACAAAAAATATGCAGTACATCTCTGCAATTCATGCACATTTCTTCATGCCTTATCCCATTAACATCTTGCTGAACAGGCCTTTTCTGGAACTTTTTGTTTACAAGATTAAATTAGTATTTTTTGCTCGAAAATTACTTAGAACCCACAAACATTATATATATATATATATATATATATATATATATAATCTATATATTTTTTTTAGCAGAGACCCTAGAGAATAAAATGGCTATCTTGCAATATTTTATATCGCACTGTATTTGCGCAGCGGTCTTTCAAGCGCAATTTTTTTGGAACTAATACACTTTAATAAATATATATATATATATACACATACACACACACACACACACACACACACACACACACACACACACACACACACACACACACACACACACACACACACACACACACACACACACACACACACACAGTGTGTGTATATATATATATATATATAATATATATGAATAAAAAAAACAACAGTTGCCCCCATTTTTTGGTAATGTGGAAGATTATTTGCCGGGGTAGATAGATACCTAACATGTCATGCTTTAAAATTGTTCATGGTCGTGGATTGGCGACAAACTACGGTATTTAAAAATCTCCATAGGTGACACTAAAATATTTTACAGGTTACCTCTTTAGAGTTATAAGGTCCTGTGACAGAATTATTGCTCTCGCTCTAACGATCATGGCGATACCTCACATGTGTGGTTTGAACACCGTTTACATATGCAGGTGCGACTTTTATGTATGCTTTCACTTCTGTGCACAAGCGATTTACATTTTCTTTTTTCTTATTTATTTTACATTTTATTTATTTTTACACTGACCCTTTAGATTTTTCTGATCATTTTTTTCCTATTACAAGGAATATAAACATCCCTTGTAATATAAATAAGCATGGCAGGTCCTCTTTGAGAGATCTGGGGTCAAACCTTTTTTTTTTTAAGTCAAAATGTCAATTTTCTTTTTTTTTTTCTTTTGCTTCTTTCTCCCTTCTTTTGCTTTTAAAGGTAAATGAGAATTTACCTTCAAAAGCAAAAGAAAAAAAAAAAAAAAATGAAAATTTACATTTTGACTTTAAAAAAAATAAAAATTTGTTTATGCCCGAAAACCGAAAGTTACGTTTAAAGGTCGCTCCAATCATCCAAGGGCATAGAGACGAGTGGAGGCCATCTTGCCCTCACTCGACTTCCTGCCTAGCGAACAGCGTCATTGGATTGCTTCCAGGTTTACTGAGTGCTCTGGTAAGCTCGGAAATGACCTGGAAGCAATGGGAGGGGGGGGGGCACCTCTCCCAACGCCTCTAAAACTGATCCTGTGGCAAATCCACCCATGGGGCCACTTTTATCCGACACTGAATTGTCCACAGTAACAAAAAAAATACTGGGGGTTATGGCAGCTAGCTGCTGCCATAACCCCGGTATTTAACGTCAAAGTCATGCTTATAATATATTTACTGTAGTCGGCACCCTGTAAGTACAGAAAAAAACTGTTGATGTGCCAGAAATGCACACAACTCCTAAGCACAATTGTAAGCTGACCAACAGACGGCAATTCTGTGGATTACCGTATACATTCGAGTATAAGCCGAGTTTTTAAGCACATTTTTTTTGTGCTGAAAATGCCCCCCTCGGCTTATTCTCGAGTCAAGCACTTTTCTGCAGCAGAGAATGACATTTTCTGACTTGACTTTGGGGCCCCGTATCTCGGGCCACTTGGGGCCAGGAACCCCAAATTGGAAGTGGAAGTGGAACTAGTCCAGATTCCAGTAGCACTAGTCCAGAGACCCCAAATTCTGGCTGCAGCTAGGGGGCATCTAGGAACCCTTAACTACCAAGTTTGAAGTTCAGGGGACCTATGGCTGCAAATGGGCACAGTGAGGCTGCAAATGGGCATTGTTGACCCTCTTTTCCACTTACAGTAGCTGTGCATTTCTCACCCTAGGCTTATACTCGAGTCAATACGTTTTCCCATTTTTTTGTGGTAAAATTAGGTGCCTCGGCTTATATTCGGGTCGGCTTATACTCGAGTATACACGGTAAGTGGTGTCAGCTCTGCCCAGTTTTCTTTTGCTAAACTTCTCAAACCTTCCTACTCTCTACAACATAGACACTAATCAATCTGTAGGAACAAGGAAGACTAACTAAACTCCTTGAGATAACACAGAAAGTGTGCACAGGACAGTTTTGAATTTCTGAGTTGATCAATGGTATTATTTTGCACTTATTGAACATATATAACGAAACATTTTCTTTGGTATATTTAACAGACCAAAAGGTAACAAACAAAGGATGTTGGTTGTTAGCATTCATTTTAAGTAGAAGCGTGAACCCTCATGCCAAATATTAAAAGTGCTATAGAAGACAACAAATAGGGCAGAAATAAAGTTTGAGAATTTTAAGTTTGAGAACATGTTAAAAAGGAACCCTTAAAATATTTATTTGGCTAGACACTACTAAGAATATTCCATGCATTTAAAGATCAATATTAGCAGAAAAGCAATTTAAATAACACACAAATCACCTAAATGGATTCTATCCTTTGCCCATGCAGGCCATAGCAAAATAGTGACTTAAAGCGGGACTGTACTGAAATTTTTTTTTTTAAAAGCCAGCAGCTACAAATACTGCAGCTGCTGACTTTTAAAAAATGGACACTTACCTGTTCCAGGGTCCAGCGGTGTCGGCAGCAGAGGCCGATCGATCGCTCGGCTCTCTGCTGTAGCCGGCGCCATTCTCGGTGAGGGAATCAGGAAGTGGCTTCACTTCCCGATTACCTACTGCGCATGCGCGAGTCGCGCGGCGCAATGAGAATGTTCTGCGCTGTCTGCCAGGACACGTGTGTGTCCCGGCAGACAGCGCGCCGGGACAGGAAGTGACGTAAACTCCCGTGGGAGTTTATGCCCGGAAGTGGGTGCAGATACCTGTCTTAGACAGGTATCTGCACCCCCCTCCCCCCTGAAAGGTGCCAAATGTGACACCGGAGGGGGGGAGGGTTCCGAAAAGCGGGAGTTCCACTTTAGGGTGGAATCCCCCTTTAAATTGTTACTAAACCCACAACAGTAAAATCAGTCTGTAAATGCAGTAAAGCATGTTTGGTATACCCACTGTGGAAACTAAGGGGTTAATCCTCTGCATTGTGTAATAAGGCTGTTTGATCCCATCTTCTCTGATCCTCCCATTCTTTTACCGTCCCCAGTCCATCTGCTGATAGTACAGAGCCCTCAAGACACTCTGCACATGCTCAGTTTGGTGTGTATTGCTAGAGAGTTTTTTCTTCTTTTTTTTTTTTGGGAGGGTGCATATGATCATCACAGGGCCATTCAGCACTATGCTGACAGAAAGTTAGGGGTCAGGCAGCCTCATAGGACAGTCAGAGCAGAATGAAAACTCCTACAAGCTTTAATCAGTGCTCACCTGACACAGTCACAAGACTGCTATATACTTCTGATGAAAAAAGGTATTTAGCAGTTTATAATTACTAAAATAATTGAATTTCCATGTTATGTGTACTGTGGGAAACCAGATATAGTAAATGCAGGGTCCTGGGTATAGTAACACTTTAACTTTTCCTCTCCCCAACAGCATATAACATAACCTTTCCTCACTTCAGTTTATTCCTTTTGACTGCTGGGATTGATGTATGCGTGAGCATGCGACTTAGTCCCATGTGGCGGCGCCATCTGCCTTGTTATTGCCCCACTGCTGTCACATTATACTAAGGAAGTAGTGCTTAGCTTTCTGTAAGCTCGAACAAAGCCTAGGTGCAACCAAAATCAAAAGCAGAAAAATTAGCACAAGGGACATAAATTATAGTCAGTAGAATGTGTCCCTTGTGCCGATTCCTTTTCTGTTAGTAGAAATTCTTCTCTGTCCTGCCTCCACCCCTGTTGCTGTCATCTTCAAATGTGGAGGGGACTAATACAACTAAGGGGCTGTCACAGGCTCTCATCAGATCTCATTAACCCCTGCTGTACTGGCGGTTTATGGTAGCATTAGATAATACAACTAAGGGGCTCCCATTAACAGATCCTGACTATGCCCACCGTTTCCACCCAGCTTCTCCACTCATAGAAGTCGTACTACAGCTTTTATGAAAGGAACACAACCTATGTAGAATGGGCAGATGATTGATGGCTCCGCCATCTCCATTCACAGACCCTGTTTCGTTCATAGAAGCTGTACTACAGAGGGCAGAGAAGGATTTCTACTAACAGAAGGGTAATCACCACAAGGGACACATCACCCTAACTAAATTTATGTCCCTTGTACTGATTTTTTTTGTTATTGATTTTAGCTGCACTTTGGCTGTAGGGTCGTACACAGGATTTTGTTTCCCCCATCTTGGTGAGTGAACAGAGCGGTTTGGAACTGACATAAGGGGAGTATAAAATGTTGAGGTGATGGTGGTTCTGGTCCATTGTGTGGCCTCTTTGATGTCATTTCTGCACATGTACACAGGAGTTCTATTGTCCATAGCGGTAAGTGCTCTTACAGGTCTAAAATACATTTCAGTAAAACTGCACTGCATAACCGCTTCCCGACCGCCTCCTGCACATATACGTCGGCAGAATGGCACGGCTAGGCAAAAGCACGTACGGGTACGTCCCCTTTAATTGCCCAGCCGTGGGGTCGCGGGCGCACCGCTGGCAGTGCACTCGCGACCCGGTCGGGAGCTCCGTGACCACGGCCGCGGGACTAGCGGACCCGATCGCCGCTGGTGTCCCGCGATCGGGTCACAGAGCTGAAGAACGGGGAGAGGTCTGTGTAAACAAACCTCTCCCCGCGCTTCCTACACTGCCTGTCACTGATCTGCTGTTCCCTGTCATCGGGAAAGCCGATCAATGACGTCCGCCATGCCCCCTACTGTTAAAAAAAAACAGAACACGTCACACTGACTCCTCCCCGCCCCCTAGTGGTTAACTCCTTCACTGCCACTGTCATTTACATAGGAATCAGTGCTATTTAAATAGCACTGATTTCTGTATAAATGACAATGGTGCCAAAAATGTGTCAAAAAATGTCCGATGTGTCCGCCATAATGTCGCAGTCACAATAAAAATCGCTGATCGCCGCCATTACTAGTAAAAAAAAAAAATATTAATAAAAATGCTATAAAACTATTCCCTATTTTGTAGACGCTATAACTTTTGCGCAAACCAATCAATAATCGCTAATTGCAATTTTTTTTTTTACCAAAAATATGTAGAAGAATACGTATCGGCCTAAACTGAGGGAAAAAAATTTTTTTATATATTTTTTAGGGATATTTATTATAGCAAAAAGTAAAAAATATTGAATTTTTTTCAAAATTGTCGCTCTATTTTTGTTTATAGCGCAAAAAATAAAAACCGCAGGGGAAGATCAAATACCACCAAAAGAAAGCTCTATTTGTGGGAAAAAAAGGACGCCAATTTTGTTTGGGAGCCACGTCGCACGACCGCGCAATTGTCAGTTAAAGCGACGCAGTGCCGAATCGCAAAAAGGGGCCTGGTCCTTTGGCTGCCAATTGGTCTGGGGCTGAAGTGGATAAAAAACACGGAGTGATTTCACCCTATGTATTAAACATTTGTTAGTCTGTAGCAGACATGAAAAAATATGTCCTTTGCTAGGGCTGCTTTAATGTCTATTTTCGTTCTGGGCCCAATGGGCCTAGTGTCAAACCTGTTTTTAGTGTGCATATTTTGTGTGTGTTATTCTTTCCACCTTGATACAAAAGAAGCCCTGTTAGTGCAGAAAACAGCCGTTAAGCTGTGCAAGGAAGGAAACCAAGAGTTGGGGGAAGGGAGTGCAAACTGCTACAAATATGTCCTAAACATGAATCTGAAATCAATGTATAAAATAGATTAAGATCAGAAACCACTGGGAGAAAACCATTAGTAACACTCTTAAATGATTGATGTTATGATTTAATATACAGTCCACAGGTTTGATAATCTTTAAAAGAAATCTTTAATGTTTTTTTTTACTTTTCTTAGATACAAATAGGATCATAATCTGATTAATGGAGGTCTATTTTATGTTGGAACGTCATTTTGTATGTATTTATGTACAGCATTCCGCAGGTATGCTGTATTTGTTCTCTACCTCTGCAGGTGGTGCTTTTTGCCTCGCCGTGCAGCACAATGATTGTGAGTCTGTAAGAAGATAATGCATTCTCTTTGTCTGGCTCTCTCAGTAGTTGGAGATACAGTAAGGCTGCATTAAAGGTGAACTCAAGGTACATTAAAAAACACCAGTGAATGCAGTTATGTAATAAAAAAAAGAACAATAAGGGCTTCAGGCAAACATCTAAATACACAGTTGACATACCTACAGTGGCTTGAAAAAGTATTCATAACCCTTGACATTTTCCCCACTTTGTCATGTTAAAAACAAAAACGTAAATGTATTTTATTGGGATTTTATGTGATAGACCAGGGATATGCAATTAGCGGACCTCCAGCTGTTGCAAAACTACAAGTCCCATCATTAATCTGCCTCTGGGTGTCATGCTTGTGGCTGTCAGTCTTGCTATGCCTCATGGCAGTTGTAGTTCTGCAACAGCTGGAGGTCCGCTAATTGCATATCCCTGTGATAGACCAACACAAAGTGGAAGGAAAATGATAAATGGTTTTTAAAATGTTTTACAAGTAAATATGTTCAAATTGTGGGGGGCATTTGTATTCAGCTTTGTCATTACTTTGTAGAACCACCTTTCGCTGCAATTACACCTGCAATTCTTTTTGGGGATGTCTCTACCAGCTTTCTACATCTAGAATGTGATTTTTTTGCCCATTCTTCTTTGCAAAATAGCTCAAGCTCTGTCAGATTGGAAGGAGAGCATCTGTGAACAGCAATTTTCAAGTCTTGCCACAGATTCTCAATTGGAATTAGGTCTGGACTTTGACTGGGCCATTCTAACGCATAAATATGCTTTGATCTAAACCATTCCATTGTAGTTCTGGCTGTATGTTTTGGGCCCTTGTTCTGCTGGAAGGTGAACCTCCGCCCCAGGCTCAAGTCTTTTCCGCCCCAGGCTCAAGACTCTAAGACTCTTTCACACTGGGGCCGCGGCCACATTCACGGTAAAGCGGCGCTCGCTTTAGCGGTGCTTTACTGCTATATAAGCAGCGCTTTTTGGCCGATAGCGGGGCACTTTTAACCCTAAAGAAGGTTTTCAGGCGCTTCGGTAGCAAACAACAAGTAAAAAAGGCGCATAGTCACAGTACCTCGTTTTATATGCAAGAGGTTCCTAATAGTCCAGAGGAAAGGGAGGGGGAGCGGCTGGGTGTGTATGTACGATATACACAATGGGGCATATGGGGTCGTCAGGGCTGCCACCGAAGAGGCCTGAAGCCAGGTCCAATAAGAGCTAAAGTAGAAACACAAGGAGAGGGGCGGCTCTGAGTATATATTACATAGGCGCTTCGGTAGCGCTGCTCATTCATTCCAATGGGCAGGGAGTTTTGAGAGTGCTCAATACAGCCCTCCCAACCCTCCCCAAAGATGCTGCTTGCAGGGCTATTTCCAGCGCTAAAGCACCTGAAAACCTGCCCCAGTGTGAAAGGGGTCTAACAGGTTTTCTTCTAACATTTCCCTGTATTTGGCTTCATCCATCTTTCCATCAACTCTGACCAGCTTTCCTGTCACTGGTGAAGAAAAACATCCCCACAGCATGATGTTGCCACCACCATGTTTCACAGTGGGGATGGTGTGTTCAGGGTGATGTGCAGTGTTAGTTTTCCGCCACACATAGCGTTTTGCTTTTAGGCCAAAAAGTTCAATTTTGGTCTCATCTGACCAGAGCACCTTCTTCCACATGTTTGCTGTGTTCCCCACAATGTTTCTTGCAAACTGCAAACTGGACTTCTTATGGCTCTCTTTCAACAATGGCTTTCTTCTTGCCACTCTTCCATAAAGGCCAGATTTGTGGAGTGCAAGTCTAATAATTAAATCGATATTCCTATCGCACACGTTCCTGGTATCTGTAGCTCATAAAATGGTGGGTGCTGCAGCAATTACCAGTTGGATCCTGGAAACATCAAACAAGCGTACATATTCGCCAGCACACCATGGATTGGCAATTTTTTGTCCAAAAGGCTTAATGGAAAGAATCACATCACAAAAGAAAGTGCAACATTTCGGAGCCGCGTCAGGCACCACATGCCTGACGAAAGGGTCCTGCGCAGCTCCGAAACGTTGCACTTTCTTTTATGTGATTCTTTCCATTAAACCTTTTGAACAAAAAATTGCTGATCCATGGTGTGCTGGCGAATATGTATGCTCAAGACTAATAGTTGTCCTGTGGACAGATTATCCCACCTGAGCTGGGCCTCTTGGCTGCTTCTCTGATTAATGCTCTCCTTGCCCGGCCTGTCAGTTTAGGTGGACGGCCATGTCTTGGTAGGTTTGCAGTTGTGCCATACTCTTTCCTTTTTCGGATGATGGATTGAACAGTGCTTTGTTAATTATTCAAAGCTTGGGATATTTTTTTATATTCTAACCTTGCTTTAAACTTCTCCAAAACTGTATCCCTGACCTGTCTGGTGTGTTCCTTGGCCTTCATGATGCTGTTTGTTCACTAAGGTTCTCTAACAAACCTCCGAGGGCTTCACAGAACAGTTGTATTTATACTGAGATTAAATTATACACAGGTGGACTATTTACTGATTAGGTGACTTCTGAAGGCAATTGGTTCCAATAGATTTAAGTTAGGGTTATCAGAGTAAAGGGGGCTGAATACAAATGTACGCCACACTTTTCTGATTTTTATATGTAAAAAAATGTGAAATTTGAATTTATCATTTCCCTTCCACATCACAATTATGTGCCACTTTGTGTTGGTCTATCATATAAAATCCCAATAAAATATATTTACATTTTTGGTTGTAACATTACAAAATGTGGAAAATTTCAAGGGGTGTGAGTACTTTTTCAAGGCACTGTATCAAATACCACCAAAAGAAAGCTCTATTTGCAGGGGAAAAAAGCACATCCATTTTATTTGGTTATAGTTTTGCACGACCACGCAATTGTCAGTTAAAGCAACGCAGAGCCGTATCGCAAGCAATGGCCTGGTCAGGAAGGGGGTAAAACCTTCCAGAGCTGAAGTCGTTAATATCTATACACAAGTGTTTTTCCTTTCATTTCTATTTTAAACTGAATGGAAGGTAATTGTTTACAATCACTTTAAGTATCTACAGTAATTGGAGTTCAGCTTTATGTGACAATGCCTACTTGTTGCACCAAAATCCTGTAATTATATAGTGCTATTTTTTACAAAGTATTTATACAAATCATCGTTTCTGCGCTTACTGTAACGTCCAGCTGTGCAGAGTATTTTCCTCCATCTAGATCCTGACTACAAACACTTTCGATTGGTGCTGATTAGACAGACACCCACCGCTTCGCTGATGTCCCCTTATACTGGAGAGTGACAGCTGCTGTTTTTTATCATCAGGTAAAAATAGCCAGAGCAGGATGATTAAAAAATCAACATACCGTATTTATCGGCGTATAACACGCACATTCATTTTAAGAGGGTAGTTTCAGGAAAAAAAACGTAAATTTTAAATAAGGAACTTTGAAGCAAAATAATGGTCAGTGCCCATCTGAAGCCTCACCATTGCCATCAATGCAGCCTGATCAATGCCCATCTACAGCCTCACAAGTGCCATCAATGCAGCCTCATCAGTCCACATCAATGCAGCCTCACCATTGCCATCAATGCAGCAGCCTCGCCATTGCCATCAATGCAGCAGCCTCGCCATTGCCATCAATGCAGCAGCCTCACCATTGCCATCAATGCAGCCTGATCGATGCCCACCTGCAACCTAGAGGGGACAGGAAGGGGGGCGGGACGAGCGCCAACAGATTACATACAGTAAAAATCGCCTATGATAGACAGAACAGTGGTCCAATGGCTTCCCAGGAGACGGGACTTCCTATTACAGAGGCCGCCAAGTAAACAGGAGATTCTTACTGTATGTAATCTGACGGCGCTCACCCCGCCCCCCTCCCTGTCCCCTCCGAGGCAGCTAAAATTGAAGTATTGGCATATAACACGCACACAATATTTGCACCTGATTTTCATGGTGAAAAAGTGAGTGTTATACGCCAATAAATACAGTATACTGTTCTGTTTTCATGATGAACAAACTTCAACTCATGTCGGCAGGAGAATTAGCATTTAGTCGCTCCCAGACTTCTGTGATATCTAAGCTTTTTTGATAACATAACATTTATAGCGCAGTGACGTTCCTGGACCCCAAACAGCTGATCAACTTAAAACCGCCTACAACCAGCATACTGATGATACGATTCTGATTGGTTACCCTGCTGTTGTTCGAGTCTTGTAGCTATAACCATAAACACCTATATACTACAGATCTGTGCTGTAGGCAAAAGCGAGAGTTTTTTTTTTTTTTTTTTTAAACCAGAAACTTCTTACTTAAGACAAGAACTATGATCTCAACGTGAATGACATAATGCTGATGTGGTTTGGATCTTCTGAAAGAGATATATTTTTTTAAGATTTCAGAGGAGGAACCCAAATAAACATTGTCTGTTAACAATCCAGCAATGACTAAAAGTATTTGGACCTCAGTTATTCAAGAAATCCGGGAGGGATGTTGAGCTCACCTGAGGCACCTACCTTTAATCTAGGTTCCAAGCCACGTTCATTGAGGTCCGTGCGCTGTTCTGAGAAGACTGCAATCCTCTACTGTGCTGGGCTGAATTGAAGGGATTCAGTGCTATGATTTTACAGTCTTGAGGCTGTAACGGAAGTTACAAGCAATTTGAGAAGTTCAGGTTACATTTTTAGCAGACGGCTTTTTTCCCTGCTACCATGTGACAAAAGTTCTATGACAAAAATGTGGCTTTCATTACTGCCTGTGCACACTCACGGAATGTAAAACCTAAATTCAAAGGAAAATGAAAGCAATTTTCTTCTTTCGAAGAGTTATCTTAAGGAACAAGATCGCCAAGTATTTTCTGGATCTGTTGCTGTTTGCACCTATTCAGTGTCCACATAACATTTCTCCAGGAAAGGCTGTAGAATAAAACCTGAAATATGATTGGCTGTTAGAAGCAACACCCTTTGTTCTTCTTTGTTTCCAGTGTTTCACAAATCACCTTGGATGTTGTAGCACTGCTAAGTTCAGTTTTTAAAGGTGAACTGCACACACAAAATCTGTCATTTAAATGTCTTCCACAATAGCTACAACTTCTATAAATACACTTTTTGTGCACAAAATGCCTTGGCTGACCCTGTGATTACCTTACAAATGTAGCAAGGACACAATCACTGTGCAGCACGTAACCTGTGTAGAAGATAGGGCTGTGGGCGGGGGATCCAGCAGGCCCACCCATACAGGATGCCTGCAGAAAGCTGCAGGAGGGGTGGGTACAAGACCAGTCACCATGCACAAGTAGAGAAAGCAGCAGTGACCGGTCTTTAAAAACTGAAAATTCCATGCTGGATTACTTAACAGATCTGCCAGAAATACACAAAGCACACCAAGATTGGAGTAAGAACACACAACTCTTGTATTATAACAGTATGTGCTTATCCCAGAGTTCAGTTTTAAGTACTTCAAGGGAAAACATTAATAAAACAACTAAATACACTGTTGATGCACAAACAGTAATTTTCATGTCAGCATTTACTGTATTTATATACAGTAATCATAGGTGTGTGCACCCCAAAGCTCAAACATTTACATATATGTATATAAATATACATACACACTCCTAAATACATTTTAAAATGTATTAATGCATGGACTGTGTCAGTAGAGCATTGGACGCTGGTATTAGAGCAGTGGACATGTCAGTAGGACAGTGGATGGTGTCAGTCAGTAAGGCAGTTGTTGGTGTCAGTAGGGCAGAAGACTTTGTCAGTAGAGCAGTGGACAGTGTTGGTAGTTTTCTATTTTTATATTATATTTTACAAATGTTTTAAATATTTTTTACAATTTTTTATTTATTTTTTAGGAGCACCATTGGGGGGCTTTGGTGAAATATCAAGGGCCTAAGCAGACTCCAGATGTCTCAGTTTTGAGATAGGGAAAGGGAGTGAGGACAAAGATTACCCAGTCCCTTTCTCTGCAGGCTCAACTGCACTGGACAGTGAATGGATTGGAAGTTCTCTGTGCTGAGCAACTGCCTATCAATTTACAAACTGAAGCATAGTAAACTGTGTTTTGTGAGTGAGTGTTAATGATCAGTACTGGTCAGAAAAGGAAGGGGTCCCTAAATTACATTTATCAGCTCCTTCCCCTGCTCTCCATTCTGAAATATGCCCCGTAGTAGCCAGCAAAAGAGGAGAGGAGGTCGGGTAGCGCTGTGGGTTAAGGGGGCGTGCAGCAGGAGAAATCTGCAACACACACGGGGTGATTAGGGTGTGCCCTGGCACACCCTGTGCGCATGCCTATGACAGTAATGTATATAGTCTTGTGATCCACCCACTCAGGCTGTGCTATATAGTTGTAGAGCATAAGGAAGGAAAGCTCTCAGGAACTCCCTTATGGTTTCTCCCTTCATGGCTATCCAATTGTAGAACGGCAAAGAAGCTTCCCAGGTCTCCCCCTACCCAATTAAGTCTGCATTCACATTCCTGCCACTCCATGTACTCTTTACCATCTCTCACATAAAAAGGAAGATACAAAATATGGAATGATAGCAAAAAAAACAATTTCGGCCCAGCTGCACTTGCAAAGATTTTGCAGCATAAGTGCATTACATGTAGGCAGGAGCCAAACCACAGATAATAGGACACAGAGCAAAAATGTGATGGTTCCACCCCATCACCCTCCATAGAACTTGGACAGTTATACTTCGAGTAATGAGCAAAGAGCAGCTTGGTGAAAGTGGCACCTACCATATGGTGGACACTGCCTCGCTGAACCTTAGGGAGACTCTTTTGGAGAGAGAGAGAGAGAGTTGGAGCGAACTGCTGTGAAGAGCAAAAAATTGCCATAGAGCAGTGGTTCTCAACCTGGGGGTCGAATGACGATTTGCCACGGGTCATCGAATCCTGGGCTGTTCCTGAAGCCTGCGCTGCTCTCCCAGCCTTTTCGCAGGTGCCAAGCTGGGCTGTTCCTGAAGTCTGTGAGCACCTACTCAGCCTCTTCGCAGCCACCCATTTAGTTCACGGCATGGCTGGGGGGCAGGGACTAGAGGTCAGCTGACTGGTGAGGAATGTGAAGTGGGAGGGGTTGGAGGAGACCCTATCTTCTGATTTCGGCATAGGTGTCATTGCTACGAGACACCACAAAGTCGTGAACACAGTGAGCAAACACTACCTATGATTATAGTTGCCATTAAAAGTCCCCACTACAGTTCTTAGATCAGCAGATGACCTTGATCAAGAGCACCTAAGTTGGCTGATCAGCCCTCCCCCCAGCACTGCCACTCATCCCAACTCCCCGCCCAGGAGTAAGAGAAGGAATAAAAACAGAATACATGGAAGGGAGAGGAACAAAGAAAATGGGAGAGAAAGAATAATAAAAAGAACAAGAAATACGGCTAGAGAGAGGGATGGGGGGAAAAAAACAAGAAATTAGGATAGAGAGAGATAAAAGGGAAAGAAAGGAGAACAAAGAGAGAGTGGTACAGCCAAAAATGTACCATAAGGGGTTTTAATACTGTACAAGTGGAAGGGACTCGGGGAGCGGTAAATGTCCGTGGGTTAGGGGTGCAAATTACTTGTCTTGCCTTGGGTGCTGACAAACCACGCTACGAAAATAATTTTACTGTTAGGGGTCCCCACAACTTGGGAAATTTTATCAAGGGGTCGCGGCACCAGAGGGTTGAGAACTACTGCCATAGAGGGACTGGCCTAGGAGGGAGAGAGAAAGAGAGACACTGCCTAAAAGTAAAATGGAGGTTTGTTGTGTTCCTCTCTCAAAATGGGAAGACCACATGTACCCAGTCATGAATTGTGATGTCAGTTTTTAACAGATCTTGAATGTCCGGTCCAAGGCAAGACTGAAGTCTGTCCCAATCATACACATTAGTCGTTGCTATCCAGGAAGCAGCTGGGCTGAAATGGTTGTAAATATGCCTTTGCAAGTAAGTCAGATAAAGGTAAATTTAGTAGATATTCTTGCCTTAGGAGTTAGTAGGGTTATATTTGGTCATGTGTAGGTTTATTGGGCTACATAAGAATGTGTCATTGGCCTCCTTAATTGTCCAGATAGTAGCTGCAATGACATACATTTCACCATGTAATAAAGAGGACATGGCAGGTGTGGAAAGTTGGTGTTGGTCATAAAAACCTAGAAAAGCGTTGTAAATAGTTTGGTTGTTCTATGGTAGTAGAGTTTAGATGTTGTTCTTATCAAGCCATCTACTTTTTATTCAGTAGCTGTAATATACAGCGTTTGAAGCATTATTACCACAGTGCTGTAAATGGTCTAAATAATTTCTTTAACTGCTTGCCATCTGCTCACAGTAGATATACTGCGAGCCGGCAGCACAGCCTGCACTGTGATGTAGCTGGTTTGGCAGTGCACATGCATGCCCCCTGCTGACCTGTGCTGCGATTGGACACAGAACGAGTTTGTCTGCAATGATTTATGGCTGAAACCTGCCGATTGGCTTTGGCCAATCACAGCACAGAATTCTGTGTTGACAAACACCCAGAACTCTGTACACAGACAGTGATCTGTCTATTTCTTTTCCCTGAAAGTAACTGAGTTCAGGGAGAAAAATAACAGACAGATCTGTTGGTAAAAGCAGTACAGGTTACACTTCTTAGGCACACAATTAACCCCTTGATTTCCCCTTGATGTTAACCCCTTCCCAGCCACTGCGATTGGTACATTGTACAGTATTATCACTGGTCACTGTATTATTGTCACTAGTGACATCGGTTAGCGTCCCTCCCAGCCAGTGTCAGTAAGCACTAGATCGCCCACCATACTATCACAGTCACACTAAGTGGGTTATTTACGAAAGGCAAATCCACTTTGCACTCCAAGTGCACTTGGAAGTGCAGTCGCTGTAAGTCTGAGGGGTAGATCTTAACTGAGGGGAAGCTCTGCTGATTTTATCATCCAATCATATGCAAGCTAAAATGCTGTTTTTTTAAATTTTCCTTGCATGTCTTCCTCGGATTTACAGCGACTGCAATTCCAAGTGCACTTGTAGTGCAAAGTGGATTTGCCTTTTGTAAATAACCCCCTAAGTCTCTGATCACCGCCATTACTAGTATAGTGTCTGTACGGATCAGTATCTGGATCACGATCAGAAATAGTGTCCTCAAAAACGCAGTTAGGTTTTTTTACCAAAGGCATGTAGCAGAATAAATTCCAGGCTAATCTTATGAAGAAATTTGATTTTATTGGATGTGTTTTTATAACAGAAAGTAGAAAATATCTTTTTTTTCTTCAATGTTTTCGGTAATTTTTACATGTATATAATAAAAGATAAAATACCCAGTGGTGATCAAATACCACCAAAAGAAAGCTCTATTTGTGTGAAAAAATGTATATAAATTTCATATGCATACAATGTTGCATGACCGTGCAATTGCCAGTTAAGGTAGCACAGTGCTGAATAGCAAAAAATGGCCTGGTCATGAAGGGGATAAAACCTTCCGGAGGTCAAGTGGTTAAAGAAGGCGTGTAATTAGGTGGTAAGCCTTAGGAAAGTTGAACAATAAAGGATTTTGCTGATGACAACATCACAGCTTGTATTGGGTTAACACTTCTTTACTGTAGTTTTTAGGATACACACAATGCAAATTCCACCACCATACACCTATCCAAAATGTTACTAATACTTACCAAGAGATTAAAGCTACTAAACCCACTGATCTGTTTTCCAAAAGAAAACTAAAGTTAGAAATGATCAATGCACTGTATGTTATTATATCTTCAATCAAACATACCCCCATGTTTTCATTTACATTCTGTCTCCCAGTGTGCTACATTTAGAATTCATATAAAATAAGGGTAGATCTTAAAGCGGAACAAAACTTTTCTAAGGCACCATCCTCGATGGATAGAGTTTATCTCCGCTCCAATACCTTCCCTTATTTATATGATTTTCTATTTTAGAAGATTTGGAATGGAATGTGACGGTCGGTGGTGTTGCCATGATAAAGAGAGGTTAATTGGTTTCTGTTTAATGTTTTATTTTTCTGTTTACTCACTGATATTTGTATTCAGCCTTCTGTGCTTTGCCAGTGAGTAAAGAGTGGTTGGCTATTGGAAATAAGGTTGTAACACAATGACAGTGTTTTTTCAAACCTTCCATGGTTCAATAATGGCCATGGTAGAGCATTGTACCATGTTAGCCACTGATTAATGCAGAACCATTATTGACTTACTTAAATAATTTAAGATGAATTAGATCCCCGATTTATAGAAGGGATGCAAGTTATCCTGAAAGATTGCATGTTTAACCACTTGAGGACCGGAAGGATTTACCCCCTTTAATGACCAGAAGAATTTACCCCCTTAGGCTACTTTCACACTGGAGCGGTGGGGGCGCTGGCGGTAAAGCGGCGCTATATTTAGCGCCGCTTTAGCGGCGCATTGCGGCCGCTCGCGGGGTGTTTTTACCCCCCGCAAGCAGCCGAAAAAGGGTCAATACCGCCCGCAAACCGCCGCTATTGCGGCGTTTTGCGGGCGGGTTCGGCGCGCTCCCCCATTGTTTTCAATGGGACCGGGCGCTATAGGAGCGGTAAATATAACGCTTCTATACCGAGCCAAAGATGCGGCTTGCAGGACATTTTTGAGCGTCCTGCAAGCGCACCGCTTCAGTGTGAAAGCCCTCGGGCTTTCACACTGAAGGAACAGCAACAGCTGTTTCGGGTCGGTTTGCAGGCGCTATTCTTAGCGCAATAGTGCTTGCAAACCACCCCAGTGTGAAAGGGGCCTAAATGAGCAGGCCATTTTTTGCGATACGGCACTGCGTCACTTTAACTGACAATTGTGCAGTCATGCGACGCTGAACCCAAACAAAATTGCCATCCTTTTTTTTCCCCACAAATAGAGCTTTTCTTTTTTTTCTTTGTAGGATCTTAGCAGATTGCAAAGCTGGCGACATGCCATACAGTCTTTTCTTTCAACCAATTTCTTCACATTTTGATTGAGGGCACACCGGGCATATAAAGAATGCCAGTTCTTTTGGCAGAAAAGAAAGGCTCGTATAGAGCATTTTTGTACAGGCATTTAGAAGCATTTAGGCCTGGTTCACACCTATGCAGGTTGCAGTTTGCATATTCCAGGTGTATTTTGCATTTTTCAATACACGTTCTTGTTCCATTGAAGTCTGGAACCAAAAACCAGAAAAAAGTCCCTGGCCCCATAAAATGCACAGATGTGAACTACATCTATAGGAAACCATGTTAAATGGACTGTAGTGTGTGACTGCAAAACGTAAAATGCACTAAAAAAATGTTACCGTAGTTTTAGCAGCACTATTCGGCTCCCCAAAAAGGGGTTAAATCCACCTGCAAAACGCCGCCGCAGCGACGCTTTGCCAGCAGTATTGTGGTGCTTTGCCGGCAGTATGGCGGTGCTGCACCCCTTCTTTTCTATGGGCAGGAGCGGTGTATTCACCGCTGCAAAGAAGCTGTTGGCAGGACTTTTTGTGATGCCCTGCCAGCGCAGTGCCCCAGTGTGAATGCACTCAGGCTTTCGCACTGGGTTTGCAGCTGAGGCTTTTTTCAGGCGCTATTTTTAGTGCTGTATCGCTTGAAAAACGCCTCCAGTGTGAAAGGGGTCTTAGTGTTTTTTTTCTGCCAGAAAACTCCTCTCCAAAACGCAAACCAGAAGGGTTTTTTCTTTTTCTCCCTCTAAATGTCCTAATGTGTATGGACACATAGGATGACATTGAGCTACTTCTACAGGCAAAACTCTAAACTCCTGTAGAAGCATTTTTTGATGGATGGACCCTAAAAGATATTTTTATGTTCTATAATGTAACCTGAACTAGATTGCACAGTTAGACTGTCATGTACTGTCATGGTCAGTATTGGTCTCCATACATAAATAGTGAAATGTTCCTAGTAAAATAAAAAGTAAACTACATATCATGTGTAAGATCTGGATTCCATCCTGCTTTGGGAAGATTTATGTTTGTATATAGGCTATGGAATCCTCTTTGATATTGGAGCAGCCACAAGTGGGTGACATTTGTGCCCCTAGCAGTGAAGGACACTGTGATGTAAATTCGGTAAACTGAGAAGTCTTTATTGATCTCAGGCGTTAGATAATGTGCCTTTATACCATAGACAGGTATGAAGATAAATGTTTCTCCTTTCCCCCCTTTTAATGGCATATAATTCCAGTCAGAATATAATTAAAGTAGAACAATGGACAAAATAAAAAAAGATATAGTCTGTTGCTATCATTAAAGAGAAAGTAAACCCTGATGGGTTTTACTTACTCTTTTGCTCCCTGCAAAGCCTGCAAATTAAAAGCATAATGGGCTAGTATGCATCACATACTAGCCCATTATGTGACACTTACCTGCAAACGAATCCATCGCTGTCCCCTGTGCAGGCTGCATCCATCTTCGCCCCTCTTCTTTCCGGGGGCCACAGACTCCGGCTCTGTGACTGGCCAGAGCTGCGTGACGTCACTCCTGCGCATGCGCGCGGGAGCCATCAGTAATGGCACATGCTGGGGAAAGAAATGGCACAGAGGTCCGTTTCTTCACAACGCATGTGCCGATTACATCATCGGCGCACTACAAGTGAAATGTCTCCTAAACAGCGCACGTAGAAGCCTTGTTCTATGCTTACCTATAGTTAAAAGTCACTAGGGAGGGTTTACAACCACTTTAAAGCCCAATTCCAGGAATTTCAAAAAACGACCCTTGCACTGGAGCCCCCCCCCCCCCCACAATGCAAGTGATATTGAACCCAAAACCATAGATTTATTATATTACAGTTTTCTATTTCTTAGATGTGGTAGTTGCTTTTAGTTTTTTTTTTTTTAAGTCTTTTTTTTTTTTTTTTCAAATGGTGATCCAGCCAGTAAGTCCTGTTTATTACTTCTTTTTTTTTTTTTTTTAAAGCAATATTAAACCAAAAGCAAATGTATTATATTGCAGCTTATTAAATTCGTGAAGGTAATGGCGGTATTAGTTTCTTTTTCTAGGTTTTCTTTTTTCTGTTTTCATGTGGTGTTCCAACCAGTACGTCTTGCAGTTACAGGTAGGGGACAGACCATTTAACACTGGCAGGAGTGTTTTTATTTCTTCATGTAAAACCTTTATCTCAAAAAGTTTTACTGTAAGGCCCCTTTCACACCGGGGCGTTTTTCATGCGGTGCAGCGCTAAAAATAGCGCCCGTTCACCGCATGAAAAAATCCTGCCCCTTTAACTCCAGTGTGAAAGCCGGCGGGCTTTCACACTGGAGCGGTGCGCTAGCAGGATGACAAAAAAAGTCCTGCTAGCAGCATCTTTGGAGCGGGATAGGAGCGGTGTGTTCACCGCTCCTATACCGCTCCTTCCCATTGAACAGAATGGCACACCGCGGTGAAACCGCGGCAATACCGCCGCAAAGTGCCACTACGGCGGCGCTCTGCGGGGGTGTTTAACCCCTTTTCAGCCGCTCGCGGGGGTTAAAACCGCACCGCGAGCGGCCGAATACCGCGGTTAAAACGACGGTAAAGCAGCGCTAAATATAGCGCTGCTTTACCGTCACCGCGGCTCCCCGCCCCAGTGTGAAAGGGGCCTTACTGATTATAAAATATTAGCTGTTTAGCAATTTGTTAGTGCAATTAAATCTGCTAGGACCTCTAACACTTGCACTCCCCTCCCCCCAGACTGTCAATACTGCTATTTAAATCTGCCTCCTGTGCTCATTTATCCAGAGTGGTGTCTGTAGAATACAGGAGGTGTGCTATTGGCCAGATCATTAAACAGAGAGAAAAAAGCCTAAAATAACTTAATGCCACCACCACATTTGGGTTTAATACCCCTTTTAATAGGTCAAGCTGTCCAGCAAAAGTGGCAGTCGGAGGTTTGAGACGGGTGCTAACAGTGATCAGATCTTTTTCATTTCTGTAAAGCCTTTATATTTGAAGAAAAAAAAAATGTTTGTGGTTGGAGTTCAAATTTGTTAGTCAAGTTCATCTAAATTTACCACTGCATCTAAACTTACACTATCCCCGGACTGACAATGCTGCTATTCAAAGGTGTCTCCATTGCTACTCCATCCAATGTGAAATCACCCAAGGGCTCTGTTCATACCATGCAGGCGCGATGGAGCTCGCAGTTTTTTAGATGTTTCTGCGCGCTCCCCCGGGTCATATTTAGGGCAGCCCATACAATTACGAAATTATTTAAGAAAATGAATGACACCACAAACCTGCTAAAGGACTGCACGTTTCTATATATTGCGGGAAAGTGGATGATTTTGCGCACATTCCCGTCTGAATGTTACCTAAGGCTCGATTCACATCTATGCATGTTGCTTTTGAGTGTTTTTGCAGCGCGTTTTTGGACACGCGTTTTTACTGTGATTTTTTGCCACGTTTTGCATTTTTTTCTTTTTACACTGTGGTTGCTTAGCAACCAGCTATATACAGTGTAAAAAAACAGAACAAAAAAAACGCAAGTCGTGGCAAAAACGCGGTACTTGCGTTTTGGATGCGGGTCCATTGACTTCTATTCCATGCAAAACGCTGCATTTTGCATGAAAAAAAGTCCCCGACCCTTTCCAAAAACGCAGAGGCACAAAAACCCATGTTAAAAAATTTCCCTGCATCAAAAAACGCATTAGTGTGAATCAAGCCTTAGACAGGAAGAGTCTAGATCTAGACAGAAAGAGAATACACTCCAATTGAGTGGGGACTATTGTAGGCACTACAGAGGAAACTCCAAGAACATAAAATATAAAATAATAATGCTTTATTACATAAAAAAAAATTACTAAAATAGATGGCTAAACCTTGACCAAAGAACAGTATTTAAGCCTATTTCTGACATTTGGTGTTTTCAAGTTAAAATCCCTATTTTTTTGCTAGAAAATTACTCAGAACCCCCAAACATTATATATATATATATATTAGCAGAGAATCTAGAGAATAAAATGGCGATTGTTGCATTATTTTATGTCGCACATTATTTGTGCAGCAGTGTTTTAAACTTTTTTGGAAAAGGGACACTTTCATGAATTAAAAAAAAACAAAACAGTATAGTTATCCCAATTTTTCTAATTCTAATGTGAAAGATGATGTTACACTGAGTAAATAGATACCAAACATGTCACGCTTTATAATTGCACGCACTCGTGGAATGGCAACAAACTTTGGTACCTAAAAATCTCCATAGGCAACGCTTTAAATTTCTTTATATGGTTACCAGGTTAGAGTTACAGAGGAGGTATAATGCTAGAATTATTGCTCTCGCTCTGACGATCGCGGCGATACCTCACATTTGTGAACTCTGTTTACTTTTCTGCACAAGCTCGTGGTGATGTGGGCGCGTTGAAAAATTATTTATTTTATTTATTTTTACATTATTAAATTGTGTTTTTAAATTTTTTTTTATTTGATCACTTTTATTGCTTTCACAAGGAATGTAAACATCCCTTGTGACAGTAATAGGTGGTGACAGGTACTCTTTATGGAGGGATCGGGGGTCTAAAAGACCTCCAATCCCTCCTTTGTACTTCAAAGTATTCAGATCACTGAAAACGGTGTATCTGAATAATGTATATTTTTTAAATCCGGTGCCATTGGCAGCCGAGTAAACAGGAAGTGACGCTGTGACGTGGCTTCCGTGTTTACATCCAGGAGACTGGAATGAAGCCGTTTCCGGCTTCGTGACAGTCTGTCACTAGCCGACGGAAGCGGTGGATCTTCGATCAGGCCTTCCGGTGGAACGGGAGGCCCGGGAAGAGCGGCGGGATAACAACCGAGCAGCTTTTAGCTGCATTGGTTGTTATCCCTGGAAAGCCAATCGCCCGCTCTAAACAACGGCACCAGGATGATGCCTGCAGCTGCGGGCATCATCCTGGTATAACCCCCAAAAGCCGAGTATGCAGCCCAGATCCTCCTCTTCTCTGGTCCCTCTTTGCTACTTCTGGCCCCTCCCTCCTGTCGAGTGCCCCCATAGCCAGCAGCTTTGTATGGGGGGCACCCGAGTCAGAGCTCCGTGTATCCATTCAGACACGGAGCCTCGACATGGCCCTTCCCCCTCTCTCCCCCGATTGGCTGACTGACTTTGATTGAGAGCCGCGGGAGCCAAGGGCGCCGTTGCTGTGTGTCAGCCAATCAGGAGTTGTGTCCTGGACTGAAACTCGTGGACGTCGCTGATATAGGATAAGATAAAAATAGAAATCTTCTGCCTTTACAACTCTTTAAATTGCTTCTCTTTTCCTGTTTAAACTTCAGCAAGTCGTCTTTAACACGTTTAGATGCCTGAATGCATTGAGTTGCTGCCATGTTGCTGATTAACAATTTGTGTCACCAAGCAATTGAACAGGTGTACCCAATAAAGTGTCCAATGAGTTTATATATATATAAATACAGTATATTCCTCATATGATGGCTAATCTTCACTTTTTGATTATGGCCCCTTTCACACTGAGGCGTTTTTCAGGCGCTACAGCGCTACAAATAGCGCCTGAAAAAAAGCGTCTCCTTTCACTCCAGTGTGATAGCCGGAGTCCTGCTAGCAGCATCTTTGGAGCGGTGAAGGAGTGGTGTATTCACCGCTCCTAAACCACTCCTACCCAATGAAATCAATGGGGCAGCGCGGCTGTACCACCGGCAAAGCACCACTTTGCGGGCGGGTTTAACCCTTTTTCGGCCGCTAGCGGGGCGGTTTTGACTCGCACCGCAAAAAGGACAGTAAAGCAGCGCTAAATATAGTGCTGCTTTACTGCGAATGCCCGCACTGCCCCAGTGTGAAAGGGGCCTTAGGCACACTTATACGACTTGTCCCACGATTTGGGACTGCAAAACAGCATGACTAGTTTTTCCCCATGATTTCCAATGACAGCCATTCATATTAGTACGACTTCAAGTTGTTCCGACTTCAAAGTAGTCCCTGCACTACTTTGGTCCGATTTTGATGCCACTTACACAGGCATTCCTTGAAATCGTGGCAAAATCGCGCGACTTTGAAGTCGCACAAGTGTGAAAGGGGCCTAAAGGTCCATTTTCCGTCTGTCACAAGGACTGCCGAAATAACACTTTACATTATTGTCATTAAAGGGCTCTTTTGGTGGCATTCTGACCCATCTCAATATAACCAGTTTTTACATCAATGTAGCCAAGTGATATTGTTTATATATTATGTTTTCATTCAGTTCATGGAATTGTGACCAATGTACTCTTGAAATAGTAATAATTAATGAGGACTAAAATGACAATTCCAGCTCTCTTCTCCTTTCACAGTTCTGCTGTGTCATTTCCGAGAAGTAATTGAGAAATGGGGTGTAGCTCCAGTAAGTCGCCCCAATCTGACCGTTTACAATAAGGAAGAATTTTTCACTTTGCATTTGTGCTTAGCTTATGTGATCAGGCTTGGGATGTACAAGTTGTATTTTGTAACTGTGGTTAGGGAGCCCCATTTAGCTTTAACTTCCTTTTTTATGTTGTTTTTGTTCCTTTTAATGGGCAGAATATATTGGCACTTGTGGACAAAATAATTAAACAACATTTTTTTGTTTTAAATAATCTGACTTCCATGCAGTCATCAGAAGCAGGAACCTTTTTAAACAAAAACACGTTTATTAACGCCAGTATGAAAACAGCTAAATGCAGAAGAATCGATAAAGAATTAGATATGTGTTGTGCGATCAATAGCTCTGTGACCCATTCGTAAAAAATAAACGTAGATCACACTGGAGGTGAATCTATTAAATATGAAACCCAAGGCCTAACAAAACCTGGGAATCCCACAGTAAGAAGAATTTACAAATGGGTAATAAGTAAGATTTCCACAAGGGAGCTCAACCCATGTATACAAAGAATTATTTATACTCTAGATGTGCATATTTTACTTGCCCTGCCTTCTACTGTACCTAGGTGTATTTAGAATGAATAGCCTACTGACATATTATCAATTTAGCCATTACAAGGTTTGTTATGGTCCATTAATCATTAATGCAGGATTTCTTTAAGCGTATCTGTGGCCAAAATGTAAAATCATATACAGTATTGATTTCCACATTGTATTTCAATTATTTCTAGCCTACATCTGTTAATTAGAATAATGTGGATGTTTTTAAACTTGCTTTGTGAAGATCTCCACACATTTACTTCCATTAACCGCTTCAGCCCTGGAAAATTTTACCCCCTTCCTGACCAGAGCACTTTTTGCGATCGGCACTGCGTCGCTTTAACTGACAATTGCACGGTCGTGCGACGTTGCACCCAAACAAATTTTTTTTCCACAAATAGAGCTTTCTTTTGGTGGTATTTTATCACCTCTGCGGTTTTTATTTTTTGCGCTATAAACAAAGAGCGACAATTTTGAAAAAAAAAAACGCAATATTTTTTACTTTTTGCTATAATAAATATCCCCCAAAAATATATATAAAAAAAAACAAAATTTTTCCTCAGTTCAGGCCAATATGTATTCTTCTACATATTTTTGGTAAAAATTATCGCAATAAGTGTATATTGATTGGTTTGCGCAAAAGTTATAGCGTCTACAAAATAGGGGATAGTTTTATGGCATTTTTATTTTTTTTTTATTAGTAATGGCGGCGATCTGCGATTTTTATTGTTACTGCGACATTATGGCGGACACATCCGACACTTTTGACACTATTTTGGGACCATTGTCATTAATACGGCGATCAGTGCTATAAAAATGCACTGATTACTGTGTAAATGACACTGGCAGTGAAGGGGTTAAACACCAGGGGGTGATGAAGGGGTTAAGTGTGTCCTAGGCAGTGATTCTAACTGGGGGGGGGGGTGGGCTTCCACTCGCATGACGGGGATCACTGCTCCCGATCACAGGTACAAAAATACTTTTCGCTATAATAAATATCCCAATTTTTATTTATTTTTTTAAGCACATTTTTTTCTCAGTTTAGGCCGATATGTATTCTTCTACATATTTTTGGTAAAAAAAAAAATCGCAATAAGCATATATTGATTGGTTTGCGCAAAGATATAGCGTCTACAAAATAGGGGATAGATTTATGGCATTTTTTTTTTTTTTTTTTAATAGTAATTGTGACATTGCGGTGGACAGATCGGACACTTTTGACACTATTTTGGGACCACTGACAGTTATACAGTGATCAGTGCTATAAATATGCACTGCTTACTGTATAAATGTCACTGGCAGGGAAGGCGATAACACTAGGGACGATCAAGGGGTTAAATGTTACCTAGGGAGTGATTCTAACTGTAGGGGGAGGGGACTGACTAGGGGAGGAGACCAATCAGTGTTTCTATGTACTAGGAACACACGATCTGTCTCCTCTCCCCGGACAGGATGTGGATCTGTGTGTTTACACACACAGATCCACAGTCCTGCTCTGTAACAAGCAAACGCGAGTGCCCGGCAGACATTGTGGCAGCCGGGCACGCGCATCGGTTCCTCTGTGACGCGGCGGCCGCGCACGTGCCCCCTGTACCGCCGGGAAGCCGAGGACGTCCTATGACGCCCGCCCAGGAGATCCCATCTGCGGACATCATATGACAATGGGTGGGTAGGGAAGTGGTTAAAGTGGAGCCCTCTCCACTGAATATGAGGAACGAGAGGAGACTGCAGCCAACAGGAGAAGGGATTGAATGAGTGATAACCCGATCGGACCACCAGGGAGTTCTTTCTACCATCCCTAGAGACCCGAGGCTGGGGGAATAAAAGCCACAGGCCTGTTGATCTCCTTAAACAAGAGATCTTACCACCTGGTAAGCTGCAGCTTTTTCAGTGGTGTAGGATCTTTTCTGCTATACCCTGTCACTATTTCTTGGGTGATATAGTGTTATGTCACTATTTGATTGAAGCACTAAGGAACTGTCATTAGAAGAAATTGTCCCATCTTGTGGAATATTCATTTGGCGACATTTTATGAGCTAATGGGACATTTGGACAATTTCAATTATCATTGATTTATTATTCATTTTTATTGTTATTTTTGAGTTATTTTAACTGCGGTAATATTTTCACTTATATACTGAGCCACTTGGAGACAGTTTTCACAGTTGCAACCACTGTATGTAGTAATAATTTGATGTTTGGCGGCGCAGCTAAACTTTGTTTCTATACAGCCAAGGCAGCTGATTGGAGTAAAAGCACACACCCCCTCTCCACATAGGTAGAGACTTTCAGAGCTGTTCCTTGAATGGTTCAGCTTTCTGCTATATATGCTTATAGCATCCTTCCCAACACCAAACTCTGGCTGTTTTTATCTCAGTTGATGGAGAACTTGTCAGAAGTTATCAGGCTGATAACAGAAGAATGGAGCAGGAGAAAGCTATGGGACTTAGTGCTTTGAAGAGAGATAAGCAAACACTGCAGATATATGTGCCCAGCTCAAATTTCATGAATCAGGTTTACATACACTTTAAGCCTACCTTTTCCTAAAAATGTTTCCTCCCCTCCCTTGGCTGCAGGAGAGAGCACTCGACAACAGCTGTAGAGCAGGGCCCTCCTGTACCTTTTGTATTGAGCTGTACTGAAATTGTGTTGTCCCCCCTATACATTGTAAAGCGCTGTGTAAACTGTTGGCGCTATATAAATCGTGTATAATAATAATAATTATTTGTGTGAAAAGTACTTTATTATAAGCTGATTACAGAACAGTACTTTATAGCGGTTTCTCTTAGTTGGGTACCTAGGCTAACTTTTTTGGACTTCCGAACAAATTGGACTTCCAAGCGTTCCCTTAGAATGGAACCCATATGTTTGGGACTTACTATAGTTTGGTTTCGGCTGTACTTCTGCTTTAAGTCTTTACCTACTTTAAGGTGGTTTTACACTGCTCTGCAGCAGTTTGGCCGCAGAAAAGAGCACCCACTTTTTTTCTGTAGGTTACCTGCGGGTTCCAATATATTTTTGTTAGATTGCGCTTTTTTGGTGTGTTTTTTTGAATGCGCTAGGACTTTTGTTGCGTTTTTCGAAATTGCCCAATTTAATAGAAGAAACTTTGAGGAACCCACACAAAAGCCATGTGTACACTGCGCTGCACCCGTGGTGCAGTCTGACAATGTAAAACCGCCCTAAATCAATTAACCTGGAAAAGCATATAGCAGTCAAAGTTAGACGTAACTACTTTATTACAGGTTACTGGCTCAAAAAGTACTGAAGATTTTAGATCAGCATGGTAGCCAGACAGCATTTTAAAGGATAAGTTTACTTAAAAAAATCAATAAATGCTAATTTTTCTTGCAGGTAGAAAAAATTAGCATTTTATTTTTTTGGCGCCTGTAAAGCATTGCACCAGTGATCTGTATATCGCTGGTGCCATGCAGGTCTCCTGCAGACCTGTCAGTGTAGCTGTGTGCCCACAGCGCCGTGGTAGCTCATTAAACACTTTTACAAGGTGGTCTTAAACTAAAGACCGCCCCTCGTTTTTGGATATCTAATTTTTTTTTCTTGCCTACGTTTTTAGAAAGAATAAATTTACTTCCATCCTAGCAGTACTTGTAGCTGCTGACTTTTTTTTGCGGCTGTAACTCCAGCTGCTGGATATAGGTACTTGTAGTTCCTCCATTCACTGAACTCTGTGAATGAATGACATGGCTGTGTGGGCGGAGCCCTGCACTGCCAACACGCTGACTTCAAAAACTGACCGCTAGTATGGGGAATTTCTCCCCATACTGTTGTCATGGGGGGAGGGGAAATCGGGCAGCGGCTGCAGCTTTAACCCATTAACTTCTGGAGCCATTTTTTTGCAACTATTGTGTACCTGAATATCCACTTACACATCAAACAGTTTTTAGTTAAAAACATTTTGAAATACAATAATAAATCCACACTGACAAAACTTTGAAAACCTTAAATGCATTAATTTAGAGTTAATCATAAATAGTGGCGTTTAAATTCTTCTTACTATGACCTGCATCATCCTAAATGTGTAAAAGTGATTGAGCAGCTTTTCTCTTCTATAGTGCAGCCTGCAGCTAAAATATACAAACTCTTGGCTGCTAATAAACAACCACAAGTTTGTTACCATCACAGCCCCAGCTACAATTGGTGAGGCTCAGTTATTAGCACTTGGTTGTAAGTAATCATAAATCAGCTTTTCTCAACTACAGTCCTCGAAATAATGTTCATGTTTTCAGGACTTCTTCTCTTTGCTGCGGTAATTGTATCAGATTTATTGATTTGGTCATTTTCACAGCTAATCCAATCAGAGGGAATATCTCCGGTCCCCTGTAGGGCTTTCCAGAGAACTAAAGTTGAGCAGAACTGCCTTATATTGACAATCGCCTGCAGCGCCACACTATCATAGTGCAACTATTAGACACATATCTATATAAAAAGCAAAAATCAACATAAATATAAATAAATCAATCCTATAGTGCAGTATAATATCACAATAAAAATAAAGTACATATGTATAAAAGTGCACAAAGTGCCAATAAAGTACAAAAAAAGTCCTGTATTGTCCAAAAACCATATGTATTATAATTCCTCCACTAACTACTCATATTGTTGCCCAACTCTTCCCAGTGTGAATTAGCACCAGCTCATGAAATGAACACTCACCAGAAAATGTGCTACAAAATGTGTAGCAAGCTTGGCGTGTGATCTAGGGTAGCCTATGCATCCATACATAGTGCTCTTCTCTCCAATTCTCAGCACTGATCCAAGCTGCAGCAAATAAAGCTCACACCGGTGCCACTAAAGATAGTAATAGTGTAGTATTTATTGCACCATGAGTATCACATACATAGTACGCTAAACAAACGGACCAATATATGAATGCAAAACCGCTGTGACTGATAATTTATGCACCGGCGTAACGTCTTATATGACCGTATTCATTTTTTTCATACATGTTTTCATCATATGCACCCTAGTTTGACTGGTTCATTTTAATGCTAATATAGATTGAGGTGCAATATAAGTAGTCATGTGAGAGCCTCGTAAAAGTGGCATTGCTTCTTGTAGTACCACACCTTTTTTTCCAGGATATCTATAGCTGGGTTTATATTTGTCGGCTTCGTAGGTCATAGCCAAACCACACAAAGACTTAGTGCTACCAGAGCATACTTCAAATGGTCCTTGTTGGCTGTGTACACTCCAGTACGCTGTAATGTATATAGAAAAGTATAAAAATATGTAAACAGAAAATATAAAATGATAAAATTATTTTCATTGGTTGGAATCAGGTGGTAGTGCTCAGCTGTAATGCTTAGCTTGCAAATAATGGGAAGGAGACAGTGGGCTCACTTTAGGACAGCACTGTCTGCTAATGCTTTGCTTTGCTGAATGTAGTACTGACTTTGCAAAATACAGTTTCACCCCTGAAATAACACGGGAACAGGTCCTAGAGCTGATCTGTTGGCAGCAAGGATACACGTATGAAAAACAGAATATGGGAGCTGTTTTACCTGCCAAAGAATTTATTTTTTATCCATCCAGTCCTGAGAGTTACACAGCCCCATGACACAGCAAAGCCAAGTTGATGACATCATGCGAATGTCACAGCATTAGCACAGCTGTTGTATTGCAAATAATGGCTATATTGCGTCAAATGTCTTTACCACTTATGATTGTTAGCTCCATCTAGTGGCTGTAATGTGGTATTTTTCACATTAAGGTATTTCAGGATAATGCTGCAGTATGGCCACTAGGTGGAGCTGAGGATCATATTAGTCACATTATGGAGCTTATTTGCAATGGCTATGCAAATACTGAGCCATATGCACAGGGAATGTTTTTAAAAAGACCCATAAAGTTAAAGCGGAAGTAAACCCATCTATAAAACAGTTTCATTTCTGGCACGTACTGGAAATGTAACACTCCCAATTGGTTGTGCTCTCAACCAAACTGTCAAACCATCCAATGGCTGGTGTTATAACTGATCACATGTGCAGCATAATGGCAGTTGTAGAATAAACAGAGGCAAAGATGGCAGCTTCCTTGGCTGAAAACGATAGGGGGGTTTACTTACACTTTAAGGAATTCTTTGGTGTATTCTTTCCACCTAAAACCTGCTTACTGGATAGTGAAAGGGCAGCAGCAGACAGATGAATTTATTTATCTTCTCTTACCTCAATGTCCCTTGTCATCACATTTACATGCAGCACATATTATTGGTCCCAGTCCTGTCCCTACCTCTCCCAAATTCAACTTCAGTTACCTAATATATTAATGAATATTGATTTTTGTCAATTAGATCTGTTCACCTTTAAAACATCCTTCAACGTTATATTTTTTTAAAATCATTATCTTGCTTGAATCACACTTTCCAGAGAAATGTTTTAGAAAGTTGTATTTTTACCCTTCATAGTCCTAAAACTTCAGGCTGAAGATAGACTTCATTATTCATATTCATCATAGCTTGTTGAAGCCGCTTTATATGAATTCTATTCAGCTCTAATTATAATGTTTGTATGTTCTTTTAAGCTTGGTTCTCAGCATTTTTGTGCAGCTCTGTGTAGCTCTGTGTGGCTGGAAATCATAGCCTGTAATTCTAGTCCTGACTGGTGAGACTAGAAAAAGCAAACCCTAAAAGAACATTGCTTCCTTTATTATGGTTGAAGATGAGATGTATTTTTAGCATGTATAAATTTTGATTTATTATTGTACCATGTAACTGAAAGATATTTTTGTTGTAGCTTTTAGACTTTTGGTCATTCTGTATTTTTATTGTTGATAAATGCTACCTCTAGTGGCCATCTGTATATCAGGGAATGTGATTTGTATGCTTTGCATAATGACTTCTGAGGTTCAGTTAGGTTTATGCTCTTCATATTGTTTCCAATTATGGAGCGTTCCATCAGCTTTAATCACCACAGTCTGGCCCTCGCCTAATTGTTTTTTAGTTTCTCATCTTACCCCAGGCTGATTCAGATATTTCTTTCTTTTCATGTAAGACTCTGAATTTTTAATTATTTTTTGCTAGAAACTTAGAACCCCCAAACATATATTTTTTGAAGGCAAAGACCCTGGAGAATAATGTGGGCCCAGATGCCCAACAAAATGACGGACTGAGCCCAACCACCCTGTCTTCTCTCCTGCGGCTAAATGGACTTCAGGAGGAAGGACCAGTCTGCACTCCCCCCCCAGCAGCGGGTATGTTCTATGAGAGAGGCAGAGGTTGGCTGGGTGAGTAGTGCTCTGTTTGAAACAATTTTTTGGGGGTACTGTGTGGGTACAGGCATTAGAGGACTGGAACTATGGACTAACTTCAGAGTCAAACCGTCTGGGGTCTCCTCCTGTGTTAGTCTTCTGCCGAAAAGGGAGAGATGTGACGGGAGGGCACATGGAATCCAGAATCCCTTGGAAAGGTTGGGAAACCCATGTTTCAGCTCCCCACGCACCTATTATGTCTAAGTCACCTCATCCTAGCACAGGGCGAGTGAGAAAATATATCTTGGATTACTTAAAATGTACGTAAGTAATATTTATCCACAATATCTCCCAGGATATATGTAAAGACTATTCTTAGTTTGTTGATGAACTCAAGATGTTAATTGAGAGAGCTGATCACATTGTCCTCTGTACAATGTAGGAGACGGGCCGACTCCTAGTGGAGCTCCTGCTTTTAGGACAAAATGTCTTGTGGTTGTACTTATGATAATGTATAATCTACTGTGTGAAGCTCGGTGACAACAAGTCTGACCTGTAGCGAAATCCTGATGGGCTCATCGGCTGCTTAAAGGGATTAGTTAATTATCTTATGTTAATTTGTTACAGGTGTATTGTTAGAGTAATATGAGCAGGAGGGGGGATCTTCTCTTTTACTGTATTATAAATACTTGCCATTTTGGTTCTAATAAATAAGTCCATGTTAGCACTAAGCAAGTGTCGTCTTGTTTTATGCTTGGGAGTGGTTGGAATATCTGATATCTATATTCAGACTGGGAGGAAGTGATATATGACGAAAGCACTCAAGCCGAGTGTAGGGACGTTTCATCACAGGAATTTTATGGGCTGTTAAAAAAAACACCCAAATTACCAAAAACGGCCGTTTATGAGCTTCAGTGTGCATAGAGCCTTTACAGGTTTCCAGTTTAGAGTTGCACAGGAGGTCTGGCACTAGAATTAATTGCTCTTGCTCCGACATTCGCGCTGATACCTCACATGTATGCTGCGGGACTTATGTTTACGTTCACATTTGTACGTGAGCACGGAGGACAGGGGCACTTTACCTTTTATTTTTTTTTATTGTATGTAAAACTTTTTGATGAACAACATCCCTTGTAGGAGCAGTAAGCATGACATGTCCTCTTTATGGACAGATCTCTTGACCAGATCTCTTCTCTGCCCTCAAAAACATCTGATTACACAGCAGTAGAGAAATCAGTTTGATCAGGTGCTGAATCCAGTAAGGCCCCTTTCACACTGACGGCTCGTTCAGGTCCGCCTGTCAGTTTTGACGGCAGACCTAAACGGGCGCTCCATGCTGGTCTATGGAGCGACGGATGTCAGCGGAGACATGTCCGCTGACATCCGACCCGTTCCGATCCGCCAAAAGCAGACGGATGGCCCTACGTCCAGATCCGTCGCTGGCCGATCGCTCCATAGAGACCAGCGGCGATGGACAAGCCCCTTTTCTGCTCAGTGAGCAGAGAGGGACTTGTCATCCGCCGGCTCAGCAGAGATCAACGGAGAGATCTCCCGCTGCGCCGGCGGACAGAGGCGGACTCCGTGCAAGCGGAGTCCACCTCGTGTGAATGGGGCCTAAGATTTGTAAACTTCAAACCAAAAATGTGAGTGACAAAATCCTTCTGGTTTCTTACATCACAGTAAGAGGAGAGGTGGGTATGAATGTCTCCTCCGCCCCTCTCCTTCCTACAGCACACTGAGCGTTGCCGATATCTGGAGCCTCGGTTCCTCGGGACAGCCTAGTAAAGGCGGCTGGCTGCAGAGGGAGGTGGTCCCCAGTCCATGCCCTGAATTGTTTGAACGGCTGTATAACTGCTCAGATCACTTCCACAAGAATAGCCCATCGCTGGCTGAAAATGTTAATACTGGGACAATGCCTGCAGGTACCACCACTACAGGTATAACCACTTCAACCGAGGACTAACGGGTATGTCCTAAGGGGTTGAAGTGATTAGAGTGTATCTAAAGCAGAAACTTTTTTTTATTTCTTTTATTAGTTTTGCATAGAGTGGGGATGGGTTAGCAATCCGATAAAGTTTTTATTGCTGCCTATGACCCCACTGGGAAGTTTCACCCTTTATTTGTCCTGCTGACCACTGTCATGAATTTGCTGTGTTAAGAAAGGATTTCCTTTAATTTGAAGATATTTATTAGCATGGAGAGCTTCCTGTTGTGTCTACAGGACAGTTAGTGGAAGGAAATCTCCCCAGTGGAAAAAACCTGACCGGGTTCTAACCCTTCCCTATTTAATCCAAACTAAAAAAACTGTTTTTCTTTAGATATACTTTACCCGCTTACCGACTCTGTGTGTGTGTGTGTGTGTGTGTATATATATATATATATATATATATATATATATATATATATATATATAATATATATATAGTGGCAAGGCAGCTCTCCTGTGCAAAATCGCATACCTGTATGTGATTTTGCACTTCGGGTCTGGGGAACACTGCCGGCGACCAACTCAGGCATGATGTTCGCTGTTACCCACGATCATTACTAAGTAGGAACACGGATCTCTGCCTTCCCACAGTACAAGCACATCCCCCACACAGTTAGCAAGCACACCCTAGGAACACATTTAACTTTTTGATCACTCCTGATGTTAACCCCTTCCCAGGCAGTGTCATTAGTACAGTGACAGTGCTTTTTTTTTTTAGCACTGATCACTGTATTGGTGTCACTGGTTCCCACAAAGTATCACTTAGGCCCCTTTCACATGTGCGGACCGTTTAGATCTATGGAGCATCGGATGACAACTATACTGACTAACCGAAAATCGTACGATCTGAAATCGTACGAGGAAAATTTCCATGCATGCCAAATCGAATAAGATCAGATGAACGGTCGTGATCGGCTGTCATGATCGTACGATATTCAGATCGTGTGTACGGGCCATTAGTGTCTGATTTGTCCACCGCAATGTCGTAGTCCCACTATAAGTCACTGATCGCCCCCATTACTAGTAAAAAAATAATATAATTCCATAAATCTATCCCATAGTTTGTAAACGCTATAACTTTTGCGTAAACAAATCAACATAAGCTTACTGGAAAAAATTTGTCGCAGAATACATATTGGCCTAAATTGATAAAGAAATTCTATTTTATAAATTGTTTTAAAGGATATGTTCTATAGCAGAAATTAATAATAATTAGTAACTGCAGAGGTGATCAAATACCACCAAAAGAAAGCTCTATTTGTGGGAAAAAAAGGACATACATTTTATTTGGATTTAGCGTCACACTACAGTGCAATAGTCAGTTAAAGTAATGCAGTGCCATATCGCAAAAAATGGCCTTGTCATGAAGGGGGGTAAAGCTTCTGGGGGGGAAGTAGTTAAAGCTGAGCTCTGGCCACATTTGCACTCTAAAAATCAATTACCCCTAATCCAGTCATGTCTGGCTGCTGTGTTGTTGTTTAACCAGTAGATGATCGCCGGCTGTCTATTGACGGGCAGGCGGCGCAGCTCTCATGGCGGGAGGGCGTCATATGACGTCCTCCCCTTCCTGGCCCTCCAGGGAGCGCGCGCGCGCCATGTCAGTGGGCACCCGGTGCGGGTGCCCAACGGCCGCGATTACCGCCGGGCCCCCGTGACTGCCCTGTCAGAGGAGAGGAACCAATGGTGTGTTCTCTGTACAGAGAAACACCGATCGGTCTCCTCCCCTTGTGAATCCCCTCCCCCCACAGTAAGAATCACTCCCAGGGAACATATTAACCCCTTCAGCGCCCCCTAGTGGTTAACCCCTTCCCTGCCAGTCACATTTATACAGTAATCAATGCATTTTTATAGCACGGATCGCTGTATAAATGTGAATGGTTCCAAAAATGTGTCAAAAGTGTCCGATATGTCCGCTGCAATATCGCAGTCACGATAAAAATCGCAGATCGCCATCATTACTAGTTCAAAATAAAAAAATAATAAAAATGCTATAAATCTATCCTCTATTTTGTGAACGCTATAACTTTTGTGCAAACCAATCAATATACGCTTATTGCAACTTTTTTTTGCCAAGAATATGTAGAAGAATACGTATCGGCCTAAACTGAGGGAAAAAAAAATTTTATATATTTTTTGGGGATATTTAGTATAGCAAAAAGTAAAAAATATATATATATTTTTTTTAAACTTGTCCCTCTTCTTTTGTTTTCTAGCGCAAAAAATAAAAACCGCAGAGGTGATCAAATACCACTAAAAGAAAGCTCTATTTGTGGGGACAAAATTATAAAAATTTCATTTGGGTACAGTGTTGTATGACTGCGCAATTGTCATTCAAAATGTGACAGCACTGAAAGCTGAAAAATGGCTTGGTCAGAAAGAGGGTGAAAATGCCCAGTATTGAGGTGGTTAAAGTGATTGTGAAGCCTTGTTCTTTTTTCTTAAAATAACGAGCATGTTCTTCTTACCTGCGCTCTGCAATGGTTTTGCACAGAGAAGCCCTGATCCTCCTCTTTTGGGGTCCCCCTGCTGGCTCTCCTGGCTACACCCCCTGCTGAGTGCCCCCATTGCAAGCCGCATATTGCTACAGGCTAATTTTTTTCATAAACTCTAAATTAAAAATACTGGTTAAAATATTGACTCTGAAACTGGTTAAGGTTAGTTCTAGTATTATCCACCCAGATCAAACTGGGTTTATGTCTACCAAGTTTTTTGCAATTAACATCTTTCTGTGAGTTCCCACAGTTAATATGGGTAATAGAGCCCTGATGGCTCTGGATGTAGTCAGATGGGGGTATCTCTAGGAAAATGTTATTTTGGTTTCTTTCTGAAATGGGTACAAACTCCTGTATGCCCACACATAAGCCTGGGTTAGGGCCATTTTTTTTCCTTTGTAGATTTCATTAGGGGGGCACATGGGCAAATTGCAGTCTATGAAGATGATACCCTACTGCTTCTATCCAATACTCAGTCTGCTTGATGCTCTGTTCATAACTGAGGAACTATGGAGTTATTCAGGTTTATTATTTTACTGGGGTAAAGCCACACTTTTGCTGATAGACTCACTTCCACACAAGTTTGATATCATACATCAAAGAAGTACCCAAATGTAGGTACAATAAAACCTTGGATTACGAGTATAATTCGTTCCAGAAACATGCTTGTAATCCAAAACACTTGTATATCAAAGGAAATTTCCACATAAGAAATAATGGAAACTCAAATGATTCGATATAGTCCATATAATATATATATTGTAATGTGACCAGGTTGTGTAATCATAAAATGTCCACAAATGGAAGCCTTCACAAGGGGATTAGAAGTAAAATCCAGCAGGAGCTACAGAGTATAAAAGAGAAGGGAGGTGCCCCTAAGTGTAGCAATATGTTGCTAAATGTTGTACCTTCATTAAATGTAACCAATATTGCTACATTTAGAGGCGCCTCTCTTCTCTTTTATACTCGGTTGTGACATGACGCTACTTGTATATCAAGTCAAAATTTATTTAAAAATTATGCTTGTCTTGCAAAACACTCTCAAACCAAGTTGCTCTCAAGCCAAGGATTTACTGTATATGGGAATCTACATTTCCTGTTATATTACAGAGTATCTCTCTCAACCTCCTTTCTTTGCTTCAAAGTGCAAGTGTTAAAGTAGAACTAAAGGCAAAATTTTATTTTTCATTTTAGATAAAGTAGGGCAGGGTTATAACCCTTTTTTTTTTTTTTTTTATACATCAGTTTCCTTTCACTTCCTGTCCCATAGCCAAACAGGAAATCAGAGGAAATACCTGCAAATTAGGGGAATTCCTTGGGGACCCCCAGGTCACCAGAACTAGTGTCCATACTGGAAGAATTCCCCTCTTACTTTTCTGGGGGCAACGCAAAATTTGGGATTTTCTTTTACTTTCATTTCAATTATAAGGCAAACAGAACAAATAGAGAGGGGGGAATCTCCGTAATGGGGGCACATACAGAAATAAGAACTGACAGATGTTCTAGTCTCTCTCCACTCTATCCAAAAATAAACAAAAAAGTTTTTCATTTAGTTAAAATTTAACTCCCATTAACGATTGTTGGTAGGGTGAGCTTAAAGGGGCATTCTGGCCAATCCTTTTTTTTAAAAAGTCAGCCGCTACAAACACTGTAGCGGCTGACTTTTAATAAGGACACTTACCTGTCCAACGATCCCGCAATGTCGGCCGCCCCGAGACCAATCTGTCCATCAGATCGGCTGCCGGCGCCTCCATCCTAACGAAGGGAAACAGGCAGTGGAGCCTTGCGGCTTCACTGCCCGTTTCCTACTGCGCATGCGCAAGTCACGCAGCGCTTTGTGAATGGCCCCATTGTGTTCTGGGACACACACATGTCCCAGAAGGCGACGGGGCCGCTCACCGAAGAGGAGGAAGCGCCGCGGAATAGGAAGAGGCAGATTAGGAAGACTGCCTAGGTTTCAGGTAAGTGAAAACATTTTTTTTTTTTTTTTTTTTTTATTAATGCAATTTTTTTTTTTTTTTTGGGTGGCCCTCCACTTTAAAATGGTGTTGACTGGGTTATTCAGGACCTTGTCTAGAAGAAGGAGGCCCCTAGAATCGGCCTCACTGTCCATGGGATATTGGATGTCTTTCTCTCCCATCACATGGGCTTACCTCCTCACCTTTCAGTTACAACATTTTGCAGGCTAGGAGTTACAATTCTAAAAACAAAAAACCTCTACATCTCCCTGAAACAAATAAATGTTTTCTGAGTGCTAGTACTACTGGGTACTGTGTCACCACTAGTCTGATCTCTGGCATTTGTCCCAAAATCAAAATGTGTCGGGGACTGGAGGTAGTTCTTATCATGCGCTGAGAGGGTACACCAATGGTAGAAAAGAGTAAATGAATACTCTAATAGCGGATAATTGTGTGCTCTATAAAGGTTATCGTACACAAGAAAGGTTGCTGGGATTCCACATGCTTCATAGATACAAATACACTCTGGTGCTGTTTGGATTCAGCACGGAGATCTGTTTATATTGTTTCCACACACCGTATGCCTTGATATATCTGCATCTGTTTTTCTACGTGTTTTTTTTTTTTTTTTGGTTAAAAAAAAAAAAAAACTATTTCTTAAAAACAAAAAACTAAGATTAAAAAAATGCAGTGGACATCTTTAAAAATGACTGCGTTGTAAATGGCATTTTAGAATAATAAGTAGATGATTGTTGTGGAAAGGGCTTCTGAGCAGGCCCGGATTTACTCCCTTTGCCGCCCCAAGGCCGGGTCCTTCAATGCCGCCCCCCCATCAGTGTACCCTGCCCCTAAAGACCCACATTAGACTGCCTTACCGAGAGCCGTTTCAAGCCAGGAAATGTGTAAGCCGGAGTTTGGGGGTGGAGCAAAGCTGCTCTACTGTAGTGCTATTTTCCTTCTTTCCCTCCCTTGTGTGGGGGGGCTTAGAGAGTAGGCAAAGTAGAGGCAGGTGCTGCATCGCTGTGCCCAGTGTGTCGGCAGGACACAGGGATCAAAACACATCCGAACTTGTGTACTCACTCACAGGGCCGCTGTTAGGAATCATAGGGCCCTTGCCTCCTGAGGGGGGAGAAGAGGAGGAGGGGGAGGGAGGTGAGGAAGGGTGAGAGGAGGACGTAAGGGGGTGAGGAGGCAGAAGAGAGGGGGGTGAGAAAGAGAGAGGGGGAGGGGATTGGTGTTGTGAGGGGGTGTGGGGTGAGAGAGAGAGAGGAGGGGTGGGAGAGAGAAGGGGGCTGAGAGGGAGGAGGGGTGAGAGAAAAAGGTGGTAAGAGAGGGGGGTGGCCTGACAGAGGGGGGGGGGAGTAGCTGACAGAGGGGGGGGGTAGCTGACAGAGGGGGGGGTAGCTGACAGAGGGGGGGGAGTAGCTGACAGAGGGGGGGGGTAGCTGACAGAGGGGGGGGAGTAGCTGACAGAGAAGGTGTAGCTGACAGAGGGGGGGGAATAGCTGACGGAGGGGGGGGAGTAGCTGACGGAGGGGGGGAGTAGCTGACGGAGGGGGGGAGTAGCTGACGGAGGGGGGGAGTAGCTGACGGAGGGGGGAGTAGCTGACGGAGGTGGGGAGTAGCTGACGGAGGTGGGGAGTAGCTGACGGAGGTGGGGAGTAGCTGACGGGGGAGGAGGAGTAGCTGACGGGGGAGGAGGAGTAGCTGACGGGGGAGGAGGAGTAGCTGACGGGGGAGGAGGAGTAGCTGACGGGGGAGGAGGAGTAGCTGACGGGGGAGGAGGAGTAGCTGACGGGGGAGGAGGAGTAGCTGACGGGGGAGGAGGAGTAGCTGACGGGGGAGGAGGAGTAGCTGACGGGGGAGGAGGAGTAGCTGACAGAGGGAGGGTAACTGACAGAGGGAGGGTAACTGACAGAGGGAGGGTAACTGACAGAGGGAGGGTAACTGACAGAGGGAGGGTAACTGACAGAGGGGGGGGGTAACTGACAATGGGAGGGTAACTGACAGAGGGAGGGTAACTGACAGAGGGGGGGTAGCTGTCAGAGGGGGAATGGCTTACAGAGGGGGAGTGGCTTACAGAGGGGGGTGAGAGGGCAGATTAGAAAGATACCTCAGTGAGGACTCCAGGAGACACAGCAGAGCACACACCAGGCAAGGAGGCGGGACTCCGGGCGGCCGCGATCACCCACAGTCCAGCCCCGCCTCCACATGTGACCAGTCACAGACTCTGGTGTCCGCCGCCCGCACGTGACCTATTCAGCCAATCGCAGGCTGAATAGGTACGCCTGCTGCCCATCGCTGAACTCGGCTCGGAGGCGGAGCGCACAAGCAGTAATACATGTGTAACAGTGATGGCGGAATTGCTGATATATGTGCCCGTGTGTCCAAAACCAGACAGGTGGCAACCCTAGCGGCGCCGCCCCTGCACCACTGCCTCCCCGAGGCCTGGCCTCGTGGCCTTGTGGGAAATCCGGCCCTGCTTCTGAGAACTGCAGAATTGCTCATTGTCCCTCTGAGCACGATCATGCATATTGCTACATTGTGTATATATGCTCTTTGAGACCTTTGAGTTGACTGTTTCTAGGTTTAAGTGGAACTTAAAGTGACACTAAAGGTTTGACTATTTTTTTTTTTGTCATACGTACCTCCTCTGTGCAGCTCGTTTTGCACACAGTGGCCCGAGCCTCGTCTTCTGGGGTCCCTCAGCTGCTGTCTCGGCTCCTCCCCGCTTCTGATAACCCCCTCTGGGAGAGCGCTTCCCAGAGGGGGTTATCTTGCAGGCGCGCTCCCGACACCTGTATTCGTTGTCCATAGCTGCCGAATACAGGACTCGGTCCCGCCCCCCAGCCCTTGCGTCATTGGTGTTGATGGACAGCAGTGTGATCCAATGGCTGTGCTGCTATCAATCTATCCAATGAAGAGCCAAGAAGACTGAGCAAAGAAAGAGCACGTTCACAACGCAGGACTTTCCAGGGCACCGGTAAGTAAAACTGGGGGGGCAGTGATCGTAAGATGTTTTTTCACCGTGAAAAAACATGAACCTTTACAACCCCTTTAACTCTCTCAATCAACATTGACTCTTTATAATCCGTATGCTGCAAGCATTAGTAAATAGATAGGAAAGTATATCATATTTACTTATTTTTTTACTTTTTTTTTTTTTTTTTTTTTAAATTTCTTCAGTTACTTCCTAGTTTCCAGGCCTATACAAATGATATCATACATCCCTGGAGTCTTCAGGAGGTGTTTTCATAGCTAAGCACACCCTCCTGCCTGCATGCCTGAGCTAAGGGCAGATGGATTCCAGGAAGTAAATGCTACATGAATCATCTGCCCTTACTCAATGTGGCCACAGCCAGAAATGCTAGGAGGTATTTTTAAAATGATTTCTCAGCAAACTAAAGCATGGAAACATATATGGATGGGTGAGTTTGCGTTTATTAAAAATAAATTAAATAGCATTTTTGGTGTTTGGTGCTCAGATGCAGTGTAGTTCTACTTTAAGAGTTAGTTCACACCACATGCAGTCCAGTGCGTTTTTTCTGCATCAATAACTAGTTCCATAAAAAAATGTAGAACATGCTGCATTTTTCCTGCGCTGGACTGTACTGGAATGCTGTAAAAAATGCATTAAAAACGCACTGAAACACATCAAAAATGCACCGGACCCCAGTATAGTGAAAAAAATAAGAAATAAAGCATCTGGAAACACATAAAAATACACTGGAACACGTCAAAAACACGGTAAAAAACTCTCATGCAGAAATGCATCCGGAACGCGTTTTTGTGGTGTGAACCACCCCTGTTTCTTGGCACCCCAAACTGAAAACACTATTTAATTAACCTTTCATATTCAAATTCTATCCATGTCTTCATGCTTTGTTTTATTGAGAAATAACTGTGAAAAATGCCCACCTAGCATCTCTAGCCTCGTCCATCTTAAATGAGGGCAGATGATTCATGTAACAGTTACTGCCTGGCATCCAACTGCCTTTAGCTCAGGCATGCAGGCCAGAGGGTGTGCTTAGCTGAGAAAACCCCTCCTACAAATGAAAGAAAAAATACCCATCAAGGCTTCTGGGATGTATGGCATCATTTTGGCCTGGGTCAAACACATTATATATATATATATATATATATATATATATATATATATATATATATATATATATAATGTATGTATGTCCGTCCAGGGATTGCTGCACAACCAGTGAAAATGTATTTAAGAAAAGTTACATAACATCAGGTATAATCAGGTGACGCTTCGGGCTAACAATGATATCGCCCTTCTTCATGACCACACACCTACAAATGGTGGTAAGACAAAATCTTTATATAGGAAATAGCCAACAAGTGCTACCGTGTTTCCCCGATGGTAAGACACCCCCGATTGTAAGACGTATCGGGAGTTTCAGAGGGGTCAGCTAATATAAGCCGTACCCCGAAAGTAAGACATATGTCTTACTTTCGGGGAAACACGAGGGATTTGCCTCCAGTGACGTACGGTACAAAGAGTGGGGCTGGGGGTGCGGGCCGCCCCCGCGGGGGGGGGGGGGGGGTGCTGGGCCAGTGCCCTCCCCCTCCGACTGAAGAGACAGCGCCGTTTTGATCAGTCTCGGCCGAGCAGAGTGACAGCCGCTGCCCGAGACTGATCAGAACGCGCGACGCAATCACAGAGAAGGGGATTATTGTGCCAGGTCCCGGATCACTGCCGACAGGTGTCACTGGCTCTGTGTCCTCCCGGAAAAAGGTCAGTGCTGGTCATACAGATATAAGTACAATATAAGATATAAGATATAAGATATAAGTACAGATATAAGATACAATATAAGACATACCCCGAAAGTAAGACATAGTGGGGCTTTTAGGGATAAAAAGAAAGTAAGACACTGTCTTACTTTCGGGGAAACACGGTACCAATCAATTTATTGTAATCAGCTGGAATCATTATAACAAACACATTTTATCTCATTACTTCAGCATTTAAATCTATAACAATGGAAATGACTACTGCAATGGGATGAACTAAGTCCTTCACTGTTTGAGAATGCATTCAAATGGCATAGTCCATCTATAGAATAAAGAATATAAATATATAATCAACCTAAAATCAACAAACAAAAAACAAATAAAACCTATAATACAATATCAGATCGGCAGATTTGCAGCAGATCGACCAACCCATTGGTCCATGTATGATCAATCCGTTGCAAACAATCGGTCAGTTTTTCAACAGAATAATCTTACAAAAATAAATACAAACCGAAATTGGTGTTTAACCCTTTGGGTTGCAAAGTGTCCAAACGGTTTATCCAATAAACATCTCTTTTTCGCAATTCTAGTTCCCTGTTACCTCCCCGTCTATTATTTGGGATACCATCAATCACCATGTATCTCAATTGTGCAACAGTGTGATTTTTTTCTAAAAAATGTCTTGATGATGGTAGTTTGTCAATTTTGTCACGTATAGAATACTTATGTCTTGCGATTCTATCTTTAACTTTTTATGTAGTTTCTCCTACATATACTAACCCACATGGACATTTAATGATACATATTACATAAGCCGATTGGCATGTAAAATAATCTTTAATAAAGATGTTGTACCCTTTGGATGGTTAAAAAATTTCCCTTTTATCATGCTAGTACACTGTATACAGGATAAACACGGGAATGAACCGAGATTCGGAGGTCCCAGGAATGTAACACGGGGAACCGGAGTATCAAATTGGTCAGATTTAACTAGTCTACTGTGTATGGTCCTATTGCGTCATATGGGTGGGCGACCGAGATACATTATGGTCTGAAATTCAATATGACGATTGATTGCTGCTGATACTATTCCCTTCTTAAACACTTTATTATACATTCATGAAGATCGGGTCATTGGTGACCTGTACTGAAAACCAACGGATTGCTATCAATTACTGCATTTTTCCAGCTTTCACCCTCCAGGTGTATTCAAATCAATCCCAAGAAGCCAGTTAAAAAGAGTTTTGAGAATTACTAATAAATCAAGTTACAAGGAGGATAGACTGAATGAAATGGAAGTGAGACTACGACAGCGGGGTTATCCGGGTGATGTAGTACACCAGGAACGTATCAACTTAGATAAAAATAAGGATAAGGTGATCACGCCCAGACTTCCTTTTATTTCACAGTTCCATCCTTTTTCCAGCAGTGTAAATAATATTATTAGAAAACACTGGTCAATACTTAATAAAAATGATCCCTCTGTTCCAGAATTCTGAAGTCCTCCTTTACCATCATATCGCAAGGGTAGGACCATACACAGTAGATTAGTTAAATCTGACCAATTTGATACTCCGGTTCCCTGTGTTACATTCCTGGGACCTCCGAATCTCGCTTCATTCCCGTGTTTATCCTGTATACAGTGTACTAGCATGATAAAAGGGACATTTTTTTAGCCATCCACATAAAGGGTACAACATCTTTATTAAAAATTATTTTACATGCCAATCGGCTTATGTAATATGTATCATTAAATGTCCATGTGGGTTAGTATATGTAGGAGAAACTACACAAAAAGTTAAAGATAGAATCGCAAGACATAAGTATTCTATAAGTCACAAAATTGACAAACTACCATCATCAAGACATATTTTTTAGAAAAAAATCACACTGTTGCACAATTGAGATGCATGGTGATTGATGGTATCCCAAATAATAGACGGGGAGGTAACAGGGAACTAGAATTGCGAAAAAGAGAAGTTTTTTGGATAAACCGTTTGGACACTTTGCAACCCAAAGGGTTAAACACTGATTTTGATTTGTATTTATTTTTGTAAGATTATTCTGTTGAAAAACTGACCGATTGTTTGCAACGGCTTGATCATACATGGACCAATGGGTTGGTCGGTCTGCTGCAAATCTGCTGATCTGATATTGCATTATAGGTTTTATTTGTTTTTTGTTTGTTGATTTTAGGTTGATTATATATTTATATTCTTTATTCTATAGATGGCTTTTGAATGCATTCTCAGTGAAGGACTTAGTTCATCCCATTGCAGTAGTCGTTTCCATTGTTATAGATTTAAATGCTGAAGTAATGAGATAAAATGTGTTTGTTATAATGATTCCAGCTGATTACAATTAATTGATTGGTAGCACTTGTTAGCTATTTCCTATATAAAGATTTTGGGCTCTTTCACACGGGACGGTCCGTATGTCCGTTTTTCATCCATCCGTTTTCAGATGAAAAACGGACATACATGTATCCCTATGGGATAGCGGGTGTCAGCGGATGAGCATCCGCTGACACCCGATCTCCCGTGCCCGCTATGGTCCGTTTCTGCAGACGGAAGAAAACCCTATTTTTTCATCCGTCTGCAGATCGGATGACGACGGACTCTACGGTCCGTCGTCACCTGATCCCCCATAGGGGAGTGCGGCGCTGTGACAGGTCCGTCCCTGTCATCTTCCTACTCGGCGGAGATCGCTCCGGCGATCCCCGCTGAGCAAGCGGATATCCATGAGGCGGATCTGCATTGATCCGCCCCGTATGAAAGAGCCCTTTGTCTTACCACCATTTGTAGGTGTGTGGTCATGAAGAAGGGCGATATCATTGTTAGCCCCAAACGTCACCTGATTATACCTGATGTTATGTAACTTTTCTTAAATAAATTTTCACTGGTTGTGCAGCAATCCCTGGACTTTTTTCTATATTGTAGTCCTTGGGAAGGACTAGATTGCTGGCACACCATTTCCAAGAGACCATTGAGTGCATCTCACCCACAGCATTTTACTATATTTACTGTATATATATATCAAGTAAATATGAAATTCTTGTCTTTTTATTTACATTATTTTTGGATTAAAAATAGTTAACGTTGATTAAGAGAGTTTTGTTCTGCATTAATGGGGAACTCTAAATGTTGTAGTTACCCAAATCCGTGACATTGGCACTACTTGCTGAAACAATTCATTCTACTGCCATCTCGCCACCTACAGGGTGTGAGTGGCAGTCACTAGCAGCTGTGTACACCTGTCATCACAGACATGAGAGCAGACAGCGCTGCTGGCAGAATGTACTGTGCCAGCTGTATACATCATCCTTGCCAGAAATTTAGGTTAGGCCTTTTTAAAGAGCAGCCTTGGCACTTTTTAACTACTATTTATGATTAACAAATATGTTTGTCTAAAATATGATCTAGGCATTGAAACTTGATGATTTGCTGGGTTTTTAAATTGTACACCTGAATTCATGTTTGCACTATATCTAGTGGAATGTCCTTTTAAATGCTTTAGAGATCAGAAAAGAACTCTAGGCTAGTAAAATGCTTTGTTCACATCAACTTTGTTGATATGTATTATACAGAGCACTTTTGTAGTGTGTATTCTGTTTATTAAATTTTGAGCAATACAATAAAATGTGCATGCAGGGGCTGGCCCCGGCCAAACAATTAGTCAGGGGCCAAATAGTAGTGCCCAACCTTTATGTATTCTTTCTTTTCAGAAGCTTAAATGTATCTATGGTCAGAATTTAAATTCATATATTAATTTCCAGATTTAATAAAAATTTTTTTTAGCCTACTGCTATTTTTCTGAATGACCTCCTTTATTCACAATGCATCAAGCTGGCCACTCAGCACAAGACACAGAAGCTACAGGAGTTGGGGAGATCTCTGAAATGCCTGTATCTTCTTCTGTTCACCGCACAATGTGCTGTGATCTTTCCACAGAAGTGGGTGCATATACCTGGATTTGACAGGTATCTGCTCCCCCCTGAAAGGTGCCAAATGTGACATCGGATGGGGGGGGGGGGGGGATCCAATCAGCGTGGAACTCCGCTTTAAGATGAAAAACCTTCTGCCTTTAGAACCACTTTAAAGTGTTAGGGGTGGTAATTTGTAAGGGTTTGTTTTAGAGGTTTTATTAGGTGTTTAATGTTCTTGTAGAAAATGATTTTTTATAACAATATAAAACTTTTCTTATCCTGCAGTTTGGATCATTTTTCTTTGCTGTTCTCATCAAATGTTAAAACAGGTTTCTAGCGGAAACTTCAATACTTGTCCACATGATGGCGGTATTAAACCTAATTATTTGCAAGCTGCATTTCTTGTATGTAATTGTGTTTGTGCAGATATTTTTCTTAGAAATCAGGTACCACTTACTGGAACCGAATAAAAGACGTAAAAGGAATTTCCTCTTTCATTGTTTAAAAAAGAAAAAAAGTTAAATCCACTTTTGACCTTGACTATACTTGAAATATGCTCAAGCAGCTCACAAAGAGTTTCATATCCTTCCGACATAAGACGCTTCTTTCTCCCAGAACTTGCAGCTAACCATGCAGGCTTGTTTAATAGGCAGAATTCATCTTTAACAGACCTGACTACAGTTAGCTGAAATCCATCTGGTTGTTAATGTAGAACTATGACCTCCCATTAAAGAAATATGGGTTGCAGCACAGAATTATAAGTACTGTACATCTGTACGTACAGTCTCCTTTTAGTTCCCATGCAAAGTCCCACAAATACCTGTGATCCTGCCAGTCAGTCCTTGTAATGCAGTTACCTGTACTGGCGTGGAAACAATGCTTCACTGCACCTGAATTCAGAGCAGAGTTGCCACTCATGTGGGTTGTGTCTTCTTGCAATGCAGTGGGATGAGAAGATGTTGCAGAGGACATGGCTATCAGCATTTTCTCACCCAGTCCTACCCACCGCTTTCTGGATTGGCAGCACTGCCTCTGTTACTGAAAACCTCCAATTGCTCAGACAGTGAGCATGTGGGATACAAATGAAAGAATATTTGGCTTAGTCAAAGGGGGCAAAGGAAGTTTTTTTTGTTGACTTTTATAAGGCTTGTGCATCACATAGTAATTGGCTTTAGTACTTGTGTAAACTATCCTATGAGAGCCTTAGCTGTACTTTAAGGGTTATTGTACTCATCACCATTGTGCTTCTTTGTTTGAATTTAAAAATGTATTTCAGTGCATATTGGGACTAAACACGTGCTGAAAAGCCAAGAGAGTAAAAAAACAGTTATGTTGGCTTTTGCAACCAGTTTTACTTCATTTTTCTTACCTGTACTAGAACAATGAACGCAATTAGATTGGCTGCAAACGCCCGAAAAAAGGTCAGCTGCCTAATTAACTCTAATTATAATATGGGAAGAACACAATGCAAGATTCCCCAACATTTAGCCCTGCTTGCCAGAAAGAGGGCCTGTCTGATCAGTTTCTAATTTATAAACCGGAAGACCAAACTGAATATATATATATATACTGTATATACTCGAGTATAAGCTGAGTTTTTCAGCACATTTTTTTGTGCTGAAAGTGCCCCCCTCGGCTTATACTCGAGTCAAGCACTTTTCTGCAGCAAAAAATGACATTTTCCGACCCGATTTTGCGGCCCCGTATCTCAGGGCCACTTGGTGCTAGGAACCCCAAATTTGGTGTGCAAACCCAGTGGAACCAACACTACATATCCAAATTAGGGGTTCCTACCACCAAGTGGCCCCGAGATACAGGACTCCAAAGTCGGTCAACTGTGTCCATCTGCAGCAATGTTATTTCGGGACCCTTTGGGTCCAGAGACCCCAAATTTTGTCTGCAGCTAGGGGGCATCTATGAACCCTTGACTATCAAGTTTGAAGTTCGGGGGACCTATGGCTGCAAATGGGCACAGTGAGGCATGCAAATGGGCACAGTGAGGCTGCAAATGGGCATTGTTGACCCTCTTTTCCACGTACAGTAGCTGCGCATTTCTCACCCTAGGCTTATACTCGAGTCAATACGTTTTCCCAGTTTTTTGTGGTAAAATTAGGTGCCTCGGCTTATATTCGGGTCGGCTTATACTCGAGTATATACGGTAATACAGTCAGGTCCATAAATATTGGGACATTGACACAATTCTAATCTTTTTGGCTCTATACACCACCTTAAGGGATTTGAAATGAAAAGAACAAGATGTGCTTTAACTGCAGACTTTCAGCTTTAATTTGAGGGTATTTACATCCAAATCAGGTGTAGCAATTACAACAGTTTGTATACGTGCCTCCCACTTTTTAAGGGACAAAAAGTAATGGGACAATTGCTGCTCAGCTGTTCCATATCCAGGTGTGTGTTATTCCCTCATTATCCCATTTACAAGGAGCAGATAAAAGGTCCAGAGTTAATTTCAAGTGTGCTATTTGCATTTGGAATCTGTTGCTGTCAACTCTCAATATTAGATCCAAACAGCTGTCACTATCAGTGAAGCAAGACATCATTAGGCTGAAAAAACAAAACAAACCCATCAGAGATATCAAAAACATTAGGTGTGGCCAAATCAACTGGAACATCCTTAAAAAGAAAGAACGCACCAGTGAACTCAGCAACCCCAAAAGACCCGGAAGACCACAGAAAACCACTGTGGTGGATTACTGAAGAATTCTTTCCCTGGTGAAGAAAACACCCTTCACAACAGTTGGCCAGATCAAGAACACCCTCCAGGAGGTAGGTGTATGTGTGTCAAAGTCAACAATCAAGAGAAGACTTCACCAGAGTGAATACAGAGGGTTCACCACAAGATGTAAACCATTGGTGAGCCTCAAAAACAGGAAGGCCAGATTAGAGTTTGCCAAACAACATCTAAAAAAGCCTTCACAGTTCTGGAACAACATCCTATGGACAGATGAGACCAAGATCAACTTGTACCAGAGTGATGAGAAGAGTATGGAGAAGGAAAGGAACTGCTCATGATCCAAAGCATACCACCTCATTAGTGAAGCATGATGGTGGTAGTGTCATGGCGTGGGCATGTATGGCTGCCAATGGAACGGGTTCTCTTGCATTTATTGATGATGTGACTGCTGACAAAAGCAGCAGGATGAATTCTGGAGTTTTTCAGACAATATTATCTGTTCATATTCAGCAAAATGCTTCAGAACTCATTGGACGGCGCTTCACAGTGCAGATGGACAATGACCCAAAGCATACTGCGAAAGCAACCAAAGAGGTTTTTAAAGGAAAGAAGTGGAATGTTATGCAATGGCCAAGTCAATTACCTGACCTGAATCTGATTAAGCATGCATTTCACTTGCTGAAGACAAAACTGAAGGGAAAATGCCCCAAGAACAAAAAGGAACTAAAGACAGTTACAGTAGAGGCCTGGCAGAGCATCACCAGGGATGAAACCCAGCGTCTGGTGATGTCTATGCATTCCAGACTTCAGGATGTAATTGACTGCAAAGGATTTGCAACCAAGTATTAAAAAGTGAAAGTTTGGATGATTGTTAATCTGTCCCATTACTTTTGGTCCCTTAAAAAGTGGGAGGCACATTACAAACTGTTGTAATTCCTACACCGTTCACCTGATTTGGATGTAAATACCCTCAAATTAAAGCTGAAAGTCTGTAGTTGAAGCACATCTTGTTCGTTTCATTTCAAATTTATTGTGGTGGTGTATAGAGCCAAAAAGATTAGAATTGTGTCGATGTCCCAATATTTATGGACCTGACTGTGTGTGTATGTGTGTTTGTGTGTGTATGTATATGTATATATATATATATATGTATATATGTATATGTATGTGTGTATGTATATATATATATATATATATATATATATATATATATATATATATAATATAATCCAGGGCACCTCGCCCGCTTTGATCTGTGAGACATCATCATCAGGAAGTATGTGGATACCTCTATGAATTATTTAGCAAATTGGGATGTAAACATAGGTTGAGGAGACTACTGGCCAGGTTCCTGCATGGTCCTTTTCTCGCCCACAGCTCTTCTGCTAAATGTCCATTCCCAGTGGTGCCATCTTGAATCTGGAGATGGCTGTTTCTTTCTTCTTTGCTCATCCGGTGCCCTAATGACGCTTCCTGTGCAGATGTGCCATGGGTCTTGAATTTGATGCAAACTGAAAACACAACATCCTGGGGTGTGTGATATATACAGTGGATATAAAAAGTTTACACACCCCTGGTAAAATGTCAGGTTTCTGTGATGTAAAAAAAATGAGACAAAGATAAATCATTTCAGAACTTTATCCACCTTTAATGTGACCTATACACTGTACAACTCAATTGAACAACAAACTGAAATCTTTTAGGTGGAGGGAAGTAAAAACAAACAAATAAAATAATATGGTTGCATAAGTGTGCACTTTAACCACTTCAGCCCCGGAAGGATTTACCCCCTTCCTGACCAGATAACGTTTTGCGATTCGGCACTGCGTCGCTTTAACTGACAATTGCGCGGTTATAGCGTTAAAAGTTATAGCGTTTACAAAATAGGGGATAGTTTTATTGGATTTTTTAATAATCATTTTTATTTAATTTTTTAAATGCAACATTATGGCGGACACATCAGACATTTTTGACACATTTTTGGGACCATTGGCATTAATAAAGCAATCAATGCTATAAAATTGCATTGGTTACTGTAAAAATGTCACTGGCAGTAAAGGGGTTAACCACTAGGGGCGGGGAGGGGTTAGGTGTGTCCTAGGGGCGTGCTTCTAACTGTCTGGGGGATGGGCTGTGTATGCCGTGACACTGATCGCTGCTCTCGATGAACGGGAGCTGAACGGGGAGATGTTTACATCTGCGCGCGCACGGCGGTAAATTCAAAGTAATGTACGGGTACGTTACTTTGCCCAGCCGTGCCATTCTGCCGACGTATATATGCCGACAGCGGTCGGCAAGTGGTTAAGCTAATGCTTTGTTGAAGCCCCTTTTGATTTTATTACAGCAATCAGTCTTTTGGGGTATGAGTCTATCAGCATGACAACAACCCAAAACATACATCCAAATCAACAAAGGAATGGCTTCACCAGAAGATTAAAGCTTTGGAATTGCCCAGCCAGATCCCAGACCTGAATCCCATTGAAAATCTGTGGGGTGATCTGAAGAGGGCTGTGCACAGGAGATGCCCTTGCAAACTGACAGATTTGGAGTGTTTTTGCAAAGATTGGGCAAATATTGCCAAGTCAAGATGTACCATGCTGATAGACTCGTACCCAAAAATGCTGCATAAATTAACGGCGCTATTTAAATACTTGTAATAAATACCTAAATATTCAAAAAAAGTGAAGCGCATATATACTTAAATATGCCTTTAAATACACAAAGTAAATGAAATAAATTGTGACGAGTGCAAAGTAGTGATGAATACACACTATGCGTTTGGGAACCGCATGCGATTTTCAGCAGGAATCGCACCACATTCCTATTTAAATCACATGCAATTCTTCAGCAGTGCAATTTGAGCCATTATTCTGTATGGCTCAAATCGCACCAAAATCGTGGCCGTACCAGAATCTGATTGCATGGGTGTTCACACTTTGCGATCCGATTCTGCAATTTCACTGTGTTTTGAGAACCGATTTCGGGGTACCTTGACATACACACCCGCAGAGGTTCGCAGGAACGCGGTGCGATTTGGATGTGGTGTGGAATACACATAGAATTCACAGCGAATTCGCACCACATCAGTGTGAACCGGGAATCACACAAACCAAGGAAGAATATAGAAATGTTGAATACTTATTGGCCTTAAAAAGCTGTAGGTGGTCTTGGTTTCCAGTCTGATGTATAGATCCCCAGATTCGTATTGGCTCTCATTTCTGTCTGTGTTTATATGTTGGTTTCTTTGATTAACTATAAAATCGGGAATGGAAGTTGTCAGAGCTGACGTTGGTGAGAGCTTTGAGTGGCCTTGAGCATTCCACAGACGTTCTGTAAGTTTTCATTCCAGCTGCGAAAACTTTGTAAACAAACACTTTTTTTTTTTATATATATATCTGCAGCAGAACTTGGAGCAATTTTCAGTGATGTAATCACAGGTATTAATGTAAATGGGGTGAATGTATACGTTTAGTGACCCCAGGGGAATAAATGACTAGAATTTTGTATACACGATAGAAAATGGTGATGATGGATTCAGGTCAGGGACTTTGTTAGTGGCCAGGCAGAAAATCTGTCCACCTCTGGGAACCGTCATTTTCTTAGCGTTCGAGTGCTTACTACGTGCTTATTTCTGCTGATTAGTTATTTACTATGTGCTTTCTCCAGACATATTAAATCTGATTTTTTTTTTTTCTTTTTCAAGCACACACTCTGAAATTGCAATTTAAAGAAGAAGGAAAGGCTTTCTACTAAGTAGGCTTTAAATGTTGCCTACCCTCTGCCTTTACTAATGCTGCACACCCCTTTTAATAAACCCAATTCATGAAATTTGACCTGGCACATATATCTGTAGTGTTTACTTATCTCTCTCCAAAGCCCTAAGTCCCGTGTCTTTATGCTGCTCCGTTCCTCTGTTATCAGAATGATAAGTTCCGACACTGGATATAAAAGCAACTGAAAATTTGTGCCAGGGAGGTTACTATGAATAGATTAGCAGAGAGCTTGTCTATTCACAGCACAGCTCTGCATGTATCTTCGTTCCTCTGCCTATGTGGAGGGGGGGGGGGCTGTCCACTGTCACACAGTTTATGCCCAAACTGCCCTCCCACTGCTGAAAGAGGAAGGGAAACATGTTCACTTTCTAAACAATATAGAAAGCTGAAGACAGCAGACATACATGTAAAACGTATGCAGGGTTTACATCCACTTTAAATTTCTTTATTAGTGATCATGTGACTGCATAGCGCTGGGTCCTGGGTGGCTCGGTTGCGAGCCAACAATGGAGGAATGCAATATGATGCATGCATAGGATGCATTAAGGTAAAAAAAACACGAGGGTTTACAACCCCTTTAAGGTGGATAGAGGCTGTTATATTACATAAAAGTGGTTCCTACAGACAACTTCCTGTGAGGTAGTGGTTACATCATTTCCCTTAGATGGTAGCACCGTCTTCATCATCCCACTACTGCTGATAAACAGACTTAGCAACATAACAATAGATAATAATAAAGATGGATGATGCAAAATCCCTCTTTAGATGTGTTTGCTGCATTCATTTTTTTGGGGGGGGTTTGGCTGGAGGAGCAGCATAGGGGCCCTGCGACAACAACATTGTTGACCTGTGGATAGGGTAGTGTTAAATGGACTAGTGGAATAAGATAGACTTTACTAACTTAAACCAGCACTTTTTAGGTGGTTAAAGAGTATCTAAACACAAAATATATTATGTATTACAGCTCATCAGTCTTTAAATGTAGCGCCTGTATTCGTTTTTTTAGGCCTTTTTTTCCTTCATTTTCATTTGGTGATCTGGCCAAAAACTGTTATTTCTCAGCTTCCTTTAACAGAACAAGTTGGTCTACATAAAAACTTTATCCCGAAAGGAAAATAAACTGTTGCTGTAACTGCTCGGAAAGTGTTAGCTGGAGTTTAGATTTCATCCATCTAAGGCCCCTTTCACACTTGTGCGACTTCAAAGTCGCGCGATTCGCATTTTTTGATGCGATTTCAAGGAATGCCTGTCTAAGTGCCATCAAAATCGGACCAAAGTAGTGCAGGGAATACTTTGAAGTTGTACTAATAGGAATGGCTGTCATTGGAAATCATGGGGAACGACTTGTCATGCTACTTTGCAGTCCCAAATCGTGGGACAAGTCATATAAGTGTGAAAGGGTCCTTAATCTACTAGTCTACTACTCGCAGGCAGTTCACTCTCTGCAAACCACTGCGGGTGTCAATGTAAAGCTAATGACAACCCCAAATCAGTCCTCAGATTGCAGTGCGAACTGTGGAATTGGACAGGAATTGGATCACATGGGTGTGAACACCAATGCGATCCAATTCCAGTGCAGACTAAAAAAATAAAAAGTCCTGCACCACCTTGGTGCAAATGTGATGCGCTTTCAGCCATACAGTTTGTATGGCTGAATTAGTATCGCACAGACATCACATGTGATGTGCACAGCAATGCAGTGCGAATCACATGCCATGTCTGGCAGTGCACTAGTGTGAATCCAGCCTTAAAAATACTTTTTACATCTCTTTGTACAGTTCTCATTGTGCTCCCAACAATATCAAGGCGCTGTATACACTTCAGACCATTACTGGCTAACCAAGATGCCAAGAATTGAACCGGGTGCCAGGGCCATATAACTACAGCATGCATGCGCTGTAGTTATATCATCAGTGACCTCCTAATAACTGGGTGGGGCTGGAAGAATTGGAGGAGAAGAGTAAGGCCCCTTTCACACTGGGGCGTTTTTCAGGCGGTACAGCACTAAAAATAGCGCCTGTACACCGCCTGAAAAAACCGGCCCCATTCACTCCAGTGTGAAAGCCAGCGGGCTTTCACACTGGAGCGGTGCGCTAGCAGGATGGTAAAAAAAAGTCCTGCTAGCAGCATCTTTGGAGCGGTATAGGAGCGATGTATTCACGATTTGCGGGGAATTTTAACCCCTTTTCGGCCGCTAGCGGGGGATAAGACCGCACCGCTATCGGCCGAATCCCGCGGCTAAAACGACGGTAAAACAGCGCTAAATATAGCGCTGCTTTACCATCGCCGCGGCTCCCGCCCCAGTGTGAAAGGGGCCTAATAGGCAGACGTAGCAGAAAAAAATGCTGAGGAAAAGCCCAGGGCTATCAGTTATTGTGGAAGACAGTCTTAGAGGTAAGTCTGCCATAATGTGTAAATATGCTGTGAGTAATTGTACATTATACTCTCTGCATCTTGCACTTTACTTCTACTTTAAGGAAGCACGCAACAAGGGGGAAGTGTGCATGTAATGGAGAACTGCCAAATGTTTTTTATTTTTTTTTTTATTTTGCCAACACATATGCTCTAAGGCCTGGTTTACTCTGAAAACATGTTTTTTTCCTTATTTTGTTTTCTCAGCTTATTATAATTTTTATGGTCAGTTTGTCGTTTTACTGTTTTCAGTTTCTACCTCCCACTAAGTTGGATAAACAACCTGCTGAATATCACATGTGACAAATTGTTTGAGTCATAGAAGAAACTTAAAAAATTTCCCTAAAAAATAACAGAAAAATTTGCTGAGGATTTTTTTTTTTAAGGAGTTTCAAAACGTAAAGTACAAATTTCCAAAACAAGTACGGGTAGGAGAAATAAATATAAAATAGTTTTAGGTGTAATAGCTGCGCACAAAAGCTCAAAACTTTACAGTATGAAAAAAAAAGTAGATATTTATTAAAAAAAAAAAGGTATGAAATAATATTCTTCATAGCTGAGCAGGTCTCACATAGTGCTTCTAATTATTGTTTGATTTTTTTTTTTTTAGTAGACTAGGTTTTTGTGGCGAACCATAAATATCATAATCAATTTACTTTGATAAACATCAACCATACAGTATCATGTAGAGGAGGGAGTGGTGGCTTGCAAATATTTTTGGAGTGTGTGAGGCATCAGGTTGTGTATTCGAAAATTATTAGGTAAAAGTATTGATTGCATTTGGGGAATTCCCCAGCTCCTTACGTCGTATTGTTTAGATAGACCAGGGTCCTAAATTTAATAGGATTCTATTGCTCATTGTAGTTAGGTTTTTGTGATGCTATCCCACAAATATCTGTAAGTCTACTGCAGCAATTTTTTTCCCAGGATGCAAGCTGCTAGCTCGGGATCAGGCTGTTTCTGGTACCATAAGGCCAAAAGTTTTTGCCAAGACCCATGGGAGAGCTCAATCAGTGGGAGACACTGTACTTGTGTCCATGGCTTTTTTTCTCAGAGAAAAGGTGCAGGAACTCACCCCCCTTCCCTAGGTCACGCCCGTTTCCACCCGCAGAATCGGCCCTAGGACCGCCCCTTGTCCTCACACCTCCTAGCACCGCCCCTCTTTGAGAACAGGGAACCAAGTATAATTTGGGGGTCTATACAAGGTAATTTGTATGGAATTTGTTAAAAAAAAGCAATTCAGTAAAATGTACAAAACCTTAGAAATATCCAGTGCTTAACAAAGTAGGCTCAGATGCTATTTCAGGTATTCCCATATCCGGCAGGGGCCAGTCCCCAATGTCCGGCAGGGGCCAGTCCCCAATGTCCGGCAGGGGCCAGTCCCCAATGAATGAAAATATTGGAACCAATTCTCCTGTGGTTCTCCGTGCCGTACAGCTGGAGGGGGTGGGGGAAGAACTCAGCTATGCTGTTGGGAGAGCCACAGGAGGATCGTTTCCAATGATAAAGCAGTACAGCCAGTTCTCCTTTTAAGCAGGTGCCTGGGCCCTCGCTTTGAACGGATAGAGTCCGTTACAGGAGGGACTGCTGTACCTCTTTGGCCTTTGGCCAATCACAGCACAGGACAGGAAGGGGCATGTGCTTGTGCACCCAAAAAACAGGAAGAAAGCGGCCACGTACAGGTACATCGCCTAGCCTGCAGCTGCCACCTACAGTAAATATATGGGCGGCAAGTGGTTAGAAAGCTCTGGGAGTCTAGCTCTGCATGCATCTGTATGCAGCATACATAAAAATAATTAAGCTTATAAGACAGAGGGGGGCCACTATGTAGCAATGGGTGTAGCAAAGTAAAAAAATAGAGCAGGGAGGGGTTCTCAATCGTACAGATCCTGTATTTTTACTACATGTGTGCGTGTAAGCGCACCTAAGCGTTTAAATGCAATAAATATAAATGTGTCTTAATTTTTGTAAACACATGCATTTTTCTGCCTGCAGGAATCTGTGTGCCCTTCTGAAAAAAAACACATGCCCGTGTGAACACCATAAAGTCATTAGAAGAATTGTACATGCCCAAACGTATCTAAACACAAGTAATTTAGGTACAATTTTACACATATCTTCTGCTAGCTCTGCCAGCAAGAACTTGCATTCCATGCAGAAAATACACATATGCCCATGTGATAGAAGCCTAAGAGTGCAGATTGTATGCACTGTGATTCGATATTGTCTGTTCTTCTGTGAGCAACCGTGTAATAAATGTACACAATTGTTTTTTTTTTTTTTGTGGAAATTTTAGTTTTGTTGGCAAACAAGATAGAAAATAAATGTCAGACAGGCAATTCTGCCGCTAAAGACAGTTTGGCAGCCGTAGGATCCCTAAAGATACTGCCAGTCTGTCCCTATATAGTTGCTTCCACAGTAGCCATATACAGGGAGATGTCACTTTGTCACTGGCACTAATGCTGCTGAATCTCAATTCCTAGAGATGGGTGCGACGTATCGCTGCCTCAACTACAGAGGAAGTGATTCCATAGGAACAACCATGCAGTCTTGTAAAGATTCTGCTGCCAGCAATTTCAAAAAATTGCCCTCAGCAGGATTGCTAGAGGCAAAGTCCTCCATCTGACATCAGCCTAAGAGCCAGTTCACACCAGGGCGACCCAGGATCCGACTTCAGGTCGCCCCGAGACGCCCCAAGTCACGCTGTAATGTTAGTCTATGGAGCCGTCTCAATGCACACTACTGAAGTCGCTCCGACTTCAAAAAAGGTTCCTGTACTACTTCAATCCGACTTCAAGGCGACTTGTACTCATTGATTTCAATGGCAGTCGCCTCCAAGTCGGATCTCCATCTATATTGACGCGACAGTGTCGCCTTGAGGCGGAACTCCACGGCAAATTTTAAATAAAAAACCGGCATGGGTTCCCCCTCCAGGAGCATACCAGGCCCTTAGGTCTGGTATGGATTTTAAGGGGAACCCCCCTACGCTGAAAAAACGGTCCCCCCAAAATCCATACCAGACCCTTATCCGAGCATGCAGCCTGGCCGGTCAGGAAAGGGGGTGGGGACGAGCGAGCACCCCTCCCCCCCTCCTGAACCGTACCAGGCCGCATGCCCTCAACATGCGCCCCCCCCACCCCAAAGCATTTTGTCCCCATGTTGATGAGGACAAGGGCCTCTTCCCGACAACCCTGGCCGTTGGTTGTCGGGGTCTGCGGGCGGGGGGCTTATCGGAATCCGGGAGCCCCCTTTAATAAGGGGGTCTCAGATCCCGCCCCCCACTCTATGTGAATGCGTATGGGGTACATCGTACCCCTACCCATTCACCTGGGGAAAGAAGGCATCAATAAAAAAAAAAACACAACACAGGTTTTTAAAGTAATTTATTAATCAGCTCCGGGGGTCTTCTTCCGACTTCGGGGGCCTTCATCCGACTTCTCCGCTCTGTTCGGCCTCTTCTCCTGCTCTGCGGCGTCGTCTCCGGCTCTTCTGCCGGCTCCTCCGCTTTTTTCCGATGTTGACATGACGCTCTCTCCCGCTGTAATGCCGTGTGAGCGCTGCGCGATGACTTATATAGGAATGGGGTGGGGTCACCGGGTGATGTCAAACGGTGGCCCCGTCCCTTATGACGTCGGGTCCCGAGGCATGCTGGGACTGTGACATCATAGGGGCGGGGCAACTGTGTGACATCACCCGGTGACCCCGCCCCATTCCTATATATGGGGCGGGCTATATTACAGCGGGAGAGAGCGTCGTGTCAACATCGGAAGAAGAAAGAAGAAGGACCGGCTCTCCCGCTGGTAAAAGAGCTGCAAGAAGATAGCGGAGGAGCCGGCAGAAGAGCGGGAGACAGTGCCGGAGAGCGGGAGAAGAGGCCGAACAGAGCGGAGAAGTCGGAAGAAGGCCCCCGAAGTCGGAAGAAGACCCCCGGAGCTGATTAAATTACTTTAAAAACCTGTGTTGTGTTTTTTTTTTATTGACGCTTTCTTTCCCCAGGTGAATGGGTAGGGGTACGATGTACCCCATACGCATTCATATAGGGTGGGGGGCTGGGATCTGGGGCCCCCTTATTAAAGGGGGCTCCTGGATTCCGATAAGCCTCCCGCCCGCAGACCCCGACAACCAACGGCCAGGGTTGTCGGGAAGAGGCCCTTGTCCTCATCAACATGGGGGCAAGGTGCTTTGGGGTGGGGGGGAATTCCTTAATGCACAGAATGCATTAAAGCCCAAACCCAGGCAAGTTTTTTTTTTCCTATGGAGTTGGGCTGTGCCCACAGTACATGGGTCAACTGCTAATGTTTTTATATGGGTGAGCACAAAAAAAACATTGTTCCTGTCTATGGTTTGTTCTCTGAGCATGCTGACATCACTAAGAGTCCATTTTCAAGCCCACTGTCAGAAAACAATAGAACAGCAGGGGAGATCGCCATACTAACATCAGATTGTTAGTACAGCGGCGCTGAGCTATCTTTTTTTTTTTTTTCATTCAGTCCCCCCGTTCGAACAGAGCGGCTGCATTGAACTGGATGTACCTGTGTTTAGGTGTTCTGACAAGCGTCGGCTGTATAGAGCAGGTGGAGGAATGTTTTTTTTTTTTTATTTATTTTTTTATTTAGTTTACAGGCTAAAAAAAAAAAAAAGACTTCTCAGTGTATATCAGTGCATGGTTAGCTTTATACCAAAGCCGGCTATAGACGGTTGGAATCGCCTGCTGAACAGGCCAAGATTCAAACCATGCATGGACAGGCTGATTGTCCATGGATCTACTTGGGTACAACCAGCGTGTTGGATTTTTCATGCGATTATTTTCAGCAGCTATAGCCGCTAGTAGTAATCATTGTGTGTTCTCTCAGCAGGAACTGCCAGGAGAACCTAATAGAGAGGGATTCCCCCATCAGCACTGACTGATTTCCTGTAGCCCATGGTTGCAGGAAAGAAAATCTCACCATCTATGGATGGGCGGTGTGTTGAAAGTTTGCTCTTTTAAAGAGCTCTGGGCACAACACAACTTGTTATTTGACCTTTTCATAAGAATCGGATTTGTGCTGGGCACTGTTGTTTCTTCCACCAGCCCCTATGCTGCCACTGTGTCCTTTACCAACATTGGGTCTATGGGAGGGACTACAGGACCAACAGGACCAACATACCTGACAGTGGAGTGTAGCAGAGGCACCCAGAGTTCTTCCATAGAGAGGTTCCACCTTACCTCCCACTAGATAGAGACATGGAAAGCTTTTTTCACGAGGTGATTTTGCTTTCTGTTTTTCGGAGCTACAGAGAACTTCCCATAAATAAAGCTGCCAGTCAGAATTTCCCCTTTTCTGCTATTGTGTGTTTAATTGGGCCCGTGGTGGTTTTTCTTAAAAAAAAAAATATTGAAGGCTCCTTTAAAGGTTAACTTATACCCCTGACGACCTCCCCTGACAGTACATTGCTTATTGCATGTTAAGCCCCATACACACGGTCGGACTTTTTCATCAATTTGGTCCGATCGGACAAGGTTGTTGAAAAATCAGACCGTGTGTATGCACCATCGGACAGTGTTCGTCGGTTTGTCCGTCGGACAAAGTCTTATCTCCTGCTGGAAAGATTTCCCGTCAACCCGGTCCGATCACACCAAATCCGAGCGTGTGTACGCTTGTCCGACGGACAAAGTGCTACGCATGCTCAGAAGAAATTCTGTGACGGAAGCGCTCGGTCAGGTAAAACTACCTTTCCTAATCGACACAGCACATTCGTCACGCTGCAATGTTAAAATGTCTTTAACCACTTCAGCCCCGGACCAATTGTCAGCTTAAGGACCAGAGGTCTTTTTTCAATTTCGCACTGCACTACTTTAACTGGTAATTGTGCGGTCATGCAATTTTGTAACGAAACGAAATTTGCGTCCTTTTCTTCCCACAAATAGAGCTTTCTTTTGATGGTATTTGATTGCCTCTGTGATTTTTATTTTTTGCGATATAAACGGAAAAAGAGCGAAAATTTTGAAAAAAAAAGAGATTTTCTACTTTTTGTTATAAAAAAAATCTAATAAACTCAATTTTAGTCAAACATTTGGGCCAAAATGTATTCAGCCACATGTCTTTAGTAAAAAAAATGCCAATAAGCGTATATTTATTGGTTTGCGCAAAAGTTATAGCGTCTACAAACTAGAGTACATTTTCTGGAATTTACACCGCTTTTAATTTATGACTGCCTATTTCATTTCTTGAGGTGCTAAAATGGCAGAGAAGTACAAAACCCCCCCAAATGACCCCATTTTGGAAAGTAGACACCCCAAGCTATTTGCTGAGAGGCATGTTGAGCCCATTGAATATTTTTTTTTTTAGTCCCAAGTGATTGAATAAAGACAAAAATAAAAAATAATTTTTTTTTCTTCAAAAAGTTGTCACTAAATGATATATTGCTCACACATGCCATAGTTATATGTGGAATTGCACCCCAAAATACATTTTGCTGCTTCTCCTGAGTATGGGGATACCACATGTGTGGGACTTTTTGGGAGCCTAGCCGCGTACGGGGCCCCGAAACCCAAGCACCGCCTTCAGGATTTCTAAGGGTGCAAATTTTTGATTTCACTCCTCACTACCTATCACAGTTTCGAAGGCCATAAAATGCCAAAATAGCACAAAACCCCCCCAAATGACCCCATTTTGGAAAGTAGACACCCCAAGCTATTTGTTGAGAGGCATGGTGAGTATTTTACAGCTCTCATTTGTTTTTGAAAATGAAGAAAGTAAAGAAAAAAAAATTTTTTTTTTTTTTTTTTCAATTTTAAAAACTTTGTGACAAAAAGCGACATCTGCAAAATACTCACAATACCTCTCAGCAAATAGCTTGGGGTGTCTACTTTCCAAAATGGGGTCATTTTGGGGGGTTTTATGCCATCTGGGCATTCCATGGCCTCCGAAACTGTGATTGGCAGTGAGAAGTGAAATAAAAAAATTACTCCCTTAGAAAGCCTGAAGGCGGTGCTTGGTTTTTGGGGTTCCGTACGCAGCTAGGCTCCCAAAAAGTCCCACACATGTGGTATCCCCGTACTCAGGAGAAGCAACAGAATGTATTTTGGGGTGTATTTCCACATATGCCCATGACATGTTTGAGCAATATATCATTTAGTGACAACTTTTTTGTAAAAAAAAATATATATATTTTTTTTTTTTCATTATTCAATCTCTTGGGACAAAAAAAAAAAATATTTAATGGGCTCAACATTGCTCTCAGCAAATAGCTTGGGGTGTCTACTTTCCAAAATGGGGTCATTTGGGGGGGGTTTGAACTGTCCTGGCATTTTATGCACAACATTTAGAAGCCTATGTCACACGTCACCCACTCTTCTAACCACTTGTAGACAAAGCCCTTTCTGACACTTTTTGTTTACATGAAAACATATTTTTTTTTTGCAAGAAAATTACGTTGAACCCCCAAACACTATATATATTGTTAAAGCAAAGGCCCTACAGATTAAAATGGTGGGTGTTGCATTTTTTTTTTCCACACAGTATTTGCGCAGCGATTTTTCAAACGCATTTTTTGTGGAAAAAATACACTTTTTTTTATTTTAATGCACTAAAACACACTATATTGCTCAAATTTTTGATGAAATAAAAAATATGATCTTAGGCCGAGTACATGGATACCAAACACGACATGCTTTAAAATTGCGCACAAACACGCAGTGGCGACAAACTACATACATTTTTAAAAGCCTTTAAAAGCCTTTACATGATACCACATTAGATTCACGGAGGAGGTCTACTGCTAAAATTACTGCCCTCGATCTGACCTTCGCGGTGATACCTCACATGCATGCTGCAATTGCTGTTTACATATGACGCCAGACCAACGCTTGTGTACGCCTTTGCGCAAGAGAAGGGGGGGCAGGGGTGCTTTTTTTTTTTTTTTTTTAGTTTTTTTTTTATTTATTTAGCTTTTTTATTCTATTTTTAAACTGTTCCTTCCATTTTTTTTCTTTGTTATGATTTTTATTGTTATCTCAGGGAATGTAAATATCCCCTATGATAGCAATAGGCAGTGACAGGTACTCTTTTTTTGAAAAAATTGGGGTCTATTAGACCCTAGATCTTTCCTCTGCCCTCAAAGCATCTGACCACACCAAGATTGGTGTGATAAAATGCTTTCCCAATTTCCCAATGGCGCGGTTTATATCCGGGAGGGGGGACATTCCCTCCTACTGCTTGTAAAAGCAGTCTAGAGGCTAATTACCCGCTAGAATTGCTTTTACATGAAAGCCGATCACTGGCTGAAAAGAATGATACCAAGATGATACCTAAACCTGCAGGCATCATTCTGGTATAACCATTCAAAGTCCAGCAACATACTGGACATATATTGTAATCTTTTTTTTTTTCATGCAGCCTCTTGGCTGAACGAAAAAAAGAGATTGATTGGTGGGTATGCCCACCATTAGAATACCTCCCTTCATCCACCCACTTCTAATGATGGGCATACATGCACCATTTATATATGCCGATGCATGGGGGCATCCTCCCGCAAAAGTTATGCCGTGTACACACGGTCGGAATTTCGACCGTATGTACGTGGCATTAGGAGCCAATCGCTCCTCCCGCCCCCTGCTGCCCCCATGCTTCGGCATATATGCTCTTTTTTTTAACTGTGGTGGTGAAATCACCTCCTACAGCGTTGGAGTCGCGGCTTTATGTATCGTGGGAGCAAACGCTGTTGCTGTCAAGATAAATAAATCCGCGCTGCAACTGAATGGCGCACCTGAAAACAAAAAAATGCTTAACACTAAAACACAGTAAACAAAATTACATACCTGAAAAGCAAGCATGATAAAACATGATAAAACATAATAAAACATTGCAGAATAGAATGGAGTAAAAAAAGAGCAACAATAGAGAGAGAGAGAGAACAATAAAACGACAACTATTTTTGTTTTTTTTATTTTTTTGAGATTCACAGGTAAAAAAGCTCCTGACTGTTAGCGACTGAATCAAAACGCTACCACAAAAAAAATGTTAGCGATCGCAGGGATCAGGCCTGACTCTGCGAACACTGCAGTTATGTGTGCTTAGTGTTTTGTAAGTGACAGTGATCGATCGATACTGCACTTGGGTGGGCTGGGCTGGGCGGAGGGGGAAAACGCAGGTGCTAGCAGGTATCTGGGCTGATGCCGCTAACGCTGCGTTTTTTTGGAACCCTAAACTGCTGGGACGCTAGTATAGATCTGATCAGATCAGATATTGATCTGTTCAGATACTATACCACTAAGGGAGGTGTATGCTTTGCGCGTGGGTGTTTGCGGTACTGGCACTAACCTGGGGCGACGCAGACCTTATTTGACCCTAAAACCTAATTGATATCACCCGCCGGGCGATCAGGGGGTTAAACCGTTATTGGGTAATAAATGGCGGGTGCCCTGACAGTATAAAAAACAAGCTAACTAACCAGCGTCACCCGTAACAGTAATACAAAAAAAAACTGGTTACCTAGCGACACTAATGCAGGGATCAGAAAAACGATCGCTTAGTGACACTGGCAAAAGGGGGTGAAAGGGTTAACTAGGGGCAATCAGGGGGTTAAACCTTTATTAGGTAATATATGGGGGTACCTGACGCTATATAAAAACCTGACGGGGAACCTAAATAACGAAATAACTAACTGGCTAACCAGCGTCACCAGTGACAGTTATACAGTGATCACTGGTGAAAGGGTTAACTCTAGGGGCAATCAGGGGGTTAAAACCTTTATTTAGGTTGTAATATGGGGGTACCTGACCTATAAACCTATTTATGAACCTATATAAACATGGCGGTTAACCTAAAAAAAAACTGGTTACCTAGCGACACTAATGCAGCGATCAGAAAAACGATCGCTTAGTGACACTGGCAAAAGGGGGTGAAAGGGTTAACTAGGGGCAATCAGGGGGTTAAACCTTTATTAGGTAATATATGGGGGTACCTGACGCTATATAAAAACCTGACGGGGAACCTAAATAACGAAATAACTAACTGGCTAACCAGCGTCACCAGTGACAGTTATACGGTGATTACTGGTGAAAGGGTTAACTCTAGGGGCAATCAGGGGGTTAAAACCTTTATTTAGGTTGTAATATGGGGGTACCTGACCTATAAAACTATTTATGAACCTATATAAAACATGGCGGTTAAAATAAAAAAAAAATGGTTACCTAGCGACACAATGCAGCGATCAGAAAAACGATCGCTTAGTGACACTGGCAAAAGGGGGTGAAGGGGTTAACTAGGGGCAATCAGGGGGTTAAACCTTTATTAGGGGGGGGTAGGGGGCTACCTAGGACCTAAAACTAACTGCCCTGACAGTTATTACAGTCACACTGACACTAAATGCAGTGATCAGTAAATAAATGATCACTGCAATTAGTGACACTGTGACTGGGGGGGGAGGGGGGTGATCTGGGGGGTGATCAGGGGGTGACAGGGGGGTGTTTTGTGTGCCTAACTGTACTGGTGTCAGTGTAGTGTTGTGCACTAACCTTAACATGTTCGCCGCTCGGCGTCTCCGGTCACATAGACCGGCGCACCGAGCGTGACATCACTTCCGCCTTCCTGTCTATACAATAGACAGGAAGGGGAAGCTTTTCATTCGCCAGGAGCGATCGCGAGGGGGTGGCCAGAAACCACTGGCCGTCCCCTCGTCCCGGATCGCTCCTGAAGCGATGCCGACCGTCCCCGCCGGCGGAGGGGGGTCCGATCGGACCCCCCAACCGCCTAAAGAATGGCACGTACAGGTACGTGGTTCTGCCTGTACGTGCCATTCTGCCGACGTATATCTACATGGGGCGGTCGGCAAGTGGTTAATGCAGCGCATTCTCTTTTTCTTTACAATGCAACAAGAATGACATGTTTTAGCTGCTCCTATTCACCCGCACTTCTCACAAACTTACTTCTTTATTACTTTGCAGCATTTATACACTACATGTTTATTTTGACTGTGAACGGAAAAGAATCTTTGTTATTTTTTTACCATGATTTGTCTTGTTTTTTTTTTTTTTTTTGGGGAATACATATTTTAATGTTTTTTTTTTTTTTTTTTTGGAGGGGGGTTGTGTGTCTCAAATTACCAAAAACACATTATTTACATTTGTATTTCTTGCTTACATTTACTAGGAGTTTGTTTGTTGTTGGTGCCCCTTGTTAATTCTACTTTAGGATTAGTGAAATGTACCTGCTTACTCAAAGAAAAACTGTCATTGTAGCAAAGTAAAACACAATAGTCAATGATTATTTCAAATCAAAAAAACCTTTATTTAGGTCACACCAACAAACCAAAGAGGAACGCAGCCATGGTGAAACTTGGGGAATTTGCAAAGTCTTGGCCCCCCACGGCAACCATCATTGTTCAAGCGTAGAAAATTGGGGGCCTGAGGAGTACGTATATTAAGGGGAGTGCAATCTGGTCGTGAAGTCCAAAGTATCCGGAACTGCAGCAGATGCCATCTAGGTCCCCAGGCTCTGGTACTACAAGAGGCTCCATCTTCTCTCAGACCAGACTGATTCCAGGTCGTCACTCTCAGGTCTTCCTTCCACGCTTCCTTCCACGCTGTGGCTGTCGTGCTGGTGGGGTGGCAGAAGGAGGAGGAGGAGGAGGAGGAGGTGGAGCATGGTAGCTATGGCAAACATGTGTGACTGGGGTCATCTCCCCAGCCCTACCCTTATTTAGGACATGGAGGATGAGCCCCTCACACATGTTGCGTTGCCTCACCTCCATACCCATCATTTTTGTGACAACCACCGAGCCAAAGGTCTCCTCGTCGGCGGGTGTGGCATGTAGGGAGTCTGAAGCCTCTCTGATCATCCGGAGCGCTGACTGTGCCGCATAACCCCCCCTTCTCGCCCTTTTGTACGGAAGGCGGAGGAGAGGGATTTGGGAGTCAGTCAGGCTCCGAGGCCTAGCCCCCTCTTGGCTGCCACTACCCAGCTGGTGGCTGCCACTAACCCCTGCCTCCTCCTGACTGCCACCTTCCACAGCTTCCTCCTGGCTGAGGTCTTCCTGTGTATGAAAAAGGGACATAGTTTCAGTTATTTGTTCATCAAACACACACAATTCTCATCTAGTGACTGGTGCAAAATGTTTACAAATAGAAAACCATACAATTCTCAGCCCTGCAGTTTAGATTCTGGCCCCAAATGTCTCCCACACCACTGTCAGTTGATATGTCAAACACGTTAGGAACTAAGCAATTGGCGATCCTGAATTAAGTGACCATCATTCATTATTCCCATAAATGGTAACAAAACTACTATACCTGGAACAAGCTGGGCTCCTCCACCTCTTCCAGACTGGAAGGCCCAGGTTGCTCCTCGGAAGCCTCATCAGGGGTGGGCTGCGCGCAAGGAAGCGTGGAAGGAGGAGTTGAGGTTGGCTCCGTGACATCAGCCTGGTCCTTCAGAAAATGGAGACTCTGATAGTACCAGAGCTTGGGGACATAGACCTCATCTGCTGAAGTTGCAGTTTCCTCAGACTTCACGACCTTCTTCCGCTCCCTGATATACGCACTCCTCAGGCTGCCAATTTTCTTTCTAATATCATCAACAGTTGCCGTGGGGAACCTTGGCTTGACAAATTCCACAAGTTCCTCCAGGGCTGCGTGCCTCTTTGGTTTGTTGGTGTAATGTGGGTGTATACCCTGCCACAATATGGGAAAATCCCTGTATTTGGCAATGAAGAGGGGGAGAAAACTCATGTCGTTGAATCCCTTCATATCAATCTCTGCAAGACACAACAACACACCAAACCCTATAAATTATGTCAGGCTAAACTCTCCTAATCTTCTCCATAAAGAAGCCTCAAGTTCAAATCAGTCTAGGCTAGTTATGTACCAACGTTAAATTGTACCTTCGTTTGTAGCGATCGTCTCGTGTGAGTTTTCTCTCCCCTCGTCTCCCAGATCGTGGCTACGACACAGGCGTGTGACGTTTTATATACACTGCGCATGCTTCAAACTCCGCCCGCCCCTGACGATCTTTCTCGTCTATTCCCCACCCCTTCTCTTTACGGCGTAGTGGGGAGAGCACATGGCGGGGACACAGCAGGTGCGCCACAAATATCCCACCAACGAGGAGGAGGACGAGGAAAGTCTGGAGGCAGAAACGTCCCGATCCCGGAACCTGAAATTCAAGGCCTCCAATATGTCATTTGGAGAAATGTTGGAGATGGTGGACATATTAAAGAGGAGCGACTATGATGGGAAGTATGGGCCTTACCTCAACCCCAATGTCCGCAAGGCCAAGATCATGTCTAAAGTTGTGAGAAGGCTGTACAATAATTTTGGGGTACAACGATCCAAGGAGCAACTCAGGAAACGCTGGTCAGACCTGAAACTGAGGGAGGCCGATCAGTACAGAAAGATCAAGAGAATTCTTCAAAAAAGTAAGTAGTTGTGTTTTGTGTTTGATTTCTTGCTTGCATACTGCTCCAGCCTCGATCTTTCTGCCACTGTCATGGTCGTGTGTGTGTGCATTCGATCGTACGCAACCTCGATCGTTCGGCCACTTATAATACGATGTTTGGTGTGTTTTTGGGGAAAGGAAGTTTGTTCTCACTAGAAATGTCATCAAGAATGTAAAGCCAATTTATTCAATGTAAAGGAGAGGTCACTCAGTAGCTGTTTACCCATCTGGACTCTAGAGCACTAGTGCTGGGACACCCAAACCCCCTTTTTATTATGCTTTTCCACACATGTGCTCCAGTGGATACTAGAGGGGGGTCTCCATCACACAAACTTCTACCAAAAAGCTAGTCAGTTTAGCACCTTTACAAAGTGACTTCATTCATGTAGTTGACATTTGTAACTGGCCAAACTAAAATAGTGTCCGTCACTTTCAAGCAATGTTTGTCATTTCCTATTTCTGCCCTCAATAGCTTGTGTTGCTAAATCTTCCTTTTGGACATTCTCATAGGGGAGCGAAAACTTGGGCCGTCTGAGGAAACCCCCAAACCAACACCTACCAAAAAAGGGGAAAGAGCAGAAGCAGAGGAGGAGGAGGAGGAGGAAGGAGAGATCATCGAACTTGGAGAAATTGTCACCACAACAGGTGAGTGTGGGAGAACACAGCTACTGGTAAGCTAATCCATGTATGGCTGCCTCATTTCCAACACCCCATTTTTGTTTGTTTGTGGTTTTTAGGTGACGTGGATGTTGTGGAAGAAAAATCGCACTTTACCACAGAGAGTGCCCACGTACTCATCGGAGAGATAATGGTCTGCAATCGAGATCTAGATTACATAAAGCAAAACATCAATGATGTTCAACAAAAATTGAAGAACATCATTGATGTTTTAGGAAAAATATGAAAACGCACCAAGTAATTAACACACATTTGTGCCTGCTTCTGAACACATTTGCAACTTAAAAACTGTCTGAAATTTGAAACATGCACACATTGTGTCCACATGTGCTAGCTCCCACCATGGTGGATGAATGGCAACGTTTTTTTGGGGGTGCAAACACTTTACGAACTACGAAAGTGGTTGTGGTGAAGGGGTTGCACCCCCAAAAAACGTCCATTCATCCCCATGATGGAAAATGGCACTTTTGAAGCTTCTAGGCATGTGTTTTCCCATCTAATGACCATTTTCAGACCCAAATTGTGTGCATGTTCCAAATTTCCACTTTCGGGGGTGACCCCCCCATGTGATGAAGGCAAGATCAAACACACTTTGAACATATAGTCATGTCTGATCTTGTCTTCACTTTACAAAGTTGAACTTTCCAAGTTCCTAGGTTCTGTTTTGCTCCATGCCTGGTTTTACCAATTGCGGAATGTTTGTAAACAATGTTGTAAATAACCAAGATGTTGTCAGTTTTGGCGTGAAGATTGTAAACGCACTTGGGAATGTTTTCCTAGTAAACTTTTATTTTTCTAAATGTGTGGCTTCCTTATTTAAAAAACACAATGCATTATGTATGTAAAATGAAAAGGATATGGGGGGCAATGGGTGTTATTTACTAAAGGCAAATCCACTTTGCACTCCAATTTTCTTTCCCGGGGAACTTTTTCAATGCACTTGTAGAGCATAGCGGATTTGACTTATGTAAATGACACCCACAGTGCTTTGTACGAAAACACGGAGCACAGCATTTTGGAGAATACACACATGTCAGACCTGGTGATGAAAAGGAGTATTTTGGGTGTCAGTTATGCAGTACAAACCTTCTCTAGACCAAAGATTAGGTAGCAAACACACAACATGAGAATAATCTTTTTGGGAAGAAGAGACTGTTACCTCCTTTTGCCCAGAAAGTGCATTCCCACTGTCGAAGGCAAAGGGAAAAAATGTCAAAGTAAAATAAGCTAAAAAGAAGACTGAAATTACATGAAATCATAGGTTGGTTAAAATATCAGATTTATTAAAAAATGCCTCTCACACATCGTCAGGCAGAGCAATGGCCCCCCTACCCACAAAGTACTGCATATATTGGTCCCGGACCACACGGGCATTTAGAGGGGGCAAGCCTGGACGTGCCACTCGAAGGGCTGTGAGTTCGGCATTTGGAGGGCCCTCCACATCTGGGCCAACGGGCACCACATAGTTCCTGTTATGTCTTTTGAGGAAGTTGTGCAATATGCAACAGGCAAGAACTATGTGGTTCAGTTTGTATTCCGCCAAGTTAAATGCCGTCAGGAACAGGCGGAAGCGGCTGGCCAGGATGCCAAAAGCGTTCTCCACAACTCTTCTGGCTCTGGACAGCCTGTAGTTGAAGACCCTCTGGTCCGGGGTGAGGGTCCTCATCGGGAACGGCCTCATCACATGGGGAGTCAACGCAAACGCTTCATCTGCGACAAAGACGAAGGGGAGTCCTTCGGCATTCTCCTCTGGAGGTGGCAAGCACAGACTGCCACTTTGGAGACGCCAGTAGAACTCCGTGTGCGTAATGGCCCCACCATCCGATATCCGGCCGTTCATCCCCACGTCCACATACATAAACTCGTATGTTGCCGACACCACCGCCAACATCACTACACTATTAAACCCTTTATAATTATAATAGTAGGACCCCGAGTTGGGCGGTGGGACGATGCGGACGTGTTTCCCATCAATTGCCCCTCCGCAGTTAGGAAAGTCCCAACGGCTGGCAAAGTGGGAGGCCACAGTCTGCCATTCCTGTGGCGTGGAAGGGAACTGTGGAGTGAAACAAGAAAAAAAAATTAGTCACTTTGCACCTAAACATTGCAAGCAGATTAGACAATCAACATCTTGGAACAAGAGCATTGTCTAAAATTGGAGGCTGGAAAGTATTTGCACAGAAAAGTAGAGGCTCCCCTTCACAGATTACTCACCCCCCCATCAATCCCCCCACTTCTGATGGGCCATTGGCAATAACTAGGGGTTTTGGGGGGGGGGGGGGTGGTGGACAGCTAACCCTCTGCACTTCATTGATTGGCAAATGGCTCAATAATGTGGGCTAGTTTGGCCAGACCCTCTGTACTTAACACTATTGGCAGGCCACAGGAAAGATCAAATAACATTTCAACCCCCCCCCCCCCCCCCCCCCAAAAAAGGCAGGCACAGTGTGACATTATTAAATTACCAAGCAAGCTAATAGGAGGGAAAGAAGACAAAAAAATAGGAAATGGAATGTATGGAGGCAGTCCCTTGCACTACATGCTTTGCTGAATTCATCCCTAAAGATGCGCACTATAAAGAGGTAGGTATATAGTGTGTATGGACCTTGGGAAAGCCAGCAGATAGAGGATTGGTACCATCTGACAGAGCAGTTGGGGGAGGGGGTTCCTAATGAGTTTGCCCCCCCCCCCCACCAAAAGAACAAAAAAAGGGGGCTCTACATGAAGTAAACCACACAGCAAACATTTGTGCATATTTTAGGGGGTGTTTTGGGGCAAACAATACTATGCAGCAGACAAAAGACATTGCTTAAGTGACTAGGCCATAGGTGTCTATTGGGGCAGAAGAGCATGCTGGTGAGGTAAGTGAAGGGAAAAATGCATGAAGGAGAAAAGGGGCACAGCATATTAGAACATATTGCAATCATGGTAATTAGGGAAGGAGGTCAAAAATACAAGTCATTAGCAAACAGAGCATACATAGAAGGGAATAGTAAAGTAGAAATGTTACCTTAATATAGTCCTCCTGCAGGACCTGAATGATGGCAGAACAGGTCTCTGGAATAATGATTCCCAGGGCCTGGGGAGAGATACCTGAAGAGAACTTCAAATCCTGAAGACTTCTCCCTGTCGCCAAGTACCTCAACGTGGCAACAAGCCTCTGCTCCGGAGTAATGGCTTGTCTCATGCAGGTATCCTGCCGGCTGATAAAGGGGGTCAGCAAAGCCAAAAGACGGTGAAAATCGGGGTCCGTCATCCTGAGAAAGTTCCTGAAATCATCAGGATTATTCTCCCGGATCTCACGAAGCAAAGGCATGTGCGAGAACTGGTCACGCTGAAGCAACCAATTCTTGGTCCACATACTCCTCGTCACTCTGTTCATGGACGGGTCTTGGGTCAAAGCTAAAAGCCCGACACCAATTCCGCGTACAGCACGAACTCTGCGACGAGTACGCACGGGAAACATCGCTCAGAAGGTCACAAAAGGTCGGCTGGTCAGAACGGACAAACAGAAAGCACCGATAAACAGCAAGGCCTGAAAGAACGAAGTGAATACCAGCAACGAGCAGACAATAAGCAGTGCAAATCAAAGCGTCCTATATCAAGATATAGGCCGCAATGACCAACAAATGCGAACTGACTACACGCACTAATAAACAGATACGCACGACAAGCACAAACTGAAGAGCAGTAACGATCTGAGTCAGAAAACTGAGAAGCGCGAATCTTAAGTCACCAAACTTCCACTAACTCTCGATAAACACGGGATCAGCAGAAGGAGCCCAACGGGTGCCTGACGTGGTGCTGAACTTCCCTTTTGTAATCTCGTGGACGACGACTTACGTCACGACGTTCTTCCGGACCGGATATTCCGACAACGTAGTCCGACCGTGTGTACGCAACGCCAACATCGGACAAAGTACGTCGGACAAAGTCCGACTGACCTGGTCCGCGGATTGTCCGAGCGTGTGTATGGGGCTTTAGTGTTGTCAGTTTACTTGTTGAATACAAAATTGTGTCTTCTCTTAACCACTAGGCGCCCGCGCTATAGCCGAAAGACGGCTGCAGCGCGGACGCTCCCTGCAGGGAGGACGTCCCTGGACGTCCTCCTGTTTACTTCCCTAATGCACGCTCCTGAGAGCGCGCATCGGGGAAGTTCTGTGCTGGCCGTGTCCGTAGGACACGGCCGGTCACATCTCGCTGTAAACGGCCAATCACAGCAGCCGTTTACAGCGAGATCGGCGTGTCCAATGAGAGATGATCTCATATGGAAACATATGAGATCATCTGTCAGCGCCGCTCTCTCTCCTCACACGGACAGCGTGTGAGAAGAGAGAGAGATGAACGGCCGAGCGGCCGTAAGTAAAAAAAAAGAAAAAAGTGCGATCTGTCCCCCCGCTGCCTGCTGTCCCCATCTGTCCCCCCGCTGCCATCTGTCCCCATCTGTCACCCCGCTGCCATCTGTCCCCCCCCTGCCTGCTGCCATCTGTCCCCCCCCTGCCCGCTGCCATCTGCCCCCCCCCTGCCCGCTGCCCCCATCTGTCCCCCCCCTGCCTGCTGCCCCCATCTGTCCCCCCGCTGCCATCTGTCCCCATCTGTCACCCCGCTGCAATCTGTCCCCCCCCCCCCTGCCCGCTGCCATCTGTCCCCCCCGCCCCGCTGCCATCTGTCCCCCCCCCCCCCTGCCTGCTGCCATCTGTCCCCCCCCCCTGCCTGCTGCCATCTGTCCCCCCCTGCCCGCTGCCTGCTGCCCCCATCTGTCCCCCCGCTGCCATCTGTCCCCCCCCCCCCTGCCCGCTGCCATCTGTCCCCCCCCTGCCCGCTGCCATCTGTCCCCCCTGCCCGCTGCCATCTGTCCCCCCCCCTGCCCGCTGCCATCTGTCCCCCCCTGCCCGCTGCCATCTGTCCCCCCCTGCCCGCTGCCATCTGTCCCCCCCTGCCCGCTGCCATCTGTCCCCCGCTGCCATCTGCCCCCCCCCCGCCCGCTGCCATCTGTCCCCATCTGCCCCCCCTGCCCGCTGCCATCTGTCCCCCCCTGCCCGCTGCCATCTGTCCCCCCCCTGCCCGCTGCCATCTGTCTTCATCTGTCCCCCCCTGCCCGCTGCCATCTGTCCTCATCTGTCCCCCCTGCCCGCTGCCATCTGTCCTCATCTGTGCCCCCTGCCCGCTGCCATCTGTCCCCAGTGCACATGTCCCCAGTGCCATGTATAAGTGCCACGTGTCATCAATGCCACGTATCAGTGCCATCTATCATCCGTGTCACGTGTCATCGGTGCCACGTATCAGTGCTATCTGTCATCAGTGTCACATATTAGTGCCATCTCTCATCAGTGCCACGTATTAGTGCCACATGATATCAGTGCCACATATAAGTGCCATCTGTCACCAGTGCCACATATTAGTGCCATCTGTCAGTGTCACGTGTCATCAGTGCCCCGTACTAGTGCCATCTGTCATCAGTGCCACATCAGTGTCGCGTGTCATCAGTGCCACGTATCAGTGCCATCTGTCATCAGTGCCACGTCAGTGTCACGTGTCATTGTCCTGGTGCTCCAGGGCCTTCAAAAGTGTAATAGGTAGTTAACAAGTTAGATGTGTAATTTATGCTCCTAGAACACGTGATGGCGCTCCCTGCATGTTGGGCCTTTCTAAGTGGCCAGGCTGTGGAAAAGTCCCACACATGTGATATCGTAATACTCAGGAGGAGTAGCAGAATTTATTTTGGGGTGTCATTTCTGGTATACACATTCCATGTGAGAGAAATAACCTATTACAATGACAATTTTGTGGAAAATAAAATAAAAGTAAAAAATAAATTCATTTTACAAAGAATTGTGGGAAAAAAATGACAACATCAAAAAGCTCACCATGCCTCTTACTAAATACCTTGGAATGTCTACTTTCAAAAAAAGGGTCATTTGGGGGGTATTTGCACTTTCCTGGCTTGTTCGGGTGACAAGAAACGAGATCGGTCACCAGTACATCAGATGTGATCAATTTTGTATAAATCGCACCACAGCTTGTAGAGTCTGTAACTTCCACAAAGACCAAATAATATCCACTAATTTGGGTTATTTTTACCAAAGATATGTGGCAGTATAAATTGTGGCCAAAATTTATGAAGAAAAATTAATAATTTGCAAAATTTTATCACAGAAACAAAGAAAAAAATGCTTTTTTTTTTTCGAAATTTTCGGTCTTTTTTCATTTATAGCGCAAAAAAAAATAAAAAACCCAGAGGTGATCAAATACCACCAAAAGAAAGCTCTATTTGTGGGAAAAAAAGGACAAAAAATTCATTTGGGTACAGTGTTGCATGACTGAGTAATTGTCATTCAAAGTGTGAGAGCACCGAAAGCTGAAAATTGGTCTGGGCAGGAAGGGTGTTTAAGTGCCCAGTAAGCAAGTGGTTAAGAAGCAGTCAGGCAACTTTCTCTCACCTTGGTAATTTGCTTCTGCAGAGAAAAGTATAGGAACATTTCTGAAGCCCACAAGTTCTAGGAAAAGAAAAAAAGAAAAAGGAAAGCACCTTCAAATTTTTAACTGGTGTCAAGCATATTTTTTTTTTACTGTTGAATAGTGTGTGCAAATTGTAGAACCCCGGCCCCATTCACACCTGGGCGTTTTGTAGCTTGTGGCCTGAAGCTACAAAATGCTGGAGGGGAAAAAAATCAATTATTCTCTATGGAGATGGTTCACATCTCCACTCCAAAACGCCTGAAGCCAAAAGCTACAAAATGCCTGAAGCTCAAACAATTTCAGGAACTTTTTTTTTTAGGCAGATTTGGGCGTTTTTCTGCTTTTTACATTGGTGGCCTTTTGACCTGTACAAAATCGCAGCAAAAACGCCCGACTTTCTGCCTGAAAACGCTACACTCAGGTGTAAATGGGGCCTTATTGTTAACTATTGTATTTATCGCGTATAACACGCACTTTTCCCCCTTAAAATCAGGGGAAAACCATGGGTGCGTGTTATACAGCGATTCCCCGCCGATTGTGAGCCTCTCGGCCATTCTCTGCGGCTTTCGGCGGCTCTCTGAGTCCCGCGTGAGCCGACGAAAGCTGCCGAGATACACAGGACATCTGGCTCTGTATCTCGTCGGTGCCATTTTTAAATGGCAAGTCTGCAAATGACACAGGGGCAAGGCTGCAATGACAAGGCTGAAGATGGACACTGATAAGGCTGCATTGATGGGCATTTAAATGTAAGTTTTTTTCCTTAAACTTCCCTCCTAAAAAAAATTTTCCTTAAAATTCCCTCCTAAACTCGAGGTGCTTGTTATATGCCGATAAAAAAAGTCGTCATCTCTTTTATTCCAGTGACCATTTTCACTGGGATACAAAGTGATGGGAAATTCTAAATTTTACAGTTGTCACCACAACAAAGGTGAGGGGAAATATTTCTATATGTCAAAGCCGATGCAGAGGTACGTTTTCATTTAGAGGGGAAAACAGACCTCTGCATCGGCTTCACCCCTGCCATACAAGACTCAGTTTCACCCTTACATATATCATATACGCCACTAACTGAAAATTTGGTTTTGTATCATCTTGTATCATTATGCTGTACTACAAATGTTAATGGAGTCTATTTTATGGGTGTTAAGTAGCTGAAGGGGAGGTCTGATTATTATTACGATGCTGATTGTATTTTGAGCATACGCAATCGCTAGTATATTGCGGTTCTATATATTTTTAAATAAAACTTTTTTTTGTTACCCTTTAGTATATGTACCTATGTAGAGGCACTCTAAAGTCCATTCATCCCTTAGTTAGTTCCTCTTTACAATTACTTGCGGGACGTTGGCACATTTTTATTGATATGGTCATGGTATCACCCTATGACTTTATCTATTGAATGCACACTTTAAATCAATTTATCTAAAATTAAACCAAGTTTTGGTCTTTAAAATTTGGAACACCCACATCTGCTGTATTGTGGCTTCTGTGCTGTAGGTTCGCTAATCTCTAGCATTTAAAGTATTATGTAACAATTAAAATCACAGATTTTTTGGTTTAGGTCTTTTGTTGGCCGTGGAAGAGAAAATTGAAACCTATAATATTAGTGCTTTCATATCACACCTGCAAGGATGCAGGGTTGTATGTTTGAATGCAATAGAGCCATGCATGTGTTTTCAGCACTCAGGGGGAGACAAAGCCTAGTTTAACCTCAGAATTTGCAGTAATTACATGTTTTTCGTGTGGAAAATGCGAAGTATGTTTTCACCAGCGAGTTTTGGGTCTCGACCATTTTGTAACCAGAAGTAATTAACCTTTTGCGCTGCCAGAGCCATTGCACACGTTTAAAAAATCATTTTAGCCCTGAAGATGTTGTATAACCCCCAAACATTATATATTTTCTGAAAGCAGACACCCTAGAGAATAAAATAGTGGTCATTTTTTATGTCACATAATAATACTGCAAAGGTTTCAGAAAAAAACACACTGTGAAAAAACAATATAAAAGACGAGGTTGCGCCGAGTAAATAGATTCCCAACATGCCAAACATTAAATTTGTGTGTGCCCATGAAATGACAACAAACTTCAGTACCCTATATTTTTCATAGGCAACACTTCTAAAGCCCCTGTAGGTATCGGTTACGTAGGAGGTCCTGTGCTAGAATTATTGCTCTCACTCTCGTGTGCATGGTTATATGTAACGTGTTTCGCAATCGCCATTTTCATGCGTAGGCGCAACCAAAATGCATGCGTTTACATTTGTACATGCGTATATGTGGAGGGGTGTAAAAATGTTTTCTTAACTTTTATGTTTTTTAGGTGACATGTTCTCTTTAATGAGACATCTAAATGACCCTGCATGTCTCCTCTGGGCTCCACACATTTCAAAACATTCCTTCCTGGCTAAGCTAGCCGGGGACACCAAGAGGCTGACCCAGAAGATGTCGCTTTCTGGGTCACCGCAAGAAGGGGAGGAGAGAAGAGCAGATGTGTGTCTGCTCCCCCCCCCCCCCCCCCCCCCCCCCCCCCCAGCCGCAAGCACCCGCCATGTTGGTCCCGGGTCTGCAGATGGGCAAGTGGAGCCCAGAAAATATGGCAGGGCACGTGTGCATAGGGGAACGCCGGTACCAGGTGTGTGTGTGTGTGTGTGTGTGTGTGTGTGTGTGTGTGTGTGTGTGAGCAATCGGCACGGCAGCGCAGTCACCCAAATGCTTTCACCTGACAGGTAGGAAACAGGCCCTTGAACTACATAGTTGTAGGAAGATTTTGAGAACATTTAACAAGAAAATTGTATAATGTATGGTCTGCTTAAGCCATACACGTATAGATTTCTCTATCCATGCTTATCTATGTAGATGGAAGAATCTTTGCTGCCGGTTATTGTATTCAGGTCCCATGGGTGTCTGATTGGATACAGTAGCTGTTTGGCCAACAATTTTCCATTCAGCTCCTTCAAATTTTGTTGAGCCAGTTTCTGCTGACTGGTCAACCCACGGGTTGAAATTTGAACCGTATATGGCTAGTTTAACCATTTTCCGCCCACGCTATTGCTGAAAGACGGCTACAGCGCAGGCTTTTAGTGCCAGAAGGATGTCAGTCGACAGCCTCCTGTGATCGTGCTGCTTGTGCAACCCCTGTGGGGGACTCGGGTGATCACAGAACAGGGTAAAGGGCCAATGACAGCTGATCACGGAAGTAAACAGAAGTCGGTTATCAGATTTTTTTTTCTCCTCGCGATCAGCGTTAGGCGTAAAGAAGAAAGATGGTAACCGGCTTCTGTTACAGGGACATCGGTCCCAATCTGTGCCCACCAGTGACACCTATCAGTGCCAACTATTAGTGCCCTTCAGTGCTGCCACTCTGTGCCTCATCATCAGTGTCACTTATCAGTGCCATTTGTGTGAAAAAAATAATAGAAATTTGATATGGGTACAGTGTTGTATGACTGCGCAATTGTCATTCAAAGTGTGACAGCGCTGAAGGCTAAAAATCGGCCTGGGCATGAAGGGGTTATATGTGCCTGGTAGGCAAGTGGTTAAAGTGAACTAAACTGTATCTGAACATGCTCTATGCTTTATTTTGTTGAGAAATCCCATTGAAAGACCCCTAGCAGATCTAGCCTCAGCCATCTTGATAAGGGTTCTCGGCTCTTGATTAAATAGATTGATAAGCAGCGCAGCCATTGGCTCCCGCTGCTGTCAATCAAATCCAATGACCCGGGGGACAGGGTCAAGTCATACATTCGGCGGCTATGGACGCCGAATGATGGACTCGAGAGCGCGCGCGCAAGATAACCCCCCGGGAGAGCGATACTCCTAGGGGGTTATCTGATGCAGGGAGGAGCCGCTGAGGGACCCCAGTAGACCAGGTTCGGGGCCACTCTGTGAAAAACGAGCTGCACAGTAGAGGTAAGTATGACATGTTTGTTATTTTATTTTTTTATTTTTTTTAATAATCAAAACTTTGCAATCACTTTAAGCCTTGTACACACAATAAGAATATTAGACGAATGATTGTCTGTTTTTTTTGCATGCTAGTCTCATATCGAAATTTAAGAGTTGCTCAATAAAAATTCTTGTATGACAGGATTCCACTTCGGAAGTGATGTATTGTAATGTATTCTTTCCTTTCTGAGCATGCGTGGTCTTGTTCTTCCAATTTTTTTGGACAAAAACTGTTCTGAATAAACAAAAATCATACAATCTGGTATTGAACAAGAAAAAAATTCATATTTGTCCCTTTGGATCGTTTTGGATGAACAGTCGTGATCTGCTCACGAAAGCAGTGTACCAACGATCAGCTTATCGTACGATCGCCTCGAAAGTGGTATTTTTGGTCGAATTTTCTGATCGCGTGTACTAGCCTTTAGCTCAGGAATGTAGGCAAGAGGGTGTGTTTAGCTGAGAAAGCCCCTACTGCAGATGAAAGAAAAAAAAAAATGCCCTCATAGGATGTACAAATTTTTATTTTTGCCGAGGATAGAAACCAGGAAGCAACTGAAGAAATTAAAAAAGAAGGTACGGTAAATATAATATACCGTACCTTCCTATCCAATGCTATCGGCATTGAGATTAAAAATAGGTAATGTTGATTGAGTTCCACTTTAAGCCCCCGTTCACACCGGTGCTGCTACTTAAGTGTGATTTCAAAGCCACACATCAGTGCAATTTGCACTGCCGATTTCATTGCAACTTCATACAACAAAATCTATGCAAGTCGCAATGAAATCTGCTAAAAATAGTGCAGGAACCTTTTTCAAAGTGCCTGCAACATGAATCACAGCACTTTGAATGGTTCCATTGCCGACAATGGAGTGCGACTTGTCATGCTACTAACTAAGTTAGGGCTGAAACAACTAATCGATTAATTGACAACTAATCGATTATAAAAATTAATTGATTACTATTTTCATAATCGATTAATCGGCCAGTAACATAATGGGTTAAAAAAAAAAACTAAAATGAGCCCTTTATAGTACAAAAAGAGCAAATAATACTGTAAATTATACTTTCACAGTTCTATACTAAAAAAAAAAAAAATGAACCCCTTACAGTAGTGATTATCTGTTTTTTTTGTACTATAAAGGGCTCATTTTAGTTTTTTTTTAACCCTATTATGTTACTAAACATCTTAGACCTGGTTCACACTTATGTGTTTTTTGGTGCTTTTTGCAGAAACACACTACAGTTCATATACATGGTTTCCTATGGGACACGTTCACATCTACAATTTTTTCAGCTGCTGCATATTTGGAAAGGGTCCGGGACTTTTTTTTTTAATGCAAAACTGTGCTTTTTTGGTTCAATATACTTCAATGGAGAAGCTGCAGAAAAGTAATACGTTTTTGCAGCAATTTGTGTTTTTTAATCTGCCCAACAACAAATTGGCCAAAAAACAGTATGTCTCTTCTAATAGTATATACAGTATATCCCCTCTAATAGTATATACAGTATATCTCTTCTAATAGTATATACAGTATATCTCTTCTGTCTGTTATTCTCAGAGTGGATTCAATATTTTGCTCCCTAACCATATAGTTGGCTGTTTATATTTACCACTGCATAGAGATATTTAAGAATAAATTGCCTTTTTTTTAAACTTTACATATTAACTAAATTATACACCACACTTTTTTTAAGGTTATTAATCGATTAATCGAAACAATAATTGGGCAACTAATCGATTATGAAAATAATCGTTAGTTGCAGCCCTAAACTAAGTACTAACTCTCCATATGCAAGTCATCTGGGATTGTTTTCCATCACCTCTTGATACAATGTAACAAGAGCGTGTATCGGACATAAAGGCTACAAGGTGTTAAATATTGTTAAAGGCAAATTTACACTGCCTCACACGCAAGGGTTAAGTAACTCAAGTTCTGTTGACCTTTTCCTATAAGTTTCCAGAGAAATTGCGCATTAAATATGTATGTGAATTGTGTGCCAATGCGCATGTGATCATTGTGCTGTGTAGCATTCAGCGACAGATGGGTTTAAAGAGCCAGAGGGAAGATAACAAGCAGGGCCTCTGAAAATGTAAATTACATTTTTACGCATTAACTGGATAAGACTGGATAGTAGTTCGTAAATATATATTGCCAGATATGTAAAGCAACTGTGTCAGGGCAAAATATCTGATGAGCACCTTGAGAATCGCTGCTACATCCATCAAACCCGATATTGAGGTGTTAGTTTATCAAAAACAGTGTCAAATATTGCACTAGTTTTATGTTGTCCTCTTTTACTTTTATCATAAAAAACAAAAAATGTAAATATTACAATAAAAATACGTTTTATTATTCAGATAGGTACATTATCTATATCATTGATTGTCAACTAACTATTGGCTAATTTTATGTGCGGCCCAAGACCATTCCTCTTCTTCCAATGTGGCCCAGGAAGGTCAGAAGGTTGGACACCCCTTCTCTACACCCTCCCCACCCCCAGGTCCCCACTTTCCTCTATGGGTGATACATTATCATCATCCACACAGTCCCGTGCAATAGTCCGGGGGATTGAAAACCACAGTGGTCTTCCATTTCTTTCCCTAGAGTGCAGTTACATGACCAATCAGGACTGTTCTAATTTGTTTCAGCGTCCCTAGAGAAGAATGAGGAAGAACGGCATGGTTTTCAATCCCTAGGACTGCTGCACGGATATCGAAACTTTATCACTCATGGTAACGCACTGGGGGCGGGGGGTGTAGGTTGTTCGATCCCCTTTTTCTGAAAGGGTGAAATAACCTTTTAAAAGCCAAATTCTGTTGGGTCCCCAACTCTGAGGCCCACGTCACCTTCCCAAGGTTCGAGATACCCAATGTCAGGAATTCACCTTGTATACTGTATACTGCTGGCTTCTCCCCCCGCCCTACCCCTTTCCTTCTCCTATACCCCCCTTCAACTGTTTGTTCATGAGTTATTTATTATTACCTGTAACCAAAGTAATATGAATACCGCATTGTGTTATTAACCACTTTGCGTCCGTAGGGCGTCCAGGGACATCCTTGACTTCCCAGGGGTATATCTGAATGATGCCTGCAGCTACAGACATCATTCAGATATCAGCTTTTTCAGCCGGCGATTCCCTACAGCATAAGAACGATCATAGTCGCCTCAGCTGGGAAGCAAAGATCGTTAATTTTTTATTTTTTTTATTTTAGGCTTCCCAGCCTAGAGGTGAGATGTGGGGTCTTATTGACCCCATATCTCACTGTAAATAGGTCCGATCATGTCATATTCCTATTACAAGGGATGTTTACATTCCTTGTAATAGGAATAAAAGTAATCAAATTTTCAAACTAAAAAAATAAAAGTAAAATTAACAATAAAAAAAAAAAAATTTTAAGCGCCCTGTCCCGGTGAGCTCGAACGCAGAAGTGAATGCATATGTAAGCCCCGCCCACATATGAAACCACACATGTGAAGTATCGCCACGAACGTTAGAGTGAGAGCAATAATTCTAGCCCTAGACCTCCTCTGTAACTCAAAACATGTAACCAGTAAAAAATGTGAAAGCCTCGCCTATGGGGATTTTTAAATAGTTTGGAGCCATTCCAGGAGCGCGTGCAATTTTGAAGGCTGACATGTTGGGTATCTATTTACTTCCCTATCTTCATCTTTCGCATTATGCAAAAAAATTTGGCTAACTTTACTGTTTTCTTTTAAGCATGAAACTGTTTTTTTTTCCTGAAAAAAACATGTTCGAAAAATTATTGCGCAAATACCGTGCAACGACCGCCATTGTATTCTCTAGGGTCTTTGCTAAAAAAAACATATATAATGTTTGGGGGTTCTATGTAATTTTCTAGCAAAAGGATTATGAATTTTACATGTAGGAGAGAAGAGTCAGAATTCAGTGAGCCAAGTCAGATTTCCGACATCCTCTGCAACAAAAATTTTATATTTGGTGAGATATTTCCAATAGGAACACGTCTGAAGGGATGCAGGCCCAGCAGCTTTCCTCATTAGTACCCTGCAGCTGCCACAGCTCACTGATAATTATGAAACCACTCCCATTAGACCCGCTTAGCCAAGAGACACAGACAAGCACATATGGATTTCTTCAGAATAGCAAAAGGTAGGAATCTGCAACAAACTTTTTTATAATCCTTGCAATGTACATAGATCACCCAGAGGGGAATGTTTTTTCTCAACAAAATTGAGTTACACTTTAATTAAAGAAAACCCATAGCGATCTGTATGGCATGGCGTTATGGCAGCCATACAGTTGGTCTAAAATAAAAAATGATTGTCATATTTAGGGCCAGTTCACACCACATGCAGTCCAGTGTGTTTTTTTTCTGCATCAAAAATGCATGAAAAGTAGATTACCGTATATACTCGAGTATAGGCCGACCCGAATATAAGCCGAGGCACCTAATTTTACCACAAACAACTGGGAAAACTTATTGACTCGAGTATAAGCCTAGGGTGAGAAATGCGCAGCTACTGTAAGTGGAAAAGAGGATCAACGATGCCCATTTGCAGCCTCACTGTGCCCATGCAGATGGACACAGTTGACCGATTTGGGGCCCTGTATCTCAGGGTCACTTAGTGCTAGGAACCCCATCTTTGGATATGTTGTAGTGCTAGTTCAACTGGGTTGGCACACCAAATTTGGGACTCCTAGACCCAAGTGGCCCCGAGATACGGGGCCCCAAAGTCGGGTCGGAAATTTTTTTTTTGCTGCAGAAAAGTGCTTGACTCGAGTATAAGCCGAGGGGGGCACTTTCAGCACAAAAAAATGTGCTGAAAAACTCGGCTTATACTCGAGTATATACGGTATATGGTTTTCAATGGCATAGTTCACACCAGTGCTTGCAGTTCCAGTGTGTTCCAGTTCCAGAAAAAAAAGTAGAACATGCTGCATTTTTACTGTACTGGAACGCTGTACAATGCATCAAAAACACACAGGAACACACCAAAACCGCACTGGGACCCCACATCCTTATATAAGGTTAAGAAAAAAGACGGGTGAAAAATACACTGGACTGCATAAAAAAATGCAGCAAAAATGCATCAAAAACGCATCCAGACTGCATTTCTATGGTGTGAACTGGCCCTTAACCACTTCCGGACCGGCTTACGACGATATGCGTCGGCACTTTGAAGAGCGATATCGTTGTTATGGTATCCTCTTCTTCAGTGAGTGGTCCGGTTTCAGATAAAAGTGGTCTCTGCAGCGGATTCACCACGAGATCACTTTTATCGGTGGCGGGTGAGGGCTCCAGCCTCTCCGGTGCCCTACGTCGCTTACCCGAGCTGCCGGCAGAGGTGATCGGATCCTTTTCCCTGTTAGGTATGGAGATGAGTCAGGGGAAGATGGCCCCCACCCGTCTCCATACCATTGCAGGGCGAAAGCGACGTCAAAACCTCACTTCCGCCCATAGCTCTTAAAGGGACATTTTTATTCATTTTATTTTATTTATTTTTTATTTTTTTCAAACGACAACATATTTATTTTATTTTTTTATTTATTGCGTTTTAGTGTAAATATGAGATCTGAGGTCTTTTTGGCCCCCAGATCTCATATTTCTCCTGTCGTGCCTTTTTTTTTCTTTTACAAGGGATGTTTACATTCCTTGTAATAGAAATAAAAGTGACACCATTTTTTTTTTTTAAAGAACAGTGTAAAAATAAAAAGTATAATAAATAAGAAAATCATTTTTTAACACGCTCTGTCCCGCCGAGCTCGCGTGCAGAAGTGAACGCACGCGTGAGTAGCGCCCGCATATGAAAACGGTGTTCAAACCACATGTGAGGTATCACTGTGCTCGTTGGAGTGAGAGCAATAATTCTAGCCATAGACCTCCTCTGTAACGCAAAACATGCAACCTGTAGAATTTTTTAAACGTTGCCTATGGAGATTTTTAAGGGTAAAAGTTTGGTGCCATTCCATGAGCGGGCGCAATTTTGAAGCGTGACATATTGGGTATCAATTTACTCGGCATAACATTATCTTTCACAATTTAAAAAAAAATAATTGGCTAACTTTACTTTTTTTTCCAATAACCGTTTTTATTTGGTATTATTCCAGATGCATTTTACTTTTCAATCAGTTTTTATTGAATTTCATAACATACAGTAAAGATGCAAATTACACATTGTATGCCGTTAAAATAAATTAACTCAGAATAGCACTTAAATAATGTCAACTCAATTATCAATGAAGTGTTACAGAACAAGAATTACTGTTATTAAAATGCTACAAAACGCAATACATTCAATATAGAAATATAAGATCAATATAGTAACATAAGATCAAATAGAAGTATATGTCCTCTAGACACCCCCATGGGGACTACACTGTGTCTAAAAAAAATTGTTTTGGTGGGCAAGTAGGTGGAACAGCAATTGGTCTATCGCATCCCAAAATTGTATAACAGTTTTAATAGTAGGCCATAATGTGCATAAAGTAAAGGCCAATACCCCTGGGGGATGCTTAGGGTAAAGATAGACACTTATAAAACAATGTATGCATGTGAAAGAGTAAACGTTTATTCAAATAATGTACTTAGTGAACAAGTGAATGCTCAGAAAGGCATGGTATGTTTACAACGAGGATACAGTCAGTTGATACAGTTTATAACATGTCAAAAAAGCAAAAACATACAAAGCATTATGACAAGGGTATAAACTTGCTTGGTACATAGGGTAAGGAAGATGCCAACATGTTTCGGACTATGGTCCTTTGTCAAGGCAATTTGTATCCTTGGAAACTCATCTAAATAGATGAAGGGTCATAAAATTAATCTTAATCTCAACATATCAATACATTATATTTGCACTAGAAAAGATCTATATTGCTGGAGGAGATTTCTCTCAAAGATGGAAAACACGATGAAGTACTTACATGTACTGCCAAAGCTCAACTGTTTGTCATGTGGGGAAGCCACTGAGCATGGGATCCAAGGGATCAAGGGTATATGCAGTAAAAACAGAGTGTGCTTAGACACTGGGGTATAGTAGACCTGCTGAGAACCCCCTCAGAATACAAGGTCCAGCATACAGGGTTTAGGGCTAGAAGCCCACGTCCTGTATTAAACACAGTGGGTCAGCCGGTGTATCACTGTAAAATAGAGTGGAATAGAAATAGTCAAAACCAAGGAAAGCAAAGTAAAAGTATCTGGCTACAAAAAAGTAGACCTAGTATTTACCTGAGTATATTTTGTGAGTGGAGGATAAGAGGTCAACTCTGGTCAGTCAGCAGCATGAGACTGAAGCCAGAGTATGGAAGGTTTATATGTGGTCAAATGATGGACAACAGCTGAGGGTGGGTGTGTGTCAGCCATCCTGAGGCCTCAGTGCTGATTAGTTGCTGTGTTGTTGGGAGGCGGGCGCCAGAAGGCGCTATGGTAACCTCCCAGTGTGGACCTCTGCACTGCACTGAGGCCTCAGGATGGCTGACACACACCCACCCTCAGCTGTTGTCCATCATTTGACCACATATAAACCTTCCATACTCTGGCTTCAGTCTCATGCTGCTGACTGACCAGAGTTGACCTCTTATCCTCCACTCACAAAATATACTCAGGTAAATACTAGGTCTACTTTTTTGTAGCCAGATACTTTTACTTTGCTTTCCTTGGTTTTGACTATTTCTATTCCACTCTATTTTACAGTGATACACCGGCTGACCCACTGTGTTTAATACAGGACGTGGGCTTCTAGCCCTAAACCCTGTATGCTGGACCTTGTATTCTGAGGGGGTTCTCAGCAGGTCTACTATACCCCAGTGTCTAAGCACACTCTGTTTTTACTGCATATACCCTTGATCCCTTGGATCCCATGCTCAGTGGCTTCCCCACATGACAAACAGTTGAGCTTTGGCAGTACATGTAAGTACTTCATCGTGTTTTCCATCTTTGAGAGAAATCTCCTCCAGCAATATAGATCTTTTCTAGTGCAAATATAATGTATTGATATGTTGAGATTAAGATTAATTTTATGACCCTTCATCTATTTAGATGAGTTTCCAAGGATACAAATTGCCTTGACAAAGGACCATAGTCCGAAACATGTTGGCATCTTCCTTACCCTATGTACCAAGCAAGTTTATACCCTTGTCATAATGCTTTGTATGTTTTTGCTTTTTTGACATGTTATAAACTGTATCAACTGACTGTATCCTCGTTGTAAACATACCATGCCTTTCTGAGCATTCCCTTGTTCACTATGTACATTATTTGAATAAACGTTTACTCTTTCACATGCATACATTGTTTTATAAGTGTCTATCTTTACCCTAAGCATCCCCCAGGGGTATTGGCCTTTACTTTATGCACATTATGGCCTACTATTAAAACTGCTACACTGTGTCTAAGAGGAGAACGTTGCCACAATAATAGAACTTATCCAGGAACCTGTGTCCATACTCTAGAACCCAGAGGCAAAAGTGTATATCAATCTGTTAGATATGAGTGTTACAAAAAGTTAGTAATAGTCGACCATTGTTCCCATGATGCCCACTTGGTTTTTTCCTTGGGTAATTTACCCTCACTGGATGCCATCATTAATTCATAACTATAATGTAGGTTTACGGTATCTAAGAGGTGAGTGATAGAGGGAGTTGTATCTGACTTCCATAATCTGGTTATAGTTAACCTAGCTGCCAATAGGATATGTGTCGTCACATGACGAAATGAAAAGGGTATGTCTTCAATGGATAAATTCAGGATAGCTAGACCCAGAGACATTGGTATATCTATCTGGGATATATCTTTTAAGAGAAGAAAAACGGTTTTCCAGTATTCCTGTATGAGGGTACATTCCCAAAATATGTGGAATATGCTTCCTATGTTGGAATTACATCTCCAGCACTTATTAGATAATGTGGGATAGAATGTTGCCAAGCGAGAAGGCGTCAAATACCATCTAAGGGACAATTTTTGTGTGAGTTCCCACAACGCAGAGCTTTTCGTGGATTTGTATACACTTCGTGAAGCTTGTTCCCATTGTGATTCTGTATAAGTCGTTGCTAGATCATTTTCCCAGTGTGTATGTGGTGTGGATTTAGTAAATACACGCTTTTGGTTCAGGGTGTTGTATACAAGTGAAATACCCTTCTGTTTAGGAAATTCAAAGTGCAGGTATTTCCATATTACTGAAGAAACTGTATATAAGAGAGGTTTGATTTTGTTAAGGCATTTCAGAAGTTTGGAATATGCAATAAAGTCTGATTCAGGCAAGTGAAATTCATTTTGGAGGGTTGAAAAGGATTTTGGGTTTGAGTCATGAAATAGTTGATTTATGAATGAGATTTTTCGGTTAGACCAATGGGATGTAGATAATTCAGGTGAGATGTAGTTTAAGACTTCTATAGGTATCGGTATCTGTGTAGTAGTGGGTTCTTGATGGATAGTTTGGGTTAGAATTTTCCATGCTCTGACCGTGGCTATCATGGTAGGGGGAATCGCTTTTGGTATTTTAGCGTCTAATGGAGTGCTCAACAACCAATTTTTTAAACTAGGACGAAATAGTAAGGAAAGTTCTATATTGCACCAGTTTTTATTCGGATCTTGCTGAAACCACTCAGTTGCTTGAGCTATGATCGCTGCAGTGTGATAATCTGTAAAATCTATTGAACCTGATCCTCCCGCTAATTTGTGTATCCTAAGTATAGAATGAGCGCATCTAGGTTTTATACCGTGCCAAATACATCGGTTGAGTATCGTTTGAAGTGACTTAAAGTAATATTTAGGAATAGGAATAGGAATGGTCCTAAACAGGTATAAAATTTGAGGTAAATGCATCATCTTGAACGCCGCTAATCTGCCAGACCATGACAGTTCCATTTTAGCTATTTTCTGAGATTCAGTACGTAATTTATCTAAGAGAGGCTTGAAGTTTGATGAAAAGAGGAGTTTAGTGGTTCTAGTGAGTTGAATACCTAGGTAACCCTGACGGGTACCGTTCGAAATTTGGAATGGATGAGATATCATATTAGCCGAAAAAACTTGAGCAGCTGGGCAAGTATATAGTGCCATGATAGCATTATAAATATTGTCTTTAAACCCAAATTTCATGAGAACTTTCTGTAGATAGGTCCAGTGCACCCGATCAAATGCCTTCTCTGCATCTAAAGAAAGAAGCAGAGAAGGTGTTCCACTGGAATTTACGCAATGGATTAAGTCAATCATGCGACGCGTCGCGTCGGATGCTTGCCTCCCTTTAATAAATCCTGTTTGGTCTTTGTGAATCAGGTCTGGCATAATCTTCATTAAGCGTCTAGCAATAGTTTTGGCGTATATTTTTAAATCAAGGTTAAGTAAGGAGATTGGCCGGAAGTTTTGTGGGGCAGTCGGATCTTTTTCAGGTTTTGGGAGAGTGATAATTAATGCGTTTAGCGATTCTACAGGGAATTTGGAAGAATATGCAGCTTGGTTAAGAAATTTCAGCAAGTGTGGAATCAAATAGGTAGAGAATTGTTTGAAGTATTCCCCTGTAAGGCCATCCGGGCCTGGTGTTTTGTTACAAGGCAGTGATGAGATGGTAGCTAGAAGTTCTGGTGCTGAAAAAGGAGCATTTAAATAAGACAATTGTGTTTCTGTCAGAGTCGGTAAATTTATCTTATGGAGAAAGTCATCAATTTCCTCTGGGGATGGTTGGTGGGTTGTAGGGTCATTCTTGAGATTATATAGGTCACTATAGTAATCGCTAAAAGCATTCGCAATGTCTTGTGGATTAGATAGCTTCACTTTCGAGTGTGGGTGGAATAAGAAGGGAATTTTAGATTTAACTCTAGCCCCTTTGATACGTTGTGCTAATCTTTTTCCTGCCTTATTGGATGTGGAATAAGAGATGGCTTTGAATTTGCGTTGCATATGTTCGTATGTATGGAGAAGAAGCAGCCTGAGTTCCTGTCTAAGCGACATTAATTGTGCTAGTGTAGTGGGACATGCAGATGACTTATGGTCTGCCTCCAAATGAGCAATTTGGGAAGTAAGGGAGTCTATTTGTTGTGTTCTTTTTTTTTTTTTGTGAATGGAGCCCAGTTTTATAAGAACACCTCTAATTACCGCTTTATGCGCGTTCCACACCACGGCAGGATCCCCCACTGAATCAGCGTTTAATTCAAAATATTCTTTCAAATGAGTGGCAATTTCTTTGGAGTATGTAGCATGTTGTAATATGAAATTATTGGCTCTCCAGAGAAAAGAGTTCCGTTGAGGAGACGTATCATCAATAATTATCGAAATTGGGTTGTGGTCTGACCATGTCATGGTGTGGATAACAGAGGTAGTCACCTTTTGTAATAACAATTTATCAACAACAAACATGTCAATTCTGGAATACGACTTGTGTTGCGGGGAGAAATAAGTATAATCCCTCTCTGATCCATGGTGGCATCTCCAGACATCGTAAAGATCAGACGATGTCAGGATTTGCCCCAGGGGAGAGGGTCTTCTCTTATCCGCTGAAGTAGTGTCCATATAAATATCTGCAACCATATTAAAGTCTCCGCATACAAGGAGATATCCTTGTTGTAACTCTTTAATTTTGGTCAAAGTCTTTTTGACAAAATTTGCCTGTCTAGAATTGGGAGCATACAAGTTGAGTAAGGTATATTTAGTTCCATTAATCATACAGATTAAAATAAGAAAACGACCATTGGGGTCACCTATTTCTTTTATGAGGTGGAAGTCAGTGTCTTTCTTGATCGCTACAAGCACCCCTCTCTTCTTGGAAGAGAAATTAGAATAGAAAATATGGGGAAATTTGTTACTGCGACATAAAGTGGCTGAAAGTGGGGTCAAGTGTGTCTCTTGGACACATAAGATATCACTATCAAGCTTTTCAGCAGTATGCCACAAAGATTGTCTCTTTGCTGGGTGGTTGAGACCCTTGGCGTTCAAGGATACTATCGTGAATGGCATATTTCCTGTTGTGGCTAAGTGATGGATCGTGGGAGACTATAACACTTACAGTTTGCAGATATTTCTTGGTGTATACAGTAAATTCAGTTCCTTTCGGCTTATCAGGATACCTGGGTTCCGTAACTAGATGTATTTCTATAAAACCTGGAATGAAATTACAATTATATATAACAGCTATTTAAAAATATAGCAAAAGATATGAAAACAGGATGCGGCAGATTTGTGTCAAGCACAAAAAAAAAAAGCAAAGAGTCAGCTTTTACTGCTGCAGTGTGGAACAGTTAATACCAAAGGCAAGTGAGATCAAACAAAATTCCTGGAGGGGCCGCTATAAACGTAGTTAGCGGACCGCTCAGGAGCCAGATACTTCCATAGGTTGATGATTCCGGGATCTTTGATTGTAGTGATATGTTGAAGGACGTTTTGGAAGAAGCGAAGTTTCATCTTTGTGGTATTCCGGGATTATTCCCCATTCTTTCAAAAGTTTCAAACCCTTGTGTAGGTCATTTATTATATGAGTGGATCCGTTTTTGGAGACAATTAGTGTGGCCGGGTAGCGCCATTTGTATAGAATCTTATGGTTTTGCATTCCTTTAGTTATGGGGTTCAAATCTCTACGTAGTTGAAGCGTATATCTTGATAAATCAGGAAATATTTGAACACCCTCAAACGGACGTGGTAGAGGGCCTTTCAATCTGGCTTCTGACATCATTTTTTCTTTAATATGGAAAAAATGGATCCTCATAAGTATATCTCTAGGCACTGATGCAGCCAGGTGTGAAGGTTTTGCAATTCTGTGTATTCTGTCAATTATAATGTCACGTGGCGTAACTTCAGGTAGAATAGTGCGTATAAGTTCTTTGGCGTATTTGGGTAATTCTGGAGTTGTTATATTTTCGGGGACCCCCCTTAACTTGACATTGTTTCGTCTAGAGCGGTCTTCCAAATTTGCTAATTTGCCCCTTATCCACTCTTGTTCATCTTTTACCTCATCAATAGAATCAATGATGTCATTGACTGTGGAGGAGCATTCCATCATACCTTTCTCAATAGTGGATACTCTGTTATCTATTAGACTGACATCTGTAGTGAGTTTAGTAAATAGAGTGGATAAATCAGTCACAAGAGAGGAATGCAGTGATATTAACATCTCTTTCAGTGTAGTGTCAATAACAGGCTGACCGCAGGTTGGGAAGGATGCCATTGAGGAATGTAAGGCCTGGTTAGATTGTAGTGGAATAAAAGCCTGGGGCTCAATTTCTGAGTGAGGTGGCCGCTGTGCTAGAGCATCCATTCTCATTTTTGCCTTAGCTGGGCTGTTCATTAAGGGATCCCCCTCTGTGTCATTGTCATGGGAGCTAGACATCTCTCTGTTTGGTGAGTCACCAGAAATGTTATTAGGGGTTTCTGTATGTTTAGTCTGAGGCGCTGCTATGCCTTCAGCTCCATTTTGATTCTGACTGACCAGCGCTTCAGGAGGGTACAGGAGTGTGGTGAGCTTTTGGGGCTTGTGGTCCCCAGTTCTCTTACGGGACATTGTTGTGGGTCACTACCGGACTAATGTGGGGAAGTTTTTGTACAAAAATACCGGCTCCAGCGGTCCCTAATCGTTCCGGTTCGTCTCCCTCACAGCAGAGCTCAGCACTAAGCGTCCATCTCTCTTGCCGGCTGGCCACGCCCCCATTCCAGATGCATTTTAAGTGCAATATTCGTTCAAGTTGTACAATAAAAGCACATGTTCTTAACTTACATCGCTGTGTTACTACCTGATAACATAGTTACTCTCTGTCTGGTATCAACGCTTTTCATAAAATAAGTCAGGTTATTTGGTGAATTATTCCTATTGCTATCAGTCTTAACCTTTTAACTTGAAAACTTGTAAAGTAAGTGGGAGTGTAAGCACTCCTGAGAAAGAAGAGAGAAAGAGAAAAGATAAGAAAAAACAAAAATTGAAAAGGGGGGGGGGAGAAAGGAAAGGGGGAAGAATAGGAGAGTGAGAGGGGGGGGGGGGGGGGGGGGGTTTGGTAGTTTGTCAGCTCGCACTAGTATCCGGGTTTCTTTGTTCCTCCCGGCGGTGCCACAGATCCCAGGCCAGGTTGTGGGCGTCCAGATGGTCCCTAATTCTCGCTGTCATTCTTTCCATTAGCTCTACATCCCTTATCCTAGAATATAGGGCTTCTTCGGGGGGGGGGAGGGGAGCGGCGTTTCCAGTGTAACGCCACCAGGCAGCACGCTGTCGTAAGGACGTGTCTAACCAGTTTCTTCTGAGGGGTTGGTGCTTTCAGTGGCATTAGTCCCAGAAGGAAGAACTTAGGGGCGATAGGGACCACCTGTTCGAGGAGATGGGTTAATAGTTGCTGGACCGAGATCCAGAAGGGGACTATCTGTGGGCATTCCCAGTAAATGTGGAACAGTGTTCCCTTGGCTCCCATGCAGCGCCAGCAGCGGTCTGAAGTCTTTTTTTTTTTTTTTTATGCTAAAAAGTGTATTTTTTTTTCCAAGAAAAGTGCGCTTGTAAGACGGCATAATACGGTATCACAGAAAGTATTGCAAGACCGACATTTTTTTCCCTGGGGTGTTAGAAAAAAATATATATAATGTTTGGGGGTTCTAAGTAATTTTCTAGCAAAAAAAGTTTTTTTTAACTTTTAAACACCAAACACCAAATCTCAGAAAGAGGTTCGGTTCCTAAGTGGTTAAAAAAACTCATAACTCTCTGCATTACAATTGTGTATCATCTTCCACTTTCTTCAGTGCTCGGAAGTCAGCAGATTCATTCAGAAGCGAGAACTGATCACGTGACCCGATAGATGTCTTTGACTGGTCTTTCCTCCAGTCGTTTTAAGTTCAGGATTTATTAGGGAGTACTCTGTGGTAGACTGCAGGAGACACACCATGGCCTAGGTTTTATAAACCTTGCATAAAATGCAGGCCATGGTGGGAAGTAACTTTGTGGTATCTGCAGGAGTATGTGCTCTCTGCTACATATAGGCCCCTCAAACTGGTATTATGTCCTGCAGATGCAGCTGGCATTATTTCGTCCTTCAGATGTAGCAGTTACAGCTGGAGACAAACCATTCAACACTGCTAGGGATGCCTACAATGATCAGCTTTTATTTATTCATGTAAAATCTTTATCCCAAAAGGAACAAAACTGTTGCTGTAACTACTTGTAAAGGGGGGCTTGACAAATTTGCTTTGAATCTAGGAGACCGCTAAAAAAGTTAGGAGCCAGTTTTTTTTAAGATGTTACGGCTTTAAAATGTCCCTGAAGGTGAACTTATCCTTTTTTACCACTAGAGATCTTTTTGCGTTTTTTGCACATGTTTAAAAAAATCATTTTAGACCTGAAGATTACATAAAACCCACAAAAATTATATATTTCCTGAAAGTGGTAGTTTCAATTTTTTATGTCACACGATATTATCACAAAAAAAAAAAAAAAAACGCATTAAAAGTAAATTTTAGGGGGCACAAAAATGCAATAAATTACCCAATTTTTTGGTCAAATATAAAAGCCTAGGTTGCACAGAGTAAATAGCCATTATGTCAAACCTTAACCACTTCCCGCCCGGTCAATAGCATATTGACGTCCGGGAAGTGATTTCGTTATCCTGACTGGGCGTCATATGACGTCCTTCAGGATAACAGCCGCCGCACGCCCGCGGGGGCGCGCATCGCGGCGATCGGTGGAGCGGTGTGTCAGTCTGACACACCGCTACACTGATCTCGGTAAAGAGCCTCCGGCGGAGGCTCTTTACCACGTGATCAGCCGTGTCCAATCACGGCTGATCACGATGTACACAGGAAGAGCCGTTGATCGGCTTTATCTCACTCGCGTCTGACAGACGCGAGTAGAGGGGAGCCGATCGGCGGCTCTCCTGACAGGGGGGTATGCGCAGCCCCCCCTCAGATGCCCACACTAGACCACTAGGGAAGCCCCCAGGACCACCAGGGAAGCCCCCAGCATGTGGATGGCCAGGTACATCCCCCATGGCCATCCACATGTTAAAAACAATTCAAAAAATATGCCAATCAGTGCCCACAGATGGGCACTGATTGGCACATCATATTTAATTTAAAAAAAAAGTAAAAAAAAAAGGATGCCCAGCAATGCCACCCATAAGTGTCATCAGTGCCACTCATCAGCGTCCATCAGTGCCCATCCGTGCCCACCCATGCCCACCTACCAGTGCCCATCCATGCCACCTATCAGTGCCCATGCATGCCACCTATCAGTGCCCATCCATGCCACCTATCAGTGCCACCTATATGTGTGCATCAGTGCCACCCATAAGTACCCGTCAGTGCCGCCTATGAGTACCCATCAGTGCCACCTGAGTGCCCATCAGTGCCGCATACCAGTGCCACCTATCAATGCCCATCAGTGCCGCCTATCAGTGCCCATCATCAGTGCCACCTCATCGGTGCCCCCTAATTGGTGCCACCTCATCGGTGCCCATCAGTGCCGCCTTATCAGTGCCCATTAGTGCCGCCTTATCAGTGCCCGTCATTGAAGCACTTATTCACAAAATAAATTAACAGTGACAAAGAAAAACTTGTTTTTTTGCGAAAATTTCGGTCTTTTTTTGTTTGTTGCGCAAAAAATAAAAATCGCAGAGGTGATCAAATACCACCAAAAGAAAGCTCTATTTGTTGGAACAAAATGATAAAAAATTTGTTTGGGTACAGTGTAGCATGACCGCGCAATTGTCATTCAAATTGCGACATCGCTGAAAGCTGAAAATTGGCTTGGGCAGGAAGGTGTCTAAGTGTCTGGTATTGAAGTGGTTAAACATGTCAGTATCCTATATTTTTCATAGGTGACGCACCCTAGATCGTCAGTTTTAGATCGTCAGTTTAGCATTGCGAGTTCTGGTGCTAGAAGCATTGCGCTCATTCCGGCTGCACGTAACGATATGAAGCGCGTATCACAAGTTTTAAGGCGTAGGAGCCCCATCCTGTGCATTTATGTTTGTATGTGCGTATATGATACTAACGGTACACAATTGTCGTGCAACAAACACGAACGTAGTGACGTACTACAGGAATTTCAGCTCTTGAGTGCCACCCTTTGGGTCCCTTCTGCTAATTTCGTGCTTGGTGAGCATTGATTCCGAGCATGCGTGTTTGTATTTTTGACTTTTGTGAGACGGATTTGTGTACTGACGATATGAAAATCTGACGTCAAACCATTGTCTGTGAAAATTTACTAGCCTGTCATCCAACATTTGTTGCCCGAAAGTTGGACAACAATTGTTAAAAAAGAGCGTACTAACGGTAAGAGGCTTTTTTTTTTATTTTTTAGAATTGAAAATAAATGTATTTTTTACTTAACTTTTTTTCTCCATCACCTAGGGGACAAAAAGTCCCCTATGTGATGATTTTTTTTTTTCCCTGTGCGCTACTGAATGTAATGCAATGCACATCGCACTGCATTACATTCTTTCCTGGACTTAATGACTGGGGAAACTGTCTACGGTGACTAGGAAATGACGTCACTTCCGGGTCAACAACTAGAAGGGGAGAAGAGCGCATTCGCTGGCATGTTCTGATGTTGCGTACAGCCGCTTATAGACATGAATGGGTGAAGGCGGCTGTATGCAGCTACAATGCCTTGAAAAGGTATTCATACCCCTTGAAATTTTCCAAATTTTGTCATATTACAACCAAAAACGTAGATGTATTTTACTTGGATTTTATGTGATAGACCAACACAAAGTGGCACATAATTGTGAAGTGGAAGGAAAATGATAAATGGTTTTCAAATGTTTTTACAAATAAATATGTGAAAAGTGTGGTGTGCGTTTGTATTCAGCCCCATTTAGACAATACTTTGTAGAACCACCTTTTGCTGCAATTACAGCTGCAAGTGTTTTTGGGGATGTCTCTACCAGCTTTGTATATCTAGAGTGACATTTTTTTCCGTTGTTCTTTGCAAAGTAACTCAAGCTCTGTCATATTGGATGTAGAGCATCTGTGAACAGCAATTTTCAAGTCTTGCCACAGATTCTCAATTGGATTTAGGTCTGGACTTTGACTGGGCCATTCTAACACATGAATATGCTTTGATCTAAACCATTCCATTGTAGCTCAAGCTGTATGTTTAGGGTCGTTGTCCTGCTGGAAGGTGAACCTCCCCCAAGTCTCGAGTCTTTTGAAGACTCTAACAGGTTTCCTTCTAAGATTGCCCTGTATTTTGCTCCATCCATCTTCCCATCAACTCTGACCAGTTTCCCTGTTCCTGCTGAAGAAAAGCATCCCCACAACATGATGCGGCCACCACCATGTTTCATGGATGGTGTGGTCAGGGTGATGTGCAGTATTAGTTTTCCGCCACACATAGTGTTTTGCTTTTAAATCAAAACTTAAAATTTTGGTCTCATATGACCAGAGCACCTTCTTCCACATGTTTGCTGTATCCCCCACATGGCTTTTTTGCAAACTGCAAACGGGACTTCTTATGGCTTTCTTTCAACAATGGCTTTCTTCTTGCCACTCTTCCATAAAGGCCAGATTTGTGGAATTTGTCCACAGGACAACCAATAGTTGTCCTGTGGATAGATTCGCCCACCTGAGCTGTGGATCTCTACAGCTTCTCCAGAGTTACCATGGGCTTTTTGGTTGCTTCTCTCATTAATGCTCTCCTTGCCCGGCCTGTCAGTTTAGGTGGATGGCCATGTCTTGGTTGGTTTGCAGTTGGGCCATACTCTTTCCATTTTCGGAATATGGATTGAACAGTGCTCTGTGAGATGTTAAAAGCTTGGGATATTTTTTTTAAAACCTAACCCTGCTTTAAACTTCTCCACAACTTTATCCCTGACCTGTTTGGTGTGTTTCTTGGCCTTCATGATGCTGTTTGTTCACTAAGATTCTCTAACAAACCTCTGAGGGCTTCAGAGAACAGCCACATTTATACTGGTGGACTCTATTTACTAATTAGGTGACTTCTGAAGGCAATTGGTTCCACTAGATTTTAGTTAGGGGTATCAGAGTAAATATCGGGGGGCTGGATACAAGTGCACGCCATACTTTTCAGATAAAAAAAATGAATAAATAAAAAATGTTGAAAACCATTTATTATTTTTCTTCCACTTCACAATTATGTGCCACTTTGTGTTGGTCTATCACATAAAATCCCCAAAAAATACATTTACGTTTTTAGTTGTAACATAAATAATAGCTAATAGCTAAACGCTAATAGCGTAAAGTAGCACATGCACACTGATGTATAGCACGTCTTCACCCATTCATGTCTATGGACAGCTGTACGCAGGCACCCGAAATTCACAGGCCATCTATTCAACATGGATCTCCATGGACTAAGATCTAAAGCGGAACTCCAGGCAAACAGCTAAATACACAGTAAATTCAGTATTAGAGAGCTTGGCAAAGGATTTGTATTTCTCTCCATCCATTTGTGCAATTTACACAGTCCTCCTAGACAATAGAGCTAGGAAAATTCCATTACCTTCTCTGTTACAGTTAAGGAATTAATTGTTCTCCTCTCTTCACCCCCATTCTATTGATTGGACAGTTAAAGAACAGCAGAAGACTGATGAGGACATATCTTTGCTCCATCTGCCTTCTTCGCTTATCACTCGGTTCTTTGTGTTCTGTTTTTGGCACTTTTGTGAACAATGTCGCTGTTTGACTACCCGCCATGCTTCACCTGTACAGGGAAACGCAAGAGCCCGATATCAAGTGAAATCCACATATTTACATTAAGTGCATTTAAAAAAAAAAAAACTTCATTGATTTATTAATGAATGTGTAGCTAAATAAATAATGCCTGGAGTTGTTTTAAATTCTACTCCGAATGTATGTGTCCGTTTTACTGGATTCTGGAACGTTAAACCACATAATGATTCCTCGTGGACTTTTGTTGATAAGATCTCTAACTGATTTCTCACGTCTGTACATCTGTAGGGCCATTACAAAGATGTCCCCCTTTGTTATGTAATGTGAGGGTCTACCTTCGTTCACTTTCATGTATTAAGTAGCATAGAGGCCATTCTGACCCAAACTAATTTTTTGTACTTTGGGTCCTCTTTTACACGTTCAATTAATAGCATGTAATCCCAAATCCAGTGCCTTTCAGAGCAGAGATTCTTTCTATGGCTGATATAGAATGTTCTGCAAGATTTGCAATGATTAAATCGTTTGAGTCCCATTTATTGATCATCCAGAGAGGAGCTGCTTGAACAAAATCAATGCAGTAACGACAGACACAGCTATACTGTTTTAATTGGGTTGACATCATAATACATCATGTAGGAAATTTATAACACTGGGTTCATTTGATTTCTTTTTGCAGCCAGAGGCACGTGCAGTACATGGCGACAACATGGTAAGGACACTTGATTATCTGTATTGTTAAAATCTGTTTATAGAATATATATATCGATACACACATAATACTTGGAGATTTTAGCTTTCCACAAAGGTCTTTTATGTTTTGGAAATAATTTAGCATTTACAAGTTCTATGCACAGTTTGTAAATTATTAGGTGTGTTTAATCCATGTCCTTCACTATCACACTTGTGTATAACACTGGAGCCGCTTTTTGATAACACGGTGCAAAGTGATATGCAGTTTAGACACAGCTAATCACTTTTCAACTTTTATTTAAGTGAAGAAAGAAATGATTTGCGATTGGTTAGAATGGGTTACTGCACATTGCTTGTTGTTTTTTTTTTTTTTTTTTTTACCCTAAAATTGCACATTAATCAGCCTTCACCGAATGGCAATATACCGTTTATACTCGAGTATAAGCCAAGTTTTTCAGCACATTTTTTTGTGCTGAAAGTGCCCCCCTCGGCTTATACTCGAGTCGAGCACTTTTCTGCAGCAGAGAATGACATTTTCCCACCCGACTTTGGGGTCCCGTGTCTCGGGGCCACTTGGTGCTAGTAACTTGGTGTGCAAACCCAGTGGAACTAGCACTACAACATATCCAAATTTGGGGTTCCTAGCACCAAGTGACCCCTGAGATACAGGGCCCCAAAGTTGATCAACTGTGTCCACCTGCAGCAATGTCATTTCAGGACCCTTTGGGTCCAGAGACCCCTAATTTTGGCTGCAGCTAGGGGGCATCTAGGAACCCTTAACTACCAAGTTTGAAGTTCGGGGGACCTATGGCTGCAAATGGGCACAGTGGGGCTGCAAATGGGCATTGTTGACCCTCTTTTCCACTTACAGTAGCTGCGCATTTCTCACCCTAGGCTTTTCCTTGAGTCAATACGTTTTCCCAGTTTTTTGTGGTAAAATTAGGTGCCTCGGCTTATATTCGGGTCGGCTTATACTCGAGTATATACGGTAGTTAAATGCATGTCATTCTGTACAGAAACATCAAGCATCTGCGTCTGAATAAATCCTTCAGCAATGAAAAAATTTAAAATATAAAAATATAACGTACTTCTATTATAATGCCTTTTTTTCTTATTCTTATTCTTCTTTCTTTTTTTTTTACGGGTTGGATGATTTTAAATCACAAAATCTAGGCATACCTCCAGATATTGAGAAAATATGGACATCTTTAAGCCCCAGTTCAATCTGTTAAGCCATGCCCAAAATGAAGACAAAATCACACCTGTTTTGCTAAGCTACACCCACCTAGTATGGTTTAGATAAAGACGCCACTGAAAAATGGGCACTTTGGCTTTAATTGGCAAAAGGGCCTCCTTTGTGTGTCAAAGTGACTGCAAGGAAAGAGGTCAGTTGGCCCACAACAACAAGGTTTTTAATTGCTTTTTTGATAATAAATGGAGGAATTTGACTGGTTTACCTATTGAACACTTTTATACATGAGACCTGTTTTGTGGAAAGCTGGTACAAACCACCAACTTTACTGGTGACAGGGTCTATCCTAATAGATATAGGGTTGATTTACTAAAACTGGAGAATGAAAAATCTGGTGCAACAGTGCACGGTAGCCAATCAGCTTCTAACTTCATCTTGTTCAATTGAGCTTTGACAAAAAAAAACGTAAAGCTGAGCTGCACCAGATTTTCCACTCTGGTTTTTAGTAAATCTCCCCAATAGAGTGCAGACAGGCCTTTGTCAAAGATTGATAGTTATTTTATGTAATGTATGTGCCCAGAGTGTTTGTGAGGAAGTTGTTTGAGGTAATACAATTTGACAGGCCAGACACAGTAATGTCATATATGCTGACAGATGGGATGTCACTACTATGTGCTTTAATGACATTGTAATTACATTTAATTCAGCTGATGGAATAAAAGGCACAATCATTTCTAAATGGATTCTTTGAAACAGTGGGATATAGGTTCCATGCATCCCTCTTTAGAATTCCCTTCATTTCAAATGTTCATTGAAAGCTTGGTTTGGTGATTAATATAAACATCAAGGAATGCATAACCCAAATACATAAATCTTTATTAAATGGTGCCAAGTGCACCAATTTAGCACCCGGTCAGAGTATTCCATTTTATAAACCTGACATATTTTTTAAATTATATTAGTTTTTACATATGTATTTTTGATGTTTATTTTTAAGTTTTTCACCATTAAATTGTGTGAAATGGTAAAATATGTGATTAAAACATTTTGATATATACCAAATAATGGCACCACGATCAGCATGAGAAGTGAGAAGATGACAGAATCTTAAAGGACAAAATTGAATGCATTAGCAACACTGGGAGTGTCCCCATTAGATCCAGAAATATGTTGTTTTTTTTTTGTTTTTTTTTACCAGTATTTAAAGAATGCTGTATTTTTTTGGTGTATTTCACTAAATGCCGCACAAACTTTTAAGAAAAATGTGCAATCTTTCTTTTGTACGAATGCCACTAATTGTCATTCTCTGGCACTTGAAAGGTTTACCGAAACAAACTTTAGAATCAGGACAATAATTTTACACTGTGGCCAAATGTTTGTGACAATTACATTTGTATGAGCTTGTTAGACATCTTAAACCATGTGCAATAATATAGTGTTGGGACCTCCACTCTTCTGGGAAGGTATTCCACTACATTTTTACAGTTCAGCCAAAAGAGAGTTTGTAAGGTAAGGTATTGTTGGACCAGGCTTGGAGTCAGTGTTTCACAACATGATTGTTGAGGCAAGGTTTCTGTGCAGTACACTCGAGGTTCTCCACTCCAGACTTGAGTGGGTTTTGTGTTGGAACATATAATGGCTACCCCAAACTGTTGCCATAAGGTAGGGAGCACTGCGTTGTCTACAGTATCTTTACATTCTGTTTATAGTATTCTTCACTTGAAACATCTCAAGTCAGTAACTCAAAGGGGTGGTTACAGGTCTTTTGTCATATAGTAGTTTGATGGTCAGGTGTCCACAAACTTTGGCCATACCATCAACTGGCACAAAAAGCTGAATGTAAGTAAAATACTATAAAATGGTGATCAGATAGGCTGTTTATTGTAGAAGAAGCATACTATGTCTCTTCTGCACCTAAAATACCTGCCTGTTCACAATCTTCTGCTACATGAGCAGCTTGGTGTACATTCTTGGCACACCTTGCACACATGCGGGAGATATGTCATCACCTGCCAACCAGTCAAGATAGTCGAAGACCCAGCATCTGAAAGAAGCCTAGCTAGAAGATGTTGGTGTGGAGTGGTACAAGGTATTTGAGTGTTTGCAGACTTGAATTTTGCTTTAACTCTGATGAGGAACACCTCTATAGCAGCTTGTTAAATCCAAATGTAAAAAAAAAAAATGCAAAACATGTCAGAGGAAGGTTATGTTTCCAACTTGCCAACACGTTTACAGACTACAAAACACTACTGACGGGTATGGGCTATACATACTTGTAAGATGGTACAATTAATGAAAGTGAAAAGCTTTGTCCCCTTGTTAGGAGGTAGAAAAAGTTTTATAGACATAGCTTGAAAAAAAAATAATTCTATTGCTTTCTGCTGTTGAGCAGGACATGTAAGCGTGGTAAAATGCCGTGACACCAACACAAATGTTGTTATATGCTTTCCATAGTGTGCTTCAAGAATCTTTGTTTGGTGCACTTTATATGATTACTCTTTAACAACTATTATTTTCTTAACGTGAAAAAAATAAGCTACAATTTCTGACCTGCTTTGTGAAAATTCTAGTCTGTCTGTCATGCTAATCTTCTGCCTTTGCTTGTGAGTCAGTGACGCAAAACAAGCATGCAAGTTGGACGACTTTCTCAGCTGCTTGGATTTTTCTGAACATTAACTCCGTACACATATTTCCTCTATATGAAAAGTCAAGTTCTTCTTAAATGCCTGCGTTTTGAGTGCACACTACCATCACCTACTATTTTCTCCTATGGACTTTGGTTGTACCTTCTCTTCCCAAGAAATCTCAGGGCTGCCGATCTGCTGTGTCCAGAGGAAAGAAATCTCTTTCTGATAGCCTCTTATTTATTGTATGTTTTGAAGAATGCAGCAGATGTTTTTAGTGTTCTCCTGCTAAACTAATAAAAAGTTCTGTGGAAGGGAGGGCAAAGCTGGGAATTCCAGAGATAGAAGCCAAATGTGATTCGGGCAACCAAAGTCCACACTCAAGTTAAAAATTATTTTTTAGAAGAACTCATCCCATAAGGTAACACTAAACTCACATTTAAAAAAAATAAATGCAATGTCTAAATATAACTAAAATTAACCTTCTATTAGAGATGGGCTCCGGAATGTTCAGGATACTTGTCCCAACCCACCTGCCCGATCCCGCCAGGAAGCCAACACTGCCCACCGCTAATCACAGGCAGTAAGACCTTTCCCGGTCTGCAGCTGCACAGACTAGGAAATGTCTCACTGCCTGTGATTAGTGGTGTGCAGTGTTGGCTTCCTGGCGGGATCGGGCAGGTGGGTTGGGAATAGGATGCCGAACACGCCCAAGCCCCATCTCTACCTTCTATCTCTCTTCCTTTGTTTTAGATCTCAGGATCAAGCTTTTTTTCTGCTGTTTTCAGACTCTCTGTTCTAGGGTGGCTGCGTTCGTTTTTCATGCCCCCTTGTGTATGTGAATGTTTTCACCGTTTCCTAATCTCCTCCAAGATAGACTTCACATGTACCTGCAGATACATTCAGCTCTATGGGACCTGTAGTACACATAGAGCAGAGATTGTGATCAGAAATAACGGCACTGCTCACTCTACACTAGCAGCAGTGAGGTGCATCAGTGGAGGATAGGGAGCATGCACAGGACCAAAAAGAAGCCTGAAAACAATGGTAAGAGTTAAAAAAAAAAATATGGTATACTTGATATTTTTAGAACGAACAAGGATAAACAAAAAAAAAAAATGGCTTTAGTGCCACTTTAAGGACCACAGGTAAACCTGCCGCTAGCTTTCATATGATGGATAATATCCTTGTTAAATTAAAACGGGGAATATTTGAACAGCATAGCATTTTTAGATTGCCAAGCATATTTAAAACCAATACAAAGTCTTGTGATGTGCAGTTTATCAGAATATGCTAAAAATGCGCCTGCTTTTTATTGTTGAATGTTGAATTCTGATTAGTTGTTTGAAAAAATATAGTTATCGGAATTTTACTAACATTTAACTGTACTCTGTATAATCTCTGAGTTACTGTGTTTCACTCCTTATTAGCTTTCTGTATGTGTATGAATTGATGCTTTTCATTTTGTTGTGCTTTGTCTGTCTGACGTTTGTTTTGTAGAAAGACATTTCCCCAAGTTTCCAGACTTTGTGCATTTTTAGAAATGCATTTACTGTGTTTTTCCCATATAAAAATAATTAGAATCATTGTTTTTATGGTCTAAATTTGTTGTAGTCATAAGAGAAACATGGTAAATAAAATGTGATTGGAATGTATAATGAATGGGTGGGTGTGGACCATTAGAATGTTATTTGGCAGCAGCAAGTTAAAGATAAGAAAGGTTTTATGTGCCCATAATTCTGCAATATGGCTCAGAAAGGCTTCTAGTAATTTGTCTGTCAACTTACACAGGTAAATCAGAGACATAATGGGCGGTGATGAGTTATTGGATAAATGTCCTCAGGATCCAGCAGCACAAAAGAACTCCATTAAATTCTATATTTTTGGAGTGACAAAACATTATTGTAGTTTTAGTAAAACCTTTTCCTTGGAGGAAAAAAGCTTGTTCTTTTGAACCTCTGACGGCCAAAAACGCGTAATGAACACTTTTGTTCCTGCACAAGACTAATCCTCATTACTTGTATTGTAGTTGACTAGGACTGGTATAAGACATTGATGAGCTTCTTTGATGCAGCAGGAGCTTTCCCTGCTCTATACCTGCATGGGTTGCTAGAAACAGGCTTGTGAAATTGTTGATTTTTGGAGAGCGGTTATTGTGCAAGCTGCCTCTGTAGTTGTTAAGTAGGCATTCATTTATCTAGTTCCTCATTTTAAATACAATCGAGCTGTTCTTTAATGACATTAAAAATGATCATGCATTATCTTGTTCCTTAAAAATATTTATTATGGCTCCTTGCTGAATAATATTGGCAAGGTCGATTCCATATGATGACATGTACAGCTAGATAGATAACTTCAATAATTCACCAGTTTGGTGTTTGCCGATTTTCTTCACTTAGTAGTCAGGTAAAAGAAGGCTTATCACATACATTAGATAAAAAAATACAAATTCACTTCACTCTGTTAATGAAAACTGACAATATAATACTTTTCTATAGTATCAAAGTGCTTTGCAGTTACTTATGTGGAATGGTTAAAGAGCATCTCCACCTAAAACGTATTTCTATTTTGTGGAATAAATGTGGCAGGTGTCTATCCACTGCTGCGTCTATTTCCTGCTGTCTAGGCCTGTTGAGGAAGATCTTTTGCAACCCTGACAACAGTGTCAGCCTGGAAAATCCACTTTTAAATTGACAACTCATTAGAGGGTCACATACACTGTACTAAATATACGATAGCCTACATTCGTGAATTAATTTGTTTCATGGTCATTATGGGCTAATGATGTCGTTTTTTTATATATATATTTTACTGGTTACACATGCTTAGGGCCCTCTCACACGGATGGATGGTGACCCTATTTTCCATCCGTCTGGCGGATCAGATGAAAACGGACATCTGATTTCCCCATAGAGGAGAGCGGGACTCTTGACAGGTCCATCTCAGCACAGTGAGCGGAGACGGAACTGTCATCCTCCTGCTCATCGGGGATTAGAGCATCGATCCCCTGCTGAGCAAAGTGGAGTCCACGGGCGGACCGCTGTGTGAAAGAACCCTCACACTGATGGCCCACCAGATGATTCTCTGGTATGTACAATGGCCAGTCCATGACCACCCATCAAAGCCTTGACAGGCTTGGGTAGCCATTTAGGCAAATTGTCACTAACCTTTGAGTTTTTCATATATTTCTTTGGAAAATCCTGAAATGTATTATCTATAGCATGTCTTTCTTTTTAGCGGCGTCCCCATAGGAATGCATAAAAAATTCAGGCTAGTGACAATAATAACTCAACTGAAAAGCTTCTTACAGCTGTGTCAGGGTTACTGGAGATCTCTACTCACAGTTTAGCAACAGCAGTAAAGTCTCAACAGGTTGTAGAACCTCCTCTACTTTCCATTCCAGAATAGGGAAATTATTTTGGGTGCATATGCATTTTAACCCCCTAATTTTGGTTTAATGTCTTCGCTTATAAAACTTTTCAAAGAAATGCCTCAGTGGAATACGTAGATAAGCCAACGCAAGGATTTGTTGCCTGTTTGCAGATATATAGTTAGATCTTGGAGGTTGTGGTTGAACCATACATACATGCTTAGGTCATTCTTAATAGGCTTGTACAAAACCTTGCTTGCAGTATTTTATGGAACTATTCCAACCCCACAGTTTCCATCATCAGCACCATTTAAGAGTTCGACTCCAGCTCTGCTTCTTGGTCATCTTTTCACCAAAAAGGCTCAGCGCAAATTTCAAACATGTCAGTATAAATTAGTCTTCATAGCTAATCATGACTAAACAAAAATCAATAATCACATGACATGCAGTATGATATTTGCAGTGTGGTCATGCTAAGGCTCAGAGCTTAATCTATAGCAGCCACCTTTCATCCACTACTATGGATGCGGTTAGATCGATGGAGAACCAAGTTACTGTAACACCATCTGTCGTTAAGTCATCACCTGCTGAACCACAGTGCGCTCATGGGCACAACCTTCATTGCTACAGTGCAATTTTTTAAGCAATCTCTGGAGTTTGCTGTGAAAGTTTTTGTTAATGTGTCTGTGTAGTAGAGGCATCACAAAGCTGCTTGAGAAGGCCAAGAAGCTAGACAAACCCTCGATGAAGTGAAATGTCCTCATGAAACGTTGGTCAGTGGACTTCACATGAATGTCTGTAAATGTGTTCACCATTAGCGTAGCATAATATGGCGTCCATAAAATAAACTGTGTGCAAACAGTGGCAATCAAAAGCCGATGCACAGATGGATCCAGTCTTCCAGAATCCTGATCAAGGGGAGTTTCCTCTTTTCGAATTTGTAAAATAAGGACCAAAGCATACAGTACAGCAAGAACTGGCACCACATATCCAATAAGGACCATAATCGCATCAGCTGCCTCTCGATTTTGCATCTTGGAACATTCAATGATTTTAGTCGATACATGGTTGCAGATGTAGAACAGAAGAGAAGAAAAACTGGTCAAAACTGCTCCACCCCAGATAAACCCACAGACGTGCTTTGTGTTGTAGACACTCGACATGTAAGTTCTCGGTAGCGCACATTCTATATAGTAATCCAGACTGAGCAATGTTGTGGAATACATGATCACCAAAGATGACACATTAAAGAGAATTAGCAGAGTAATGTAAACCTCATTGCCGAAGCTCCACAGTGACCATTTGGTATACTCTGGTCCTAGAAGGTACACTGGGGCCACAGCATTGATGATGAGTCCTGCAATTGCCATATTTACAAAGTACACATCTGGCATGGTCATAGTTGCCTTGTTGTAGAGATTAACCAGCACAAGCTGAACATTGTAGCACAGACCGGTTGGGAAACAAATGATGAGGTAGAGAATGGACAAGACAAAGAGGACGAGATGGAAATCATGGCAGAGACGCTGGTCTTGAATGTTGTCAGTGTAATTAAAATCTTCGCAACTCCACATAGTGAGACCAGTCAGTGGCGTCTTAGCTGGTCACCAGCTGAGCTGTGTGGAAGAAATAAACAGAGCAAGTTAAAGGAGAATTACAACAATATTATATCACATCAATCAACAATCAAGTTGCTACCAGCCATTACAAAAGTGTCAGGACTACCATGTTGTTAGCTAAGACATACAATGAATTACAAACCAGGCCTTGTTGTATTCTTCAGTATTGCCCTGCAGCCATGCTTGCTTAGGTCTGGTGAATCCTGTCCCTTTGGCCTATTCGCAAGATCCTATGTATCTATAAGACAACAATGGGGGCGACAGGAGACAATTTCCCCAAGTGTCTCCATTAATTGGTACCGAGTACCGAGAGTACCGAGAGAGTCCATTTATTCCAATATATGGAAACACTTGGGGGGATTTGTCTCCTGTTGCCCCCTGTTATTGTGACTGTTAAGATTATGGTACCCCTATATTCTTCAATTTAGAACCTTCACCAGAGGCCTTCCTTTAATATGTGTCTGTGAATGTTTACATCAGAGCTGATCAGGAGGGAAAGGAAGGTGGGATCAGACTTGAAGATGGGGAAGTTAGCACAAGGAGCTAATCGGTTGTGCTGCAGTACTCACATGCTAACATGAAACCCGCTGGTAGGAAGAGAGAGCACAGAGGGATGAGCTCATTGGTCTGCTGCTTCTTTTAAAGTTAAGTCACAGGCCGGGAAGGGACAAGAACTGCAATTGTTTCTTAACTGCAGCTGATAAAAACCAGGTCTTCTGCCCTGCCAGACAGCGCTGTGTTATATGGCAGAGCTGTATAAATCTCAGTACCAGGTGGTGGATAGAAATACAAATCCTTTGACAGTAGGCACTCTTATACATATGCATTTCATCTGTGTATTTAGCCTGGAGTCCAGCTTTAAATTACAGGTGGAAAAGGATAAATGTATAGGTAACCAAGATGTCCCTCCATTACACCTGTCTCTTTCTGAGCAAATGCAAACTCCTGTTTAATATGCAAAAAGCTTCTAGTCGGCATTGAACCAGTCTGACCCCTACAGTCTCTTCCTGTTGTTCATGTAAGGATGACATATTTAATTCTGCATATTTGTCTGCTAGCACCGATGATTCATAGTTAGTGGCCATTAATGATAATTACACAGGAAAACAGCTTGACAGATACACCAATATTTTCCGGATAAACGCTTAGTCATTTTTAAAGTGAAATTAGTGTTAAATTGGATGTAGTGGTGTAAATAAAATAGCTTGCTTTATTCAGTGCATCATCAAATATACTGTATTGTTTCTGATACACGGTGAAGGGTAAGGTTTGTTACATACGAATAGCTTTCATTTTATCCAATGACCCTGAGAGCTGTCAGTTGTCATTACAGTTACAAAGTACAGCTAGCAATGTTTCTTCTAATGATCTGACCGTGTTAGTGAAGACCTAAGTGATTAAACACTGCTTGCTACACTTGGAATCATGCAGTAAAAACAGAAAATTCATTTTGTATTCTTTGTGCTTCAATCTAGCTTGTATAGCAGTTTATCAATAAAATACATCAAATATACAATTGTGCAAGATTAAATTATGCAACAGCATAGTTAAATAATTGATGTATGTATAGAAACCCTTGCCACACGATCTGAGTGAAGATTGAGGTCTCTGCTGCTTGTAATAATACAAGTGACCCATATACTGTCCGTACCTCCTTCAATGTATTAATCATCCAGCAGATGCAGCGCTTTATGGGGTCAGGTGTGCTATGTTATATTATCGTCTTTGGAATTGGCTAAAATAAGCATCAAGTGGGAACACATTCTCACCATCAGTATATATTCTCAGGATTTATGTCAAATGCTGCTTGCATTCTCACCATCAGTATATATTCTTAGGATTATGTTCAGGGTTGTCATGTGGAAGAATATGCACAATCACGAGTGATCTTTGCCATTAGTAAGAAGCAAAACATAGGCAGTGTATATCTAGCACTTTTGCCTTACCGCTGAGGACCTCCTGGCCAGGACTTTTGTTCTGGAATAGAAGTATGGTCTAGATCAGTGGTCTCCAAACTACAGTCCGTGGGCCAGATGTGCCCATTTGCTTGCCTTTATCCTGCCCGCGGGACACTTCTTCCTTTCTCTGACATCAACAATGGGGAATTATTCTTCCCACTGACACCAATGATGGAGCATAAATTCTTCTTCCGACACCAACCTGGGAAACTATTCCACCCACTGACACCAATAATGGAGCATACATTTTTCCTTTCACACCAAAGGTGGGGAACTATTCCTCCCACTGACACCAATGATGGAGCATAAATTCTTCCTCTGACACCAAAGATGGGGCAATATTCTTTCCACTGACACCAACAAGTGGGCACTATCCCTCCCAGTGACACCAAGAATGGAGCACTTTTCCTCCCACTAATACCAATGATTGGAAACTATACCTCTTCCACTTAGCCATAGGGGTGCTATGTACTTTTTTCACACCCACTGACCACCAAGCCTGAGGCATTATCTACTCCCAATGTCCACAGCCCCCCCCCCCCCTTAAAGTCTGAAGGACAGTAAACTGGCCCTTTGTTTATAAAGTTTCGAGACCCCTGGTCTAGATGATATATTAAAGAGGCAGTCTACCAGTCCACCCTAAAGTGATAGTTGTGTTTAGAACTGTAGTGTGATGGGGTGAATTCATACCTGGCTTCCTATACGATGTAGATACTCAAACAGTGAGGTCAATCTGCCACAATTTCTGAATAAGTAATGTCTACTTGGAAAATTGGTATGTTCCAACCCCCCTATTACATTCTCTATAATATATAGAATAAAGTAAGACTGTAACAGGAAGAATGGGAGCCCCTCATTATGCCCATAGTAGGTGTACAGACCCAGGTATTTAGGGCCAGCCATAAACGCTTAGATTTCTCTCATCCAGTCCAATCAATTGATTACCCCATCCATGCTAAATAGTGTGGATAGAGTATTCTGCGTTGCTATTGTATTCTCACCTGCCGTTAACACCCACGGCTGCCTGAAAACCTGAACAGTCACTTAATTTTATTGAATGCAGCTTATGTTCAGCCAACAAATTTCCATCCTGCTCCCTCAATTTTAAAATCAACATTCGTTGTGCTGGGTGGTATGATGCTATTCAGCAAGAATTAACAATGTGGTTTAAAGCCCTGTTCACACTTGCAAATGGGGCCGTTACCAAATGATCGCTTAAAGGCAAGTGGCCGTGATTTGTTGCGGGAGCCGTGGGCTTCCCATTGCTTTAAATGTGGCTGCTGCTCCAATTATTCATTGGGAATTCCCAATAAGCGCATATTGATTGGTTTGCGCAAAAGTTAGAGCATCTACAAACTATGTGATATATACTGGATTATATATATTTTTTTATACTAGTAATGGCAGCAATCAGCGACTTATAGCAGGACTGCAATATTGCAGCAGACAGTCTGACACTAACTGACACTTTGTGTAAACCAGTGACACTAATACTAATACTGCTAAAAATATGCACCGTCACTGTACTATTGATACTGGCTTGGTGTAAAACCCCAGAGGGCGATCAAAGGGTTAACTGTGTGCCTAGCCAGTGTTTGTGTTAGGTGCTTTTACTAAGGGAAGTGATGGATTTTATTCCCTGCTTTGTAGGGACACAAAATCGGCCCTTCTCCCCTGTCAAAATAAACAGGGGTGAACAGCGGCGCTAGATATGGTGATAACATAAAATTATATAGCAACTGGAATATAGGTATACATAAAGTGTGTGTGTGTGTGTGAATAAGCACACATAATATTAAAACATTTGTTTAAAATATAATGTCCATAAATGATCCGAGATCTTGTATGATTGGCACCTGGAGGCAGCTCCCTTAGTGACCATGATTGGCTGGCAAACCTGGCAGTCTTAAATACAGAGGAAATAGAAACAGAGATATCTGATGGGCTGACCAGCCCGTCAATCAATAGACAGATTTAAAGAGGTAGACGGTTGGAGGCGGAGTGAATTTAAATATGAGTAAAAAGCTTGCTGATTTTAATTGTTTCTATTTCCTCTGTATTTAAGACTGCCAGGTTTGCCAGCCAATCGTGGTCTGATGAAGAAGCTGTAGCTTCGAAATGCATTACCATTCCTTGCCACTGTGAATAATCACATTTCCTGTTCCTGTGAAGTCACGACCAGCTGCTTTTTGTTTCCTGCCTCCTGGTTCCCAGCATTCTCTGGATCCCTGTAAGATCACACCAGTGCCCCAGGCTGCAAAGGGAAGCCATTTGAGACTCCAGGTTGAGCGATTTTCACCACATACTGAACTCATCTAATTTAACCTGTGAGTTACTACTTTTATTTTATTAAATATATGATTTATACTGCATTCAGTCTGGCGCCCCTCTGTTCCCATTCCCCTGTCAGAATGGCTGATCTGCATTGTTTTCATAGGTGGAGCTCCATTCTGTGTCTCTGCCTGACAATCGGCAGGTGGCAGTGGACATCCAGTGCCCGGCACCCGCAAAGGGAATGGGTAATTACAGTACATGTTTTCTAGCATGTGTGGGAGGCTACTAGCACTGTACCTATCATACCAATGTCATCAGGAGCGTTGGTGAGCTTAAAGCAAATGTCAACGCAAAAAAAAAACTGGTATATATATATATATATATATATATATATATATATATATATATATATATATATTTTTTTTTTTAGTACATCTTGGAATACACGCACATTTCCCAAAGTTATATACCTTTAAACACAGAAAAATACAGCTAATGTACCAGAAATATAGTATTCTCCTACCAGCCTCTTTGACATGACAACACAGCTCTGAATTCCTAAGTATGTGGTGTCAGCCCTGCCTACTTCATTTCAGGTGGGTTACATGAAACAAAGATCTCTGCTCATCTCCTCCCCCTCATCCCTTTAACCCTTCCTTGTGCACAGACAGAAAGCAGAGGGAGCTATCAGCTTACAAGTTTTCTAGCAAATCATTAGGGATTTTTGTACTTTGTGAACCAATACAACAAAACACTTTCCAATGATATATATTTACCAGACCAAAGGTGGAGCAAAGTACAGGTTCATTGTTAGAGGTTACTTACACTTCAAAGGGAAGAATAAGCCTGTAAAGGCCAAGTCTAAAATTCAGTGCTGGCTGTTTAAAGCAGAGTTATAGGAAGCTATTAAAGACTCACATTTAATCCAGTTAGCTATTCATTAAAAATCATTAAATGCATTTTATATAGTACCTCAATCTGTCCTTATAAGCCTCCGGTAATTCCCTGTACAGCAGGACTCGGGCAGCACTGTAACCCAATCAAGTTCTACTGCATTGCACTCCACAAGTCTAACATACAGATAAACTTATCAGGGTGATGGCGCTCCCTTAGGCTTCATTTACATGGGCAGTTTCTGTTGAGAAAAGGCAATTCTTGTTGGCCATGAAACTAGCTGCATGCACATAGTGTGTACTAACAGCAGTGGCACAGCCAAATATGTTCCCTGTACAAGTCTATGGCTGGTGGCTATTAGTGACTCTGACTGGCCCTGGATGCAGACCGTTTGCATTAGACTACTCAGTTTGTACGCGGCCATTGCACAGAGTGCTGCAGAGTGTGAACGCAGCAACCTACCCACCCTCATTTGCTTGTCTGAATGAGGCCTTTATATCCAACCATAGGCTGTGATAGGTCCTTGTCATTCTATGCATGTAGGTAAAAAACCTCTGGCGTGCTGCTCCCCCGCAGCCCCCCCCATTACGTAAGCCCCAGTCTCGATCCAGCGATGTGCACGAGAGCCTTGGCTGTCCCGGGACTCCCTCTCTTCATTGGCTGAGACAGCAGCAGCAGCCATTGGCTCCCACTGCTGTCAATCACAGCACAGTGAGCCAATGAGAGAGCGGGGGCGGGCCAAGTCGTGGCTCTGTGTTTTATGGACGCATAGGGCAGAGCACGCACCAGTGCCCCCATAGCAAGCGGCATGGTATTGGGGGCACTGGTCAAGGGAGTGGAGCCAGAAGTGCTGGCGGGGGACACGAGAAGAGAAGGATTGAGGCTGCTCTGTGCAAACCCATTACACTAAGCAGGTAATTATGTTTGTTGTTTTAAAAAAAGCCATACTTTTAATACCACTTTAAGTGGAGAAAAATTAGGCCAGAGACCTAGCTAAAGCCCCGTACACACGATCCAAAAATCGTACAAAAAATACCGCTTTCAAAGTGACCGCACGATAATCGGACCGTTAGTGCAGAGGTTTCAAGAGTCGATCACCACAGTTCATCAAATAACATCCGATTGGACAAGCATGAGAATTTTTCTCGTACAATACCAGATCGTACGATTTTCGTTTTATCAGTACAGTTTTTCGTTCAAAAATGCAATACAAACACATTACAATACATGACATCACTTCCAATTTTTTATTCTGTCGTACGAGAATTTTCGTAACTTTGATAAACGCTGCATGTTCGATATGTGACTAGCATGCATGTTGTCTGATTTTCGGATCGCGTGTACGTGGCTTTAGCCATCTGGCAGGGGTAGTGAATCTCAGGAGTGGCCAAACAGAATTACAAATATTTTGACGGAGAACATAATTCACACTTATGTATTTCCACTGGGAATTTAGCTGCTGGTATGTAGTTCTACTTTACTAGCTTACTTGCCTCAGGCTTCTTACTTGCTGGTAGCAATATCCTGCATAGTAGGTTAACAAATGTAATGGCAGTTTTAAAGTGGTTCAACAGTCAAAGCATTTTAATCTTAATGTATTCCCTGTATTAAGGTAAAAATGTCCTGTTGGTAGTATTGCCTGCCCCGCCTCCCCCTCCCCTAAATACTTACCTGAGTCCTGTATCGATCCAGCACTGTGACTGCAGAAGCTCCCTCTTTTCTCTCACAGGCAGCAGTGGGGGCCTGCTGTTGTTAATCAAATTCTGTAAGAAAATAACAGGGGTGGGACCAAGCCACGCTGTTTGTCGGTAGCCCACTGAGAAGAGGAGGAGCCAGGAGCACCAGCAAGGGGGACGTCAGAAAAGGAGGATCAGGCTGCTCTGTGCAATGCCATTCCACAGAGCAGTTGAGTATGACATGTTTGTTATTTTTACATAAAAACATTTTTTTTTAAATTAAAGCTTTAAAATAATTTTTTTCAGTTTTTTCTTAAATACATGAAGCTATATCACTGCTAATCCCTCTTTCATACATTAAAGCCAAAGCCTCACCATTTATAAACCATTTTATTTTTTTTAATGGGATATTTGGCACATTAAGCAAGCACAATATATTGCAATGTAAAATATATAGAATTATTTTATATGGCTTTGTATCATATAGCCAAAGAAGGATTTTCTCTACGCGACTTGGAAAATATCACAGGGACTATTTCAGAGTACACAGTAAATACGTTGCAAGGCCACATTGTATATTTTGCAAATATTCGCTGGCTAAAAATATAAATGAATAACTCGAATTTAAATGAACAAATATGTTTTGCTTAAGAATTTTTTGTAATTTTAAAACCTAATAAATTCCAAAGAAACTAGAGCCCATCAGAGCCACCTTATATCAGAGTCCATAACGAAGTCCTCCTTAGATGAGATTCTCACATATATCAGAGCCCCCCTTACATGAGCGTCCCCATCAAAAAAAAAAAAATCATAAAATCTCGCTGCGGGCCAGATTTGACCCATAGACTGTAGTTTGGAGACCCCTGACATAATGCATAAACCATTCCAACTTGCATGGTTCATAGAATGGAAACAACACATAACTATTCCATGCTCTGGGGTCCATGAATATTCCCTCTGTTAGCTTTCTGTTTGAGGATGTAGTTCGAGAACGCATTCAATTAGTTAGGTCTAAACTACCAAGTGTGATGCGTCGTATGATTTATGAGCCACTCAGGGTCGATTCATGACCTTACAATAAATAAATAAAAACAATTTCAGAAAGTTGAACAGCCTGAATCCCCTATACCATGCAACAGCTCATTTCTATACATGAATCATCAGCAGGTTGTCTGGCAGCATCTTATTAAAGTACTAAATAAATTATACCGCAGTAAAGTAGTCCATACATGTGCAAAACATTTCCTATCATTAGTGACCATGGTGATGATTGTAAATTAGTATATGTCAAATTTATCTTTTATATATATATATATATATATATATTAAAAGCCTGTTTATACTAGTGAATCCACTGCTGACCCCTTGATATAAATGTCCATAGCAGCCAGAAATTGCTGTCCCCACAGCAGAAATAAACATTGATTGGTTGCTATAGATCAGCCTTTCTCAATCTTTTATACACAGAGGAACCCTAGAAATAACGTTCTGGTCTCAGGGAACCCCTGCTAAAATTACTATAACTACAACTCATGATAAATTAGTGTGGTGGTCAGTGGGAAGAATTCTCCTGACACTTGTGGTCTTCGGAAAGAATTACTCGCTTACAGATAGTTAAAAAAGATCAATGGTATCAGTGGGAACTTATCTGAGAGGCAGAAATTGTTCATTGCTCAAGGAACCCCGAGCAACCTCAAGAGGAACCCTAAAGCCCCGTACACACGATCCGAAAATCGTACGGAAAATAACGCATTCGAACCAATCGTACAGTAATCGGATCGTTAGTACAGAGCTTTCGAGAGCCGATCAGGACAGTTCATCCGATATTATTCTATCGGACATGCACGGAAATTGTTTTCGTACGATGCCAGATCGTACAATTTTCGTTTAATCAGTACAGTCATCGCTCGAAAACGCAATACAAATGCATTACAACACATGACATCACTTCCGAATTTTTTTTTCTGTCGTGCGGGAATTTTCGTGACTTAAGTAAACTCATCAGATTCGACATGAGATTAGCATGCAATAAAAAACGGACGATCATTCGTCCGATAATCTCATCGTGTGTATGGGGCATAAGGTTCCATGGAACCCTGGTTGAGAAACCCTGCTATAGATTGTCAGCTTGTCCTTGTAAAAATGAAAGTGGACTAAATGCGTTTAGGATTGGGAAATCTTCCTAAATTCCTAGGACATTGACACATATATAATAGTAAGGAAAACCGAAGAAGTTGTAGGATGACATTGTTCCAAGATCAGAAGATCTTTCCATCCAACAAATGGACCTTCTGTAACACTGATTAACTGATGTACTGCCAGAGGGGACTGTGACCACACTCTGGAACTTCTTGGTATGCAGCACATTCCTCCAACAGAGAATGATTTACTATGAATGTTAGTTATTAAAGAGCTCCTACCTTGTGCTGAACATTCCTCGCTCTAGTAAGGATCTGCAGTGAGCCTGTTAGGTTTCAGAGAGGAAGGAAGCAGATACATTTCCTGAGCATTGTTTCTCTGTATCTGAGCTAGGCTGACTTTGCTGCTTCATCATCTCTGGGGAGAAAAAAAAAATTGTACACACACACGAGTTGCACTTGTTTTCCAGCTCGTATTGCGCTCACAAAGTTTCAGTTCTTCTTGGCAGGCTGTCTTAACCACTCCCTGTGGACTGTTTACAAGAATGGAGGTTGGCTCGTCCAGTGATAGGCAGGGATGAGATTAGAGACAGACACACAGGTGCCTGATGCTCTCTGGGCTGCTCTGACGCCCTCTCTCACCCATTTCCTGTTAGAGAAATGTGCAGCACATGCGTCACACACACTTCTCTAAAAACAGCCTGCCTTCTAAGTGAAAGAGCTGCCAAAATGTGCATCACTTCAATGAACAACAGCAGACTTATCGAATAACAGCAGTGAAGCTGAAACCAAAAGCAGACAATTGTTTTTAAATTCACTGAATGTAGAAAAGTGAAAGGTGCTCTTTAAATGAAGCTTAAAAATTATAATTTGGGAAAAATCTTTGGGGTGGATTTACTAAAGACAAATAGGCTTTGCAAGTGTAGTTGCTCCAGAGTTTAGTAAATGAGGTGAAGCTTCACTTTGCAAAGAATAACCAATCACATGCAAGAAAAAAAAAAACAGCATTTTTGCTTGCACATGATTTGATGACGAAAGTCAGCAGAGTTTCCCTTCATTTACCAAGCTCTGGAGCAACCGCAGAGTGCACAGTCTATTTGTCTTTAGTAAATCCACCTCTTTGTGTCCACTATCCTGTAAACAGAGATGTTGGTACCTAGTGCTAGTCCCAACTACACACACTAAATTACCAAAAGTATCGGGACACCTGCCTTTTAGGCCCCTTTCACACTGGGGCGGTGCGGGCGTCGGCGGTAAAGCAGCGCTATATTTAGCGCTGCTTTACCGTTGTTTTAGCTGCGGTATTCGGGTGGTTTTAACTCCCGCTAGCGGCTGAAAAAGGGTTAAAACCCCCCACAAAGCCCCGCTTTGCCGGCGGTATTGCCATGGTATCCCCGCGGTATCCCATTGATTTAAATGGGTAGGAGCGGTATAGGAGCAGTGAATACACCGATCCTTCACCGCTCCAAAGATGCTGCTAGCAGGACTTTTTTTACCGTCCTGCTAGCGCACCGCTCCAGTGTGAAAGCCCTCCGGCTTTCACACTGGAGTGAAAGGACCCGCTTTTTTCAGGCGCTATACAGGCGCTATTTTTAGCGCTGTAGCACCTGAAAAACGCTAAGGTGTAAAAGGGACCTTAGAGCTGCACGATTCTGGCCAAAATGAGAATCACAATATTTTTTTTGCTTAGAATAAAAAGATCACGATTCTCGCGACGTAAAAATCTTTCACATTATACAAAAAAAATTGGGCTAACTTTACTGGTTAGTTTTTCCCAAAAAAAAATCGCATTTGAAAGACCACTGCCCAAATACAGTGTGACATAAAATATTGCAACAACCACCATTTTATTCTCTAGGGTCTCTACTAAAAATATATATATAATGTTTGGGGCTTCTAAGTAATTTTCTAGCAAAAGAAAATTATGTTAACTTGAAACCAACAAATGCCAGAAAAAGGTTTAGTGTTTAAGTGGTTCCACTTTCCTCATTTACACACAATTCTATTCCTGTGACAAATTGTTACAATGTTTATACTTAAGTTCCACTGCTAAAGAATGTTGAGATTCTTGGCAGACTGCCCGTTTTTTTTTTTTTTTTCTTCTTTTCTTTTGAGGGCTGTGGCTTCAGAAGAGCAGAGGGAATTCTTTGCATAAAAAGAATCGTGAAACCCTTTTGTCAAGATCGCAACGGGGAAAAAATTGCGCTAACTTTTCTTGACGATTAATCATGCAGATCTACTGCCTTTACATGCACATGTCCGTAGAGTTCAACACTGAGTTGGCCTACCCTTTGCAGCTATAACAGCTTCAACTCTTCTGGGAAGGCTGTCCACAAGGTTTAGGAGTGTCTATGGGAATGTTTGACCATTCTTCCAGAAGCGCATTTGTGAGGCCAGGGACTGATGTTGGAAGAGAAGGCATGGCTTGCAGTCTGCGCTCTAATTCATCCCAAAGGTGTTCTATCGGGTTAAGGCCAGTCAAGTTCCTCCACCCCAAACTCGCTCATCCATGTCTTTATGGACCTTGCTTTGTGCACTGGTTCAAATCATTTGGTGGAGGGGGTTATGGTGGGGGGTTGTTTTTCAGGGGTTTGGCTTGGCCCCTTATTTCCAGTGAAGGGAACTCTTAAGGCGTCAGCATACCAAGACATTTGGACAATTTCATGCTCCCCAACTTTCTGGTTTAGGGTTGGCCCCTTCCTTTTCCAACATGACTGCGCAATACTTTTGGTAATATAGTGTATGTAAAACTTATTATGTACAGATTAAAGGGTTAGTTCACCTACAAAAAAGTTGCCTATGCAGGTAAGGAAAGTTTGTACTGGGCAGCTCTGACTAAAGTTGAATAATGTGCCCAAAACAATTGTTGGTCTTGGGAGCCCTGCAATCGTGTCTACATAAGAGGTGGTGCTACCCTGTATCATGTAGGGTGGGTATAATCACAAAAAGCCATATAACCAAAAAAATAACAAAAAAGAGTATACACACCCAGAAGCTAGCTCCTTGTAAACAGTTTATTAACATCGTACATGATAGAAAAAATATTCAGCATCACAAATCCCCTCCCCCTCCCCTCCTGATGGCAGCTGAACCCCCTATATCCCAGGACCCCCACCAAACCAAAAAAGTCCCCCTCGGCCTAACCTATGAAGCAATCCTCCCTACAAGGAGCTGGGGCAATCACCGACCCCTAGAAAGACCGCCCTACCCCCCTGAAGGAGGGCACTCAAGGCCAAAGAAGACCAGATAGGATGCCCCAGGGAACCATGGTCTAGACAGACCTCCACCTTAGATCCACAGTGCGTAAATGGAGTGCCTGTAGTTAGACCAACGGATTCCCAAGTGGTCCACCACAGTATGAGTTGAAATAACTGATAAAGTGCATATGCTATGATACCACATGTCTGGATGATGTGTGCCACTGGTAACTGCTAAACCACAGCCTGGCAGAAAAGTCTCAATTACAGTTCACGAGGTGGCATTTATTAGTAGAAGGCACCAGTGCTAATAATTAATGTTGGTTGCATGTTGTCTGGTGGGAACCATAAGAACATGAAGCAGAAAGTAGGCTGTGAATTGCAGGCATGAGTGAATGATTTGATGGATGGATGAGCAACTGCATGCAGAATGGATGTGCACTGGGCAAGGCAGCCAAATGTATGTAAGATGAAGTGCTCCTTTCAATTCCAGGATATGTGGACATATATCAGGCAGTCTGAAATCAAAAAATTGAACGCTTAAAAGCCGCTAAGTGGTCACTTCATTGTTGATGTAGAAATTGGATGTGAATGTACAGCACATTAAAATGACACCTGACAGATGCTAGGTAGGTGGGGAATAGTGTGCTGGTACTCGGTACCTGCTCGATGGACTCTTAGCTGTGTGCTCGGTCCAGCCTGTGCTAAATAACTAGTCCCAAACAGTGAGGGTACCGCCGCAAGCACAGGCGATGTAACCACTTCCGGGAACACTGTGGAATCAGAGGGTACTCACCGAACCATGTCCATAGGTCCGGCATCCATATCAGCATGTGTTAGCATTCAAGCTGCTTTTCCTATCATCCACAAAGATGACCGCTGCTGTGAAGTTGCTTCCAGCCTGTGGATAAATCACTGTGGCGGCTCTGGCTACCATCCTGTGTATGGTCGTGCTGGGGAGATGGCTATGTGGTGTTGCAGGGGGATGCGTCCCCACATCAACGCATTTTGTTTTGCCCACCAGAACTTCGTCAGGAGGACGTGTGATGCTGAATATTTTTTCTATCATGTATGATTTTAATAAACTGTTTATAAGGAGGTAGCTTAGGGGGTGTGTATACCCTTTTTGTTGTTTTTTTTTTTTTTTTTTTAACTCGATGAGAGTAGTGGGAGTTATTGGGTGTAGTAGGCGGGTTTGAATACATAAAAGGCAACCAGTCACAGGCCCCGTTAGCTTCTGATGATGCCCAGTGGGAGGGCCGAAACATGTCAAGCCAAGAAGACCTAGTGATGGTAGTTTGCACGCCAATGCAGTGTTTTTTCTACATGATTTTAAAGTTTTTTATGTAAGTGTAATCATTTTTTTATCCACAGATACGCCTAATCTGCATAGGCAGTTTTTTGGGAAAGGTGAACTAATCCAAAAGCCTAAGTTTACCTGCAAAAAAATTACAAAATCACCACAAGGGGCGTTGCTTACCTTCACTGTGATGTGTCCCTCGTGTTTCTGTCTTCTAGTTCAGTAGAAATCTTATTTTTTCCAATGTCCCCCCACCCCTGCCACCGTAATCTTATGTTGCAATGAGGGTTAATAGAACTGAGTAGCTGTCACAGGCACACATCAGAGTGCCCAGTTATGCCTGCCCTTTCCACCCTGCTCCTCTGGTCAAAGAAGCTGTTACTACAGCATTTATGAATGAAAGTGATCTATGAATAGAGGGGGCAGATCTGTTAATCTGGACGAAAAAGACTGCGCTAACCCAGACAAACACACAAGGGAAATCTATAAAGAGCACGTATACAACTAAAATAAAACTAAAACTAAACCAGGCTGCAGAATAGTGTGATAAACACAGTAGGTATGCAAGAAAGGAAAAAACTGCGCCAAGTTATAAACAACTCCTATTACAATCCTATATTAAATGAAAGTGAATGCCCAATTTCATAGACAACAGATATACTTAGAGAGGTTTGATACTCAAATCCAATATTTACAATGGATATTTAATCTATGTTGTCAAAAATAATATAATTAAAAATATAAAAGAAATTAGTTTGAATATAAAACTCTGAAGGATAATGAATCCTAGAACATAAAAGTGGTCGCTGAAACAAGTCCACAGGATAAAGTCACTTATTTGATAGGTCTTCATTCAAAATGGAATAAAATCATACCGCTGTGCTCCACACCAAAAAGAGGGTGCCACCACCAATATGTAGGCCGCTTACCAGAAGGTAGATAAAAACCGACACTCAATTTTGAGTACTAGGCAGGGGTCCTGATACTTGGAAGGAACACACACCACAGGGGATTATATTCAGGATTAGCGACTCAGAACCATGTATTCCAAAGAGGACACAGCATGAAGTAATGGTCATAGCACTCAGCAGTGCATCCAGAGAGTGGCATAAGAAAAACAAAAGCAAGCCATAGTGTAATACTGTATGGTAAACTGAAGTGGTTTTATTTAAAAATGGGATGTACTCACATTTAAAATAAGGAAAACAGGCTTTAAACAAGCATTTGAATGGTTTCAAGCAGAACGCCGGCCGGCATCAATTCGAACCCTTCCTCCTTCCTGAAACAAACGCGGTGACGTCACTGCACACGAAAGATCTGTTAATCATCCGCCTGTCCTCCATTCATAGTTCCTGTTTCATTCATGGAAGTTGTAGTAACAGTTTCTATGAATGGAGCATCTGGGCGGATAGGGTAGGCGAAGCCGGACTCTTTTGATGAGAGCCTCTGACGGCTCTCCAGTTCTACTAACCTTCTTGGAGCATGAGGACAGAAGGGGTGGGGGGCATTGGAGGACCGAAGATTTCTACTGAACTTGAGGACAGAAGCACAATGGACGAATCACACTGAAGGTAAGTGTAATGTCCCTTGTACTGTTTTACTGATTTTGTATATTTTGTAGGTAAATTTAGCCAATAAAGGTTATGACATAATCTGCACAATTTCTGCAAACTATGTTCAAAAAATATTTTTTATGAATATGTACAGTGGGGACGGAAAGTATTCAGACCCCCTTACATTTTTCACTCACACATTTTTTGTTATATTGCAGCCATTTGCTAAAATCATTTAAGTTCATTTTTTCCCTCATTAGTGTACACACAGCACCCTATATTGACAGAAAAACACAGAATTGTTGACATTTTTGCAGATTTATTAAAAAAGAAAAACTGAAATATCACATGGTCCTAAGTATTCAGACCCTTTGCTGTGACACTCATATTTTTAATTCAGGTGCTGTCCATTTCTTCTGATCATCCTTGAGATGGTTCTACACCTTCATTTGAGTCCACCTGTGTTTTGATTATACTGATTGGACTTGGTTAGGAAAGCCACACACCTGTCTATATAAGACCTTTACAGCTCACAGTGCATGTCAGAGCAAATGAGAATCATGAGGTCAAAGGAACTGCCTGAAGAGCTCAGAGACAGAATTGTGGCAAGGCACAGATCTGGCCAAGGTTACAAAAAAAATTCTGCTGCACTTAAGGTTCCTAAGAGCACAGTGGCCTCCATAATCCTTAAATGGAAGACGTTTGGGACGACAAGAACCCTTCCTAGAGCTGGCCGTCCGGCCAAACTGAGCTATCGGGGGAGAAGAGCCTTGGTGAGAGAGGTAAAGAAGTACCCAAAGATCACTGTGGCTAAGCTCCAGAGATGCAGTCGGGAGATGGGACAAAGTTGTAGAAAGTCAACCCTCACTGCAGCCCTCCACCAGTCAGGACTGGCAGAGTGGCCCAACGGAAGCCTCTCCTCAGTGCAAGACACATGAAAGCCTGCATGGAGTTTGCTAAAAAAAACACCTGAAGGACTCCAAGATGGTGAGAAATAAAATTCTCTGGTCTGATGAGACCAAGATAGAACTTTATGGCCTTAATTCTAAGCGGTATGTGTGGAGAAAACCAGGCACTGCTCATCACCTGTCCAATACAGTGCCAACAGTGAAGCATGGTGGTGGCAGCATCATGCTGTGGGGGTGTTTTTCAGCTGCAGGGACAGGACGACTGGTTGCAATCGAGGGAAAGATGAATGCGGCCAAGTACAGTGATATCCTGGATAAAAACCTTCTCCAGAGTGCTCAAGACCTCAGACTAGGCCAAAGGTTTACCTTCCAACAAGACAATGACCCTAAGCACACAGCTAAAATAACGAAGGAGTGGCTTCACAACAACTCCGTGACCATTTTTGAATGGCCCAGCCAGAGCCCTGACTTAAAGCCAATTTAGCATCTTTGGAGAGACCTAAAAATGGTTGTCCACCAACGTTTACCATCCAACCTGACAGAACTGGAGAGGATCTGCAAGGAGGAATGGCAGAGGATCCCCAAATCCAGGTGTGAAAAACTTGTTGCATCTTTCCCAAAAAGACTCATGGCTGTATTAGATCAAAAGGGTGCTTCTACTAAATACTGAGCAAAGGGTCTGAATACTTAGGACCATGTGATATTTCAGTTTTCCTTTTTTAATAAATCTGCAAAAATTTCAACAATTCTATGTTTTTCTGTCAATATGGGGTGCTGTGTGTACATTAATGAAGAAAAAAAAAATAACTTAAATGATTTTAGCAAATGGCTGCGATATAACAAAAAGTGAAAGATTTAAGGAGGTCTGAAAACTTTCTGTCCCCACTGTATCTGGAATAAAAGTATGTTTTGTTTCGGCCTGGAGATCAGATTTACAATACGCCTGTCGCTGCACAGTTGTGGGGCTTGCTGTTTCTGGCCTCTCCCTGAAGATGCTAGCTGCCTGTCTTTAGTACTTCTGAGTCAGACTGCAAACGAGCAAAAAAAAGTCAGTATCCTTATCTCTAGGCATGTTCTGGCTCAGTGACTAGAAAAGAATTGAGGTAAAAGTATTTTCAGGACAGCCAGAAAGAGAAGTCAATAATGGTTAAGCAAATACTTCTCTCATGACAGGTTTCCTTTAAATATAGAATTTGTATCAGCTCCTGCATACCAAATGATACTTCAGATTAGATTGACAGATGAAGTGCTTCACTGGCTACTGAAATGCTAACAAACATAAATATATTCATCCAGTTACTGGCTATACAGACACATTCATTGTGTTAAATGTTTACAACCCAATCCACTGTTAGGCCAAGGGGAAATATTTTTTTTTTTATCTAGCTCAGCCTTTCTAAACCTTTTTTATTCTAGAGGAGCCTATGAAATAATTTTTTGGGTCTCGGGGAAACCCCTGATTTTTTTTTCATATCTTCAGCTACATTAGTGTGATCACTGAGTTTCAGAATGAAAATAATAAAGAATGTAAAGTATGTAGAGTGTTTAACTCCTACAACATATAATTTTTTAACATCCTCCCCGCTACATGACAAAATGATTTTCAGCAGTAATCATTAAATGAAATTATAATAATGAACAAAAAATAATTAAAGATAATGAACATTATAGTGTTCCCTTGCATTAATGGTCTATAGAGTAATGCCCCCCTACATTTGTGGTCAGTGGAGGAATGGCCCCCTACATTTGTGGTCAGTAGAGGAATGGCCCCCTACATTTGTGGTCAGTGAAGAATTGGCCCCCTTACATTTATGGTCAGTGGAGAATTACCCCCCTTACATTTGTAGTCAGTGGAGAATTGGCCCCCTTACATTTGTAGTCAGTGAAGAATTGGCCCCCCTTACATTTGTAGTCAGTGGAGAATTGGCCCCCCCTTACACTTAAATCAAGTTACAGGGTAACTGCTGACATGTTTTGGTGAGTAGCCTTGGTCTGTAATGGATTGGCCTGCTTACATTTGTGGTCAGTGGAGAAATGACCCCCTTACATTTGTGGTCAGTAAAAAAATAGCCCCCTTACATTTGTGGTCTGTGAAGAAATGACCCCCTTACATTTGTGGTCAGTGGAGAAATGACCCCCTTACATTTGTGGTCAGTGGAGAAATGACCCCCTTACATTTGTGGTCAGTGGAGAAATGCCCTCTTGCGTTAATTTCAGTGACAAAGTGCCTCCTTAAATTAGGGATCATGGGAAAAGTGTCCCATTGCGTTGGTGGTCATCATAGTGATGCTGCTGCTCAGTGTGACTCTTTACACTGAATAGATATGCAAATGGTTGCCAAACCACAAAGTGAAAAAGTGCCTTTGATAGTTCTTAATATTTCACATGAAAACAGCCCATGCGTTTCAAGGGGCAACAAACCACCTCCATCGGGGCTTAGAAAAATAGAATAAGGACTTGAATGGGCTCAAAGGAAACAGAAACAAAATGGATCTATATGTAACCTGGTGTAAATCTTTCATTTTGGTTTAGAATTATAACTCTAATCAGCAGCGGTGAACCATTGAATATCAGTGGAAAGTTCTGCCTCCAGAGGTAAGAGTTGGATATAAATCTGCCACTGCTCAGGGAACCCATAGTAACCTGTGACGCTACCCTTGGCTTTCACTGAGCCCTTACACTAAAGATTACTTTTCAGGGGGCTAACAAAGGTGTGTATGAGCCCAAAGGCTGATCGAGTGTATATTTGTGGAGGCATTACAAGTCAAAACTTCAGGAAGAGTATGCTGAAGAACACAATTGATTTGAAGCTTTCTTAGGTGAGTGTTTTTTTTTTTTTTTTTTTTTATCATTATAGTGATATCATATATCATACTTATCCACCTCTTAAGAACAAGAGATAAGCATTTAATAAAGTATGTCTATGTAGGCAGTACTTACAGGAAGAGCCATTAAGCTTATTTATAGTAAGAAAGTGTGATCAACAGCAAGCTCTTTACATTATCCTGAAGATACGTCCCACCTACAGCTAAAAAGTGTTTGATAGAAAGACAATACTAGATAAATTAACTGGAATTTCCAGAATAAAAACACAAATAGAACTCCCCCCTAATATTCACAGTTTTGCTCCCCCTGCAGGTAAAACAAGTGACTGCAGAGAGTCATTGATAAAGGTACAATGCCCCCATTGGCTACAAAGCGACTGCATAATGTAAGGTCCCCTTTGTATTACATAGAGAGAGATGACAAACAAATGACATATTTAAAATTTTCCTGGAAATTCTCTAAAACTACTTACTGTATATACTCGAGTATAAGCCGAGTTTTTCAGCACATTTTTTTGTGCTGAACGTGCCCGCCTCGGCTTATACTGGAGTCAAGCACTTTTCTGCAGCAGAGAATGACATTTTACGATCTGACTTTGGGGCCCTGCATCTTGGGGCCACTTGGTGCTAGGAACCCCAAATTTGGTGTGCAAACCCAGTGGAACTAGCACTACAACATACACATCCAATGGGGTTCTTGGATACAGGGCCCCAAAGTCGGTTCGCAAAATGTCATTCTCTGCTGCAGAAAAGTGCTTGACATTTTCTGAACCGTCTTTGGGGCTCCGTATCTCAATATACAGAGCCCCAAAGTCGGTCAACTGTGTCCATCTGCAGCAATGTCATTTTATGACCTTTTGGGTCCAGAGACCCCAAATTTTTGGCTGCAGCTAGGGGGCATCTAGGAACCCTTAACTACCAAGTTTGAAGTTTGGGGGACCTATGGCTGCAAATGGGCACAGTGAGGCTGAAAATGGGCATTGTTGACCGTCTTTTCCACTTCCCACCCTAGGCTTATACTCGAGTCAATAAGTTTTCCCAGTTTTTTGTGGTAAAATTAGGTGCCTCGGCTTATATTCGGGTCGGCTTATATTCGGGTCGGCTTATACTCGAGTATATACGGTAACCTCTGCCCATTATAAGCACATGGGTTACATTTCCTCTTTGTGTCCTATGGTGTTATTTGCATGCTTATAAAGGGCTTTCTTCTAAATATTTTCTTAAACAAACATTTGAAGAGCTCAGGTCAAATATTCGGCGCTCAGCTGAACAGGAGGCAATGCTTTGCTACATACGCTGTTGTCTCTGCTGAGGAGTGCAGAATCCAGAAGGAATTTGTCGTTGTTTAAATAAGTCAATATTGTTTTTGTAGTTCTGTGCCCAGATGAAGCAGGACGCTGGGCTCCAGACTATGTCAAATATGTGCTTCTGCAGTCACATTGTCCTCCCTCCAGGCTACCTTCAGAGCTGATTGTCTCTGCCCAGCCACCGCTTGTAATAGTCTCTCTCTCTCTCTCTCCCCCCCCCCCTCTCTCTCTCTCCCCCCCCCCCTCTCTCTCTCCCCCCCCCTCTCTCTCTCTCTCCCCCCCCCCCTCTCTCTCTCTCTCTCTCCCCTCTCTCTCTCTCTCTCTCATTGTTATACTCGAGAGGCTCTGCAGGTTTGGAGTGCTCAGACCACAAAGTGTGGTTAAAAGGAAAGGGTTAATGTGGGTCACAATGTGTAATGTCTTATTTAGGAGATCTGATGGCACAGGCGAGAGGGAAAGTATCTCTAGTGCATAAAGACCCTAACGAGGTCTCCAATTTGTGGGTTATAATTTAGTTTGAGGGATGTAAAGTATAAAAGCTAAAATAAAGCGATAAAAGCAGGCCTAAGATGTACTTTCTTTATGCCTTGTACATATGGGTTTCAGCTTGCATAGGTATGTACATCAAGCTTCTAGAGAACATTTGCAAAACATTCAGCTAGCATTAAGCAGCCTTTAAAACAACCTCAGCATCCGTTTGGGGAGGTTGAATATAAATGTTAAAGTGGTTGTAAACCTCAGACATGAATTATGTACAAAGCATAGACTTTGACAGTGTGTTCTTGTCTCAATCCAGAGCCCTAAGTGCAATTTCTGTCTGCTACCCCATTCCCCTGCTATCTGCATGAGTCACTACTGACAAGTCTTTTTGACACCAAGAAAAAAAGGTGACAGGGAGGAATCTCCAGCACACAGCCTGTGTAGAGTTGCCACCTCATCCCTTTAAACACATATAAATTACACAGGTTCTGAGGCTAACTAGATAAGGCACCAAGTCAGTTCAATTACCACCTTAATCAGCCTCAGAACCTGTTTAATTAATATGCGTTCAGGTTTAAAGGGATGAGGGGGCAACCCTAATGCTGCGTACACACGGTCGGAATTCTCGTTGGAAAAAGCTCTGATGGTTTTCCAGTCAGAATTCCGACGGAATTTCGCTCAAACTGTGTTGCCTACACACGGTCACACCAAATTTCGACGGTCAATAACACCGTGACATACAACACGTTCGGCACTATAAAAGTGAAGTTTAATGCTTCCGAGCATGCGTTGAATTGTTTCCGAGCATGCGTCGGACTTTTGCGTGTCGGAATTACATACACACGATTGAAAAATCCGGTAGAAAGTTTTTCTGTCGGAAAAATTAAGAACAGGTTCTCATTCTGAAGTCCGTCGGAAATGCCGACAGAAAAAGACCGATGGGCATACAAACGGTCAGAAAATCGGATGAAAAGCTCCCATCGGACTGTTTCCATCTAAAATTCCTACTGTGTGTACATGGCATTAGCCTGTGTTTTACAGCCTTAGCTCTGTCCCTTTGTGCTGTGTGAAGGGGGTGTGCCCCTTCCCTCCAATCAGCTGTCAAAGCTTTTCCTTACTGAGATCCGCAGTGTGTAACTTCAGCTCTCCACCCCCTGTTTTTGACAGCTCAGACAAGCTTTATAAATTCTGGACTTTGGATGTAGAGAAGAGAATACTGCAGATAAACAGGTACAACGTATGTAGGAGGATTTGGTTCATCTCTGTGTATCACCTGAGGCCATTCACTTCACAGGGTATATGTAAGGGTTTACAACCACTTAATTGGAGAGCTAACTTTAATCAATTTGCTAACAGGACTTAGTAAATTTCTGTGCTGCTTGAAGCTTGTTGAACACCTGCTTGTTTAAAGTACTAGTTAGCCGTCCCTGCAAAATCTTTGTTTAATGACCCCTTTCTGAAACTTGAAGCCCAACTGAACCCTCTTGATTTATTACTCTAATGCAATCAGGCTGAATATACAGTAATAAACATGCTCTCTTCCCTTTTTTTCTTTTTTTTTGAGCTGCTAAAATTTTTAAAATGCCCTGTATTGGCAGCATGTAGGAGAGTCACACCACACTCTCACACAAAATACAGGGGTCTGACTTGTCCACCTGAACACTGCTCTGATCAACAAGACTGGTCAAGGAGTTAGATTGTTAATGAGACCAGTGTGCAGAAGGGCGAGTTGGATAGCTGGAGAGCCAGACTCCTACATTGTGTAAGGGCAGTGGTCCAACTCCCCAGCCAGTACTTGGTATTTTAATACTTGCTACAGCATTTAGTGTCATGAACTTGCAAACAGCAGCTTTTAAAATAATGGCCCTGGAACACCCTTATCCAACACCCCCTCCTTCCCACATCTTTTAGTGCTATGTGATCAGCCTCACTAACCAAATAGGGAATAATCCAGGGGAACACAGTGCTCTGACTTTGAAGTCTCATGTAGATGTTTACTTATTCCATTTCCAGAGAATTTACAAAAGTCCCCTCTGCTGCCAGCTTTTTACTGGTTATTTTGACTTTTACAGCCACAATTTAGTATACGATTCAGTTTTATGCTGCCATACAAATGGCAATTTTTTCACCAGTTTTCAGTGGCAAGCCAATGGATCCAAGGCAGCCAACCACCCCAAAAGTTTTATGACATTGATTTCTGGGAGGTGTGTGGATCCACTTGATAATTTCTGCTATTAAAAGACAGTTGCAAATGGTATGGCCATCATAACAGTCTGATACCCCAAACATAGTTTTGCTGTGCTGGTATTTTGAATCATCTATTGGTTAGAGACCTTGACACTTTTTGTCTGCACGGCTCCTCACACTTTACCCAAAATGATTGTGTAATCCACATTTGATGAAATATTAATGCTGCACCACTGCAGCAGGTTTCCATAAGAGACTTTGACAGAATAATAAAACAAGGGGCAATCTGCCAAAAAAAAGAAAGCTGTTAAAGATTACCTATACCCAGAGTGTGCTTTTACCAGTGATGTCACATTTTACTTTGAACCTTTATATACTTTTCAGATTTCAGTTTAAAAAGGCAGTTTGTCACAAAAATTTGTCAGTCGATCATGTCTGAACAATTTGGTACCATTTACATCATTGCGGTGAATTAGCATGCTTGGCATCAATGAAGCCCCTTCATGTGAATAATCTGCTTGGCGCACCAAAAAAAGTGAATGTACCATTTCTGGAAATATGCTACACTACAGCACACCACACCTTATAATGCACTGCAGTGTCCATCGACAAGATGCATTAGGGCCATTCAAAATTAATAGCACTGCATCACACACACGCATGTAGCATGCATTGCCATTCTTAATGCAACACAGTAGTGTGAATGGGCTACATCTGTTGTTTGGCCTGATTCACATCTATGCATTTTTAGTGCTTTTTGCAGATTTGCACTACCGTCTATTTAACATGGTTTCCTATGGAACACTTTTTGTAGTGCTAATCAGAAAAATGTAAAAAGCCCAAAAAATGCATAGATGTGAATTAGGCATTAAAGCAGTCAAAAAAATTGCAGTGTCTTTGCATTGAGCCAACCTAGTCATCATATGATAGAATAAACACTACTAAAACCTGGGTTGTGGTGTGTTTGCTCATTCAGCATGATTGAACTGCCTAACGCAATGCACTTTAACTTTGTGGCTATGCATTGTAACACAGCAGGACAATGATAACACATACATATATTAAATATGTGTGTGTATGTATTGTATAGGATACCAGGGATGGATCCTGGAGTGCAGGTATGTGTCCCAATTATTTGTGTTTGTGGTCCCTGTAAGGGGGATTATTTGGGTATAGTTTTGGAGTACTCAGGGTTTCCCACCTATGCAGGGTGAGAGGTTTCCAAGTAGAAAGAGGTAAACTGACTTATTTTTCCCAGGATTGGTAGGTCCTTCTATGGGATCTGGAATTCGGAGGCTAAGAGAGACTTTGGGTGGGAAAGAGCCTCCAATCCTGACTACAGGGACTTTGGTCCTCAATGAATTAATGTGTCTGCAGGAGAGGCCTGATAGGAACAGTATGGTGTCAGCAGATGTCTGTGAGTTAGAGTGAAGCAGGACACAGCTGTGTTAGAACTGTGGACTGGCTTGTGATCTCAGTCTATCCATTATTATATACAGTATATGTGCTCTAGCTTCGGAGGCTCCCAACATGTATAGAGTTAGGACTGCAGTACACTAGGATGCCGTGAGGTGGCCATGCAGCCAAATGTATGCAAACTAAGGCGTCCGTTTATGAAGCAGTGAAAAAATGTCTGCTCCATTCTCCAGCATTCTCAGAGGAGATCGTTCTCCTCTGGATGTCAGTTTATGAAGCGGTGGAGATCGCTTCTCCTATGGAGGAGTGAAGTGATCTACAAATGCTTCAAACAGTGGAGAACGGCCCCTGATACTGGAATCTCGCAAGACTTTGAGATTACAGTACCAGAAATTCACTGAATCACGACATCCCACCTATTAATAAAATATTTGCCCCCCTACACTAATATATATATATATATATATATATATATATATATATATATATATATATATATATATATATATACATACACACACACACTAGAGCTGCACGATTCTGGCCAAAATGAGAATCGCAATTTTTTTGCTCAGGATAAAGATCACGATTCTCACGGCTTAACACCCTTCACATTATACAAAAAAAATTGGGCTAACTTTACTGTTTAGTCTTTTTAAAATTCATTAAAGTGTATTTTTTTACAAACTGCTGCGCAAATACAGTGTGACATAATATTACAACAGCCACCATTTTATTCCTTAGGGTCTCTGCTTAAAAAAAAAAAAAATATATAATGTTTGGGGTTCTAAGTAATTTTTCTAGGAAAAAATAATGATTTTAACTTTTAACCAGCAAATGTAAGAAAAAGGTTTAGTGTTTAAGTGGTTAAACTTCCCTCATTTACACACCAAAGTATATTCCTTTGATCTAAAGGACAAATCGTTACAATGTTTATACTTATGCCCGATACATGCAATGAGATTATCAGATGAATGATCGTCCGTTTTTTTTTTTTTTTTTGCATGCTAATCTCAGATCAAATCTGATGAGTTTACCAAAGTCATGAAAATTCCTGTGTGACAGAAAAAAAAAAATTGGAAGTGATGTCATGTGTTGTAACTCGTGTTTAGCCGCGTTTCATTTACAGGCGTTTTTCATTTTTGGCTATTTTGAAAAAAATTATATATTTTTTTTAAAAACGCGGCTAAATGCAGCATGTAAATGCTGCAAAACTGACGTTTTAAGCGTGGATTACTATCTGTCAACTTAAATCATTCAGGAGAGGTTGTAAAAACGTCCCGTGTACATGAAGCCTTAGGCCTCATGTACACGGCTGCTGGTAAACGGACATTTAGGCCCCTTTCACACTGGGGCGTTTTTCAGGCGGTACAGCGCTAAAAATAGCGCCTGTACACCGCCTGAAAAAACCGGCCCCATTCACTCCAGTGTGAAAGCTGGCGGGCTTTCACACTGGAGCGGTGCGCTAGCAGGACGGTAAAAAAAGTCCTGCTAGCAGCATCTTTGGAGCGGTATAGGAGCGGTGTATTCACCGCTCCTATACCGCTCCTACCCATTGATTTTCATGGGACACCGCGGCAATACCGCCGCAAAGCGCCGCTACGGTGGGTAAAACCGCCGCACGAGCGGCCGAATACCGCGGCTAAAACAACGGTAAAGCAGCGCTAAATATAGTGCTGCTTTACAGTCGCCGCGGCTCCCGCCCTAGTGTGAAAGGGGCCTTAGGAGCAGTTGGGCATTTTTTCAGCTGCCCCTGAACTCTCCTCTGTTATCTTATCAGTGCATGTACACAGGGTCATTTCTAGGCAGTTGAGTTTAGAAGCCTTTTTTGGAACGCAAAAAAATGGGTTCAGACGGATGTTCAGGGGCATTTGAAACACCAAATGCCTGTAACGGCTTGTAAACGCTGTGTTTCGTTTACGGTCATTTTAACAAAAAAATATTTTTTTTTTGCATTTTTTAGAAATGCTTCTAGGCGCAAACGCAGCTAAAACCGTGCACGCTGGTTTCTAGCTGTCAAGTTAAATCGTTCAGGAGAGGTTAAACAACGTCCCGTGTACATTAAGCCTTACATCATTAGCTGATCTGCCCTCAGGCAATGAAGACATGCCCCCTGCCCAGTCCTGTTGTGCCTGACTGTTTACATGTCATTTCCATTGAGCAGAAGTGAGACCAATGGAAACTGACAAATTTCATAATATTTACTGGTAATATTTTATTAAAACAAAGCGATTATGTAATCCTAAAATAATTTATACTGCATTGAATGATGGGGGATCATTCGCATTCACATACACTTTAATGCTTCTTAAACTAGTTGACAACCCGAAAAATGTCTGCTACCTACTACATTACACTCAATATTAGTTGACATATTTTCCCCTTATGACACCATGGATTTTTGTAATACTTGCTCTAGAAACCATAGAAGTTCATGAACCCTTACCACCCTCAGAGCAGGAAATCATTTACTACTAATCCCTTTGCTATCTACTTTCTTGCTGGGTTTGATCTCAGTGTGATTCGAGGAAAAATGTGATGAATAACAATTTAAACATTTGCCTCAAGGCAGGAACTTGTGAAAAGTGTTAACCTAAAAGACACTTGTCACGAGATAAACACTTAAGTAAGTTATTACTGACCTCATTTCCTGCTATGTTGATCCTCCGCGCTTTAGTTTTAATATTTTGACCTAGAACATTTTTGCTTTTTGGACAGTTGTTTGGGTCAGCAACTTAAGCCTAACGCTAAAAAACTGACGGCTCCCCCCGCCAGAACACTCCAGTCAGCGCTCTCAGCCATTGACTGAGAGCAGTGATCGAGAGTTGATCGGCTGCTGGTTTTCCAGCATGCTGGTCTGATCGAAGCCGGCCAAATGGCCAGACATACACACGGGATGATTTTTTTTTATTGAACCTACCAATGTCTTCTGACATTTGGCCCGTGTGTACTAGGCATTAGAAAGTATGGAGGTCGAAGGATCAACATGGCAGGTGGCTTTAGTTGGCCTAACAGCAGTGTAAGCAGCAAGCTTTACCAAAGAGTTTGCAGAGCTTTCAGCAAGCTTTGTTGAAGCTTTTAATGTACCATTCCGTGCCAGTTTGTAAATGTTGCACAGATCCTAATGGCAGTGCTGATTGCCACTTTAAACAAGCTGAAGCTGCTAGCATGCTTCAGCAGGCTTTCAACAAGCTTCAAGAAGTGCTGAAGCATGCTAGCAGCTTGTCTAAAGTGGCAATCAGCACTGCCATTAGGATCTGTGTATAGCATTTACACACTGGAGCTGAGTGGTACTTTAATAGATTCAAAAAAGCTTGCTGAAAGTTCTGCAAAAAGCTTTGTCAAAGCTTGCTGTTCCACTGTTCCACTGCTCTCATACAGGCTGAAGCCCGTGTGAAACAGGTCTTAGACAGGCTTCACTGCATGTTACCCCCTACTTGATACAGTGCATGTTGTGTTGCATTTAGACTAGCATTTTAATGCACACATACAGTAGCTGCCAACATAATAAATGTTATGGTTCACAATTTTTGGAGCAATTGAGGTGTGCTATTAGCCCTAGCACTACCATCCCTTTATGTGGTACTGTGCACGTTGTGTGCCTTTTAGGTGTTTTAGCACTATAAATAGCGCCTGAAAAGCACCTCTCAAGCCTCACCAGTGTGAAAGCCTGAATGCTTTCACACATGGGTGGTGCGCTTGCAGGATCAAAAAAAAAAAGTCCTGCAATCAGCGTCTTTGGGGCAGTGTGGAAGGGGGTATACCGCCCCTAAACCGCCCCTGCCATTGAAATCAATGCTGAAGTGCCTGCAAAGCGATTCGGCAGCGACGCTTTGCTGCCGGTTTTAACCCTTTCCTCAGCCGCTAGCGGGGTTAAAAGCACACTGCTAGTGGCCGAAAAGCACCGCTATAACAGCAGTAAAACGTCGCTAAAACTAGCGGTGCTTTACTGATGACGAGGCTGCGCTAGCTGTGTGAAAGGGCTCTTAAGCCTTGTACACACGATCAGATTATTGGACGAATTTTCATCAGTTTTTTGTTCGATGCTAGTCTCAAATCGAAAGTGAAGAGGGTACTCATCAGAAAATTTTAGGACTAGGGAATTCCACGGCAGAAGTGACGTAATATGTTGCATTGTTTTGTATGTGTTCTTTCATTTCTGAGCATGCCTAGTCTTGCTGTTCAGATTTTTTTTTGTCAGAAAACCGTACTAATGAAAAGGAAATCGGACATTGTGGTCACATCAGGCAAAAAAATTTAAGCCTGCACTTCCAGATTTTGTCTGCTGAAAATTCGTAATCGGCTGTCAAAAGCAGCATACTAACGATCAGAAAATTGGCAGATCGCTCATCGGACGAAACGTATCTTCAGATTTTCTGTCCGTGTGTATGGGCAATGGCAGTGCTATACACACCACTATAATTATTCAGATGTCAGCGCACACCACTGGGGGAGATCACTGCAATTGCTGCACTGCCTACTCAACGCTTTATTCCTATATCCACATACACAAAACAATTCTAGCTTTAGTGGTCACATACAGTAGTTGCCAACATACCAAGCCTTGTATTTCACTTTCATTGCCTAAAACACTGCAGATTCATTTTTTTTGGAGTTGAGATTTTTTTTCTCGCCAATTCAAAATGAATGGGCCGCCGTAGTGTACCGCAACCCACATGAATGCATGCATTAACACACACAAAGTGTGACGGGCCAATGAAGGCCAAACAGGCCTGCCACAAAGTGGCTTTCTTCTATGTATGTATCATACAGCATTCGAGAACCTGGAATTCTTTATTTCAAAAAAGTTTTATTGCATAGTTACAGTAAAAACATTTCTGCAATTTCAACCTAAATCTTCCGTCATTGCAGGCCTCTTTCACATGGGGGGTTAATAGAGTTGGACATTCGGCCGCACAAGTCAAACAGTGTTTTTCAAGCGAAGCAGCCAATCTGTCCAAAGCCTTTTGCGATTAGAAATGCTTGAATGATTACTATGTTGCAGAGAGGACTTTAATCCTCAGATCTGTTTACAGACACGGGTCCAGGCTGCCCGGAAGGGCAAAGGCCTCAGATGAAGGCCTGCGGCTCCATGTCTCATTAGGAAAGTCATTTTATCCCTGCGTGTCTCTCTTAGCTGAGGGAAGGGAAAGCGTTCCATGACAAGGATTTATTACACCTGTAAACTGTCCTGGACAACATGGAGGGGATATCTGAGGGTTCACTATCGTTATTCATTCATAGCGGGAGTGTAGACTCCTACCCTACGCTTGCCTCAGATATGTTTGTCTTAGCTCAGCTTTCTGCACCCATCCCTTTGGTGACATGGGGATGGCTTTCCTAGAAAGGAGTTTGTTTTCTGTGATATTGACTTTAATGAAGTGTCAATTGTTTCACATGTTTAGATGCATGGCTCCTGGCTGCCACTGTATAATCATACAAAGAATAAATAGTGTGACACTTGCAGCCTCAAAAAATAATTGGAAGGAGCAAAACACTTAAAACATTTATTTACCCAGGATACCATTCCATGCCGTTTGTTCTTTGCAACACAAGCAAGATGCATGCTTCAAACATTCGTTATGTCAGCAGAGCCTGTTCTTACCAGAGCGAGGCATTGCAGTTTGAAAAGGTGCTGCCAGTCCAGGTTGACTTCTAGTCAATTTAATGGAGACAAAGTGCAAACTGCAGTAATGCTTACAGCCATCGTGTTGTACTGGCAGACGTTAGTAAAGTGATTTCAGCTTGATTGCTGTTGGCTATTGTGCTTTAATGGCTGGTTCACACCGTGATGAACTGCACTGCAGCAAGTGCGTTTTCGTGCGCTAAGGTATGCTGTTTTTAGGCAGCTCATTCAAAATGTAATACACCTCATCGAACACACAATGAGTGCTTGCAACATTCTTTTGTAGAGCACCGCAACACACATTGTTTGCGCATTGTGTTGGGCGGTCATTCAAAATGTGTCACTATGCGTTGTGGAACTTCATGCATTTTACCATGATGTAAATGAGCCCTAGTTCTTTCACTGCTTAATTAATAATTATGGTCATGTCACCATGACAGTTTTACACAACAAAAATTTTTATGATATTAATCGTAAAAGCTAAAAAGGTTAACTATTCAATTTGAAAGATTAACGGTCCATTCACATTGTTGCAGGGTGTTAACATGCATTGTGTTAAGGCATCTCATTTACTTTAACCGCTTGCCGACCAGCCGCCGCAGTTGTACTGCGGCAGAATGGCACGGGCAGGCGAATCGCCATTGTGTTAAGTTGGTTCCTAAGGCGGCCACTAGGGGCGCACCTGCTGCTCGCCCCCGGAGCCGATGCGAGTGCCCGGTGGTCTCGACCACCGGGATCCTGCGATCGCTTGTAACAAGGCAAGAACCAGGATCTCTGTGTGTAAACACTGAGATCCCGGTTCTCTGTGGGGAGAAGTGACAGATCGTATGTTCATACAAAGTGAACAGCGATCTTTCATCTCCCCTAGTCGGTCCCCTCCCCCCTTCAGTTAGAACTCACATTAGGGAACACAGTTAACCCCTTGATCGCCCCCTAGTCTTAACCCCTTCACTGCCAGTGACATTTTTACAGTAATCAATGCATTTTTATAGCACTGATCGCTGTATTAATGCCAATGGTCCCAAAAATGTGTCTAAATTGTCCGATGTGTCCGCCATAATGTTGCAGTCACGATAAAAATTGCAGATCGCCGCCAAAAAATAAATAATAATAAAAATGCTATAACTCTATCCCCTATTTTATTTTCCATCTGTTCGGTGCATCGGATGGAAATGGACAGGCAGTCTGTTTCCATTGGATTGCCCCATAGAGTAGAGTGGCACTGTGTCCGTGTCCGCTGTGTATAGCAGAGCGGACAGTGATCTGTCATCTGCCTGCTCAGCGGGGATCAGCGTAGAAACAACCTCTCTCCAAGCTGCATTGCACTGGAAAATAAGAATGGTTCCATTCAAAAGAAAAGTACAAGTTGAAACTTCACACTTTTGAGCAGTCACCTGTAGCAACCAATCATGTTTAACCTTTGGAGAAAGTGACCTGTCAAACTACTGAGCTGGGGAAAGTATTCAGGAGAGAAGTTCACTTTTCAGACTTGACTTCCTGGGAGTCACCTCCTCCTTAAATAACAAGTCTGCAATGGCAGATCTTAAAATCTATAGCTATAGACTCTCAATAAAAGCTAGAGAAATGTCAACCTGGGGGAACTCTTATAGGGTGATATGGAATTGTCACACCCATTCACATCGGCACGATTTGACATGTCAAATTGCATGCCAAATTGCAGGCAACGGCACTATCCCAATTGGTGCAACATAGACTTTGCGGCGCCGCACCGATTTCCAAAAGTAGTTCCTGCACTACTTTTGCCTATTTATGGGGCGATTTCAATAGACATTTGTGCATGAACCCGCACAGATGTCTTTAAATCGCCCCCAAACTCGACCTGAAATGCGGATTTGAAATTGTGCCAGTTCAAACCCGCGTTCAGTGTGAATGTATCGTTTGTATCACTATCATGGATGCAGATAGTCTGCATCCAGGGGTATACAGCTTCACACATTTACACAAGTAGTGCCATTAACTGGCATACAGCCATTCATTACTATGGTCAGCTGTAAGCGAAAGTTGTCAATCCCAGGCGCAGAAATACACCCACAATATACGCGGTATACCCAAAAAACACCCATGTGCGCAACCCCTAAAAGAAATGGTAATGTGCAAGAAAAACAAAAGTTAATGGAAATTGCATTCAGCATACAGAATGTGTGAAGCAGTATTGCGTCACGTTTATGTGTGTATAACAAGAAGTACCATGCAATGTCTATATGTAAATTGTCTGTTAGAAACAGTAACCAAAGCAGCAAAATACAAATTTCCTGCATTTTACACCTATAAACATTTCAGAACTGCCTTGTAAAATTCAGGATACTTGCCAGCTACGCAGAGAAGAAGGGGCTGGCTCAGGTCTCTGGCGAATGAGAGGGGTCAAGGAAATTTTACATCATGCAGGGTGACGGGGGACAATAACGGGAAGGGGGGACTTCCTGGATCTACCATCATAGGACACTGATTAAGCCTTAGGGCAGATCAGCTAGGCTTCTATTATGGCACAGCTCTATATGATGTAATCTCAATACATTACATAACTCTGTTCACAAAATACACATTGGTAGTTTGCTGTGGTTTGATAATTCTAATAATTCCTTTGCAACCAGGGCAGCTGTAGATAAGGATTATAGAATTCTGCAGACAAAGCAAGCCTTAATGTCTTAATACCCAGAGCTGTATATCACCGAAAATGAATTTGGTCGACAAACAGCAATATTTTCAAACCAAAAATGTGGGATCGTTATTTTTCTCTGCGGACGGGTCAATGAAACGGAGAACCTGGAAAAATGTCAGCGTGTAGGCAATGGCTACCAATCTACTCTAGAAAAATAACAGTTGGAATCTGACTGGGTTCCATAATAAAAATAATATTTCCATCCACCAATAGGCAATACTCCCTATTAAACAAGCCTTGTCATCTGCAGATGATGACATATTTTTTTACGTCACATAAGGTAATGAATAAGCCCTGTGTAAATGGCCTAATGAACAAGCAGATTCTTCCCTCTGTTCCCCCATTAGGTATATAAAAGGGGAGCCTTTGGATACTATGGGGTACAAGAACTTTGTTTAAAGGGTTAGTTCATCTATTCGGGAAAAAAATGAACTTACACCCCCCCTCACCCCTAGCACCCCCTTGATCCCAGCTGTACTTCCTTCCATCTGTGGGTGATGAACTGTCAGTTCACCATGCACCCAGTGTAGCAGCCCAGGGATTTGAAATGCCCGATCTTTTCTGCCTTCTTTTTGCAGGAGTTTTGGGATGATTCTCAGCAATTCTCTGTGCCGGCGGTGACCATTTGGAATCATCCTGATCCATCCCAGAAGCGATGTATAAAGGAGGGGGAAGAAGAGCGGGGATTTCAAATCTCCGTGCCGCTACACATCTACATGGGCACTGGCAGCTCATTACCCATACAGGTAATTACAACGGTGGGGGGGAGGGTGTTAGTTTATTTTTTTCTGAAAAAGGGAACTTACACTTTAAGACATTTTTTACAGCCCATTTGGGCTGAAGAAGAACAGGTGTCCAGGAGCACAAACACACCAAAACGCTTGTGTCACAGGCACTTCATCTAAAGCCTATGGGGCAAAAAATACGTGACACAACTCTAAAAAAAAAAAAAGGTTAATTTACCCTTCACAATTTGACTGAACACAGAGATGTGAACAGCCAGAATAGAAAATAAAATGAATCTTGACGTTAAACGGTGTTGCACATATGAAGTTGTGCAAAAATGTGCAACAAAACGGTGAATAGAGGCTTATATAGGAGGCTTAGTGTAGCAATGCAGTCAAATTGGCAACTACTGAACCTGAACCGGCGTCTATGCAACCGGCGGTAGGTCACCCATGTGTTTAAGTAAACTGAGTACTGTCCGTCACACTTTTTTTTATTTGCACTAACATTCAAATCTTCAATACAAGCTTTCAGTTTACTTCTTCAAAGCTCATTGAATTCTAACACTCAACTATTTCACTTCCCATAACAATACTGTTTTTGTTGCAAGTGCACTAATACGGCTACAATCACCTCAAGCCTGATTATCCCCATAATACAGCACGCAAGCAACCTCAGTTCCAGGATGGACATTAAAGATAGACTCACCTGGCATTTCCAGCTAGGAGTCTGCTGCCTGCAGCTCAGATGACAGGGACATTTTGCACATCAGACTGGAGAAGACAAAGGTCTTCAGATCCTTCAGTACAGAAGGCATAGAATAATACGGCTTACAATGAGAGTGCTGACAGGGACTGGAGCCCAGCTCCTGGCACTGCTTAACTTACTGTGTACACACGTGACCTCGTATACACACAAAATCCTCACAGGCTTTAGCCAGGCAGCTCTGATTGGCTAGCAGCTTTATTACAAAAAACAAGCTCTCCCCTAATCATAGCTCTAAACGATTCTGACAGCAGGGTTAGAGGGCATTATTGGTGGTGCCTGATCGTTGCCCTTAGGCTTCCCCAGCCAGCCAAATGCCTTTGTTTGCTTTAAAGAGAGGGGGGAGTATGTGACCCTTCCTGAAAAACTACAGTATTAGGCCAACATGAAGACCTTTTAAATGCTTTGTAAAATGGGACCCTAATGAATAGATAACCAGGGGAAAAAAGAAAAAAAAAGCTTCCTACGTGTCTGATCTTCCATTACTAGAAATCACACAAAATCTAAGTGACAACTGATTATCATTTGATCTTTTTTATGGTAATCTGTGTTGAAATGCATGCAACAATGAAAGTCCAAAGACAGTACATTGTACTGTAGCCCACAGAAACCAGAATACAGCTTATGTTTTAAAATGTTACTCTTTCTTATAATGCCAGCGTATTGTACGGTAATTATATGTTAGGAAATCACTGACTACATAGAGAGCACATGCAAGATCTACTGCTTACGCTAAGAATAATGCAAGATCCACTGCCTACATAGAGAGAACATACAAGATCCACTGCCTACATAGAGAGAACATTCAAGATCCACTGCCTACATAGAGAGAACATACAAGATCCACTGCCTACATAGAGAGAACATTCAAGATCCACTGCCTACATAGAGAGAACATACAAGATCCACTGCCTACATAGAGAGAACATACAAGATCCACTGCCTACATAGAGAGAACATACAAGATCCACTGCCTACATAGAGAGAACATGCAAGATCCACTGCCTACATAGAGAGACCATACAAGATCCACTGCCTACATAGAGAGAACATGGAAGGTCCACTGCCTGCATAGAGAGAACATGGAAGGTCCACTGCCTGCATAGAGAGAACATGGAAGGTCCACTGCCTGCATAGAGAGAACATGGAAGGTCCACTGCCTGCATAGAGAGAACATGGAAGGTCCACTGCCTGCATAGAGAGAACATGGAAGGTCCACTGCCTGCATAGAGAGAACATGGAAGGTCCGCTGCCTGCATAGAGAGAACATGGAAGGTCCGCTGCCTGCATAGAGAGAACATGGAAGGTCCGCTGTCTGCATAGAGAGGACATGGAAGGTTCGCTGCCTGCATAGAGAGAACATACAAGGTCCCCTGCCTACATAGAGAGAACATATGAGATCCACTGCCTACGTAGAGAGAACATATGATATCCACTGCCTCCGTAGAGAGAATATACGAGATCCACTACCTACGTAGAGAGAACAGATGAGATCCACTACCTACATAGAGAGAAAATTTGAGAGCCACTGCCTACTTAGAAAGAACATATGAGATGAGATCCACTGCCTACATAGAGGGTACATACAAGAGCCACTGCTGAATTTAGCAGACAGTACCTCCAAGAAGAGTGGCCTATTCGAGTGAATGCAGCTTCACCCCAACCTCCCTGTAACCCTGTGTAATGCATGAAGTTTTGGCTCAGTGATACTGACTTTTCGATGTTAAAAAAATTTTAACTGACACAACAGCACCCATATGTTAAACCTACCAGTAGAGGTGATTTTGTTTTTACACGGCAAACGTCCCAGTGTATTTTTTTTTTTTTTTACCAGAATCCAGCTTTAATTGATCTAAGACGAGCCATCCTATATCCTATATCTGATATTTGGGAGCAAGCCTTAAATTATTCTGGATTTAGTCTTTAACAGTCTCTTTTAATAGAATAACACTCTTTGAATCGATAGCTTCTTGTAGTATGCCTGCCATACAATCTTTATTGTCAATGGTTGAAACGTCATCAACTGGTTTCTCAATATTTATCTGACCCCCGAATCTGGCTTTACGCTGTATGAGCAAGTTTTGACTGCAGTGATTGGTATATATACTATGTATAGCAGTGCAGAATTTGTCAGCAGTGTGTATCTCAATAAAATGAAAATACCATGACTTTGTTAAAAAACATGTCCTGTATTTCATAAATCCTTCATGAAACCCACAATTTTGTGTCTGTCTGCTGCTACGTTAGTAAAGCATGCAAGGCATTGTAAAAATGCTAGCAGGCAGCATGATAAGATTGTGCAACCGCTGTTGGTTAAAACGGGAACATTGTCTGACCTCCACTGAGCGCTTACCCTGGTGTTGTATGTGCTTCGGCTTTATTGTGGTGAAAAGAACACTCAGCATGTCAAGTATTGTCTCTAGCAGCCAACATATGCCAATAATGAGCATTTTGGGGGTGTGGTAAAGGCATGCAGAAGAATCGAAGACTAGGAAAGTCTACATATCAACGGACAGATAGGATTTTTAAAATTGTTAACCCCGAATACTCCCTTATCTTTCTATAGCACACCATGGTATTTTCATGTTTTTCAGCTTCTCTGTCATAATTGGATTACGCAAGAATTTGAATGAAAAATACTTTTTTTTTTTTAGCCTCTTATTTAGCTGCTTTATTTCAATTTCTGATGCGATCTTTCAGAACTTTGAAAGTGTACTGTAGCACATATATGAAATCAAGAAATACCTGTAAAACAAGAGTGTAAATCCTGGGAATTCTTCTGCTGAAGTGCAAAGTGGAACCAACACTTCGGGAAGTGTCGACCTCCATGGTCCCCTGCAGCTTTCACTGGAGGCTCCTGCTGACCACCATTTCACTGCTTTTTACCTTAATTTATGGGGGGCAGCTGGAGGAACCACTGAGAACTATGTGGAACCCAGGAGATTGACACTCCCAGAAGTGTCAGTTTCCCTTGCTATACTATACTGCTACTTTACTACTATAGTGCTGCGTTTATATGTGCACAAAACTATGCATTGTGTGAATGCAGCATTTTTTTGTGCTCATGTGAATGATCCCTAAGCTGCTCATACACTACCAGATTCCTTCACTTCATTTGAGTGGATGGAGGAATATGTTAGTGTATGGCCAGCTTAAAGTGTTACTAAAGCCAGGAGCCTGCATTCACTATATCTGGTCTCCCATAGTACACAGAACATGGAAATGCAATTATTTTAGAAATTATAAACTTCTAAATACCTTTTCTCATCAGCAGTATACAGCAGCCCTGTGACTTCTATCAGTGTCTGGTAAAGCTTGTAGGAGGGGTTTTCATTCTCCTTTAACTTTCCTATGAGGCTTCATGACCCCTGAACCTCTGTCTGGACAGTGCTGATTGGCCCTGTGCTAAACACGTTTACCCTCCCAAGAAAAATATACACCAAACTGAGCATGTGCAGAGTGCCCCCATGGCTCTGTACTATCAGCAGATAGATTTGGGACAGTGGAAGAAAGGTAGGATCAAAGAAGACAGGATCAAACAGCCTTTGTACTAAATGCAGAGGACTAACCCCTTAGGCTCCATACACACTGGACTTAAAAAAAACGTTGATTCTACAGGCGTTTGACATTTTTTTTTCCTGCCTCTAGAAGCACTTCTATTGTGTTCTATGTATCTTTTCACATTTTGACTTCTACAGGCGTTTTCTGTCAGGGATGTTCAGAGGCAGGAAAAAAAAAAAAACCTTCTCTATCTGTTTTCTGGAGAAGTTTAGGAACTGTAAAATCATCAGTCTCTCCTAAACTCCTCTATCTCCTCTGAACGTCAAGTTTCAAAGTTTTTTTAGTAAAATAAAAGGTGTGTTGTCACTGTACATCATTTTCTGGCTTTTGCAGAGGGGCGTGTAGTGCATAAAATGCCTATAAACAAAATGCTCGTAAACGCTCATAGACTTGCCTAAACTTTGTACAATATGCTTTCAATTTGCGTCTTTTATGCCACGTTTTTAAAATCATTGCCTTTTTTTCTGCTCCTAGTGTGCATGGAGCCTTAGGTTCCACAGTGAGTATAACAAGCATGCCAGACCGATTTTACTGTCATGGGTTTAGTAACAATTTAACTCCACCATCCAAACCCTGCCCCCCCCCCCCACTTCTCTTCCCCGGCTGGAAAATGATATTCTGACAATGGCATCCGCTAATACACTAATTGAAGTCTACAGCTGATTGGCTTCTCTCTAGCGGAGATGCCCACTCCGATTGAAATTCATTCAGTCCCTGATAAACTGGCTGAATTTCGATCAGTATATGGCCAGCTTTGGTGTCTCACTAAATAGTAAAACAAAAATAAGGACAACAACCCTAAACCTTCATTAACACATTAGCAGTGGCAGCTTCCGTACTTCTATTCTGACATGTTCCCTTTAAGATTGGCCAATAGGCAAGTCAAGCCAGCAGGCTTGATGTATAACAATGTCTGAACTGTGTATAAAGCCCATAACAACCAATTTTCTTCCCCCTTTTATGATTGTAGGGCAGACTAGAAAACGACAAGTAGTAACTCTTTACTAGGGGTAAGAGACAGTACCTCCTTCAGACATTTTCAATTATGATGCCCAGTGTGTTTTTCCTGTCAAATCCTGAACTGTTTTCTTTAAAGCCGCCAGTTGGAGCCGATGAAACACAGCAGTGGGATTGTGCGGTTACTCAGTTTGGATTGTATAGCCATTGAAATGTAATGTCTGGAGCCTCCGCTAAACCAGACGTTCCTGCCTAGCAAGAATGATTAGTAGATAAGGTCTTATTGTGTTCACGAGAAAAAAAAATCTTCAGGAATGAAAGAGTCTGCTCATTTATCTTCAAAAGTCGCCTGTAATATGCTGAGATAGAGGTTAAATGACAGGCTACATGTAGCAATATCTCCCCACTTATGTTGTATTGAAGAGGGTGTGATAGATGTCAGTTGGCTGTCAGACAAGTAGAGTGTAGACATCAAAGGTAAGTGTAGAGGGAAGGAGAACATCTAATAACACAGGTAACACTAATAATAGACACTGTACAAACTTGGCCTAAAGGATACAGCATCTGTAAATGCCAAGATATACTTTATACTGTGTGATATACAACACATATATATATATTTATTTTTTATTTTTTGAGCCTGTGCTATATATTGTCTTCATTAACCATTCGTATTCTCTCTTTATTATGCCATAAAAATGATATGGACCACCAAGCATCCATGTAAATGAAAAGAAAATTATCTTTATAGTAGTAATCCTGCGTTCTAGTATTTTAACTTATGACATTTTAAACCCCACCCTTCTCATCACAAACTCCAAATTACATTTCCCCATATTTTGGCAAGGGATGTCTACTTTAACTTAAACAATTGGGCTTTCTTGTGCAAATAGATACAGTGCAGTTGGGAGGCAGGACCCTATAAAAAGAGCTGGCTATACATAAAGGGATTTAGCCATTAGTTTGTAATTATTACAGCTCTTCATCCAACTTTAATGACAGTTCAGAAGTTTATCATATATAGTAAGTATGTTGTAACCTGCACATTGTGAACCACAACAAAGAACAGGTAGATTGTTAAATTGTTCCATTCAATGTTTTTTTAAGGTTCAGTCTACAAGTCATTTTTACCTTTAAGTTAGGTTGGCCATACGTGGAGCACATTTCTCCAATTTCCTAAGAAATTTGCTCAATTCCCTCATCAACACAGACAGTGTTGATGCGGGAATCCCTCTTGCAAAGCCATTGTCTTCTCCCACCGGAAGAAGATAGCGATTATTGCTCGCAGCTATAGCAGCCGCTAGTGATAATCGCAGTTAAAACCTGGCATGATGGTTGTACCAAGTTGATCAATCGATCAACTTGGTACATTCAGCCGGCCCATACACGGTTCGATTCTCGGCAGGTTCCTGCTGAACTGGCTGAGATTCGAAATGCGTATGGCCTGCCTTAGTTGATGACTTGCAACATGTATGCAGCTAGTGCAGTGTTGGGAATCCTAACCTGCTTGTTTGTTACAGATAGTAAACTGTACACTAAGGATAAAGTTGATGGCCCTGGAGAATGCACCTTTAAAAACAAAAGCAATGACAGATTATATATTCTTATGACAGGTTCTTTTGATAAAGCCACTAACAATAGCAGTGTTTAGGAGAGATAACACCATATTTATACAGAAGAGTCTCATACAGGGTGGAAATTGCCTATGAAACAGCATAAAATATGATTTCTTATCAGTCATCTTTGAGAAAAGATTAACTGAACTGAATATATTCTACCTTGAAAAGCGGTATTAAGGGGGCTAATATCTCCATGTATAAATATATAAATAGTTCATAGTGTAAACTTGGTGCAAAGTTATTTGGTTTAAGGTCATTGCAAGTGACACTCTTTATATCTGGTGGAGAAGACGTTTAACCTTTTCATACAGAATAAGAACTATTCTAATGTAGAATAGACATTCACAAGAGCAAGTTTAAGCTAACTCTGTAAATTGTTAAAAACTAAAGTCTCGATGTGTTTCTAAATGTGCAAAATGTAACTATTATTCATGAGTAATAACAGATAAAGATTGTTGACCACACCATTCTCTTGGGCCAGCCATACATGCACAGATGTCTCCATCCACTCTAAACAGCGTGGGTATGGATGGAGAAATCTTCACTACCCTCTGTTGCATTCAGACAGCTGCAGCATCCAAGGCTGCTTGAGTACCTCAACAGTGGTATCTGAATGGAGGCAGTCACTGTTCGGCCAACAATTTTCCACCTGGTTCCTTCGATTTTTCAAACAGTTTGCCAATGGGGCCGCCTATGGCTCAAATGTTGGCCAATACTTGCTAAATCAAACCTTGTATGGCCACCTTAAAGTCTGAAGGTTTTTTACATTCATGCATTTTATGCATGAAGGTAAAAAACCTCCAGCATGCAGCTTCCCGCAGCCCCCCCTAGTATTTACCTGAGCCCAATCATGATCCAGCGATGTGCAAGCGAGCAGCTGCTCTCTTGGGTCTCTGCCTCCTCACTGGCTGAGAGACAGAAGTGGGAGCCATTGGCTCCCCCACAGCTGTCAATCACAGCCAGTAAGGAGGGAGCAGAGGGTGGTGCCAAGCCTCGTTCTGTGTGTCTTATGGACAACTCAGAGTGGGGCTCAGAAGTGGCCTGCATGAGTGCCCCCATAGCAAGCAGCTTGCTATGGGGGCACTAGCAGAAGAGGAGGATCAGGGCTGCTCTGTGCAAAACCTTTTCCACAGAACAGATAAGTATAACATGTTTTCTTTTTTTTTTTTTTTAATGCACCTTTAATATCACTTTTAGATGGTTCAATCAGCACTGTTTTGTGTATTCTGACAGTGGAGTGGTCCTTGCTGTCAAAATACAATAGCACGGGGGGAGGGTTCCCCCATCCACCTTGATTTTTTTTTTTTTTTAAACTGGCTAGCTGATCAAAAATAACAAACAAAATAACAACAACAAAAATCCATCTATGGGCCAGCTTAACTTCCAGCTTAAGAAGTCTTTTACATTTTTTGTGCTGCAGTCTGCCTGGTACCAGGGTAGCACATTATACCAAATGGCTCCATCTACACCTGTGTTCCACATCAGTAGCACCTTACAAAGCACTGCATGAAATTGTACGCAGGCCATGGTGTCAGGTCACGGCAATCTCCCTTTCCAGTCTTTTGGTGGGAGTCCTTTCTGGGAGAGTTAAAGCACTATCCAGCTTGCCTAATTTTTTCATGCGCACAAGATTCACTTGACATATGGTGTTTGCATGCACTCAGACTAGCCACAGATTGCAGATATGTAGTCTGAATTCCCATACTGCTCTTCAGCTGTCGTCTACTTGACTGATGGATTGATGAGATGAAGATCAGCAAGAAAATTATTTCCTTTTCTTCATAGAAAGGAGAGTGCATTGTGCCTAAAAAATATTCTTAATGGAATTGATCAAAACTAGATCAGCCAAAAGCTAGAGCGGATGTGCGTGGTAACCAATCGGCTTCTATCTTCAGTTTGTTCATGTCTATTCTACAATAAAGACCCTTCCTGTTCACAAGTGCACAGTTTGAGTGTGTTTTTGATAAATCTCCCCAAAGTTCGTTAGCACCTCTGACCCTTCAAAGTAGTCAGTGGGCTTCCAAGAAAGACTGCTGTTGGGCTTTGTCTGGCCATCTGCAGTGCATGTACTAGGCTGTTGGAAGACTATGGAGAAGTACTGTATTCCTTTCATTACATTTTTATTTTTATTTTTTTGCACTTATTGAACAGATAATATAAAATCATTCTAAAAATGTATTTACAAACCAAATATGCACTTTAAAGGTAATTACTTAATTAATCCTGTCTTGTTTTAAAGACTTGCGTGCATTTATTTACCTTTCTTTTGTTGCCATACAGCTGTATTTGCACAGGTAATTAAAGAAAAACATCTCTTAATTAAACACCATAAGGTTGCTCTATATATATATACTGTATATGTACCAAGGGACATTAGCATCATGGCCAACAGTAGGGCTATGTTTTGGGTTAACAAAAAATAAACTTCCTTATATGCAGAGTTTAGTGTTATGTTTGGAAAATCTCTGCATGAGCTAGAGACTACTGTACCTTTCATTTAATGAAAGAGAATTAGAAAATATGTGCTGCATCTATCCTTTGGCTGAGTGGTGGCAATAGTAGCAAGGACAGATGTCTTGCTACCACTCATTCAGGCCTGGCTCACACGACTATCGGTGCAATTTTATGTGCGGCTTGCTGACATCTGTGCGACTTCATTTAACAGATGTCAATGCAAGTCGCACTGAAATTACACAGAAATAGTTCAGGGACCTTTTTCAAAGTCGCTGCGACTCCATTGCCGCACATTGGGTGTGACTTGTCATGCGTCTTTGAACTGTCAGACGCTTGACATGTCGTACTGGTGTGAACCAAGGCTAAGACATCTGTTTTCTGATTGCTGGCTAAATCTGTTTCTGAAACTGCAGCCTACCTTTTGATTAGGAACCAGTAAGAGACTTGAGAAATATTGGGACTGCTTTTCAATATAGTAGATTATTCCTGTTATTCCACCTTTGTAACAAATTGAATGCTATTGAGCAAATCACAAACTGTTTTTATTTTGGACATTTTGATAAAGAAGTTAGTTAGTTAAAACATCTCTTCCTTGTGAAGGCAATTGAAACAACTGAATTTTTTAGAGGGATTTAGGTTCACCTTTTTTAGAACTTAAAGTCCATTAGGCCCCATTCACACCTGAGCGTAGGTGTCCTTTTATGAAGCAGTGAAATCTATTCACTGCTTCATTCTCCGGCATTCACAGAGGAGATCTTTCTCCTCTGTGTGCCAGTTTATGAAGCGGAGTAGATCACTTCACCCTTGGAGGAGTGAAGAGATCTACAAACGCTTCCAACACTGGAGAACGGCCCCTGATACTGGAATCTTGTGAGACTTTACGAGATTACAGTACCAGAAATTCACCTAAACACTGAGATGTCAGTTTATTAAGCAGTGATAAATTATCACCGCTCAATACACGGACAGACGGTGTGATTAATGTTAATAAAATAAAGAGTCCCCCTACATTATATATACATGTATACACACACACACACATTATATATATATATATATATATATATATGTGTGTGTATACACATACATATGACAGGGGGACATGGTTGCTGTCTTGGGCGTCTGAACGAGGCATAAGGAAGTTAATTATCTTCCTCTTTCCCCCTCAGATCCCCCCACATTCCCTCTTCACTCCCCGCTTCTCCACCTCTGAGATGGTGAATCGGGGAGTATGAATTCTGACACAGATTGCCAGTGAAGCGCTGAGATTGCAGCTTCATAAACTGGCCGTTACTGTGTCATTCTATGAGGATTTTCCATGTGTGGAGATAATGGGCGGGAGAACAAGTTCAAACCCCCCCCCCCCCCCCCCCCGATTATCTCTGGTTCATAAACTGTTTATGGGCTGTGATCAGCAGCGATCCTCGGGATCTCCGCTGATCACTGCTTCATAAACGGACACCTCAGGGAGAAAATCGTGCAAATTTACAGCGATTTTGCTGCGTTTTCTGTGGCGTATTTTACCGCGATTTTGCTGTTTTTTTTACAGCGTTTTGCCGCGTTTTGTGCAGGGCAAAAGGTCACCAATGTAAAAAGAAGAAAAATGCCCAAATCTGCCTAAAAAAAAAAGTTCCAGAACTTGTTTGAGCTTCAGGTGTTTTGCAGTGGAGATGTGAAGCATCTCCATAGAGAATAATTGATTTTTCCCCCTCCAGCGTTTTGTAGCTTCAGGCTTCAAGCTACAAAACGCCCAGGTGTGAATGGGGCCTTAGAAAGGATGGTTGAGAGGGTGTGGTGGGTGGGCACTAATGTATATGGTTTAAGACTTTAAGTACATTTTGCATAATATGTCAGATCTTCTTTAGTACAGAAAATAATAAATATCATTAAATTGTTATCTTGTGACTTTTAGCTGACTGTTTTAGTGCAAGCAGTCCTATACATCATTTGTATCTAGTACAAGCCTTCGGTGAAGTGCCTAGAGCAGCCTTTATCAACTTTTTTACTCCAGAGGAACTACTAATAATTTTCAGGCCTTAGGGAACCCCCGCTAAAACCAACTGATCTGGGGTCAATGGGAAAAATGCATTTTACATTGATAGTCAGTGGGAAGAATGCTTCCCTTTCAGTGCAATCAGAACGGCATCTTTAAAGACACAGAAAAAGATGCTGCTGGCTTTGTCAAGTGTCGTTGGTATCAGAACTCAGCAGGTAGCATCAAATAGAAGGTCAATCAGTAACAGTTTAAGGAACCCCAAGCAGCTTCTGGAGGAACTCTTGGTTTCCACAGAACCTTGGTTGAAAATTGCTAATCTAGAGGTACAGTATGTGCTAGAGAAAATGTTTTTCAAGTAAAGAAGAGACAGGCAGGTCATTTTCCCTTGTGTTGCCTGAAAGAAGGTATCCATGCTACCTCTATAGATGTGCTAGTTCTTGCTCATCTCTGCCAACCTAGTGCCAGCTGAGCACGTGTACTTCTAAAGAGAAGCAGAGTGCCTTCTTTGATACAATTCTGACCTGTATCTACAAATACTTTAAACAGAAGGATATTTTAACTGGAAAGACCTGTTATGATCCCAGTATTGTTCTCAGTACACTGAAAGAGAAGAGGAAATGTCAAAGGTTTTATCTTCAGTTTTATTTAACTTGCCTGGATTTATTAGAGAAGTAAAGGTGGTTTAAAAGTGCATTTATTCTTGAAAAACCTGTAAGCCGCTACTGCTAAAGTCTTTTTCTATAAATGGTAGTTGCCTGACCTCCATTCTCATGCTTTAGTATTTTGATTCGACTACCAATGGTAACCTTCATACTTCTCTTATGACATTGTCACTTTATGTCTTTATTAAACACAGACTTTACTTGACTGACTTAAACTAGGTATGCTTAAGGTGACAGCGTCACCTTGCCTCTGCAGTATATCTGCAAAAACCCCTTTCTCTCCCGAACCCCTTGCACTCCTTTAATGCTCCTTTCTCCATTGCAGACAACATTCAAGTACAGGGGAGCATGTCGGCTTCTCCCTTCCTCTGTGACATTACTTAACTTAACTAGCAGCCAGTTGTTGGCCTCAGCACTGTAATTTGTCTGATTTCAGTTCTGACTACAGTGGATGAAGGAGTGGAGTGGGTGTGAAGGCTGAATTGAAAGGAGAAGTATGGCCAATGCTCTGCTGGGCTATACTTCTCCTTTGGGTCACAGGAGTTAACATTGTTCTGCACTCCTGTGACACGTTTTTAGCAGGCATGTGAGCCAAAGCCCACTGTCGGCTGACAGCACTCAGCCGTCCCAGGTTTAGGAAAAATCCTGACTTTACAGTTGGGATCCACCCAGATGCCTGAACCGGCAGATGGCTCAACCTCTAAGCGAGCCTATGGGAGATTGCACAGCCCAGCGCTCCAGTAAGCACTGGAGGGGCAGAGCAGAGAGCCGGTGACTGACAGTGACAGTCACCAGCTCTCTGCCCACTGAGGACCAAGAACTGAGTGATCAGCAGTGTTTGATAGCTCAGTTCTCAGTGTGGAGCTGGCGGGGGCCAGATGCACCATGGGATTAATGCTGCATCCACCTAGGTGAGTTTTTTTATTCCTGAACTCCTCTTTTAAGCAGGACCATTTGCACTGCATGGGCAACATGACACTGTTTCTTTAAGATCGCTTTAAATTATCTATCCATCAGCTGAATTATGATCCCCCCCCCTCTTCCCTGTTGGTTTAGCAAACTATCTGATTATTTTTTATTGACGTATATATAGTTTCTCTCGATTAACTGTCGCCCTTAATGGAGGCAGGCTGGAAAACACTACGGCCTTTGACATGGGATAAGAGGGACACATTTACACGTTACTGAGCACTAGTTTGTATCCAGTTTACAGAGCTCAATGTGCAGATTGTATTTGAAGTGGATGTATGAGGAGGAAGGAGCCTTGTCCTGATTAAATGCAGAACAGCACTGCCCCTCTGGCACAATTACAAAAGCCGCACTGTTTGCCTGCCACCTAACCTAATTCCTATTTGTACTCCAGGATCCTAACCGTTACTCTACACCAGTGCTGAAAACAAGGATGACTGATTGTACTTTTTGTTCCTGTTTCCCAAGCCATGTTGTCCACACAATACATGCTGTTTCCCAGAGACTGATCAAGTATTTAAACATACATGGAATTCTGGAACTCTCTGCCCTGCTTAGTATACAGGCCAGAAAAGGCAACTTTTTGGCTGTTGTGAATTAATTAAATGCAGACTAAAAGTGATGTGAAAAGGCAAACATTTTGGTAAAAAAACAGCATGGTTCAGATTATAGGAGAGACGTCCTTTGTGTACAGAGGTTGCTTCTTTATAAACAATGGATGATATATTCAGACAGATGACTTTTCATGCATTTCTGTGTATTGTTTCATCTCATTTACATTGGGAACATTTTAAAAAGTGCCTAAAAAGTTTTTTTTGTTGATCAATATACTTTGATGAAATTTCATTACACTTTCATAGGGAATTCCCCGAACAGTGAAGATGAAATATTTCAAATGATTTTCTCCCATCAGTTAGGCTGGCCATACATTATACAATTTTCCTTTAGATTTCCCTTAAACTATGTAGTGTACGTGCCTGCCTCATTGCATACAAATTGAAAGTGTTTAGGTGTGTCCACATATTATATGGTTTTGGTAAATCTAAAGGAAAATTGTACCAGAAAATTGTGTAAGGCTAATAAAATTAGTACTTTTGACCCTTTCCCAATTGAGTCTAAGCCACCTTCAGGACTTGCATGTTACATTATTGAAATGCTAGGTGCTGGCATTTCATTTACTGGTTGACAACTTTCAAAGAGCACCTCCTATTTTGCTGTATGTATACAAAGGAATGGACTAGTGGGGGGTCCCTTGGACCACCTACTAGTTCCAATTGCAACAATACTATCATTTTGTGTCTAAACAAGAAGATCATAGTCCTGCTGCCCCCACCCCACATTTGGCCAGGAAATAATTGATGTATATTTTGTAAATGGAGTTGGATGCAATAAGTCATATCACATCTTAATTACTTCACACTACACCCCCATTTTACATTTAAACAGTAACTATTGCAAAAAATGTTTTTTTCCTTCATTTTGAATAGAGTAAGGGAGGGTTATAACTCCTTTTAGTGTTTTTTGTTTTTTGTTATCTGTGTCCCATTAGGGAGATTTGTCCTATAGTCAAACAGGAAGTGGAAGGAAATCCCTCCAATTTGAGGGCATCCTGGGGTGTCACCAAAACTAGTGTCCCCATTGATAGATTTTCACTCTATTAGTGTTCTAATGTAAACTCAAAATTTGGGCTTTACTTTTGATTATAACAGTAAACAAGACAACTAGAGAGGATGGATCTCTCCCTAATGGGGAACAGATAGCAATAAAAACTGACAGGTGTTCTAATCCATCTCCACTCTGTCTAAAACGAAAAAAAAAAGTTTTACATTTTAAAGCGGAGTTCCGCTTTAAAAAAAAATAAAAAATTAAGTCAGCAGCTACAAATACTGCAGCTGCTGACTTTTAATAATCGGACACTTACCTGTCCCAGGGTCCAGCGAACGAAGCCCCGCTTGTCCCCCCCCCCCCCCCCCCCCCGCTCGGCGACACCGGCATTGTAACTGTGGACGCCCGGCTGTGGCTTCACAGCTGGTCACCCACTGAGCATGCGCTAGCTGCGTGGTGCGCCGTGACTGGCCGGGCAATCATCTGGGACCTGTGACGTGTCCCAGATGATTGCCGAGATGGCGGGGGGAGAGGTGATCTCCCTTCTGGCGCTGCGGGTGCGCCAGAAGGAAGTGGGAGCTGGAACCCTCTAAAAAGAGCGGAAAAATGCGGAAGTTCCATTTTTGGGTGGAACTCCGCTTTAACTACGGAGCGTTTTTTTTTTTTTTACATAACGCTGCTTACCAGTGTTATGGGCGCAGACGTTGCCACCTTTTCATAAAGTGACATGGAGCTCATTTTAAAATGGTAAAATTTGAAGGACTCCTTTAGTACTTCACTTGAATATTGAAACACATTGAAATTAGTTTAAAAAAAATGGTAAATAACTACAAATGTTGTTCAGGGAAAGTTTGGTCATAGTACACTTGTTGACAAATAAAGCAAAGATTTGGGACTGTCCTATTGCATTAGTTGTTAGTTTCTGCATTACATACATACATTAAATGGGCTTGGTGGCTTGGAGAAGATGTATGTTTGCCCTCCCCCAGCATTGGTGATCCAGCTGCCCTGTTCCTGAGCTTGTGTGCACATTTCCAGTATGTGTGGGCAGGAAGCTATTACAAATGTACAAATAACAGAGCTTGCAGGCAGCTCTCCACATACAGACTGTAAATGTAATAACGGCTGTGTCCTTGACTCGTTGCCTTCATGTTTGTGGAAGTGCAAAGCAAATCTCTGTTCAATGGAGAATGCTTACGGGAAGTCCAAATCAGGATTCTATTAGTATATGACATTGTATTGAAGACAGATGGGTTCTGAACCCATGACTTCCAGATGATAGCTGTATTGCAGTCACATGCTACATGGACAGGAATAATGATCAGCTCATGGGGCTTCTGGAGTCACAACAGATGGGTTCCAAAGATAGCCATATATGTCCAACTTTTCACAAGACATGTGACAGGTCTGACCGCTGCCTGAGATAATAGGGCAGTTTTGAGGTTAACAAGCATCAACCTTCCCAAGGAACAAAATACTACTGCACCCACATAAATATTCACACGTGTGAACAGCACCCATCTACATGGTCACTGTGCTGAGACCCATGCCTACTTGAGATATATCAGTATTTGTGTAGTTGAGTGCCTACAGCACTGACTATAGATTCAATGGATTGTTTAGTAGGCCAACACACTGCATAGTAGATCTAATCTTTTGTGCAGTATGAAAAAAAGATTGTTCTTCTTAACCCGGCCATAGACGCTTCAGCAGGAACTGGCTGAGATTCGAACCATGTTTGGGCAGGCTGATTGTACCCAAGTTGATAACTTGGGTACAACCAGCCTGTTTGATGTTACATGCGATTATTGCTAGTGACTGTTATAGCTGCTAGCAATAATCACTGTGTTCTCCCGGCAGGGACGGTTTCCCTGCACCCCGCTGGGAGAACATAATGGCTCTGCTGGAGGGATTGCCCCATCCTCACAGTCAGGGGTTGCAGGACAGAAAATCGCTCCATCTATAGCCTTGTGCACACCACTTGTTTTTTTTTTTTCGTTCAACCCCAAAACTGACCGCGGCTCAGGTCGGAGCCACTGTACTAACAATCTGAGGTTACAACATCGATCTCCCTTGCTTTGCTGTGCCCGCCAGAACACTCCAGTCAGCACTCTCAGCCATTGGAGCCGGTCACCAGACCTTTTTCTGTCAAGACTGTTTGACAGAAGGCTGCCGTTTGGCTGGCTTCTGTAGGACCGACTGCCCTACACACAGGCTGAAGGTTGGCTGGTTTGCATTGAACTGGCCGATGCCGCCTGACATTCGGTCCATGTGTACTAGGCTTATGGCAGGCCTTACTGCTTATCTGAACCAAAGTGTGGGACCAGTGTAGGCTTTAATTATAGATTCTGGAAAAAAACGAAAAAAAGGTAAATTCAAGCTTTCGTTTGATGGTGATAATTGGAAAAAGGATGAGTATGATATCAAAAAAGTTTATTCCAAGCACACTGACGTTAAAGCCCAACTCTGGGAATTATACAAATCTACCCCTGTAGTGCTGCAAGGGTTAAACACTCGTTCTGTTTAGGGGGTAGGTTTTGCTTATACTAGCCAATGGAAATCACTTCCTTTATCCATTAAAAAATGAAGAATTGTGTTTTGACTGGTTTCTGTGTGTCAAGGGTTCACAACTTGGTGAGAAATCCAGGCTCAGCAAATGGCATGCATCAGTGTTTCCGTATTTTATGCTGCATTCCTTTACATTCATATACAGACACCTTTTAAAGAACCGTATGGGGAAAAACAGGCATCATTGGTTAGCTGTGTACTTTAATAAGAATTCTTTTATTTTCTCTACAGAGAAGTCTCATAAACCAGCACCTGTTGTGCACCGGGAACTGACAATCCAAAATGCGGTTTATTGCTTTCATTTTGTTATGCTTTTATACTGGCAGAGGGCCTTTCACAGTGATGTGTTTTTATTGCATTTTTACTTTGGTAAAAATGCAAGAAAAATGTTTCCCTTTAAATCCTATAGGACTCTTCAGATTAGTGCAAAGTCCTGCTTTCTTTGATGCGCTTTTTAAAACTGCACCAAAAACACAGCTCGCCATTGAAATTAATAGAAAAATACATCAAAACACACCACGGTTAGATTTTTTGGGTCACATGTCCATGTTTCACAGGTGCATACTGGGAGTCAAGCAACCAGAAAACGCATCAAAAATGACTTTTTTCAACTGAGCAGTGTGAAAGCAGCCTAAGGCTCCATTCACACCATGCATGTTGCTTTTAAGCATTTCTGCAGTGCTTTTTGTTGTGCTTTCTGCGTGTTTTACAGCGATTTTGCAGCGATATTTGTGGAAAATTTGTTGTTGGGCAGATTTAATCACTTGCCGACAAGCCACCGTTATACGGCAGCAGGTCGGCTCTCCTGCGCAAATCACCATGGCTGTAGCGTGCCCGCGGGTCGGGTGGATTCGATTTCCGATTACCGCGATCACGGTATACAGAGGCAGAATGGGGATCTGCCTTTGTAAACAGATCCCTGTTCTGACAGGGGACATCTCAAGATCTGCTGTTCCCAGTGATCGGGAACAGTGTCATCTCCCTGCCAGCCCATCCCCCCTACAGTTAGAACACACTGAGGGAACACATTCGTCCCCTACTGTTATCCCCTTCCCTGCCACCATAATTTTTACATTGATCAGTGCATTTTTATAGCACTGATCAATGTAATAATGTCACTGGTCCCCAAAAAGTGTAATTTGGGGTCAGATTTGTCCGCCGCAATGTCGCGGTCCTGCTAAAAATCACAGATCGCCGCCATTACCAGTAAAAACAATAAAAAAATAAATTAAAGTCCCTAAATCTATCCCATAGTTGTAGACGCAATAATTAATATATTAATAGTAATTTAATATATACGCCTATTGCGATTTTTTTTAATCAAAAATATGTAGAAGAATATATATCGGCCTAAACTGATGAATAAATTATTTTTTTATATATTTTTTTTGGATATGTATTATAGCAAAAACGAAAAATTATTATTTATTTTTTTTTTCAAAATTGTCGCTTTTGTTTATAGTGCAAAAAATAAAAACCGCAGAGGTGATCAAATACCACCAAAAGAAAGCTTTATTTATGGGGAAAAAAATACATCAATTTTGTTTGGGTACAGCGTCGCACAACTGCGCAATTGTCAGTTAAAGCGACACAGTGCTGTATCGCAAAAAATGGCCTGGTCATTAAGGGCTGAAAGTGGTGCTGAAGTGGTTAAAAATGCAAATCACGGTAAAAACGCACTACATTCTTTTCTACAGCTTCTCCATTGAAGTCTATTGAACCAAAAAAAGTAAAAAATCAGTTTTGCATTTAAAAAAGTCCTGGCCCTTTTCCAAAAAAACGCAGAGGCACAAAAAATGCATTGATGTGAACATGTTCCATAGGAACCCATGTTAAACAAATGTCAAAAAGCAAAAAAAAACACAATGGTGTGAATGGAGTCTAACGCTGCCTGTGTTCTATAACATAATAGCTTCATGTAGAATGCAGATTCCAGGTGAATAGTTCTTAGCATAATTAACTGAACATCATTTGTTTAATTTGGGAAAATCCAGCTTTTGGAATACCATCATTTTATAACTTGCAAAAGTGAGTCCTTTGTGTATTGAGGGTTTTACATAGCAATTTGTTACCATAAGCCTAAACAAAAGGAAGGTTCACTAAGATCTTACATGGGCTTCTTTGTATTGTGTAGACGTTAATAGCTTTGATTAGCTGAGCATAATGGCAACAGTTAGTTGTACTTATCACGTGTCACTCCATTGTCCTAAGGAGATCTAATGATTCATGGGTGAATGTTTGGAGGATTGTGCGCACATGTGATTATAGGCATCTCCTTCCTCCCACCTTCTATAATTCAAATATTTAATGTAATCTTATCCTTTATTCACCAGGGAAAAGCCCAACCAAAAGTAATATAAACTTCTTGATGAATGACAGTGGCTCAGTCACTCACCTGACCTTTTATGTTATTAAAGGACATTAGTAAATGTATGTTCAGTTGAGGGCTTAGCTTCGAATAGAAGCCACGACAATTGATAGAATTCTCACTTTTGCAGTGAAAGATGGTGTTTTGAATTTGGAATGGCCGTTTTTAATAAGATTAGACTCTGGAATGGTTGCAATATGAGAAAAATATATATATATACCCTTGCAACACCAATCCTCCCCCTTGCACTGCAATGGTTAAATGCTCATTGGGTTGATTTACTAAGGCCCCTTTCACACTTATACGACTTGTCCCACGATTCGGGACTGCAAAGTAGAATGACAAGTCGTTCCCCATGATTTCCAATGACAGCCATTCAAAGTAGTCCCTGCACTACTTTGGTCCGATTTTGATGCCACTTACACAGACATTCCTTGAAATCGCAGCCGCGAATCACGGTAAAATCGTGCGACTTTGATGTCGCACAAGTGTGAAAGGGGCCTAAAACTGAAGAGTACAAAATCTGGTGCAGCTCTGCATAGAGACCAATCAGTTTCAGTTTTTTGTCAAAGCTTTAAGTGATACTAAAGTCTTAATTTTTTTTTAAATAACAAACAGGTTATACTAACCTGCCCTATGCAAGGGTTTTACGCAGAGAAGCCAGATCCTGAAGGCGATTTGGCCCCACTCCCACTGAGTGTCCCCATAGCAAGCGGCTTGCTATAGGGGCACTCATGCATGCTCGCTTTAGAGCCCTGCTCTGTGTGTCCATAAGCAACACCGAAGGCGGCTCAACCCTGCCCCATTCCATCCTCACTGGTTGAGATCGACAATGGCTCCTGCTGCGGTCTCTGAGCCAATGAGGAGGCAGAGAGCAGGGACAGCAGCCACTCTTGTGCACATAGTTTGATTAGGATCCAGGTAAGTATTGGGAGGGGGGGGGCTATGGGGGGAGCTGCATACTGATGGTATTTTAACTTTATGCATAGAACAAGCTGAAGCTGATTGGCTACCATGCACAAATGCACCAGACTTGGCACTCTCCAGTTTTAATAAATCAACCCCATTGTCTCTAGTGGGTACAGTGCAGGTTGTCTTACCTGATTTCCTGCTCCAGAACTCTCAGTGCTGGATGGGAGAAGAACCCACTGCAAGGGTGTATTTTTTTCATATTCCTGGAGTTGGCATTAAAAAAAGGTTGTAAACCCTCCCTCCTGACTTTTAACTATAGGTAAGCCTAGAATAAGGCTTACCTATAGGTAGTGGAAATATCTCCTAAACGTGCACCGTTTAGGAGATATTTCACTTGTAGTGCTCCAATGATGTAATCGGCGTGTCCGCTGTGAAGAAATGGACCTCCATGCCGTTTCTTCCCCAGCGTGTGCTGTTACTGACAGGAGTGATGTCATGTGGCTCTGGCCAGTCACAGAGCCGGAGTCTGCGGCCCCCGGAAGGAAGAGCGATGCATACTAGCCCATTATGCTTTTAATTTGCAGGGAGCTAAAGAGGAAGTAAAACCCATCAGGATGCATTTCCTCTTTAAAGTGATTGTAAAGTCTTGTTTTTTTTTTTTTATATCAAAATAACAAACATGTTATACTTACCTCCTCTGTGCAGTGGATTTGCACAGAGCAGCCCAGATCCTCCTTTTTCTCAGGTCCCTCTTCTGTCCTCCTGGCCCCTTTCTCTGTTGAGTGCCCCCACAGAAAGCAGCTTGCTATGTGGGCACCCGTGTCACAGCTCACATTCAGACACGGAGCCGCGGCCCAGTCCTGCCCTGTCTCTCTCCTGATTGGCTAATTGACTTTGATCGACAGAAGCAGAAGCCAATGGCGCCGCTGCTGTGTCTCAGCCAATCAGTAGGGAGAGTCCCGTATGGCCGAGACACTCGTGGACATCGTTGGACAGATATGGGGCTCAGGTAAGTATTAGGGGGTGCTGGGGGGGGGGGGGCTGCTGCACACAGAAGGCTTTTTATCTTAATGCATAGAATAAGAAAAAAAATCCTTCTGACTTTACAACCCCTTTAAGGAATATTATACTATCTCATGTAAACTATGAGTCTTCTGGAATATTTCAATTATTATTTGACTATTGTACTCATAAATGCTTTCTAGTTGACATCTGATATTTGTTTTGTTTATTCTACATAAAACCTTCAGCTTTGTTCTACAATATTTTGACAAATGACTCGGAGTTCTGTCCAATATGAACCTTACTTTATATACACAGTCTGCCATTTCTCAGTCTGCCCGCTCACAATACGGGAACTGGTATTACACAGGAATTTTAACACCTCGCACAGCACCAGTTACAGAGTACAGCGCACGTCATTAACTGGAGCTGAACTGGAATCCTCCATGTGTTTGCTCTGTATACAGTAGTAAAAGTCCGGGATTTTTTGTTAGATGTTTGTATAATAAATGATGTCGACTTTTTAAAGACTCTTGGGCTCTTAAGATCATGTTTAAACACGACCGTAGACCTGGCAAGCCAATAGAGAAAGGGCTCTTTGAATAAACTGAAGCAAGTGTTGAAAAAGCGTGTCTTTAGGGACGTTTGGAGAGTGGATGTTATAAGGGGAAGAAAGATTGTTCTTTTGCTTGTTCAGCTGGACTGAAACATCTGCCTTGTAAAAGGAAAATGATGTTTTTCTTACACTATGGACACGGCCAAGGTACAGCCTGTACACTTCTCCAATCACAATAAAATGCAGACAATAACCTTTTAGAGTCTGTTTCCTTTTTCTGCATGAAGCATTTGATTAAAAATGTTCTCCAGAAAAAGGAAATGATAAAAATAACACGCGCAGGCTAAGACTGGTAATTGGCACATTTGGTGTTTACAGGAAGAGATGGTTTGTGGGGTAATGTCTACTTTGCTAAATGTTATAATATCTTAAAGGTGCATTTCATTGGAAATTTAAAGGAACGTACATGCCCAAGACATCATTTTTTCCCGTTAAGCCATTGCTGTTATATTCCCAACCATTCCACTGCTAAAATGAAATAAAAAATACCGAAAATGATTACATAAAGGTGGTAAACCTTGTAAAAAGTGTGGGCTGGCCATTCCTATTCTGCCGCTTACTGTCTTCCAGATAGTGGGATGTTGAGTGGAATCATGAGACAGAAAGCTGTTTGAAAGCTTGCTGAAATCTGTCGGAAGTAAGGTTTATAAAACTCAAGTTAAAGTGTAAATTCAGCTATTCAGAAAAAGTGAAAAGGTTAATTAACACCCTACACCCTCCCCACCTCCTGGTCCCCGCTGTATCTACTTGATGAGCTGTCAGTGCCCACGCAACCCGGTGCAGCCATCTGTGGAATTGAAATCCCCGCTCTTTGCCCTATTCTCTTTGCAGCACTTCCAGGACAGATCACAGCAATTGTGATTGATACATCCCAGCTCATCACCCATAGAGGTAAGTACAGCGGGGACCCTGGCAGAGGGAGGGTGTAGGGCAGGGGTGTCGAACTCAATTTCATTGTGGGCTGCATAAGCATTATAATTGCCCTCAAAAGGGGCCGGTTGTATCTGTAAGATTAGATGTCCAGCGCATCCCCTTCCCTTACATTAGATGTCAAGAGCCACCCCACCATCTGAAGTTTTGTCCATCACTCTCCCTTACATCACAGTGCACCCCCTTTCCTTATGCTGCTGCTGGGAAGAAGCTGGATGCATTGCTTGAAAGCAGAAAGTAGGGGTCTGGAGGAGGACCAGAGAAGGGCTGGAGGAAAGGTGCGAGGGTCACATGAAATGGCCTGGAGTGCCCGATTCGGCCCACGGGCCTTGTGTTTGATATCTGTGGTGTAGGGTGTTCACCATTTTCCTGAAAATGATGAACTAACCCTTTAAAGTGCATGTTCAGGTTTAAAGTCACCTTGTCCCCCTTAATACATAAATATGAGGCCCCCCTACAGCAGGTAGCCCCTCTGACAACTGCAGCCTCCTATCATGTTGGAGGATGCCTGCACCTGTGTGCCAATGTTCATTGACTTAAATGCAACACTGCCACTGCTATAAAGATATGTCATATTTAGGTCTATTGGTTGTTCGCACGTGGGCAGCCTGGCACTAGATTTTTATCAGCTAGGCTGCAGACAGACAGAAGAGGTAACTACAGATTTGCTTTAGAAGAACCAAGATCTATGTATGGCGGGGCTGAGGGAGGTGTACTGGGTGTCTTTTTTATTTTAATGTGTATGTGTATTTTAAGGGTAATTGAGTTGATGCACTTATGTATGCACTAAAGCTGTTCATACATTATTATTATTATTATACAAGATTTATGTAGCGCCAACAGTTTGCGCAGCGCTTTACAACATGAAGGCAGACAGGACAGTTACAATACATCTCAATACGGGAGGAATCGGAGGGCCCTGCTCATTGGAGCTTATAATCTAGATGGATCCAAATTTTGCCGGTTCAGCAGGGACTGGCCGAATTTCGATCCATGTATGGGCTAGCTGGATATACACAAGTCGATCAATCAGGCAGGGACCAGCCGAATTTCAATCCAGGTATGGGCTAGCTGGTTGTACACAAGTGAATCGATTGATCGACTTGTGTACAACCATACTGTTGGGTTTTTCCAGAACGATCAGTGCCACCAGCTATACCCGGCAACAGTGATACACTGATCATTGTATTCTGCTGGCAGGGGAGGCCCCCCGCTGGCTCAGTGGGAGTGGTTCCCCCCATCCACATTAAAAGTGTGGATGGAGAAATTTGTTCATTTTCTTTTTTTTGCTCAACCCGCTCTCTGAATGAAAAAAAAAAAAATTAACCATGTATGGACTGCCTGACACTTTGATTCCTGCTTACAGAAGGAGTTCCCTATTTGATTTCTCTTGTAGTCTTAAAGGAGTTTCTCTTTTATTATACTGTCATGTAGTGGAGTTTCACCTTAAAGCAAAACTCTAGCTAGACTTATTTTGCTTCAATTTCAATAGAGGGGGAAGGGCTAGAATCTTGGATGTGTTTTTTATTGTTTGCATCCCTGTTGAGGAGATTTTTCCTCACTTCCTATCACAGAATGTGATTGGTACAGTAAATAGGTGAAAATCTCCTCAAACAGGAAACATCCCACACCTAAGTCCCCAAGAGTTAGTAATGGAAAAAAGAAAACCCGCCGCTCCAGGTGAGATAAAGAAGCCTAATGATCCAGCAGGTGCTCACCTCCGCACACAATGAAATTAGAAGAAATGGCCGCACCCCACTGTGAATCAAAATCCTCTTTATTTGGACATCCCAAAAATTACAGGCATCAGAATGCTGGTTAAATGCGTTTCCGTCTACCCAGCATTCTAATGCCTGTAATTTTTGGGATGTCCAAATAAAGAGGATTTTGATCTACAGTGGTGTGCGGCCATTTCTTCTAATCCCAAGAGTTAGTAAGTGGGCAATTCTACTAGTAAATCCAAATCTAAAATATAATAAAATATATAAAGTATGCTAGCCCTTTAAAACAGAATGTAAAAACTCATTTTTCAAAGAAGTTCTGCCACATGGATTTGCAGCTGTGTATACGGCTGTTTTGCCTACAGATAGGAAGTCTATAATGTATAGTAAAACTTGTCCTCTAACTCCGCTCCTGTTGTGGTATGTCCTTGTCAAGATAGAAATATGGAGACTACAGTTGTGGAGGCAATTAAAGGGGCAGGGGTCATGAAGTTTGACAGTTGCTTGCCAGCTGTCAGACCTCACTCACCGCAGACCCCATCATGACCTGCTCCATAAGGTCGTTTTTTTAAGGAACTCGTGCAGAGTTTACATTCAAGTTGATATAACTTCTATAGTACTGTCTTGAAAAGTGTTTAACTGTCAGATCATTGGAATAAAAAAACAGAATCTATTGAGGGCCTGTGTTGACTGGCTTTTGTTCATGTCAAGCTAATTTTGCATCCCTGTACAGGTCTATGGGAATGCAAAACCTGGACTGGAGAAGGTCAAATGCACCTGTCAATGAATTCTGAATGTCTGACTTTTGGTATGTATGTACTCCTCTCTGTTCAAAAGAAGCTGTCTAACGGCCGACTTCTGTCGAACAGTCATGCTGTAAAACTAGCATTCGATCAATGTATTGTGAAGACCCCCCCATCAAAATATAATAGCACAGCAGAAGAGATCCCTGCATCAACATCGCTTGTGCTGATTTGGGAATCTGTCCGTTTTATTTTTGTTGCGTGTGTTTTTGTACACATGCATATACTATGCGTGTGTACCCAGCTTTAGGGTTAAGCTGAAATTCCACTTTAAAGAGATTGTTTAACTCCCAGATGCTTAATCAAAAAGCTAAAAAGAATTCCAGAAGCTGAGCATCCCATTTAGGCTGGGTTCACACCATTGGGGGTTCCCCACATCCATTTCGCAATAGAAGGAGATTTTGACTGGCTCTCTATGAAGTCGGTTCACATATCTCCACTGCGGCTCTGGTGCGAATTTGCACAGGAGCCCTGTGCGTCTTTTGGTCTGTTTCAGGTCGAAACTAAGCCAAAAACTCTGTCTGAAATCGGACCTGAAACTGTGAACCTGGACGCGCTGGACCCCTGCTGGGAGCCGCATGCAGCGATAGTGTGAACCCAGCCTTATGGAATGGGACATTTTGACAGTCCTGCAGTATGTGAGTACAGGAAGCAACTTCCAAAATTTAGGCAGCATCGATTCCCCAACAATCCACTAAAGTATCAGGCTCCAGCAGAGTAAGTAAAACTAAAGGGGTTAGTAAACCTCGCTTGGTCACTTGTACCTACTGTAGGTACAATGATTGTCTCCTCACTGTGCACCGTTTAGATTATAATCACAATTTATTTAGCTGGTGACGTCACTGGTGCATGCGCATCGCAGTCTGAAGTAATGGCATACAGTAAGAGAAAGTATTCATAAGTAAGCCTGCAAAGATATAATTAGATTACTGAATAAACCCAGTTAAAACAGGTTCACTTTAAGCCTGTCATAGACATAAGAAAGCAACTGGATGTAATGGCAATGTTTAGCTCCTAGCGCCAATTATTTAGGGACATTGTTTAGCAAATAGGACAAGGTTCCCAAAAGCTGTCTAACTGATATTTCCAATATGAACCTTTTGTTGGAGGGTGTGTGTCGCTGCCTTATACATAAGATTGCTGCCTGCCTGGGCTCAAAAAAAGCCAGCTACATATCTATTACCTTGTCTACGTCCAACCATATACTGTGCCTTAAAAAAATATTCATACCCCTTGAAATTTTTCGCATTTTGTCATGTTACAACCAAAAACGTAAATGTTTTTTATTGGGGTTTTATGTGATAGACCAACACAAAGTGGCACATCATTTTCATTTTTTTTTTTTTTTTTTTAAATAAATATCTGAAAAGTGTGGCATGCATTTGTATTCAGCCCCCCTGAGTCAATACTTTGTAGAACCACCTTTCACTGCAATTACAGTTGCAAGTCTTATGTTATGTCTCTACCAGCTTTGCACATCTAGAGGGTGAATTTTTTGCCCGTTCTTCTTTGCAAAATAGCTCAAGCTCTGTCAGATTGGATGGAGAACATCTGTGAACAGCGATTTTCAAGTCTTGCCACAAATTCTCAATTGGATTTAGGTCTGGACTTGGGCCATTCTAACACATGAATGTGCTTTGATCTAAACCATTCCATTGTATGTTTAGGGTCGTTGTCCTGCTGGAAGGTGAACCTCCGCCCCAGTCTCAAGTCGTTGGCAGACTCTTAACAGGTTTTCTTCTAAGATTGCTTTGTATTTGTCGCCATCCATCTTCCCATCAACTCTGACCAGCTTCCCTGTCCCTGCTGAAGAAAAGCATCCCCTCAACATAAAGCTGCCACCACCATGTTTCACGGTGGTGATGGTGTGTTCAGGGTGATGTGCAGTGTTTATTTTCTGCCACACATAGTGTTTTGCTTTTAGGCCAGAAAGTTCAATTTTGGTCTCATCTGACCAGAGCACCTTCTTCCACATGGCTTCTCACAAACTGCAAACATGATTTCTTATGGTTTGCTTTCAAAAATGGCTTTCTTCTTGCCACTCTTCCATAAAGGTCAGATTTGTGGAGTGCACAACTAATAGTCATCCTGTGGACAGATTCTCCCACTTGGGCTGTGGATCTCTGCAGCTCCTCCAGAGTTACCATGGGCCTCTTGGCTGCTTCTCTGATTAATGCTCTCCTTGCCCGGACTGTCAGTTTAGGTGGACGGCCATGTCTTGGTAGGTTTGCAGTTGCGCCATACTCTTTCCATTTTTCAGATGATGGATTAAACAGTGCTCCGTGAGATGTTCAAAGCTTGGGATATTTTTTTACAACCTAACCTTGCTTTAAACTTTTCCTCAACTTTATCCCTGACCTGTCTGGTGTGTTATTTTGCCTTTGCTGTTTGTTCACTAAGGTTCTCTAACAAACCTCTGAGGGCTTCACAGTTGTATTTATACTGAGATTAAATTACACACAGGTGGACTCTATTTACTAATTAGGTGAGTTCTGAAGGCAATTGGTTCCACTAGATTTTAGTTAGGAGTATCAGAGTAAAGGGAGCTGAATACAAATGCACCCCACACTTTTTAGATACCGTATTTATCGGCGTATAACACACACTTTTTAAAATCGGGGGAAAACCGTGGGTGTGTGTTATACGCCAAACCGCTGCCTCGGAGGGGAAGGAGGGAACTGACACCGCCGAAATAGACAGAGCCGAGTGTACTGTGTACTCGGCTAGGCTCCGCTCGTAGTCATGCCCAGTCCCGTCTCCTAGCATTTATGTCCCGCCATTGGACCGGTGTTGTGTCCATCATAGAAGCCAGGCCAAGGGGCGAGTCTGTGAGAGGAGCCGAGTACACAGGACATCCGGCTCTGTCCATCTCGGCGGCAGTAACATTTAAAAGCTATCATGCTGCAATTTTGGGCAAGGCTGCAGATGGACACTGTTGGGCAAGGTTGCAGATGGACACTGATCATTCTGCAAAGATGGGCAAGGCTGCAGATGGACACTGATCATTATGCAATGATGGGCAAGGCTGCAGATGGACACTGATAAGGTTGCATTGATGGGCATTTAAAATGTAAGTTTTTTTCCTTAACCACATGCCGACCGGGCCATAGCCGAAAGACGGCTACAGCACCGTCGGCTTATTCTGGGCATTACGGATCATGGTAAACGGCCGTTGATAGCAGCCGTTTACCTTATGATTGCTCTGTCAAATGACGGAGGATCACATGTAAACAAACCGGCGGCACGTCATGACGCCGGTTCCTCCCCCCCTCTCTGTACCGACCGGTACAGTGAGAGGGGAGAAGCGGAGAGGGGGAGAGATGGCAGCAGGGCTGTGGGCTGGATGGGTAGTGCCCACAGCGCTGCTCAGTGACAGCTACTCTGCCAACACTGTGCAATACTCTGCCAACACTGTGCAATACTCTGCCAACACTGTGCAATACTCTGCCAACACTGTGCAATACTCTGCCAGCACTGTGCAATACTCTGCCAATATTCTGCAATAAATTTTAATAGAAACAAATAATTATTTTTTTACCAAATTTTCTGTCTTTTTATTCATAGCGCAAAAAATAAAAATAAAACAGCAGTGATTAAATACGCCCAAAAGAAATCTCTATTTGTGTGGAAAAAAAAAGGACAAAAAATGTATTTGGGTAGAGTGTTGCATGACTGAGTAATTTTCATTCAAAGTGTGAGAGCACCGAAAGCTGAAAATTGGTCTGGTTAGGAAGGGGGTTTAAGTGCCCAGTGGGTAAGTGGTTAAACTTCCCTCCTAAAAGTTTTTTTCCTTAAACTTCCCTCCTAAACTTGGGGTGCATGTTATACGCTGATAAATATGGTATTTATTTGTAAAATAAAATTGAAACCCATTTTCCTTCCACTTCACAATTATGTGTCACTTTGTGTTGGTCTATCACATAAAATCCATTTACATTTTTGTTTGTAACATGACAAAATTTTGAAAATGTCAAGGGGTATGAATAGTTTTTCAAGGCACTGTACGTGTGTGCAAATGTTATGAGCCATTTTATATCAACCATTTCATTGGGTTTAATGGTTCAAGGAATAGTAAAGCATAATTCAGTTTATTGAATAAAGTTATTCTTTAACCAGATTATTTTTCTAGCGCACATACGCCCTTTCATTAACATGTAAATTGGGCCTAGAGAGCCAAAAGGCCTTGCAGTAAACCAAGCTTTCTTTCTTTCCCTTAAATATATGGTTTTGTGGGTAGAAACTATTTTAAGTGATCAAAGGATTGCATTAAAGACTCTGCTTCTGTCTTTCCACAGCATGAGGCCAATGAAAGCGTTTACTGAGGCTGCTCTTCTGTATATTCCCATCAGTTTTCCACCCTGAAGTGTGGAAATAATGTCTCTGTTGTCTGTTTATGTTATCCAGTGACCCAGCAGCAAAGTGTGCCTGCCATAATGATGCCATGTGATTGCAGTATAGATAAAAATATTTCTTTAGGTACTGCTATTCTAATGTATCACCATTTTGTTTTTGTCCATTTTGTTGGCTATTAATTATTATGATTATTGGGAAAATCACCCCAGCAGATTGCCTCAAGATGCCATAATGCAAGCTTCTAGGCCAGTGATGGCAAACCTTGGCACCTCAGATGTTTTGGAACTACATTTGCTTAGTGCATGAGCATCATGGGAAATGTAGTTCCAAAACGTTTGGGGTGCTAAGGTTCGCCATCACTGTTCTAGGCAAATGATATAGTGCAGGCTCATCAATATTGGTTCAGTCCATGAAACTGATTTGCAATAGTTGGTGATTGAAATAAGGAACCAGCACAATGGGCTACCAAAATCATTATAGCTCAATTCTGAGGCTGTTAGAATTTTCTGACGAAAGCATTCAGAAATATAATGTTTGGGAGGAGGATTCTAGGTTGCTATAAGATTCTGAAGAAAGCATTTAGAAATATAGTGTTTGGGAGGTGGATTGGGAATAAAAAAAAGGCCCTTGACAAGAACGAGAAGTCCTTTAATGTTTGTTGCTGATTAAAAAAAAAAAAAAAAAATCTGCTTATCATATCATATGAGAAATATCACACCTGAAGATTATCTTCATTATTCAAAAGGTTAGTCCATCCCAAAAAATATATTTTAGTTAAGAGTCGGCCTTTGTTTCAATATATGTTTTTGGTACACACCTCCATAATTCCCAACTTCTGTTCACTTGGAGGTTTGCAGATCCTGAAAATTCAAGCATTGATATTGCACCAATAGAGTTTTAAATCAATACAAGAAATGGTGAATGAATGAATGAATGAATGAATGAATGATTTGTATAGCGCTGCAACTGCGAACCGAATCGCTTCGAGGCGCTTGATCCGACCTGCGTTGATTCCTTCTTGGAAGAGGTGGGTCTTGAGTTTTTTCCTAAAGGCCTGATGGTTTTCTTCCAAGCGGATGTTCATAGGTAGAGCGTTCCATAGCCGTGGTCCTTGGACTGCAATCTTCGTTCTCCCTTTGATTTGTACAGGGACTTGGGGATGAGGAGGGGGTTTTGGTTGGTTGATCGGAGGTTGCGATTGGGAGTGTAGTGTTTTGTTTTTTTTCGCAAAAGTATTGAGGAGCATCTCCTTGTGTGCATTTGTGGCTCAGGCAGAGGGCAGAGGGTCTTGAATGTGATCCGATTTTTTATGGTTAGCCAGTGTAGGATGTTTTTTTTCCCGTGACTAGTCTTGCTGCCTTGTTTTGAACGACTTGTAGGCGTGCAATCTGGAATTTAGGTAGTCCTATGTAGAGGGAGTTTGCGTAGTCGAGTCGAGAGTTGATGATTGTTCCTACCACTATTGCTTTTTCCTTTTCTGGAATGAAGGGGATGAGTCTACGTAGCAGACGTAGAAGATGGTAGGATCCGCTGACTACTGATCCTATTTGTGCGTCCATTGATATTTCTGAATCGAAGATGACTCCGAGACTTTTGGCTTTTATGCTTAGGGGGATGGTCTGTCCAAGGATGGTGGGTGGAGTCCATGGGGTCGTAGATTTAATATTTACATATTTATATATAGAAGAAATGGTCCGGTGGTTTAACTCTCCAGGGTCTACCAAAAATGGGGATATCAGTTTTGGGTGACTTGACACTTTAAGATGGCTTTTGACTTTAGATAATGGATAGATGTATGTGCATGATGCCCCCTTGGCAAGTGTATCTCCTAAACTCCAGTAAGGTGCTGTAGTTGAACAGCAGTGCAAGAGGGAGGGAAAGGGGCCATACAAGATATCCCCCCCCCCAAAAAAAAAGTCCCTCTTCCCTAGATCATTTGATCCCTCCATTTTGGTTCCTTGAAATCTATTAAATTTAAAAAAAATGTTATAGTGGTTATGCGTATAAAAGAAAACAGGAACAGGAGTTGACTGTTGCCTTCAGTGACATCCATAGCTTCTCCTGTGCTATTCTCATCACTTTAATGTTCCCCCCAGTTGGGCTGAGCATTTGCAGTGTTGACCAAGTGAAGCCTGCAAAATATGGGTGCTTTAAATGCTCTTCTTCATCCTGTGTGAAGCGAAATCTACGGTAGCCATACAATTTAACCCATTTCCTGCTGAATCACCTGAAACTTTGATCCGTGGGTGGTCCTCCCTGCTGGAAAAAAACTTCAGTCTAAGGATTGAACTAGCCGGACAGAAAATTGTTGGACGATCAGTGTCTGCAGCCAATCAGTAGCCACCAGTATTTGGTTATTCTGACAGCCACGGGTGCTGGCTTTTAGAATACAAAAGCTGGCAATGGGAGATCCATCCAACCACATTGTTAAGTTTAGATGATGGAATCTGTTAGATTTCTTTAGTTCAGTTTTCAGGCTGATCTTAACAAATCTATGAATGTATGGCCAGCTTTAGTCAGCCAAGAAATGGAAAAAAGTTGGGATCAGAGTCATATTATTCACCAGATGCCTGCACACTTGTTTTCTGGGTGGGGCCGTTTTGGATTGTGTAGTGCACAATCAAGAAAAAAAGTCTTCTTGTCATGATTTAGTAATTACATAATTAAGAATTTGGTACTGGCCTGCTTGAAGACTCCATTCTAAAGTAGTAATTGTTCCCATGTTTTTACTGCCCCTGCAAGAGGCTTAGGAATTGTCACGCATGAAATGTCTTCTGTAGACGATCAGTTCTTTGCTTATATAAACATATACAATGTCGAAATGATGGATTAGATTCTATTTCCTTTCACCCTGCTTACAGATAATAGGTAACCAGCTATCCACAAGCTGTTCTTCTATATTTCTTTAAATGAAAAGCAGACTGCTAGTACAGTTATAATTATAAAAGTGGAATCCCTAGTGTTTCACATATCAGTTTTCTTGTGCAATTAACCTCTTTGTAAATTCCAGTACATTTTTACAAACTTTATATAGCAAAGAAAAAAAAAAGATTAGGTTTTTCTTGGAAGTCTCTCAAGTTTGAGGTTTCTTTGGCACCCTCTCAGGGAACGTAATATAGATACTCAAACATCACGTAGTGAAATTCTCAAGTTCTTCCCTGTGTAAATAGAACTCATAGAGGGGCTTTCATGAGTAAAGCCTATGTTAATTGTCTCCGGTGGAATAGAATCCTTTCTCATTGAAATGGTAATAAAAATGATTGGACATTGTTATATGAAAAAATATAATAAGTACATTTTAATAAAAGTATGGTGTCATTTTATTGATGACACATTCTGAGATATTACTGCACATTCAAGTAAGTTTTGTCTTTCTTTATATATGCTTGGTCTAGTTCACTCAGATTATGTTAAGGCAGCCCGTTCATTTTGAATGGGTCGAAAACACATCCAATCGCTTTGTATCTAAAACAGAGGTTTATAGAGTAACCATAAAGCCGGCCATGGATGATTCGAATCTCAGCCAGTTCAGCAGGAACCGGCCAAGATTTGAACCATGTATCGGCTGGCTGAATGTACCCAAGTTGATTGATCAAACAACTTGGATACAACCAGCCTGCTGGATTTTACATGCAATTATTGCTAGCGGCTGCTATAGCTGCTGGCAATAATCACTGTGTTCACCATGTGGGGGTATCTCCCCCCACTCCGTCAACAGCCAGCCTATAGCCGGGTACATGCTATTTGTTTTTGTTTGTTCAGCCCTGCAAGGTAAACAAAAAACACTGTCAGCTCCGATCAGAGCCGCTGTACTAACCATGTAAGATTAGTTCAGTGATCTCCCACTGAGCTGTTTTGTTCTGACAGGGGAAGGGCCCCCCCACCAGAACACTTTGATCAGCCATGGCTGAGAGCGCTGATCGGGAGTCGGTCGGATGCTGGTTTTCCAGCATGCTCGTCCAACAAAAGCCAGCCAAACGGCCGGCTTCTATCAGACAGACCGACATACACATGGGCCGAATGTCGCCCGTTTTTTTTTTTTTATAAACTGCCTGATGTTTTCCGACATTCTGCCCGCGTGTACCCAGCTTAAGAGGCAGGGTAGATAGTAGTCAAGTTAACAACTGTTGAGATTAGGTATGAGCCACGCAGGAGGCTTTAAATGCATCAGTCAGTTTATAGACTTTTTTTTTTTTTTACATCTCGGTGTTGATAATCTCCTACAATGTCTTTGCAGCCACTACATGCCTACACACATGCAGTGGAAACTGCATGTTGCTGCTCAGAGTTAGCCTGGTGATGCATTAGTGACAATGGCAGAACATGTCTTTTCAATGAGGGTTGGTATGGCCAATTATACATTCCAGTGGAAGGGCATGTGACAACACCAGAAAATAATTGTCACCCTATTACCAATAATGCATAAACAAAGACCTACATGAAATTGTAGAAAACTTAAAAAATTGTGGTAAGAAACAGTTTGTGCACCTTAGCAGTCCCCAAGTAACAACCTATTTGGCAGAAGTTTCAGCCCTGAATTATGCAACTAACAGCCTTTCTCACTTTTCCTTTGAAAGCACTATCTACAAATATTTATAGGTTGTCTTGCATGCATTGGAGTTGATTTACTCAAGGCAAATAGGCTGTGCACTCTGCAGGTGCATTTGCCTGAAGCTTCGTAAATAAAGTGAAGTTGTGCTGACATCTATCATCCAATTATGTGCAAGCAAAAATGTTTTGTTTTTTTCATTTTCCTTGCATGTGATTGGGTATTCCTTGCAAAGTAAAACTGGGCCTCCTTTACTGAGCTCTGGAGCAACCACACTTGCAAAGTGCACAATTAAAGTGATTGTAAAGTCTTGTTTTTATAAAAAAAAAAAAAAAAACATTTTATACTTGCCTCCTCTGTGCATTGTTTTTGCACAGAGCAGCCTGGCCCCTCCTTTTCTCTGGTCCCTCCTTTTCTCTGGTCCCTCCTTTGGTGCTCCTGGTCCCTCCCTCCTGTCAAGTGCCCCCACACCAAGCTGCAGCTCTGTGTGTCCATTCAGACATGGACCTGCAGTTCGGGCCCGCCCCCTCTCTCTCCTGATTGGCCAACATAGAACACATAAAGATAAAAAAAAAAAACTTCTGCCTTTTACAACCCCTTTAATTTACCTTTAGTAAATCATCCCCACTGTTTGAGATCTACCCATAGGTTTCTAAAAGTATTCAAGTCTGCGGATAGCTAAGGCTGTTCCAAAACCTTGAGGCCTCATGCACACTGGACGTTTTTGCAGCTGCTGTTTTTTGCTTCAGGAGTTTTTTTCTGCAACCAAAACACTCCCCAGCATATTATCCTATGTGTTCATGCACACATACGCTAGCAGCGGTTTTTGGCTGGAAAAAACCCAGAACAAGTGAGTTTTGAGAGGAGTTTTTCAGCTTTAAAAATGATCTGACTCTAAAAAAAAAAAAAAAGAAGCTGAAAACAGTTTAAAAACGGCAAATAACGCGGCTATTCTGCGTTTATCAGCTTTTTTGAGCCATAGGCAAATAACGCGGCTATTCTGCGTTTATCAGCTTTTTTGAGCCATAGGCAAATAACGCGGCTATTCTGCGTTTATCAGCTTTTTTGAGCCATAGGCAAATAACGCGGCTATTCTGCGTTTATCAGCTTTTTTGAGCCATAAGCTTTTGTGGGAGTATAATTTTGTTTAAATAAAGCGAAATTATGAATGACACCATGAGAATGGAGGAGTTGCTGGCACTAGATAATGATACATACACCAAATTTATAGCTCAATGGTCGATATGGCTCCGCTTCTCTTCCTCTGATACCCTGCTGAACAAAACCTCGGACATATAGGGACATACTAGACTCCCTCCTATCCTACCCTCCCTGGACATAACCCTGATCCCCCCCCTCCCCCTGCTTCCCTCCCTCCCTACCTTCCTGCCCACCCCCCCACCACCCCATTTCTTATTTACTTTACTCTACTCTTTTCTCTCTGCTCCTCCTATCTTTCCTTCTCCACGTTACTTACTGTATATTGCTACATATAGTGACTCATGAACTGCTCTCGCTAGCACTACCTCCTGGACCAGAGAACAGGTTCTCTTCCCCACCCTCCGAGCATGTTGGCGGAAGTCGGCTGTGGACGATAGTCATTGGTTGGCCTTCCGCAATTATCCTTCTGTTACCGTTCTTTGTATACACTTACCTCATGTTGTTCACTGTTTTACTGTTTTTTTTTTGTGAAATACCAATAAAATATTTTCAACACTAAATAAAGTGAAAAAAAATGCTGAAAAACGTATTCTACAGCTTTCTGCAGCTAACACTACTGCCTTTTTATAACATCCAGTGTGCATGAGGCCTTAAGCTGAACTCAAGGCAAATGGCTAAATAATACAGATATGAACATAAAGGAACTGTTTTTTTGCCATAACATTGACTGATCTGGGTAGAAGATTATCATCCAAACGCAGTCACTGTTCAGCAGCGCCACTGTATTCAGGAAGGTGCGACAGCTGCTGAATACAATTGCTGGCAGTCGAGAATCCTCCATCCATGCTATTTTAGTGTGCATGGGGGGGGGGGTCCATTGAGTTACTCTTATTGAGCCTGCAGGTTAAATGAGAAGATCAAGTCCTGTATGGTTAGCTTAAAGCCTCATACACACGATCGGACAGTGGACCAACTTTCCCGTGGATTTTTGTCCAAAGGGCGTTGGCCCCAAGTTGGTATTGCATACACACGATCTGACTTTTTAGGCAACAAACATGAACGTAGTGACGTTTCAACGTACTGACGACACTTCAAAAGAGGACGTTCGAATACTCCAGCGCCACCTTTGGTCAACTTCTATATTGTTGTCTGATCTTTTGCATTGGTTCTGAGCATGCGTGTTTGTACTTTGTACAAAAGTCCGTTGGTTTTGTGTACACACGGTCGGACTTTGGTCCATCGGACTTTTGTTGGCAGAAAGTTGGTCCGTTCGCACAGCCAACAAAAGTCTGATGAAACCTGGAAAAAGTTGGTCCAAAGGAGCGTACACACGGTCGGATGTTGGTCCAAAACAGCTAATTTGCATGTTGGTTGTCAAAAAGTCTGATCGTGTGTATGGGCCTTAAGAATGTTTTGGAAATGGTCAGCCTTGGAATCTACATAACAGTAATGGAGATAACATTTTTGGTATGCATTTACTGACCTGAAGACTTTTTCATTAAGGTGAATTATAGTAAAGGTCGATTTGGGTGACTAGATCATACTGACTGTGTTAACAACACTTAATATGTGCACAATATGTAGAGCACTGTCCAATTTCATTATGGAGCTGGCTCCATGTGCTAGAAGGCCAGATTCTAATAAACAAAATGAAGTCATCGTGCAATAAAAAGTCTGGAGCACATCCACCATACGCCCCCAATGTACAGTAATATGTACTATATAAATTGGTGTACAAAAACAGCAGGTGTTGCTGTGCAATTTTCAAGCTTTGTGAAGACTTCAGGGAAAACCCTGATGGATTGTTTTCTATTATATTTTTTTTGTACAAATACTGTTCTTTTCAGAGCAGCATTTACCTAATGTAATTGTGTTAAAAGCCATACGTTTTAAATGATTATATTGGTAAGGATACCATACCATTATGATAAAAAACATTTCTATAAAGCACATGGCTTTTATCTAATTCATAGACATAAGGGAGCATGTTTGGGGTTGCTGCAATGCTGTAATGTTTTCTGATGTGTTATAAAAAGTAAGCATTCTCAGCATTCATTTAGATGTGCATAATTGTGATTCATTACTGCCAGACAATTTTCAGTTAGCCTGGGGGGCCACGGGCTTCTAAATGATTGAAGTTTTTAACAGGAGGACCCTTGAATGATCCTTAGGCTCGGTTCACACAGGGGCAACCCGACTTACAGCGCGACTTTGCAAGGCGATTTGGAGGCTACTTCAGCACGACTTTAAGCAACTTGCAGCACGACTTGCCTTTAGGACAGGCGACTTTGGCTGTGGCCAATCACAGAATAATCAGCTCTCTGGGAGGGAGGGGTTTGCCTGGGCAAACTAATTTCTTTTCCTGTAAAGTCGCTTTAATATAGACGAGGATCCGACTTGAAGGCGACTTCCATTGAAATCTATGGGTACAAGTCGCCTAGAAGTCGCCTTGAAGTTGTACAGGAACCTTTTCTGAAGTCGCAGCGACTTCAGTAGTGTATATTAAGACGGCTCTCATTAACTATAATGGAATTTCTGATGTCAAGCGACTTGGGGCAACTTGAGATCTGACAAGTCGGATCCCAAGTCGCTATAGTGTGAACCGGCACAACTCACAAAAGAAAGTAGGAAATAAAACGGGTCAAATCTGAAAATGAGTTACAGTATTAAATGGATCTAACATGTTTTACACATGCTTGCCTATACAGGACAATGCAACAGGTTCACTTTTATATCAAGCCTGTCACTTGCCCATGTTCTCCCCACTTGGAGAGGAAGAGGAATACATGTTACTTTTGTGTATCTGATCATGTGACTTAAAGGAGTTGTAAAGGCAGAAGGTTTTTTATCTTAATGCATTCTATGCATTAAGATAAAACGCCTTCTGTGTGTCACTTCCCCCTTGGTCCCCCTAATACTTACCTGAGGTCCTTCTCTGTCCAGTGATGTTCACAAGTGTCTCAGCTGTACGAGATTCACCCTCCTGATTGGCTGAGACACAGCAGCGGCGCCATTGGCTGGCGCTGCTGTCAATCAAAGTCAGCTAGATAATCAAGAGAGAGGGGGCGGGGCCAAGTCAGGCTCTGTGTCTGAATGGACACAGGGAGCTGTGACTCAACTCGGGTGCTCCCATAGCAAGCTGCTTTCTGCGGGGGCACTGAACAGGAGGGAGGGGCCAGGAGCACTGAAGAGGAGAATCTGGGCTGCTCTGTGCAAATCCACTGCAACAGAGCAGGTAAGTATAACATGTTTATTATTTTTATAGGGAAAAAAATTTGACTTTACAATCACTTTAATTCCTTCCTCCGGTGTAATAATGCTGGCCTTTGATTATTGGTCCAGTGATGTCACATGGAAATTAAAAAGGGCAAGTTGACACCAAAACTTGCAGCCCATTCAATGTAATGCAGATAATGCATTAAGGATTAAGGCGTTTTGGCTGTAGAACCTCTGTAAACTGCCGTTGGGATTCTGAGACTAGGGCAAGTTAAAGCTTATCTACAGCAGAGAATTTTTTTTGATTATTTTGCATTCGGTATACGTCTGATCTTGGAATACCATGTTCAGTCACTGTACTATATCTATGGAAAAGCAACAATGTCACTCTAGAACATGAAGTATGTTAGGACTACAACCCCCCCCCCCCCCATAACCTACAGGAGGTGTTCTTTAGTTCATAGAGATAGTTGGAAACAATGTATAACAGTGCAGCAGAGGCCGAGTGGATAGAAAGTTCAAGATTTCCAGCAAGATCAGTAGATACTTTTTTCACTTATAAAAAAAAAAAAATAACAAAACACTTTCAATGGTATATTTAACAGGCTAAAAGGGAGCAAAAAAAAAAGGGCAATTGTTAGGGTTTACATTATTATTATTTTTATACAGGATTTATATAGCGCCAACAGTTTAGCAGCACTTTACAATGTAAAAGGGAGACAATACAGTTATAATACAATAAAATACAAGAGTATTAAGAGGGCCCTGCTCAGAAGAGCTTACATACACCGAGGCGCTGCGTTAAGCCCCATACAAGCAGGCCAAATATCAGACGATTTTGGCTAGTTCAACAGAATTTGTCTGACATTCGGGCCGTGTTCCCACCAGCCTATCCGACAGAAGCTGTCCAAACAGCCGACTTCTGTTAAACCGACATGCTGGAAAACCAGCATCGAATTGGCATCAGATCAGCGATGGCAGCCGATGGCTACCAGCGTTGACCAGTGTGTTTTGGCGGGCGGCAGTCCCCCTGTCAGAACACAATAGCTCAGCAGGGAGATCACTGTACTAACATTGAATAGTTAGTACAACAAGCTCCTTTCGAACTCTTCAGTTTATTTTGTTCAGCCCCCTGAAGAAAAACTGATAGTGTGTACCAGGCATTAGAGAGCTTTAAAAATAATCTGTTGATTTGCCCCACTTGGTAAATAAAGATATCCATAAACAAGTAATGACCAATCAGATTTCATTGTGATAAAGTGTGGCCTTCTGATATAATTCTGTACCATTTCTAGTAGCTCCTGTGTTCTTGAGCAAATCTGATTGTGTTTGCTTTTCTTGGCATGTCCAGAATTTACATACAATGGTTTTCTATGTGTTGTCCTGTTTGAGGTCCGTCTGTGCGTTGTGTTGATAGTGTCCTGTACTCATTCAGAGAGCTGCATTGTCAGACTTTTCCTAGAGCTCTGCTGCAGGTGGAAAGCAGTCAGTACAGTGACCCATAGCTTTAGATATAGTCACGCTCAGCTGGCCTTTTTAATAATCTACTGCAAAGAGCAGTGGTGTGCAGTAATCCATGACGTTCAATTTTTACCATCAGGGAATAGGCACACGATAAAGGTGATCACCGCTTAGAGTTACTTTGGGTTACTGTATTTTGCTTTATACTCTTTTCAAATTGACTGTGAGTAGCACTGCATCTGAATAGACTTATTTAGTCTGACAACACAGTGTAAACTGCAGCAAAACAATGGGGTACCATTGAAGCTTTGTATTATATAACAGTTGGTTGTGTATATTGGGAGTATTTGGTCTTAAAAAAGAGCCCCTTATCATAGACACACAATCTAAACAATCTACTGCAGGTTTTCCAACAATTATAAAGTGTAAAGCTTGCCATACACAGCTAAAACTTTATCGAAATCACTCATTAAACTTTGATTGGAAAATTTAAGGAACCAAGTGGAAAATCGGACAGCCACAAGTGCCGGCTGTTGAATACAATAGTCAGCTATGGGGATGCCTCCTTCCATGATGATGAATCCATTTGATTTCTCTTGTTCAGCCCTCAGGCTAAACAAGAGAAATGTATGCATGTATGGCTATCCTAAAGGCTTTTCCTGTTTGTATATAAATTTACAACAATACAAAACCGCAAGTCCTCAAAGTTCCATAATGTAAATATATATACATGAATAGAGAGAAGTCACCTGTATATATTAAACTGTCATAACAATTCTTATCAATAAAAGCCTGGCTTTGACTCTACTCCCTAATGTAGCCTCAAACTGTATGCCCACTACATACAGAAAAACTAATTCCCGGGGACAGTCTCGCACCAGCATACAAAAATTACAACTTTATTTTTTTTCATAATCCTAGAAAACAGATAGAAACAAATACAGTTCATAAAACCAAATTGGTCAACAATGTTAAAAACAAACAAATCTGGCCTCTGCTCTTTCACTATAGGCATAACAACCAGGGCTTAATTGTCCAACTCTTCAGACAAACGTGTATAGAGTGGATACTGAGACTCAGTAATATGTAGGATCAAAAGATATGTATTCCACCTCCCAATGGTTGGGTTATATACTTAGTTTTTCATCCAAATGCTCCATAAAAAAAAGGACGTTCCTCATGTCTATGTACTGGAAACAAAATGATCTCTCAATCACATATTTATTGGATGCAATTAAATAGGTACTTTAAACATGTACCCCTGCACTTGATACATCCCACCTCAGGAGTAATGGTGATTAAAGTTCATATACAATATACAATCCCCCTGTGCATGCTCAAATGTAATGGAGAAAGTGACAGGTCATGCTCCTCTTATAATACAGACATTAACGCCAAGTTCTTCATATGTGAAAAGGCATCCTTCATCAACTGAGTCCTTGTCAAGAGATCCAGGCATGCCTAGTTTCCATAACTTGCACAAGGTACCAGGGGTGTTTCACCATTTAATGTGCAAACTCCAGGCAAAAGCCCTATCAACTGAGGCAGTGCAATTAGATTGATCACATGTCCAAGCATCCATGATAGAGAACAATGTAGTACACTTATCAATCCAGAGTCCCAGTGTGCACCCAATGCGAGCAGAAGAGGCCAGGTGTAGACTGAATAGCCTGACCGATTTTGCCATTCAAGCCAGCTGCATCAAAGACAGTTGTTACAATTATAAATGCCCATATTAAAAGAACAGAGGCCAGGTTTATTTGTTATCAACATCATTGGCCAGTTTGGTTTATGAACTGTGTGTTGTTCTCTGTATTTTCTAGTATTGGTCAGGTGCTGGACTATGCCCAGAATTCGTTTTTCTGTATGTATTGGGCATACATTTAGACGGTACACCGAGGAGTAGAGTCAAATCCAGGTTTTTAGTCATGAGAAATGTTATGCTTTTATATATATATATATATATATATATATATATATATATATATATATATATATATATATATAAGGTTTATTTAGGTATGCCCTCAAACTACATAACTTTTGGTAAATCTAATTAGGATTGTACTATGGATACATTCAGACTGTACCATGTGTCCAATTTCTTAATAAAATATAGTACAGATTATAGAGCAGGGAATCTTCAAACTATGGCCCTCCAGCTGTTGCGGAACTACACATCCCATGAGGCATTGCAAAACTCTGACATTCACAGACATGACTAGGTATGATGGGAATTATATTTCCTGAACAACTGGAGGGCCGTAGTATGAAGACCCCTGTTATAGAGGATAGTTCAGACCCTGAGAAGGTACATACTATGTGGACAGGCTGGCGAGCCCTTTAAGCGATTCACCTATTTTTCAAACTCTGGTTGCGGCGTATTGTGCCCACTCTTAATGTGGTCTTGCTTGGGCTTGTGCAGTCCCCTCTTTTATGGTAACTTTCGAAACGCTTCTCGTATCACTTATACTTACCTTCTTTTTCCTTTCCTTATTTTGACCTTTCACAATGGAAACATATAAGTGGGGTTGTTACCTTACACCAGTGGTCTCCAAACTGTGGCCCGGGGACCAGATACAGCCCTTTTCTTGCCTTTTGTCCAGCCCTTTGGGCACTATTCCATCCAATGACACTAACAGTAGGACATAATTACTATCGCTGACACCAACAACGGGGTACTGTTCCACCCACTGACACTAACAATACAGCGCAAATGATAGGGCCCCATTTTTGGTGTCAAAGGAAGGAATTGTGTCCCATTGTTGGTTTCATTGGGAGAAGTGACATTAACAATGGGGCACAATTACTTTTTATGACACCGACGATGGAGCACTCTTCATCCAAAGATGGCGCATACATTACTCCGATGCCAGGACAATTTATATTCCCCTTGGCCACAATCCTAAATTCTGAAGGACAGTACACTGGCCTTAAACCCTGTTCTTGTTTATTGGTTTGTTTTGTGTTATCTGGTACTGTATACATTGTCTTTCTTTTGCACATTTCTGACATTTTTTCATATTTTGTCCTCATTGATTGTGCAATATATTGAGATAAATTACTCACATGTATGCCTTATGTACGTTTGTACTCTGGAAAGTTTCTTGACTTAAAAACATTTATATTGCAGATAATATATTTTGTGGTTACTGATTCACATTACAGATATAACCATATTCTTGTTTTGTATCTCTGGGATCTTTACAATTTTTTTTTAAAGAATTCCAACTATAAAAAGGGACCTACTGGAATTCAGACAACTGTGTAAACCAAAGCTCCGTTTACTGTCATTATGATGGTGACACCAAATGGTTCCTTTTTCCCATATGCCAAAGTGGCATTTCTGTCAAGGACACCCATTCATTTCCTATATCTGTTGAGTCAGATTACATATGGAAGCATATTTGTCCTTGTTGTTTGCTGTCAATGTAATAGGTTACTGTATGTTATTGTAGATCAGTTAGATAAATAATGTGTGGGTGGTTCTGTGAAATAATATACTTTCTTCAGTAAAAGATGTCAGGTCAAGTTGCGTGTTAGATATAATGAAATACCAATGTAATCTTTAATATTCTTTTTATTCCACAGGAATATTATACAAATTTCACATTCAGCTTTCTTACTTGTGTGATATAATGTGGCCAAACCTTGCCATTGTGTGTTGGGAGAACAACAGATTTTAGCTGTTTTTGGGTAGGGAATAATATGCAATGTTCAGTATACTTTGTGTATACATTGGGGCCACACACACATTGACTATATGTATGTGTATATATATAAGCAAAAGGAGGAGAGAGAAGCACCAAGCCAATCCTTTAAACAGCTTAGGAATTTATTCAATATATAAGTATAAAACAACATTAAAAACTTGTGTGAAAAATGTTGGAGCACTTGCAGAGTGCTAGAGCGTGTGGGAGCTTCCACGTGCAGTGTCGCGGGAGCACAGGAGAACCGCCGGAAAGCCTCTATTGAGGGATCCAGGAGCGCCGTGTGTTAGCCACAGCTGGAGCCTCGATGAGCCTCATGGAGACGTCGGCTGTGTATCTCTGGGTGGGAGTGGTCCAGAGCTGTCAAACTGGGGAGCCGCCCACACGCTGTCTGGCCAATCTAAACGCGATTCGAAGGCACGGCCTCGTCTTCTTCATCAGCACACGGCGCATGTGGATCCCTCAATAGAGACCTTTCGGCGGACCTCCTGTGCTCCTGTGACACTCCACGTGGAAGCTCCCACCACCCGCTCTAGCACTCTGCAAGTGCTCCAACATTTTTCACGCAAGTTTTTAGTGTTGTTTTCTACTTGTATACTGAATAAATGCCTAAGCTGTTTAAAGGATTGGCTTGATGCTTCTCTCTCCTCCTCTTGCTTTCCTTTTGTTCACAGTGATCAAGTTCCCCAGCCCGGGCCTGAAGCAGCCTCGCTCCCTTTACAGCCTCCGTTTAGAGACTCATTTTTAGGGGTTCGTCCCCCGGAACTTTCAATCCACTCACCATTCACACAGTTGCACCTTCATGTATCAGCATGCAGATCCATGCCTTTTCATTTATATTTTAAACTTATATATTTTTCATCAGATGGTTTAACGCTATACCAATATTGTGTATGTGTTTACTGCTAATGTCATATGCATATATAAGCCTTTCCTCACACACTGGTGTTGTATTCCTCACTAAGTAGAAGCACCTTTAGGCTGTATTTTGGCCTGATGAATCTTTCATTGAAATCATCAACACGTGTTGTAATGCACTTGGCACTGCCTGTCAACATACGTAATAATATGCAACATCACACATAGGCACGAATGCACAGTAACGTTCATTGCCTCGTGTTTTTACATATATTAACATGTATTGCGCTATAGCGCATGTTGACATGAGTTTTGTTTCGATAAATGTCTAAGGCTAGCTGTATACACTTGGATTTCTCTTATTCAGTCTGTGGACTGAATGAGACTAAATCAATAGATTCTTCAATCCACTGTACACAGAATGGATGGAGGAATCACCACTGCTAGCTATTGTATTCTGACAGCCATGACACTGGGGACTGCTTGGATACACTAACAGGGATGCATCTGATAGGATGCAGTCTCCTTTCAACTGATAATTTTCCATCTGGCTTGGTTGCACTGGATAGTGCCGACTGGGCCATACATGGCTTGAACTTTGGATGATTCCTTTTGAACCATTTGAAATCTAAACGATGTATGGTCAGCTAAGGCTTCTCCTGGCTGATGGAATGGACCAGCATTTTAAAAAAATACAGTAAAACCTTGGATTGCGGGCATAATTCCTTCCAGAAGCATGCTTGTATTTCAAAGCACTTGTATATCAAAGCGAATTTCCCAATAAGAAATACTGGAAACTCAAATGATTCGTTCCACAACCATTTATTCATAAGTCCATATAAAAAGATTATAGCAATAATGATAGGTTGTGTAACCATAAAATGTCCATCCACAAATGGCAACCTCCACAAGGGGATTCGAAGCAAAATCCAGCAGTAGCTACAGAGTATAAAAGACAAGAGAGGTGCCTTAGCAATACGGTTACATTTAATAAAGGTACAACCTTTAGACCCCTTTCACACCAAGGGGGTTTTGCAGGCGCTATAGCGTTAGAAATAGCGCCTGCAATCCGCCCTAAAACAGCTGCACCATTGTCTGTAGTGTGAAAGCCCGAGGGCTTTCACACTGCAGCGGTGCGCTGGCAGGGTGTCACAAAAAGTCCTGACGGCAGCTTCTTTGGAGCGGTAAAGGAGCGGTGTGAACACTGCTTCTCCAGCGCTGCTCCCCATTGAAATCAATGGGGCAGCGCTGTAATACCGCCGGCAAAACGCCGCTATTGTGGCTTTTTCCTGGGGGTTTTAATCCTTTCTCGGCCGCCAGCAGGGGGGGGGGGGTAAGAGCGCCCCGCTAGCGGACGAAATGCGCCGCAAATCCGAAGGTAAAATGCCAATAAAAATAGCGGCGTTTTACCGCCGACGCTATGGGCGTTGTGAAAGGGATCTTAGCAACTCGCATGGTTGATGATTAAAACAGGCACATCTAAGGAAGCAGGCATCCGGAGTAAAGTGGTTCACATAGACCGTCCTCCACACCGCCGGCTCTCACCGCTGTCAGTCTGCAATCATGACCGGGAAGACTACCCTGCAGTAGATCGATCTGAAAGCGAGGCTTGAACTGCTCATGGAGTGCAGCATGGAAGGGATGAAGTCAATGGCGGTGAGGAGGATGGTCTATGTGGACAGCTTTACCCTGGATGCCTGCATACTTAGATGTGTCTGTTTTAATCAGCAACTATGTGAGTTTCTAAATGTTGTACCTTAATAAAATGTAACTGTATTACACTTAGAGGCGCCTCTCTTCTCTTTTATACTCAGTTGTGACTTGACGCTACTTGTATATCAAGACATCGCTTGTTTATCAAGTCAAAATGTATTAAAACATTTTGCTTGTCTTGCAAAACGCTCTCAAACCAAGGTTTTACTGTTCTACCAATATATATATATATTGCGTTGGGTGCAGGATTAGTATCTATCATAGTATGAACATGTCTGTAATGTGTGCTTCCTACTCATTTGGCCAAAAAAATATGTATTTGCTTTTCATACAAATGTAAGAATTTGTGTTGCACTTACAAACCTGAATGTGTTTCACATTTGAATGGCACCATTTAGTAGTGTTATATGTATTTTATTACAGTGCACATGAACACAGCTCCGTGCCATCAGTGTAACTGCGGCCTACTATGTGACTAAAGTCAGTCATGCATAGTGTGTTATGCATGCAAGGCAGTGTAATTTAAGAATGAAGAGAACGCTACAGAGTATTTCCAGTGTAAGCATGTGTAACAAATTACAACCTGGCAGACACTCAAAATGAATACAGTCTCTGAGAATTTTGGCCCTTTCTTGTCTTCTCATTTTTTTCTATATCTTGGGTGCACTCCTTCCCCAGTCTTACAATAACAAGCAGAGGAGGACCTGCTTGCGTTGCTGCTCCTTCCCTCGTAGGGGAGGGCTTCTAAAGCCCACACTAGTGACACCAAAAACTTCAGTCAATGTGTGTGCGTGCATGTCATCAGCCTCGCGCCCCACCCCCTGGTGCCTGAAACTGGAGCTAAACACAGTGCAAACATCTCCACAACAATCCTTTGAATAGCCACTGGCTTGCTTTTTCAGGAACTAAGAGGGCAAAATAAGTTCATTAAAAATAAAACCCATCAACATTGGTCCACTATTTAAGGAGAATCGTGTGACTTTTATGAAAGTGATCCTCACAAAAAAGCATTGCCCAATAAATGATTTATTTTACCTGTATTTTGTCCGTTTACAATCACTAAAGAGTTGTGCACAGTACATGTATGTATTTCTTGTAGATAGGAGCATCATTTTGATGTGGTAGTGTGTATTTAGTGAATTATCAGTAGTCTTTAAGTTTTAAGAAATTACTTCAAATTGCTCAGGTGGGAACTGAGCCTCGGTGTCGCTAGCTGTGTGATTTTTGTGAATGGAGCCTTGGGGTCGCTAGCTGTGTGATTTTTGTGAATGGAGCCTTGGGGTCGCTAGCTGTGTGATTTTTGTGAATGGAGCCTTGGGGTCGCTAGCTGTGTGATTTTTGTGAATGGAGCCTTGGGGTCGCTAGCTGTGTGATTTTTGTGAACGGAGCCTTGGGGTCACTCGAATGAAGCTCTGCATGAACGAAGCCTTGAAGTCATATACATAAATCGCTGCGTGAACGGAGCCTTGGAGTCATATACATAAAGCGCTGTGTGAACTGAGCCTTGGAGTCGCTCAGATCAAACGCTGTATGAATGAAGAGTCCACAAGTCTGGCTAGCATTGTCTGGTGACTATGGGTAGTTTAACAGCACTCCAACGCCACTTTTGTAGATTTTATTTAAGATCATTGAATCAGACTGATTATTAAGCTAACTGAAATGCCTAAAGTCATCTCACACAGTTCCAAATTGGTTCAGGATTATCGTAGACTTCTGAGACAGGTGAAGCATGGAGCATTCACTTGAGCAAGCTGCAAAAGCCATGGCCATTGGCGGGACATTAAGTGACGAGTGACAATTCTCAGTCGCTTGGTTGGGGGATCACCAGTGCAGTAAAGCTGCACACATTTTTCATACTTCTGAGGACTGCTCTTCCTTGTAATCTGTCATTACCCTTCACAACAGTCATTTTCGCATTCGCATTTGGACAGTGAAAGGATTACGCTAGATTCACGCTAAAGTTGGCCGATGCACAGAACTCTTGTGCCTGATATACTGGCCAAAGTTTGGGCCGTAGATGGCCCTGTCGACACCATGACATCCTTCAATCTGAAAATCAAAGGAGCCAGATGGAAATTGTCGGGAGAACAACGGCTGAATCCAGTCAGATGTAGCCAATGTTTGGGTATTCTGACAGACGCAGGTTCTGGCTGTCAGAATACAATAGCTAGAGGAAACTTAATGTGCGCTCTTTTTTAAGATGCTCTTTTGATGTGCTTAATGATGGATTGCCATTCCTAGCCCAAAGCGTTAAAACATGCATTAACAGATAAAAATAAAACTTGGACTTGACCTTTTTATGGCCAGTGCATGTCAACATGCTACTTATATGTAAACTAACAGCATTAATAACAATGCCTAACCTCTACATGGCAACGTGCACTAAAACGCAAAGGTGCAAACAGACCCTTTTTTTTTTTTATCAATGAATCTGCAGTTCGAGTCGATTGCACTGAATATCAGATATTGTTGCTCAATAGTCGGATCGCTTGCGAAATATGGAAACTAACCCTATACTTTTGTTAACGCTACTATCATGATGGGATTGTAGTGCCACATTAAAAGAAAATAAGCCTTGCCTAAAGCGATGCCAAATTCCATCGCCCACATGCAGCATGGCAGTAGTTGTTTTTTTTTTTTTTTGCACGTGATGAGAAGCAGATGAAATCCTAAAATCTCCATCTACTAATACTAGAATGCATTAGCAGCTTCTTGGCATTTCTGTGCTGCTGTAGTATGGAGGAATTCGTGTTCCTTTCTCTGCGATGAATGGATACATGTGACACAGCAAATGTAAACACAGGCATGATGCATTATAGTTAGCAAGCAGCTCCGCTTACCTCTCTCCGCATGCAGCTGATTGGTAGTGAGTCAGTGCAGCTTGTGATAAATAGGAATAGATCGCCTTGTTTGTTGGACAATTAAGAGTGCCAGTATTAGCCATCCTGCAATGGTTGTACTGGATGCCATCCCATGGCTTCCTCCAAACGTCTTCTTATCTGGGAAGCGCTCGGATGATGTGTTGTGGATGCTGCACTTGTTGGAAGCTTCACCTCTCGGGTGCAGGCATAGTAGATGAATAGTCGATGGAGGGTCCTTGCTGGGAGATGCTGGGAGCTGTGCTGTCTTTTCTATGCAGACCAGTTTGTCTTCTGACTTCCAAAGTTCCACTTGTTTTTGTTGGAGGGGGAAGGGAGAGGGGAGAGTGGCAGGCAAACTCAGCACAGAGAGCTCTCCCTCATCTTTCTCTCCCCCTGTGGGCCCCTTGCCGAGTGTTTTTATTGATTGCAATCACTGAAGGCTAGCTGGCTCTCTAAAGAAACACTGTGTAATGTGTTCTTTCCTGGCTTTCATTAAACAGAGTCAATGCACACTGTGGTCATGCTGACTGGCACCCTGCCTACGCTCTGTTACAGCTCCGAGCAGCAGAGGGCTGGGTGGGAGGGAGTCTCATATTTTCTTTCAGTGGGTTTGCAGAGGTGAAGTCAAGGAGGGACTTTGGCAGGACTGGGATCCTCCCCTCCCAAAACCGCTCAGGATGCTTATAGTCCTGGCTTGCGTAGGAATGGTGCTTTTGTGGTCGTATTTGTCCCTGGAATGCGTGGAGCATAGTGGAACCTGTAATGTAGAAGCCTGCGCTGTGCTACCTTACATAAATAAAAAATCACTGTGTACACCAGGCTGATTGCAGCTGATATTTAATTGTTGACAGTGTAACTTTTATAGCTGTGCCAGTTATTTATTTATGATTTCTTACAGGTATTTATATAGGAGCAACAATTTACACAACATATTACATACTCTACGTTTTCATCGGTCCCTGCACTCAAGCTTACAATCCAAAGTCCTTCTAAAGGCTGCTACACGCGAGCTGAATATTGGCCAGTTGAACAGAAACCAGATGACATTCGGCCAGTGTGTACAGCAGCCGGTCCGGCTTCTGTCGAACGGGCATTCTGGAAAACTGGCAACCGATCGGCATCCAATCAGCGCTGGCAGCCAGTGTGTTCTAGTGGGGGGGGGGGTAAACCCGGGGGGGGGGGGTGTAGTCCCCCTGGGGGGGGGGGGGTAAACCCGGGATTTCAGGATGCCGGACGCATTAATTACAGTGGCGGGGGTGTTTAGATTAGAGACAGAGGCTCTAATAGGCTTCAAAATAGGGTGGTCTTCGGGCGCAGAGCATTGCGCTTTGAGCCCACCCAGGTGTGTTAGAATAGCGAATGAATATTCACTATTCTCACACTGAATTGCCTCTCCGCCAATCAGGAAGTGCGGGTCTGAGACCCGTTTCCCGATGGACCGAAAGGAGAAGTGCTCTGATTGACCGATGAGGAGGAGGGAGGAGTCAAAAGCTGCAGAGCAGGGGAAGGAGAAGGTGCTTGTGATGCCCATGGAGGAGAGCCAGGGAAGCCGCCCGTGATTGCCCCCCGCCATGAATGAGGTAAGTGCACCGATCGACCAACCTGACCCGACCGTGGCGGGGGGGGGTTTGGCGGGTGCACTGTTTGCCTGTTTGTATTCAGCTATATTTTGTGTATTTAAGAATACATCCAGCTGTTTTTAAAACTATCTGCTGGTTAGAATATAGCATAGAGGGATTTACATTGGCGAGTTTAGATAAATGGGGAAGAGACTTAGAAAAAATTTTTACTGTAGAACAAGAGAAGAAAATAATTCATCTGACAATGAAATCATCAAGGTGTATAAAAATGCAGGAACTTAATTTTAAGCTGTTATCAAGATGGTACTTCACCCCCTCAAGGATGAATAAAATATTCCCAGAGGTCACGGGGAACTGTTGGAGGGGCTGTCAGGATAGGGGCACACTCTTACACATATTCTGGACTTGCCCTGTAATTAAACAATTCTGGCAAGAGGTACATAGAATCACCCAACGACTATCAGTACTCCAGATTCCACAAGACCCGGAATTCTTCCTACTACACTTATCACCAATCCCTATCAAGGACTATAAAAACTCAATAGTCTGTCATCTGGTGAATGCGGCGAAAAGCTGCATCCCAAGATGCTGGAAGGAAACACAGGCCCCTAGCATTGCTATGTGGCTTAATATAGTCCGAAATATTGGGATAATGGAGAGTTTGACGCCAAGACCCTTAGAGGGAAGGGAACGGGTTAAACAAATCTGGGACCCCTGGGAGAAATACTTACAAACAGAGGAGGGTAAGAGGTTAATGGATGAGGAGACGGGGGAGTAGGGGGTGGGAGGAGGTTAGGGGGGGGAGAGAAACCTTTTTTTTCCTTTTTTGTTTTTTCTTTTTTTGTTTTTTTTTTTTTTTTCCCTCTCAGGAGTGGGAGGAGGCCTCGAGGGAACCCAAGGGACTGGGGGACTCACAGAAAGAGAAGAGGCACAGGGTACCGGGATAGTGGGGGACTATATATAAAATAGAAAAAGGGAAGAAAGGGATAATAAGGAGTACTTGGGTATATGAAACAGAATGGAAATATAATTTAAGGAAGTAGAAAGTTAGTAAATCTGTATACCTGAAATCATATATTTTTGTTTGTAAGATAACCCTTTGAAGAAATAAATAAAGAATTTAAGAATATAGCATGGTACACACTACATTTTTTTTTTTTTCGTGCAACCCAGCGGGTTGGGCGAAAAACTGACAGCTCCGGTCGTTGTTCATCGATCTCCCCCGCTGAGCTGTTGTGTTCTGACAGGGAGACGCCCCCCCGCCAGAACACTCCAATCAGCACTGTCTCCCATTTGCTGAGAATGCTGATCTGGATTCGGTCGGATGCTAGTTTCCAGTATGCATTTCTGACATACACATGGGCCAATGTCGGCTGGTATTTTTTGTACTGGGAAATGTCTTCCGAAATTTTGCCTGCGTGTACAGGGCTTTAGTTCTTGAGAGAGTCTATTCTATTTTCACATCTCTTACTGTGAAGAAGATTTTCTGTATGTGAAGGTTAAATCTATTTTTCTACAGATGTAAAGAGTGCCCCCTTGTCCTCTGTAATGAACTGAAAGTTAATAACTCAACAACAATTTCACTATATGGACCACTTATGTATTTATATATTGTGATCATATCCCCTTCTTAATCACCTCTTCTCAAGAGGAAATAAATTCACTGATTTTATTTTATGAGATTAATTTTTCAATAGACCTTCCACACAAACAACAAAATATTATGTGTGCATTTTTACTTACACGATCTCCGCTTCCCCGGCAGATGGCGTTTCCCCGCTGTCCTACATTGAGCTGTCCCTCAACGTCATCATGTCCAATGCAGGATAATAAACACTGCACTGGTCTTGATGACATCAGGATCTTAGACCACTGTAGTGTAGGGGAGAATACTCTGCAGGAACCAGTCTAGCGTTGGGTAAGTAAATCCTATTTACCCTTACCTAGACCTAAACAGGCGATTAGCCCCCGCAATGCTGGCGCAGCCCAACCACAAGGGATAATTTGTATGCTTCCCAGGAGTTGAGTTTTAAGAGACTTTTTTTCTCATAAGTTATTTTATTTCATTAGTGGTTATTTTAAATCTCACACAATGGCGCCTTTTTCTGCTTACCTTGAATAGAAGCCTATTAGAACCTCAAAGTTAATACTATCTGGGACATTTGAACCAACAAAAATGGTCTTTAGTCAACTGCATTCCTCCAATAAATTGCAAATTGACTGCATGCAAAAAACAAAAACAAAAAAAACCCAGCAGATCTGTGTGATTATTATTATTGTACATGATTTATATAGCACCAACAGTTTGCGCAGTGCTTTACAAAGTGAAGGGAGCACAGTTATAATACAGTTTAATACAAGAGGGTTCAGAGGGCCCTGCTCTTGAAAGCTTACCATCTAAAAGGGAGGGTCAAGTGATAAAAGAGATAATAATTGTGAGGGATAAGCTGATTGAGAAATTAGAAGTTTCTTTTATTAGTTGGAGATGGGATAGGGCTCCCAGGAGGAGAGGAGTTTTTAGGGATCACCTATAGAGTATAGAGTATAGAGTCGCAAGCACTAGTAACCTCTTGTGTTGAGAGGTCCATGTGAGCTGGTAAGCGAGTCTTTCAGCCTATGGTGGCGGTGTTGATGCACGGATTCACTTTTCAAGGTGGTGGATGGTGGTGATACTCACCAGGATTAATTATTACATCACTTGTGAAACGTTTGTTTATTATGCTATGTATTAGCATGGTTTTATTCCTATTCACATACTTTAATTCTAAGGCTGACTATTAAGTAAAAGCATTTTTATGAATCATTTCTTAATGCAATGTTACATGTCAAAGCAAGGCTACTAGAAGCCCTGACGTTCCAGTTCTTTAACCAATAGCATTTCAGGACATAATAGCTGGTGCACAGAACCCAGCATCTTTTTACTTTGCCACTTAGCAGAGCTTTTGCTCCTTACAAGCCAGCTGCCGGCTGCACTTGAGACAGTGGATGTATGTTGTAATTGCCATTATCAGTACTGAGTGATGTTCTTTAAACACACTAAAAATTGAGCAGCATCTGAGGTTCCTTGTGTTCCATATAGCATTTAGGTTATACTGTCAATAGCCATCATGTCTGTTGTGGTTTGAGTATAACCTGCACTTGGGCTGCAGTACATTCCACTACCCAACCGAAGGCCTGGTGCACCTGACTTAAAGGACGAATGAACTCTGTGTACTTTCTCATAGACTTACATAAAATGGAGAGTCTCGGGAGATGGCACTATACAAGTCTTTAAGGGCACATTTTGCAGGCCTTTGTTGGCGTTGAAGATGCTCGGAGTAGGTAAAGACGCAGCTATGGCCCATTTCTAGTATAGTTTAGCACACAAGGACTAAGTAAGGGCTAAAAGTACTCTTTCAGTTTAAATAACAACAAATAAACCCTGTCGGTGAACTGCTAATGCTGTCTAGGAAACATTGCCAAAATCATCTAGTCAATGTTATAAATATTCTAAGTTTTATTTCAATTTCTTGTGAACTGGGCTTGCTACCTTTTGGTCTAAGGAAAACTGAATGGATGGAGTATACTGGAATGGCTGGTACTGGGGTGCACGATGGGTGCCTGAGCCTAGCTTGAACTGCAGAACATAAAAAGTCTGCAAAGCAAAAGTGACCACATCAGACTCAGGGAGGCTTAAAAAATGGCACCCAGCATACGTGATCATCAAAGAACCAGAACGCAGTTCAGAATTTAAACTGTATGGCTGAAAACTGGATGGGTGGCAACCAAAACTCCTTCAGCCAAATTGATGCCGTCTTGTACAGTGCCTTTTGGGTGAAACCTAAGAATCTTGTCACTCATTCTGCTATGTGCAACCTCAAATCTACGTCTCTATGCATTTAGATGTCCGCTATAGATGGTAATGTTTGAGCAGACATGCATAGCCAAACGGGAGACTTATCTGGCTTGGAGGTGGGAATCCTTGGACTACAATCTCATGGGTTTAGGATAAGGTGTTGCCAGTTCAGCAAGTTAGCAGGACCAAAACATTTTACTTGGCAAGGTGGTTTGATAAAACCGCTCTGGGCAAGTTAAAACTGACACTTCTGTTAAATGTTCTAGTTCACAAAAGTGTATTTTTTTTATCTGATTGGCAGATATGGATAATATCTCCACTTTTCCTTTCTTCGGATTTTACATATATTAGCCCAACATTAGTTTAGCAGTTTTACCATGAACTGCTCTTCAGGCATACATATGTTTTGTATTATAATCCATATATTATAACCACAGTTAATCCCGCTCATGAGTTCACAGTTTTATTTTCATTATAGCTTGAAAATAGAGGCTTACATTGGTCATTTCACCCTCAGCTGCTGCCGCCCTATAGAACAGCACCATATAGAGCCTGTCGGATCCATTAGTGTGTTTGGCTTTGTCTTCTGTGACATGACTGATCCCCAGCAAGCTGTCATGTGATGCGTTTGAGCGATGTCCAGATAAAGGGCAGCCTATGAAGCTGGAGCTATTCCTGCGGTTTTATAGCCTGACACAGGCACTAAAAAACTTTCCCTGGCTGTACCTCCATGGGGAGGGTTTCTAGAAACATTTGTTCCCTGTTATTTTTCACTTCACTTATTATGAAATGAAAATGTTTGTCACTTGGCATTGCTTTGAGATAATCCTGTTAGGGCTAATTTATAGGAACATGAGCAAAGGATAAAAACATATTGGTGTTGCCCTTAGCAACCGGTCAAATGGGAGTTTTCATTTTCAGTCCATATTGTAAAAATGATGACTGGGATCTAAACTGGCCACTCAGGACAACAACAGCAGCAGCAGCATTGTTTAGCACTGGACCGGACAAACTGCTAAACATACAAAAGCAATACATGTTTGTGAACTGTTTTACCTGCCAATTTGTAAAGCTAGCTGTACACATATAGATTCCTTTGTGCAATCTGCAGACTGCACAAAAGAAATCAAACAGATTCTATCATTCACATTTAACAACATAGATGCATAAATCTTCTTCTAGGCTATTGTATTCTGATAGCCAGAACCTGTGGCTGTCGGAATACCCAAGGATTGATTGCAATAGATTGGATGCAGGCACTGTTCAGCTGACAATTTCCCATCTAGTCTCTTCAATAAAAGTCATTTGAGCAATCCCGCTACAAATCAAAGGGAGAACGAAGATTCGCAGTCCATGGACCACGGCTATGGAACGCTCTACCTACTTACATCCGTATGGAAGAAAACCATCAGACGTTCAGGAAAAAACTCAAGACCTACCTCTTCTAAGAAGCTAGACAACACGGGCTGATCAAGCTCCTTGAGGCGATTCAGTTCGCAATTGCAGCGCTATACAAATCATTCATTCATTTATTCATTCAATCGACTTTTGTAAAGTGGTGCTAGCATGCTGAATCGGACAATATTTGAGCTTTGTATGGCAGCCTTTAGTTTTGTGATTCACATTTCTCTGAAAAACTGTAATAGGAAATAGGGTTGTCATGTGCCTGGCTTTACACTGTATGAAAATCGCAAAACTCTGAACTGCAATTCTTTTGGCAAGTAACACTCTTCCTCTGTGTAGCTCAGTGGTAAATGATCATATGACTGGATTGGGTAGTCGCGCGACCACTACAAGACACAACATATACACATACTGCACGCAGCTCTGGTCCTCTACACCCTCACCTCCATGCATGAAGTTTCCAGGGGCTGGAGCATCTGTGCCACCACCTCCTGCTTCCCTGATGTGTGGTATAGGCTGTGCCCCCGCACATTACCTGCTAAGTTTGTATCTTTCTTGGAGATTCCAGTGGTGAGATTTTCCTGTAGGTCTTTGTCTCTCTACCCATTCACAAAACTGTATATAGACTTGGGTTGATGGGCTTGTGTTTACATTAAGTGAAAGAAAATACAAAAGCAGCTCTAGGCAGATTGATATGGGTCAGAAGGAAGTCAACTGCATGTGGGCGGGTTCTTCTTTGCCCATGCACGTGGGGGTACCTCTCACGCAGAGCATGCTCATCAATGCCCGGGACCAGGTGGGACTGCAGTCATGTGATAAACCTAACATTAAGGCAGTTCCCTGACTTAGAGATGAGCCTTCACTGTGTGCAGTAAATAAACGACAGTTCTTCTGAAAAGCGACTCGTCACATGTCACTACACACTGTAACTTGTATGTTTGCATTAGGAGCGATGTACCGAGCCTGCTCCCACTCCACCAGCCCAGCATAGCTCTGTTCCCTCACTCCCAGTGACAGAATGGGGTCCCACCGATCACCTAGCGCAGACGTCATTGGTGCTCTCACTTAACTATTTGCTTCCCCTACCTCGTGACCAGGCCATATATGTATCCCTGTAATGCAGGTTTGGATCCAGTTGCTATTGGATACCAACCGCTAGGGAGGGAGCCAGGATATCGACCCCCCCCCCTCTCTACCAGAGGACCTGTCAACATTACCAGGTACCCCTTTTAACGACTGGTTGCTTGCAGCTTTTTTTTCATCACTTGGTTACCTATAGCAACTACACTCCTCTTCTTGCCTTGCTGAGTTAACCTTTTGTAGTAGTGTTATGTCGTACCCCATAGTGCTTTACAGATCCAAGTTCTTGGGAATACTCAAGAACCAACATGCACCCCTTTAAGTAACTTTAGACGAGACTTATAATGGTTAATATAAATTTACTGAACATGATGCGGCACGATATGCACAACGCCTTGTCCCTAATCATAACTAGAATAATGTAGTGGCCCAGGCATACCTCCTTGAGGTGAGGGTCCATTATGGCATATTGTCCATGGCTTGAATGTCCTCCGCAAATCCTGGTTCCTTCAGCAGTGCCACGAAGAGCCTGCAACACTTAAACCCACTGATAGAAGAAGGAAAGAGAGGCGCCAAGCTGCCAATATTATAGCACGTTTATTGTATGGCAAACTAATGTACAGTTAAAAATCCAATCACAAATGTCAGGCTGGCAAAGGAGACGGGACCTGGCCTCCGAAACACATTCATGATTGGCTCCTGCATCTTTGGCATCTGACAGCTTGAATCCCTCTTGGCGGCTTCCTGACACCTCTGTACGGAGTCTCGCAGCAGACCTGTCATCCTAGCGGCTCCGGCCTGGATCTGACTCCCCACTGGCGATCTTTCCTGGAGCTAACGACATGCCCATTTTCTACTGACGTTTGTGAGTGTATTTTTAACTGTATATTAGTTTGCCATACAATAAATGTACTACACTATTGGCGTCTTTGCGCCTCTCTTACCTTTTTCCATTGCAGTGTTTGGGCTCCCGGGCCGCTCCAGGCGGCAGCCTTGCTTTTACCAGCAGTGTTAACTACAGATTGTTAATTGCTCCAAGCCTACACCTCCAGGACTCTCTTTTTGGTGTATTACTTACACTCAGATGTATCTCTAATTTTAATTAGTTTATAAGTGTTTTTTACTTGTACAGGCTGACAGTTCACTAATCAGGTACCCTTTATTTTATACAAAATCTATCCCTCATACACTATTCAATTACATACATTTACCCTCAGTTGGCAACAAGTGCAGTTGTATTTTAAACCCACCAATATCCACTCATTCCCAGAGCCCTGGACCTCAACTGTTCCCCCTTTTTAAAGCATTGGTGGACCAGTTAGGGTTTAAAGCCCGGGAACTGAGCTATAACACATAACCCTGTCCACAGCCTGGGCTGGCTGCTAGCTGACTAACCTGTACAAACATTTCAACCTGCCTACATACAGGTTAGAAAGAGGTCAACTGCAGATCAAATGCCCCATCAGTGAACTCTGATCTTAGGAACATCTCATAATGATTTCAGATGCAAATTTTCTGGTTGACACAAGCCCCAAGAAAGGATTCACTCTTTGTCAGATTGACTAGTTGTTTGTTTATTCCATGAAATGAAGGAGCCATCGGAGGAACATGTCGCTACCCTGTGGTTATGCAATGGATAAAGGAGTGAATTCTGCAGGAGCTATTCACAGAAGTCCTTATGTTGGCTAGTCCTGAGCCAGGGAAAGCTGTGACATGGCTCAGGACTAAAGGAAAACTGTAAGTCTCAGTTCACACACACCCGAATCTGAAGCTGCCCGTACAGCACGACTTCAGCGCGTCTTGCAAACCACTTCTGTAATAGACAAAACCAAATGGTACAGGAACTTTTTCTAAATTAGATTAGATTAGAACGGTTTCATTGCACTGAATGGAGCGCGACATGTCAGGTGGCCTGACAGGTTGCCTCAGTGTGAACCAAGCCTAAAAGTTTTGGGTTATTAGGTTTCATGATTGTTCATTTTTTATTACTTTAAATGTATCTATTTTACAAATAAACATTTTAAACCGAGTGCACCCATAACACTAGTGTTATTAAAGCAGGGCTCCACCCAAAAGTGGAAGCTTTGCAAGTTCACACCCTCACCCCCTCCACTACCACATTTGGCTCTTTTTGGGAGGGGAGCGCGGGTACCTGTCAAAACCAGGTACCCACTCCCACTTCGCCACACAACAATCACGGTGATCTACGACATTTCTGGCCCCTCCTCCTTTGCACACACAGGTCCCAGAAGACAGCGGGACCATTCAGAAAGTGCAGTGCGACTCATGCATGCGCAGTAGGAAACAGGCTGTAAAGCCGCAAGGTTCTCTTCTTGTTTCCCTTAGTGAAGATGCTGGTGCCAGCACCCGAAGCTGGTACACGAATCAGCTAGGGGTGCCAACATCACGGGATACCTGGACAGGTAACTGTCCTTACCGTATATTAAAAGTAAGCAGCTACATTATTTGTAGCTGCTGCTGACTTTTAATTTTTTTTTATACAAGCTGGAACTCCTTTTTAAACATTATGGGGTTTCTAAAGAGAGATCATAGCTTTAACTGTTTACTGTTAGACTTTATTGACTTCCCTTCAGCTGTGTATGTATTTTGAGCTTGAACTTTTCAGCTGGGTAAACTTTTTTTTCCAGCTAAATAGTAAGCATATCCACTTGAAGACTAAGCCTTTTCTGGAACTTTTTGTTTACAAGTTTAAATCAGTATTTTTTGCTAGAAAGTTACTTATGACCCCCCCCCCCCCCCCCACACACACACACACACACACACACACACACACACACACACACACACACACACACACACACATACACATACATTAGCAGACACTTCAGGGAATAAAATGGCAGGTGTTGCAATTTTTATGTCACACGGTATTTGCTCAGCGTTTTTTCAAATGCAATTTTTGGGGAGAAAATAAACTTTAATGATTTTTTAAAAAAACTAAACACAATAAATACCTAAATTTTTTGTAAAATATGAAATATGATGTTATGCCGAGTAAATAGATACCTAGCATGTCATGCTCTAAAATTGCGCACGCTCATGGAATGGCAACAAACTACGGTACCTTAAAATCTCCATAGGCGATGCTTGAAATTTTTTTTTACAGGTTACCTGTTTAGAATTACAGAGGAGGTCTAGTGCTACAATTATTGCTCTTGCTCTAACATTTGTGATGATACCTCACGTTTGGTGCGAATACAGTTTACATAAGCGTGTACAACCTACATATGTGTTTACCTCTGCACACGAGCACGGAGGGATGGGGCGGTTTAACATTTTCTTTTTTTTTTTATGATTATTTTTACACTGTCCCTTAAATTTTTAATTTTTTTATCACTTTTATTCCTATTACAAGGTATGTAAACATTCCTTGTAGTAGAAATAAGAATGACAGTTTCTCTTAATGGAGAGATCTGGGGTCAAAAAGACACCAAATCCCTCCTTTACCTTTTTTAAAAGCAAAAAATAAATAAATTATCCACCATGGATCATGATGTCGCTCTGGTCCTACAAGGCCATAGAGGCGATCAAAGACGATAGTCAAGACTTTGTTCATCTCTGTGACCAGCCATCCACACCATTGGATCCTGCCGGTGAGTAATACTGGCGAGCATCGGGAGGCTGAAAAAAAAAATATACTGGGGTTATGGCTGATGGCTTAAAAAAACACAAACTGCAACGTGTGTGTATATGTGTGTGTATATATATATATATATATATATATATATATATATATATATATGTATGTATGTATGTGTGTGTATATAATATTGCGGTCCGAAAGTAGATATGAAAGAAACCTGTGGCTCCACCTGCTGTCTAAAATCATAAATGGGGGGAAAAAAAGATCATTTATATATACGCTTGTGAAGGGAGAGTTGGTGGGGGAGGAGGGAGAGAGAGCATAACCCCCCTTTCTTTTTTTTCTTTCCTTTATTGTTGTATACTCCTATTTTATAAAAAGTATTTTTTTTCCTTCTTACTATATATGCTGTTTTACATTTTTTAAATTTATTTATTTACTTTTTTTGTTATATAACGGTCTTATGTATAATCGGATGAAAAACTAAACAATCTATGTTTAAGATATGTTTTGTGATACGCATGTAATTAAAAAGTCTTTGTGTATATGTATAAAAATTGTTGAAAATAAAATATAGAATTAAAAAAATATATATATAGATATCTAAAATTGATAGTATACACGCATAAAACGAATTATATGCAGAAACTGTATACATTTCCTTTACGTACTGTTTTTGAACCATTGCACTGGCAAAGCAGGAGCTCCTACTATTTGCTACTTAAAGCAGAGCTCTGCCCAAAAAGGGAAGCTCTGCTTGTTTGCTTACTCCCCCCCCCCCTCTAATGCCACATTTTGGGGGGGGGGGGGGCGGGTACCGTTTTTTTGACAGGTACTCGGCCCCTACTTTTAGGAGACCCCGCCGCCACGAGATCCCTCAGAAGTTCGTCCTCTCTCCTGCTTCCCCCACCATCGGGTCATTCAGAAAGCGCAGCCACTTCACACATGCGCAATAGGGCTTCACTGCCGGTTTCTCTTACAATGAATGGTGGCGACAGCACCTGAGAGCCGATTGGAAAATTGGCTGGGGTACTGACATCGCAGGATACCTGGACAAGTAAGTGTCTTAATATTAGAAGTCAGCAGCTAGAGTATTTGTAGGTGCTTACTTAAAAAATTTTGGTGGGGGGTGCGGAACTCATCCTTAAGCTGGCCATAGATGTTTTGAATCTCTGCCGGTTCCACAGGGACTGGCCAAGATTCGAACCATGTATGGGCAGGCTGATTGTACCCAAGTTAATCGATCATATTTGTTATGTGATTGTTGGTAGCAGCTATAGCCGCTACCAATAATCACTCGCTTGGAGAACACAATAGCTCCCACATCAACACATGTATTGATGGGAGAATCCAGTGATTTTTTTTTACCTGCAACCCGTGGAAAGGAAATCCCTCCATCTATGGCCCGGCTTTAGACTTCCTTAAATACAGGTCTACCATAACCATATGCTCCAAAAAGATGCATTTAGGGCCATATAACACCAGCAGAGATCTTCTGTAGCCACTACAAATGTTTCCAGCTATTTTTTTTTTTATTTTTTTTTAGCTATTACAGAGTTTCTGCTGTTTCTGGCCACAGTGCTTCTCTGTGCTGTGTAATAAATAGCTGCATTGCATGACACTTGTAATTACTGAAGAAGTCACACCACATATCAGTGGAATCACTATGATACAGACCCTTTCAGGGACTGCAATTCATTTTATACTAAAGACAATCAGAACAATAATGTAGCTTTTAAAGTGAGATTGAACTCAAAAAGTGAAGATTTGCTTTCTTTAACCACTTCAATACCGAGCACTTTCCAAACCAAAAATTTCCTAAATACAAAAGAAAAATAGTGAAAGATGCCACCACACGGAAAGCTCCTTCTCTCATCTCTACTGTGAAAAAATATTAGATTGTATCTGGCTTTGAGTGATGTCAATTATCAACAATTTTGTTGGAAACAAAAAGGTGAAAATTGTGTAGAAACTGGGAAAGTTCCTCCCAGTATGTTTAAAGTGAGTGACAACAGCAGCTGTAATAATAGACAAAACAGTACACATTATTACTTCCTGCAGAAGAAAGTGCAAAATAGAAAACATGCCCCAATCATTCCAAATAGTCTTCTACAATAATGTCGCTGAGCCAGAATCTCAGTCAAGAAAGTAGATGATGATGGATGGATGATACTTAAACAAAGGTGGCACCCTCCTTCTGGAGAGAGAAGCATTGTTAGTGGGAGTACTGTGATCTCTGTGAGATGTAATATATAGCAGGGAGCCTTACACTGCTACATTACTTGGCATGCGTGCAATTCCCATGAAGAACTTTATCTCATGCTAGGTTCTCTTTATCTTGACTCTTTAGGCTTATCAAAACCCAAAAACATTTTAGGGTATTGCAGCTTTTGTCAGTCCTTAGATGGGGTGGCTGTGTTAGGTTCCTTTTTTCAGTTCTTTTTCCTTTATTTTCACCTGGTGATTCTGCCAGTATCACCCTTCCTGCCCCAGAGTCACTGTAGGCTGTTCTCTTGATTTGGACAACAAGTACTGTATTTATTGGCGTATAACACTCACTTTTATACCATGAAAATCGGGTGCAAATAGCGTGTGTGTGTTATACGCCAATACTTCGATTTCAGCTGCCTCGGGGGGGGGGGGGATGAGCGCCGTCAGATTACAAACAGTGAGAATCTCCTGTTTACTTGGCGACCTCTGTAATGGTAAGTCCCGTCTCCTGGGCCACCATTGGACCACTGTTCTGTCTATCGTAGGAGATTCTCACTGTATGTAATCTGTTGGCGCTTGTCCTGCCCCCCTCCCTTTCCCCTCTAGGCTGCAGATGGGCATTGATCAGGCTGCACTGATGGCAATGGTAAGGCTGCTGCATTGATGGCAATGGTGAGGCTGCATTGATGGCAATGGTGAGGCTGCAGATGGGCACTGACCCTTATTTTGCTTCTAAGTTGCTTATTTAAAAAATGTATTTTTTTCCTGAAACTTCCCTCTTAAAATTAAATGTGCGTGTTATACACCTGTGCGTGTTATACACCGATAAATACGGTACTTCATCTTTCCCCCAGCTCCATTACAAAGGGATGAGGCCTTTTGTAGTTCACGACTGATAGAAGATAGACTGAAAAACTGATAAGCCTCAAGTCCAATCATTGTCAAAAGTTTGTAGAATTCACCTCCGTAACATCTCTAAATTCGCCCCTTTTAAACAAATGAAACCACCAAGCTCCTCATTCACTCCCTTGTTATCTCTCACCTTGACTATTGCAACTCACTTCTCATAGGCCTGCCTCTCCATAGGCTCTACCCTCTTCAGTCTGTCATGAATGCTGCTGCCAGACTTATACATATTACCAACCGCTCAGTGTCTGCCAACCTTCTCCTCCAATCCCTACACTGGCTCCCAATCACCCAGCAAATTAAATTGCAAAATACTAACCACAACATACAAAGCTTTTGGCAACTCTGCCCCGAGCTACATCACCAATCTTGTCTCCAAATATCACCCAAATCATCCTCTCCGCAAGCCCTCCTACTCTCAAGCTCTCGCGTCTCCAGGATTTCTCCAGAGTCTCTCCCATCCTCTGGAATTCGCTACCTCCACCTATCCGGCTAGCCCCTACTCTTGCTACCTTCAGGCGATTCCTGAAAACTCATCTCTTCAGGAAAGCCTATCACGTCTCTAACTAATCTTTTACCACTTCCATCAGCTCATTCCCCACAGTTACAACCTTTTGTACTACCTGCCCCACGCTATTCGATTGTAAGCTCTTCTGAGCAGGGCCCTCTTAATCCTGTATTACTCTTGTATTTTATTGTATTATAACTTTATTGTCTCCCTTTTATATTGTAAAGCGCTGCGTAAACTGTTGGGGCTATATAAATCCTGTATAATAATAATTGTTTGAGATGTAAGTTAAGTGCACAGAAAGTTAAAATAAAACTGGATTTCTGGCAAGATCAAGTTATTATTCTGTAATTTTAGAACATGGCCTGAAAAAAGAAAACAAATGCAGCCACCATCAAAGGACTAGTAAATATTTGTTCTTGGGTTCAGATATCCAATAAATGTTGGGTTAAGCTTTTTGTGTTAAAGTGGATGTAAACCCTTACATATACCCAGTAAAGTGGCTGTCCTCAGATGACACACAGAGATTAAACAAATCGTCCTACGTACTTTAAGTTGTACCTTTTTTATCTGTTTTCTCTTCTTTTTATCTGTTCAAAGTCCATAATGTATAAAGCCTGACTGAGCGCTCAGAAAAAAAGGGGCAGAGAGCTATAGTTAAACTTTGCAGAGCTCAGTGACGAGAGCTCTGAGAGCTGATTGGATGGAAGAAACAGACCCCCCCCCCTTTCACACAGCACACAGGAACAAAGCTGAGGCCATCAATCACCTGGAGATCCCTGTCACCTTTTTTCTCTTGGTGTCAGTAAAACTTGTCAAAATTGATTCATGCTGATAGCACAGGAACAAAGCAACAGACAGGAATGCCACTTAGTGCTCTTAATTGAGACACGTACACACTATAGAAACATATGCTTTGTTCATATTTGATTTCTCAAATTCATAGCCTTTTTAGGGTTATAATGAGGTAAATTTCAGGGCTGAAATAAAGGTTTAGTGTTAGTGAGGTTCGGTTTAGTTAGTACTCCACCTCTCCTCTCTGCTTTGTGTTTTTCAATGGCTGCTGTTGCCTTTCTAGTCTGTGAAAGCCTGGCAGAGTTCAAGCTTTTTGTAATGTAATATTAAAAATAACCCTTGTATTTCTGCAGCCAGCTCTTATCACCAGAAATATTCTCTGTGACTGCTGAAAAAAGAAATCTTTCATTTCAGTCAATGCAATACTCACCAGAATTTTCCATAATCTTTATACTCCTAAGCCTTCCAGGAGTCTGCTTAGTCCAGAAAGTGAAAAGTGGCATCCCCTGTAATGTTCTTAGATTTATTTCACCGGGAGTTTCATCATTCCCCTTCAAAAATAAATGTGACGAATTTTTACTTGACACAAAATAAAATTAAATAGTGTTAAATATATGCCTGGAGTTAAGATTTTGATATTTGGACAGCCTATTGGGCACTTTTACCCCCTTTCTGCCCAGGCCAATTTTCAGCTTTCAGCGCTGTTACTCTTTGAATGACAAATGCGTGGTCATGCTACACTGTACCCATATGACATTGTTCAAATTTTTTTTACACAATTAGAGCTTTCCTTTGGTGGTATGCTGGGGTTTTTATTTTCTTACTAAGCAAAAAATGTTTTCCAAAAGTAAAAAAAAAAATCAGTGCTCATCAGTGCCTCCTGATCAGTGCCTCCTCATCAGTGGCCACATACATAGTTTGTTATATAATTTTGCAAACAGGTAATTTTTCTCCTTCATTGATGTGCATAGATGAGGCTGCACTGATCACTTTTTTTAGTGTCCCTTGTTTCCCGCAAAGTGTCAGTGTCTGATTGTCCGCCACAATATCGCAGTTCTGCTATAAGTCGCTGATCGCCGCCATTACTAGTATAAAAAAAAAGACATAAATAGAATTTCCATAAATTGTAGCAGGGGCGGGGCCCGTTCATTAAGGGTGCACGGGCGCAACCTCCCCTTTCCATCAGCGCTGCCACCCCCTATTCATGCATCTGGCCCCTTTCAGGATGCCGGGCGCATGATTTACAGTGGTGGGGGTATTTTTTTGAAGCACTGATTAGAGCCAGAGGCTCTAATAGGCTTCAAAATAGGGTGGGCTTGTGGCGCAGGGCATTGCGCTCGGAGCCCACCCAGGTGTGTTTAGAAAAGCAAATGAATATTCATTTTCTAACACTATATCCTCTCTCCGCCAATCAGGAAGCGTGGGTACCCGTTTCCCGATTGGCTGAAAGGACAGGCAATCCTATTGGACGCCTAGGAGGAGGAGGGAGATGCAGGGCGGAATCCGTAATCCACAGGAGGAGGAAGAAAGAAAGCTGCCGGTCGCCAGACATGCTGCCTGCCCACCCGCTTCCTAGATGGGGTAAGTGCAGGACTTTGATGTCCCGACCGTCCTCCTTGGGGGTGAGGGGGGGGGGGGGGTTCTTCCAAAGGAAAAAGCACCAGCTGCTACTGGTTTGTGGACGTTTTTAACTTTCACGTAAACCAATTAATGTACGCTTATTGGGATTTGTTTTAACCAAAAATATGTAGCAGAAAACATATTGGCTTAAATTTATGAAGAAATTAGATTTTATTGGATATGTTGTAGCAGAAAGTAAAAAATATTTTTTTTTTCAAAATTGTCAGCCTTTTTTTGTTTATAGCGCCAAAAAAATGTAGTGGTGATCAAATACCACCAAAAGAAAGCTCTATTTGTGGGGGGAAAAAAATTACATCAATTTTATTTGGGTACAGCGTTGCATGACCACGCAATTGTCAGTTAAATTGAGGCAGGGCAGTTTTGAAAAAAATTGCCTGGTCATGAAGGGGGGTAAATCTTCTGGAAGTCAAGTAGTTAAGGTAAAAAAAAAACAGCCTTTAAAACCACTGTAAGATTAACTAGGCCTGTTTCACACAGGCTTAAAGCAGAGGGCCACCCTAAAAAAAAAAATTTTTACATAAAAATGTCCCTAAAAATCAGAAAAAAAAAAAAGAAAAAAACATATTTTTTTTAACTTACCAGAAATGCCTGTTGCTAGGCAGATCGTCCTAATCTGCCACTTCCTTCACTGCAGTGGTCTTCAGTCTTCTCCTCCCCCACGTTGTCTTCTGGGGAATAGGGCGCGGTGTGTTCTGGGACTTGTGTGTGTCCCAGAACACGGGCAGTGAAGCCGCAAGGTTTCCCTTAGTTGAAATGGCGGCGCCGGGACCCGAGAGCCGAGGGACGGGTCAGCCTCGGGCGGCTGACATCGCGGGCACCCTGGACAGGTAAGTGTGCTTATTAAAAGTCAGCAGCTACAGTGTTTGTAGCTGCTGACTTTTAAAAAAAAAAATTTCAGCTGGCCCTCCATTTTAAGCGTGTATAAGAGCAATGTGAACAGCAATCTTTGACAAAACATTTGCAGAGCTTTCAGCAAGCATAGCAAAGCTTTTAAAGTACAATTCAACTCCAGTTTGTTGAACACAGATCCTAATGGGAGTGTTGATTGTCACTTTAAACAAGCTGCTAGCAGGCTTCAGAACTTTTTGAAGCCTGCTAGTAGCTTTCTTAAAGTGACAATCATCACTGGAGATGATGATACTTTAAAAGTTTCAACAAAGTTTGCTGAAAGCTCTGCAAATGATTTGTCAAAGTTTGCTGTTCACACTGCTCTTATATAAGTTGAAGCCCGTGTGCAACAGGCCTTAGTGTTAGGCTTGAATTCCACTTTCATTATGGCGGACACAACTTCCCAGGACCCTCCATAAACTTTTCATTGAAAGAACTAAGGATTTTTTAGTCTTGGAGTTATCAGAAAAGAGTACGTAAAAAAAAAAGGTAAGCGGTAATTTTGAAATATTTTTGTTATTCTATGTGAATAAGAACATGTCAAAATTAGGTACTTTTTTAACCTATTTGGCCTCAAAACTATTTTAAGAAGTAAAGAATCTTTCACGAAATTTTGTCATTTAAAAAAAAAATAAAAGTTCAGTATAAACAAGTCAAGCAGAAAAGCCTCGAATGGGTTTCTGGAAGATGTCAGCTTTAAAAGTAAAAGGCTTTGTAGCTCCTGACTGTAGGAAAGGTCTCTTTTCAAACATTGCATGCATGAGTAGGAGGAAAAGTGTTCATGGAAAGACAGAGAGCGATCTGTCAGTGTACGCTGTGCTTTTCCTTCCTCTGTTTAAACATGAGCATTGGGGCTGCAAATATTACCACTGCTGAGCGTCTTCAGGTAACGCGCTCAGAATGATGGTCATCTCCTCACAGCGGGCGCACCGCTTCATGTTCTGCAAACAGAGAATCTCCTTTCCTATTTTCCTTATTATTTCTCCAGCCCTTCCACAAAGAAAGTCTGTTTAACCAAGCATACAAAATGCCATAATTCATGTCATGCTGGCCTGGTTACCTTTCAAGGCTCCGCAGCTATAAAATTTTAAACAAAGGCGTGAAAATGGGCATCTGAGGTTTTTTGTTCCTTGGGGACGCAGAGCTGCTTTGTAGATTTCTTTTTTTTTTTTAAATACAAAAATTAACCTTAAAGCTTCACTTTGGATTCCTTCAGACCAATTGCGTTGATCTGCTCAGATCAATACAGACTCAATGCCAGGACACATAGAAAGCAATTGCTGCCGTGCCATGCCATGAATGTGGGGCATTGACTTAAACCTGTTCGTTGCCAGAGCTGTTTTTGCATTTTTTTGCACACAAGCTTAAAAAATTTTTTTGAAGATTACGTAAAACCCCCAAAACACTATATATTTTCTGAAAGCAGACACACTAATAAAATAGTGGTATTTCCAATTTTTTATGTCACACGATGTTACCGCAATGGTCTAGGAAATGCAAAAATTCAGTAAGGCCCCTTTCACACTGAGGCGTTTTTCAAGCGCTTTAGCGGTAAAAAAAAGCGCCTGAAAGGAGCCTCATCTGCAATCCCAATGTGAAAGCCAATGTGAAAGTTCTTTCACACTGAGACCCCTTTTACACTGGGGCGTTTTTTTAGGCGCTTTAGCTTAAAAAAAAAGTGCCTGTAAAGCGACTAAAAGAAGCCTCAGCTGAAATCTCAATGTGAAAGGCTTTCACGCTGAGGCGCTGCGCTGGCAGGGCGTTAAACAGCTTCTTTGCAGCGCTTTTGGAGCGGTGAATACACTGCTCCTAAAGCGCCCCTTCCCATTGAAATCAATGGGAAGCGCATGCAAAACGCCTGCAAAGTGCTTTTGGCAGTGGCACTTTGTGGGCGCTTTTAACCCTTTAGTTGGCCACTAGCCGGGGTTAAAAGCGCCCCACTATCGGTCAGAAAACGCTGGTAAAGCGCCGCTAGTTTAAGCGGCGCTTTACCAGCGTTTTTCGGTGTGAAAGGGCTCTTAAAGCACTTGGGCTTTCACATTGGGATTACAGAAGAGGCTCCTTTCAAGTGCTTTACATGCACTTTTTTTAACGCTAAAGTGACTGAAAAACGCCCCAGTGTGAAAGGGGTCTAAGGGCGAGTTTACGTTTGCTTCAAAACATGGCTTCGGACAAGCTTTGTTAAAGCTCATGTCACTAAATAAAATGGTTAGCCTACAGTCCTGTTTACACCTTGCTTTTGCTTGGTGCTTCGATGAGCCTTCGGTGAGGCTTTAGTGAGCCTTCGGTAGGGCTTCAAGTAAGCATTGCCATAGACTTCTATGGAGGCTTTGAAGACGCTTTAAAGCACCACTGAAGCTACATGGGGTATCATTTTTGAAGCGAAGCCAAAGCAAGGTGTAAACAGGACTGTAAGCTAACCATTTTATTTAGTGACAGGAGCTTTGACTAGCGTTCGGAAAGCTTTAACAAAGCCTGTCCAAAGAATTGTTTTGAAGCAAGTATAAACTAGCCGTTAATGTGTGTTGAAGCCGAAGCAAGTAATCATGAGCCCTAAGGCTACTTTCAGATTGGGGCATTGTGGGCGTCGTTTTAGCGTCACTATTCGGCCGCTAGCGGGGCGGTTTTAACCTCCGCTATAGGCCGAAAAAGGGTTAAAACCGCCTGCATAGCGCCGCTATGCTGGCAGTTTAGCGCCGCTGCCCCATTGTTTTCAATGGGAAGGGGCGCTTTATGAGCCGCAAATACACCGCTCCTACATCGCTCCAAAGATAGGGCTTGCAGGACTTTTTGTACCGTCCTGCAAGCGCACCGCTCCAGTGTGAAAGCCCTTGGGATTTCACACTGGAGACACAGGAGAGGCGCTATACAGTCGCTATTTTTAGCGATGTAGCGCCTGTAAAGCGCCTCAGTGTGAAAGTAGCTTAAAAGATACACTAAAGTTCAATTTAGGGCACACAAACGCAATAAATTACGTTTTTTGGTAAAATATATAGGTTGAGGTTGCACAGAGTAAATCGGTACCTAACACATCAAACCTTAAATTTGCCCGCGCGACAAACTTCAGTACACTATTTTCCGTAGGTGACACTTTAAAGTGGTTGTTTTCTATGCATTAAGATGAAAAACCTCCTGTGATGCAGCAGCCCCTCAGAGTCCCCCTTTTACTTACCTGAACCTGGTCTTTCCAGCGACGGGGACAAGCACACCAGCTCCAGACGGTGTCTCGGGTCCTGATTGGATAGATTGATGGCAGCGCAGCCATTGGCTCCCGCTGCTGTCAATCAAATCCAATGACACGGAGGCGGGGCCGAGTACTGCTGTCCGTGTCAATGGACGCAGCAGCAGGACACGGGAGCGGCTCTCCAACGGGAGCCAGGAGCGCCGTTGTCAGCCTTCTCTCCTCTCCCCTGCAACCACTGTTTGCTGACCCAGGGGAGCCGGATCACATAACCAGACCAGAGCGGGCTGAAAATAGGTATATGTAGTACATTTTTCTTACAGAGATTAGTCAGTATAGGTGTTAGGAGGGGGGAGGAAACATTCATAGATGTCTGCATTAGTTTTATTTTTTAGCCTTTTTTTCCTTTATTTTCACTTGATGATCTGACAGTAAGAGCCGGTTCACACTGAGGCAGGACGACTGGTATGCTCTGATGAGCAATTTCTTTCTAATTTTCTTACAAAAATGTCAACAAAATTCTACTGGTGAATGACCAGCTTTGCTTGCGCCAACACTAAGCAATGGGCATGTGTGCTTCCTATTCCCATTAGCAATGTGTAGTGCTGCACTTACCTTCTAAATCCTAATCGAGGCACTGCATTTACTTTGATGGTGCTATATAAGTACCTATAATAAATCAATAACTACTCTGTAGAAGGAACATGCATATGTAAATTTACAATATATGAGTAAAGCACTGTGCAAATTGACAGTGCTATGCAAATACCTGTAATAAAATACTTGCCTATTCTTTGAGCGCTCTGGTCGGGGCGCGTGATCTCCCCAGCGACTGGCTTCGTGAAAGAGCACCGACAATGGGTGGAATGCCTGCGCAGTGACGTCACCCATAGGCTTTCTATGCTGCATTTGTTGGCTATCCATCCTCTCCCCTGAAACCAGCTGCTGGGAGCCAATCACGTGACCAGATCAGAGTGCCCTGAGAATAGGTAAGTATTAGCATATTTCTTCTATAAGGTAGATAGTACAGGTTTTAGAAGGGAGGTGAGAGCAGTTTTAAGCTTAGTTCTGGCCCAAACTTCTACTTTAACGTGGTTCTAAATGCAGAAGACATTCAATGCATTAAAGTAAAAAAAAAACATTGCATTACCATTGGCTCCTGCTGCTGTCAGTCAAATCCAGTGAGGACACACACAGCCTGGCTTGGAATCATACCTGCACGAGTGCCCCCACAGCTAGTGGTGTGCTATGGTGGCACTCAGAGTAGAGAAGGAGCCTAAAGCTTTGGCGGCAGACCACAGAAGAGGCAGTTCAGGGCCACTCTGTGTAATACTATAGCACAGAGCAGGTAAGTATAACATGTTTGTTATTTTAATAAAAAAAAATCACTAAGTCTTTACGAAAAAATTTTGTATGGAATGTACAGTGCAGTCTTCTGACATCCATTTCTGTTTCTATGAGTGGTCTATTTTGTTAGTGTCCATGGCACAGCGAGCTTTGATCCGAACGCAGATTTCTTAAGACAAGCGCCGGCGGCTCTGCAACTCAAGTCTGTTCCTTTGTCTTGGAGGAAGGACGTTACTGTTCTCCTTCACTTCCCCTTTTAAATCAAATCTTCCGTTTAGTGTTGGCCACAATGATCTTTTGTGTGTTTACTAGTTTAATGGGAAGTGCTTTCTGATGTGAGATAGAGGAGGGCACATATTTATTTTTATCACACTGATTGCTGAATTACTTGCCCTGCTGCTTTCCAGCAAATGTCATATATCAGTCATACACTTCCCAGAAAATGTCACGGCGTGTTTAACTGTGTCATTGTAATATCAGATTATATCACGGGGGATTTTAAACCTTTAAAGTGAGACTTCAATTTTGCTTTAATCATTTAAGTGTATCTCTAGGCAAAAACTGTTTTTTTTTTTTTTTTTTTTTTTCTTTCGCATAGGGTAGGGAATGCTTAGACCCTCTGTCAGGTTCTTATTGCTGTCTGTGTCCCCATGGATTTACCCTTTTGCTTGTACTGGTGATACTGGTCACCGAGGAAGAAAGTGAGGGGAAATCTTATCCCAAGAACAAAAGGTAAGGGGAAAATTTCTGCAACAGAAAGGGAAGGGACATTTTTCCAATAATACACAGACAGCAACAAAAAAAAAACCTGACAGAGGTGTTAACCCTTTTTTACATGGGCGCCCACAGAGGAGCATCATTTTAAAGTCACCCATGCTCCGCCCCTTTTTTGACTATGTCATGAAGGGGAGGGGCTTAGTCATTATCATATAAAGTGCAGGCATGCAAAGGTTTGAGAAACCTGATGCAAAAGCTGATCAGATCAAGCTGCCATTGTCTGATTGGCAATTTCTAATCTGTTTTCATGTGTACATTAGGGATCAGCAACCTTTTTCCACTTAAGCGCCGGATTCAATGTATGTGAATGCATGGAGGGCCGGCTTTACCTGCTAATATATGAACATAATAAAAATCCTAACACAGTAATATTAACAGTACAGGTTTACATCACTTTAAGGTGCTTAACTAATACAAAGCCAGTTCACTTTAGAGGAAATATGTAGCTAGAGATTTGGATTTTACTGCCCACCCTCCCCCATCCTGGCACCCAAGGGTGGCTGACGCCAGCCCTGCTAGCCAGGATGGTCTGTAGACGGGGTTCCTGTCCTTAGGGAAATGGGGTTCCTGCCCTTAGGGGAGATGGGGGGCCCGTCCCCAGGGGAGAAGAGGTCCCTAGGTTCCCTGTGCCAAGGGGAGAAGAGGTCCCTAGGTTCCCTGTGCCAAGGGGAGAAGAGGTCCCTAGGTTCCCTGTGCCAAGGGGAGAAGAGGTCCCTAGGTTCCCTGTGCCAAGGGGAGAAGAGGTCCCTAGGTTCCCTGTGCCAAGGGGAGAAGAGGTCCCTAGGTTCCCTGTGCCAAGGGAAGAAGAGGCCCCTAGGTTCCCTGTGCCAAGAGGAGAAGAGGTCCCTAGGTTCCCTGTGCCAAGGGGAGAAGAAGTTGCTATCGCCTGGGGGGTTGGGGTCCCTGTCCCCAAGCGAGAAGGGGGTCCCTGTCCCCAGGTGTGATGGGGTCCCTGTCCCCAAGGGTGATGGGGTCCCTCCTCCCACTGTAGTGTGCTCTGTCCCCTGCACCCCCCCCCCACTATAATGTTCCCTGTCCACCACCCCACAAACACACACTGTGTAGGTAGGACTCTCCTACCTTACACAGGGGTACAGCAAGCAGAGCAGCAGAGCATCCAGCCCTGTGATAGCGGCCGCTCCTCTTCATTGAACAGCGGCGAAAATGGCCATGGGCTGTGTGCCTGTGAATTAATCATGGGCACTGACGGGCCTGATATTCAGCAGTGGCGGGCCGCAGGTTGCCGACCCTGGTTTACACTGTTGACACTATTGAATGCACCACGTTATTCATACACACATGATCAATGCACTACAACTGAATTATAAAAAAACATGTAGAATCTGCATTTGGTCCCCCTTATAGATCCCCCTTAGAGCAGGCCAGGGCAGGGTCTCCCTTTAGAACAGGCCAGGGTACCCATAGATCCCCCTTTAGAGCAGGCCAGGCCAGGGTCCCCCATAGATCCCCCTTTAGAGCAGGCCAGGGTCCCCCATAGATCCCCCTTTAGAGCAGGCCAGGGTCCCCCATAGATCCCCCTTTAGAGCAGGCCAGGGTCCCCCATAGATCCCCCTTTAGAGCATGCCAGGGTCCCCCATATAGATCCCCCTTTAGAGCATGCCAGGCCAGGGTCCCCCATATAGATCCCCATTTAGAACAGGCCAGGGCAGGTCCCCCAAAGAATAGATCCCCCTGTACTTAGTCTTCTTACTCTTACCTTTTTTCACCTGTATATAGAATAGAATCCCCGGGTTTTCCTGCAGCACCACATTCCAGGCTCTCGGGCCTCTCCCCCTGCAAAGCATATATATATATATATATATATATATATATATAGAGATATATATTTTCCACTCCACAAGGAGTCATTGCTTCCTCCTCCTCGGCTCAGGCTGCCTGCCTGTTCTCCGGTTCTCTCTCCCACGCTGGCCGGCCGCTGCACAGCACAGTCCCTCCCCCAGAACAGTCCCACAGATCATGCAGGCAGGGTTCCACCACCACTCCACTTGAGTGGGCGGCGCCGGACAGATCTACATCTCTCTTTACACCAGGGGTCTGAAAGTGGCGGCCATCCAGCTGTTGTGGAACTAGAAGTCCCATCATGCCTCTGCCTGATGGAGTCATGTTTGTAACTGTCTCCTTGCAATGCCTCATGGGACTTTTTGTTTCGTAACAGCTAGAGGGCCACCAACATGATCCTGTCTATATCCAGAGGATGAATCCTTAGTTGTTGTATGAATCCAAGCTTTACTAGGCTCTTATAATGTGGAGTCTAGCCATCTGGTAAGGGCACAGCCTTTTATTATGACGGTGATCGGTGTACTTTGGGTGTTTCAATTGGTTATTATTTTGGCGCAAATTTTTTATTTTGCATTGTCTTTACACGAATATTCTGTTGTGTGCTTGTCAGATGCTGTTTTTCGTTTATCACTTTCGATTGCGCAATTGCTATATATTTCTCTCATTCTTACAATCGGTACCTGCGATTGTAAGACTACCTAAACAGTGCCGGCATCTGACATACAGGTGTTCAGGTGCTGTTTGGCAGAGTTCTGTCCAAGTCCTTCAGCAAAAGTCGTTAAAAAAAAAAAAGAAGATTTTTGTGGAGGTAGATGGTGCTAACAAATTGGAACAAATTGCAGCCCGTTCAGCAGGAATCATCCAAAATTCATTGTAGTAGTAAGTTGACAAATGTACTGACCATGTAGTGTAGCCCCACGTATTCAGTTCAGCTCAGCACCATTCATGTACTCTTTATCCTCACAGCTACCTGTGTGTTGTTCTCTGGATACCCACCACCTTTTGGGGAACTTCTTGGCGCCCTCTGTTGGGGAATATTTCTTCTGGGGACTCGCTGACGAAGCGGACTTGTGGGCTCCGGGCTGGGCGTTGTATGCAGAGCAGTGACCTTGCTTGCCCCTCTGTTTTCCATACAGAGGGTTCTTCTTTTTATAATTGGATGCAACTACATTTGATGCTTTCAAGATACACTACACGGTCAGTACATTTGTCAACTTACTACTACAACACACGAGATGATTGTCTCTCATTGCTTTTACCAAGCTGTTTTGTTGTGTTTTTTCTGAATTTTTTTTTGCCCAAACTGTGTCTCTTTTCAAATTATAGATATCTGATAATATGCTGATCTCTATTCCCTGAAGAAGAGTCAATAATCGAAACGCATTGGAATATATGATTGTGTATCTTTGTTTTTGTATTTCATGTTTGTGATCATTGCATCCTGTATATTTTATATGCACTTATTTTCTGCATAGGGAAGCTGCATAGATTGTGTATACCATATGCTCCATAGGAGAGTTTTTTTTCTGCTGCTTTTTTTTCTGCCAGAAGTTCTGGCACATTTTCTGCTGCCTAGTGTGCAGGGACCCTAATCCCCTCGTTCACATGTCAGTGCGACTTGAAAAACATCTGTGCGGCTTCATGCACAGATGTCTATTGCATTTGCACCCAAAATCGCCAAAAGTAGTGCAGGAACTACTTTTGCAAATCAGTGCAGCGGTGCAAAGTCAGAGTCGCACCGATTGGAACGGTGCCATTGCCAGCAATAGGTCAAATCGCATGACAAATCGCTCCGATGTGAACGAGGACTAAGAAACATTTTATCAAAAATAGATTAAAGGACCATTAAGTAGTGGATGTGTATGGATTATTTGTGGAGAATTTGGATATCGAGCGATCCATGGTGAGTCACTTTTCAGCATAACTCCTCCTGTTTTAACCCCTAAAAGCCAACAACACCGACATTTACATGGTTCGATTTGATGGACAGGATTATTTTTGCTGAGCCACGATGGGCACGGCATGTGTATACCCCTCTGTACAATTTTGCAGCCCGGGAAAAGCAATAATGAGGCTTAACCACCTGTTTTTACCACCACTTAACCATGAGTGTAAATTGTCGGCGCTATATAAGTACCTTTTAATAAATAAAGTGTAAACTAGGTCTAAATGCAACTTCATTATACTCAGGCTGGTGTTTCTCTCCCAAGTAATGAAGCCTCTGCTGGAACATGTAGTTCCACCACAGCAAAAACGTGCCCTGTGCCTGACTTTCATCTAAGACCACCCAAGCTTTGGTAATCCTCAAACAAGGGTCCTTAAAATGTTAAATCTCTCCTGTGTCTTTTTTTTTTTGGCAAGTGTTGTCCCATTGAGTATATAAAATCTATCACAGAGAGGGGTGTCTCGTCATCCCAGAGCCCCCAACACACATAAAGGAAGCATTATCAATATTATTATTACCCCTGCTCCCTGGAGGGGCCAAGCCTTTGATGTTAAGAGTTGGTTAAGAAGATGTAACGGCACTCGTGTTATGTATACAGTCACGGTGTTTACTCTGGCACGGCCTCATGCAGAATAACTGTTTTCCAGTCCTTTTGTGTGGATTACGGAGCAAAGTATCGCTTCAACCGCAAAGCCACTTCAGTCAGCAATTTTTCCATTCCTGCACAATGTGCTGTGAAAAGATAGATGTTTGTGAAATCCCACTGACAAAAGACGGGGAAGATCCAGGAGTAATAATAATCACACGCTTTCTCATTACCTTCTCCTAGTCAGAGACACCCCCAGGTCAAAATGTAAAACACCAAGACATGAGGTCACTACCTACCTGTGAGATCTTTTCCATCTCAATGAAGCTAATCTTGTCATGTCCCCATCGTAATGTCCAGGAAACAGCAACTCTTATTTGCTTATCCAATATCATTACTGTAATGGATCCCCTAGATTTAATCCTGACATATTTTTGTACCAACCATCTCGTTTTGGTGGCACCTGCAGACAGCTGAGCACTTTGCCTGATTACTACTTTGATCTCTGGATACGTTTGAGTTTTCATCTCACAGCAGCCTTCTCATTTCCCTTTATAGACTTAAAGTGGTTCTAAAGGCAGAAGCTAATACTTACCTGAGGCCCCATCTTGATCCAGCAATGTGCACAAGAGCCTCTGCACTCTGGGGACCCTCCCTCCTCTGGCGTGTTTGCATACGGCATGTGCAGAGCCCACCAGGAAGTCGGTACTGCAGCGCGCTAATCACAGGCAGGGAGACATTTTCCTGATGCGCCGCTGCAGAGATCGGGAAATGTCTCACTGCCTGTGATTAGCGCAGCGTAGTGCCGACATCCTGCCATATGCGAACAAATTAAGGAGATCATCCTTAATTGGCTGAGGTGGTAGCAAGTGCCCCTGCTGCTGTCAATCACAGCCAATGGGAAGAGAGTGGGAGCAGCGGCTCGGGAGGGAGCCTGTTTGGTTGCCCCAGAGCAAGCTGCTTGCTGTAGGGGCACTCGGCTGGAGGGAGGAGTCAGTGGCGTCGGCATGGGGACCCGAAAACAGGAGGATTGGGGCTGCTCTGTGCAAACAACTGCACAGAGCAGGTAAGTATGACGTTTGTTATTTTTTTTTAATTTTTAAAGCCTTTAACCACTTTAGCCACGGAAGATTAGGTTGCTGAATGATCGGTCCATTTTTTTGCGTTTCGGCACTGCAACAATTTAACTGACAATTGCGCGGTTGTGCGACGCTGTACCCAAACAAAATTGACGTCCTTTTTTTCCCACCCGGAAGCCGGCGTAGAGGTGAGTACCGATCAAAAGCATTAACGATTAATCAAGGAATTAATCTTTAATTTCCACAGCCCTACTAAACAACATTACATATTAAACAAGAGAAGGCATTATTCAAATAATTTCAGTAAGATTTGACATATAGGCTGGGATAACGAGGACTCCTGACTACAAAGGACATTTGTAACTCACAGAGATTGCCTAACTTGTGGGTGACTTGTCTGGGTGCTGAGTGCTGTAACATAGCAATTCTCCTTTACTTTTGACATTTTACTGGAGTTGCTCTTTAAGAAATTGGAGCGCTCAGCCAGCTGACATCTTGTCTTCCCCCAATCTCCCCAACACATGTTTGTTGGAGATGCTCAAGCTCTGCTCTGACAGCTAATTACAGAGGAAGCATGCTTCTCATAGCCAGGCTGTTATTAACAGTCCGCCTGGCAGAGCAGATTAATGGCCTATTACGATATCACCACCCTCCTTGGCAGATTGTTGTGTCATGTTGTGTAATGCACTATAGTCCCGGCCTATTTATTTCCATGTACTTGTAATTCAGCATTGGATGATGCACTATTTATAGAGGTTAGCCATTTCAGAGTAGGTGTGGACTTTGGATTTGCTCCTATTAATATTACACGGGAATCTCGCTGTAATTTTTCCAGTGTAGTTGGAATGCAGCTCATCTTTAGTCATGCTTGTCTTTATTTAACTCTGCCATAATAATCCCACCCCTTGAGAACGTGTACAGAATGCAAGGCAGTCATTGTACAGGACCTGGAGCAGTGTAATGAAGTGAGTGAAGCTGGAAAGCTAAGGATGTGTTCATCTCTGCGCTTATTTGTGAAGTTTACATTTTGCCATTTGACTAGTTCACATCTGTGTACTGCTTCAGGGTTCTAAAAAAGAAGTGATGGCAAACTTTTTCATACCCATAGAAATTAATGAAAATACAAAAATGTATAGAGAATTTTTTTTTCTGCACCATTGAAAGGCTTTGGGGGGAATTCAGTGAAACTGGAGCACACAGAATCTGGAGCAGTTGTGCATGACCAATCAACTTCTAACTTCAGCTTGTTCAGTTAAAGTGTAAGGCTGGCCATACATTATGCAAATATCCTTCATCAATGGGTTGAAAGAAAGAATATAGCTTGATTCCCCCATCAACACAGTCGGTGCTGATGGGGCAATCCCTTCCACAGCGCTATTTTGTTTTTCCAGTGGGCCCGGGCTAGAGCCACCGGCAGTGATCGGGCCCAGCAGCCTAGTTGGATGGATCAAGTTCAGTACAACCAGCCTTCCCATAGACCGATCGAATTTTGATTCATCTATGGTCAGCTAAGGTTCACATTTTCACGGAAAATAAAAAGAGCAATTAACACCCTACACTTCCCCTTAACCTCCCACAACCCCCATCCTGTTCCCGCTACACTTGGCTCCATGGGTGTTTAGCTGTCACTACCACACAGCCTCGCTATTCTTCCCTGTCTTTCCTTTTGGGATGGATCAGAGAAAATCTGATATGTCAAAGTGTTCTAACATGTGACCAATCAAAATCAGTCTGATGCATCCCAGAAGCCCTAAGGAAATACAGGAAAGAAGAGCAGGGCTTTCAAATCCTCAGACTGCTTTTTTTTGTGTGAAAAAGTGAACTTACACTTTAAGCTTTAAAAAGTTAAATAACAGAAAAGGGGCATGCCCAACAGAAAGCTTGTATTTCCTGGTTACAATTTTAATTATAGAGTATGCTGGGATTTAAGGCTCCAAGAGGTTTCAATGGAAATAAACAAGTACAGGCCCTAAAAAGAAACATAAAGCCCAACACCCAGGAAGAGTAAATGCCTCTGTTGGCCCCCTTGGGAGAGATTTCTCGCCATTTCCTGACCTATTCTGTTGTCACTGGGCAAAGGGACACTAATATTACCCTAAATATTCCCACAGGAACTAAAGGGAAATCTCTTTAATGGGGAAACAGACTGCATATAAAAACCTGACAGTTATTTCCCTTCCTCACTGTTTTTGCTGAAACTGAGCAATAAAGCTAGGAAAAATGATTGTCATACACTAGGGATGCCCAACCTTTTGAAGAGTAAGGGCCACTTAAGTGACTTGGTAACCGGTCGCGGGCCTCAATGAGTGGCGTGGGCGGATGACAGGTCTGTGTCCACTCTGCATATGGACAGCAGACATGGACACAACCCACTCTACTCTATGCGCCCTTCGATCCGATCTACCCAGGCGGAAGGGGATGGATCCCCTTCTGTTTTTTTTAACGGATCGGATTGGAGGTAGGCGGTGCATATTTGGTATCACTCCGCCTGTGACGGGAGCCAGCGCTATACAGGAAGCATCGGCTTATGCGGCTCTGCTCCGCAGTCGCTTGCTTTCTCCACCGCTGGCTTCATTCACAACACAGATGCTCTAGGATGAGGGATCGGCGATAAAAAACATAAGGCCATCTCTATATCAATCAATATCCCCTCCTCAGGGTCATATTTAAAACCAAATAACCAATAGTATTGGAAGTGTCAAAATTTAAATATAAAGACTTCAGGCAAATACACTGATCAGCCATACCTGTATGACAGCTGACAGGTAAAGTGAATAACATTGATTATCTTGTTACAGTGGCATCTGAAAGTGGGTGGGATAGATTAAGCAGCAATTGAACACATCCCTGATGTATCAAAAAAAAAAAATTGTTGAAAGCAGAAAAAATGGGCAAACCTAAGGCCAAATTGTAATGGACAGACAACTGGGTCAGAGCATCTCCAATGGGGGATGTTCCCAGTCTGCAGTGGTCAGGACAAAAGTGGTCCTAGAAAGTAGTCCGATCCTATAGAAGAGCTACTGTAGCTCAAATTGCTGAAAAAGTTAATGCTGATTTTTCGATAGAAAGGTGTCAGAACAACACAGTGCATTGCATTTTATTTTGTATGGGGCTAAGTAATCTCAGACCGGTAAGGGTGCACATTATTGACCCGGGTCCACAGCCAAAAGCGCCTACAGTGGGCACATGAGCTTTAGAACGGTGGCCTGGTCTGAATCACATTTTCTTTTACATCATGTGGATGGCCAGGTGCGTAGCTTACCTGGGGAAGCGATGGCACCAGAATACACTATGAAAAGAAGGCAAGCTGGTGAAGGCACTGTAAATCTTTGGGCAATGTTCTGTTGGGAATCCTTTGGTTCTGCCATTCATGTGGATGTTACTTTAACACGTACTACCACATAAAAAAATACATTCTGGTTAAAATATAGACCTAATGAGAATAAATATATAAAAATGATTTAAAAAAAAAAAACACCCAAAAAACTGTATACATTTACTCTCATCAGGTCCATATTTTAACCCAAATGTAATATTTTAATGATCATAATAATTATTATCACTAGTATTTTTTTTTTTTTTTTTGTTCACCCAGTTGATGAATGGTATGGTTTAGTCTTCAGGTTCTCATATTTATATAAATACTTTGTATAATAATTTTGATACCTTAATACTTTTGGTTATTTGGGGTTAAATATAACACATAAGAGGTGATATTTTATTAATATCGGATTGATGTGGAGATGTTATTAAAGTGGTTGTAAACCCTTACATATATTCAGTGAAGATATTCAGAGATCATACAGATCCTCCTACGTAAGTTGTACCTGTTTATATGCAGCCTTCTTTTCTCTACATCTATTCAAAGTGCTGAAATTATAAAGCTTGATATTAATGGGTCCTGCGAGCCACCAATAACCAGATGCTAAAATTAATAAATAAATGACAGGGAAGCTGCTATCGTTAAACACGTCACATAAATCATGCAAGAATAAATCGATAAAATATATACACTGCACTACACACAGCACCCAGGAACAGTCACCATTTTTCTCTTGGTATCAGGAAAAAAAAAAGACTCTAGCCCCGATAAGGGGGGCACTCTCGGACCTCTGAAATGCAATGGGTACTTTTTGGATTGTCCCCCTGACTTTTAGCAGTGGTGTGGCACTTCAGTTTTTATTTGTATTACATTACACTACAAGCCAAGGTGATCGTGAAGATCCTCCAGGGTGTAGAAGCGGCCTGGCTGGGAACCAGATCATTTATATCAATGGCAATACCAGTGAGATAACCCTATGGGTCCAGCGCTATTTTTCCACTTTCCTCATCCGGATGAAAGGTATAACCAGTCCACTATGTTCCCTGTAGTCAGCTTCACTGCTACATTTTATTGTATGATTGAGACCCTCATTAAAATAGTTTTTCTTTATATCATTAAATTTTGCCATAACGCTTTCTAAATCCTTGTAAACTTGTCAGTGTCTGAAATTGGAATAGAATTAATAGAAAAACAACTTAGAACATCATCATCTTTCTTCAAGTTTAAATGTGTCACTGGCTGTTAGCATCCATAGACAACTCACTGCCAATAAACGGAGTCAGGACTAGGTCAGACACAGTACATTGTGGTGTTTCTCTCCCCATCATCCCTTTTTTCACCGTTGTGGCTTGAATATAAGTCATTTTCCTCTATTCTTAATAAATTAAATACCTAATAAAATTTCCATCCCACATTTTGCAATAACTAGAGTATTAAATTTGTTTTTTCTTTAACCAAGGGAAAGCGAACAAATCTGGGACAACTTCCAAAATAACAGATTAATTGTCCTGCCCATTCTCTTGGTGAGCAACCAGCTTTCAAATGCAGCACAGAGCTCTGCTGTGAGATGAAACTTGGGTCTTTTGGAAGTAATCTCAGTTCCTCGCTCTCTCGCTCTGTCAAATTCAGCCTGTGGGGTTCTCTGATTGGCTGTTGCCGCTCATTAAATGCTGACTGGGGAGCCAGTTTTCACACTTATGGCTTTGTTTTAAGACATGCATACAACATATATGAGGTCACAGCCATTGTTCTTATATATCTCATTCCCAAGTTACATTACAGTATGCACGTGTACATTTAAATCCTCCTTTTCTGGTAATGCGTTTTACTGGTCGTGTACCGCCAAGATTTTCAGCAAAGCTCTGTTACCGAAGACATGTGGAAGGTCACTCAGAGTTTGAGGGAGAAACACAAGGCAAACTCATTTACTTAACATAAGGGAAACTTACTAGTGCTATAAGATCTTTTGTACATTGTGAATATTTGTAAGGAACGAAACCCAGACAAAGGGTATACATCCCTGTACATTCGGGACACCTGTAAATGAAACCTGTGCTGCTAGAAAGGCTACCATTGATGTTCACCTCCTGAAAATGCTATTAGCCCAGTTGCATTGCTGATCTCCTGTCAGAGACCCAAAATGTTCAGCAAGCAAAGACAGAACTCCTGATCTGCATATTTGTTCCGGTTAGTAATCTAGAATCTATTGTAATCATTGGGTGGCTATGACAGTCAAGGAACTCACAAACTCAGAAGGTCAGCATTGGCAGTCTGCATATATCTCTCACTGCAGGTGTCTTTTAAAGTGAACCTGTCAGCCATTTTATATTTTAAGTGTAAAAATCCTGTGTATAGGCAAGGCACTACAAGGTTTCCTTTATCTCCTTTACAAGGTTTCCTTATTTTACCTTTATTCGCCAGAAACCCATCCTTTGTGTGCCCCCCTGAAACTGTTTTCACTTTCCCTAATATCAAAGCCAAGCCCCATCTACCTGTTGTCTTCCTTTCCATTGGGCACACCTTTATGGACCTCCAAGACATTCTTATTTCAAGGGGGAAATTAGGTGGGCATGGCTTAGTCCCAAATGCAAACCTTTACTGACATACTGAAACCAATCATGCAGTGTAATCTTTTCTGACCAACAGTGGTAATATCAGGCATCTAGTTGTCCTAGCAAATATTAGTCTGGACCTTTTATCCTGTTAAAGGTTGACAGGATTACTTTAAATGTTTGGATCATAACATACACCAGATGCTGGATTGCTGCTTCTTTATACTGTGCACACACACTTCTCCAAGCTAATCCTAACGGCAGAACTTAAAATACCCTAGCCTCATGCACACACTGGACGTTTTGCTAACTCTCCTAGACTCTTTTCTTCCTGGCAGCAGAGCTTTGCAGAAAAAAACGCTTGATGCTTGTAAACTCATATAATGCATTTAGGAGCTTGGGCGTTCATTAATTTCATTGCCCATAATAATAATAACTTATTCTGCCCATTAAAAATAAGTAATGCTCAGGCGCTAAGCACACCTGCTCCTGGACCCACTGGCTGTGGGATTTTTTGCTGCCTCTAAATGCCCCTGCTTCTAAACTCTTATGTGTGCATGGACACATAGGCTAACATGCAGGGGTGTTTAGAGGCAGGAAAAAAACGCCAATCACCTCTCAAAGCAAAAGAACAAAAACATCCAGTGTGTGTGAGGCCTTACATTTTACCCCCTTTTCAAGATTTTTCCCAAAGTTCCCTAGTAGTGCTGAATTAACATCAACCAACTTTTGATATATGTAGATTAAGATCCATTATCTCTATGCTAGATCTTCCAGAACCAGTGATACCCCTAACCCAGTTTGTTCTTTTACGTCTTTCAAGGACATTTCAATTAAAAGCTGAAAGTCAGCTTGCAGCATATTCCATTAACAACATGGAGGGATCTTCACCATTCATCGTACAAGTTTGTTTTGTTCTCCCTTTGTTTGTGTGGGTTACCAACACCATATCAGTAAATTAATCAAATTTCAAAAGCAGCGATACTGTGTTTGTTTGATAGGTGGGGGCATTAGATTGTAAGTGCCTTAAAAGAGGGGCTCATTTAAATAAGTTGAAAGCAACTCTGTCATCTTTTAAAATATAATGAAATAGAAAGTTCTCCATAATATAAGATTTTTGGACTCACTTGTCTCATTGTCCATTTCTACAATCTTCCTTCACTTTACAAGCTACGACCACCAGTCTATTTCCCTCATCACACATTTTGGTTCCGGCCACCAGCCCCTATGCCATTACTGTGTCCTGTATTGATATATGGGTCAGTAGATGAAACCACAGTATGGGTAGGTGGTCTAGAAATCCTATACATCTGGAAGTGTTTTTCTTGGTCCTGGATCCAGGTACATTTTTTAGCTGCTGTGTAGTCTACAGATATATTCAGGAGTTGGCTGTGCGGTTTGACAGGCGATCCTGTATCACAATGCTAGCTGTAAAGAAATTAAAAAATCCTTGGTCAGAAAAGGCACTTCACATATATCTATTTCAGCTCAGTACTCCGTACACTAAAACTAAAGCCAAAACTCTTCAATCTCCCTTCACTTCCTGTTCTATAACCAGGGGACAGCATAGAAAGTGAGAGGAAACCCAAAGTGAGGGAATCCTTAGTTGTCACCAGAACTAGTGTCCCCACTGGAAGATTTTCCCTCTATTCTTGTTTCGGTGACAACCCATATGTCACATTTAAAAAAGGTGCGACTTAGGACTGTATATGTGCCAACATCCCTAAACTTTGTATCACAGAACACAAAAAACAGTAGGTATCTGGGACTTTTTAGGCACGATCATCAACAACCTAACATGTAAGTTAAAGATCTAATTTTTATTGTTACAGAAATAAAAGCATTGATAAACATACTGGCTGATCTAACAAAGGAATCGCTCATCTCTCATGTACAAGTTCTCCATTATATACATAGAACACATATCTTGTTTGATTATGTCCATGAAAGTTGTCCAATGAGTTTCAAACAGGTTTTCATTAGGGGCAGGAGAATGTTCATATCTATAAAGTATATAAATAAATGATAACCATGATCAAACTTGTTGAATATCACATATATCCAGAGACATATACAGTACATCACATGAGAGAACCAGATACTTATCAACCAAGTACAGATAAAATCATTTCCAGCCTGGTGACCCAGAGAACTCCCAGAGAGGTGCATTAAAGAAGGAATACATGCTGGGACCCAAGGGTTGTACATACAGTTGTGCTCATTAGTTTACATACCCTGGCATCATTTATAAATTCATGGCCATTTTTCAGAGAATATGAATGATAACACAAAAACTTTTCTTTCACTCATGGTTAGTGTTTGGCTGAAGCCATTTATTATCAATCATCTGTGTTTATTCTTAAATCATAAGAAACTTCCCAAATGACCCTGATCAAAATTTTACATACCCTGGTAATTTTGGCCTGATAACATGCACACAAGTTGACACAAAGGGGTTTGAATGGCTATTAAAGGTAACCACCCTCACCTGTGATCTAACTGCTTGTAATTAGTATGTGTGTCCAATGAGTTTCTGGACTCCTGACAGACCCTTGCCTCTTTCATCCAGTGCTGCACTGACGTTTCTGGATTCTGAGTCATGGGGAAAGCAAAATAATTGACAAAGGATCTGCAGGAAAAGGTAGTTGAACTGTATACAACAGGAAAGGGATAGAAAAAAGATATCCAAGGAATTGAGAATGCCAATCGGCAATGTTCAAACTCTAATCAAGAAGTGGAAAATGAGGGGTTCTGTTGAAACCAACCCACGGTCAGGTAGACCAACTAAAACTTCAGCCACAACTGCCAGGAAAATTGTTGCAAAGAAAAACCCACAAATAACTTCAGGTGAAATACAGGACTCTGAAAACATGTGGTGTGGCTGTTTCAAGATGCACAATTAGGAGTCACTAGACGAAATATGGGATACATGGTCGTGTTGCCATTACTAAGCAAATGCCACAAAGTATCCTGCTTACAATACGCCAAACAGCACAGAGACAAACCTCAAATCTTCTGGCACAAAGTCATTTGGAGTGAGGAGACCAAAATTTTGCTTTTTGGCCACAACCATAAACACTGAATTTGGAGAGGAGTCAACAAGGCCTATGATGAAAGTTACACCATTCCTACTGTGAAACACGGATGTGGATCGCTGATGTTTTGGGATGTGTGAGCTACAACAAAGCACAGGAAATTTGTTCAAAATTGATGGCAAGATGAATGCAGTATGTTATCAAAAAATAATGGAGGAACGTTTGCATTCATCAGCCAGGAAGCTGCACATGGGACGTACTTGGACATTCCAACATGACAATGATCCAAAACACAAGGCCAAGTCGACTTATGATTGGCTACAGCAGGATAAAGTGAAGGTTCTGAAGTGGCCATCTCAGTCTCCTGACCTCAATATCATTGAGCCACTCTGGGGAGAACTCAGACGTGTAGTTCATGCAAGACAGCCCAAGAATTTACAGAAACTGGAGGGTTTTTGCCAAGAGGAATGGTCAGCTTTACCATCTGAGAAGATAAAGAGCCTCATCCACAAATACCGCAAAAGACTTCAAGCTGTCATTGATGTTAAAGGGGACAATACACGGTTTTAAGAACTGGGGTATGTAAACTTTTTATCAGGGTAGTTTCTGTTGTGATTATGATTTAAAAAGAGTAAACACAGTTGATTGATAATAAATGGCTTCAGCCAAACACTAACCATGAATGAAAGAAAATATTTTGTGTTATTCATATTCTCTGAAAAATGGCCAAGAAATCATAAATCATGCCAGGGGATGTAAACTTATAAGCACAACTGCATGCTTAAAGGAATGCTGCAACATAGTAAACATAATTAACCGTTTGCCGACCAGCTCACGCCGATATACGTTGGCAGAAGGGCACATACAGGCATATTAACGTACCTGTACTTTGCCCTTTAAGAAGCGGTTTGCGGGCGTGCGCACCGCCGGCAGCTCCGAGAGTGTGATCGCAGGTGCCGCGGACTCGATGTCCGCAGGGATACCCGCGATCGTCTCACGGAGAGGAAGAACGGAGAAATGCTGATGTATACAAGCATTTCCCCATTCTGCCTAGTTACACTGACACTGATCACAGCTCCCTGTAATCGGGAGCGGTGATCCGTGTCCTGTCACACATAGCCCCTACCCCCACAGTTAAAATCACTCCCTAGGACACACTTAACCCCTACAGCGCCACCTAGTGGTTAACCCCTTCACTGCCAGTCACATTTACACGGTAATTAATGCATTTGAATCGCACTGATCGCTGTATAAATGTAAATGGTCCCAAAATAGCGCCAAAAGTGTCCGATCTGTCTGCCATAATGTCGCAGTCATGATAAAAATCGATGATCGCCGCCATTACTAGTAAAAAAATAAACTATTAATATAAATGCCATAAAACTATCCCCTATTTTGTAGACGCTACAACTTTTGCGCAAACCAATCAATAAACGCTTATTGCAATTTTTTTTTTTTTACCAATGTAGAAGAATACGTATCGGCCTAAACTGAGGAAAAAACATTTTTTTTTATATATTTTTTGGGGATATTTATTATAGCAAAACGTAAAAAATGCATTTTTTTCCACTATTTTTTTTGTTTATAGCGCAAAAAATAAAAACCGCAGAGGTGATCAAATACCACCAAAAGAAAGCTCTATTTGTGGGGAAAAAAGGGTGTCAATTTTGTTTTGGAGCCACGTCGCACGACCGCACAATTGTCAGTTAAAGCGACGCAGTGCTGAATCACAAAAAGTGCTCTGGTCTTTTGCCAGCCAAATGGCCCGGGGCTTAAGTGGTTAAATACGGATTCCATTGCTAAAATTTCCACATTCAAATGTGACATGTTACTATTGTCCCAACCTCCAACTCAAGAATACAGAAAGAAAACAACAAAAGTAAGAGAAAGCAAAAATCGCATACTCGTGTATACCCTACATAATGTTATAGTGCAGACTAACTAAGTAATGGGTGTAATGTACAGAACTGTTCCATAAAATATAAACTTACAGGATGCATCTGAAGTTGTACTAAAGAAATATTATAGAAGACGATTCTTGCCAGCATATACACAAATAGATTAGTTAACCCATATTGACAAACTGGCCCAAAAATCACTAAGTAAGGTTTTATGGTACCATAAATGCTAAATACCCAGTTTACAACTCAGAGTGGCATAGGCAGTATATAAATATACAGTATACAGGGGGTCCCCGGGTTACAAACAAGATAGGGACTGTAGGGTTGTTCTTAAGTTGAATCTGTTTGTAAGTCGGAACAGGTACATTTTTTAAGTGTAGCTCCAGCCAAAAAATCTATTTTTAAGTTTTTTAGACAACATAGAGAAGGGTTATCACCCCTGTAACATTTGTTTTGCTGTCTGTGCCCCTGTTCAGAAGATTTCACCTCACCTTCTGTCCCAATGACAATTGGATTTTGAAAATTTTGGGTTGTTAGGGAAACATGGACTGGTGATAAAGCTTCAGTGGAGACACCTTTTTCCCATATTAACTCTTACAGGAGTGAATTTCCCTCCCTAGGGGTGGATTTCCTCTCACTTCCTGTTGTCTCCCTCCGTTTGTAAGTAGGAGTCGTTTGTAAGTCGGATGTTTGTAAGTCGGGGACCCCCTGTACATTCAAATAAAACAGTGTAGGGTTTACCAGAGGTATGATGAACACAAGCGTACCAAAATCTCGACCAGCCTCCCTGGTCCTGCTGGGAATGGCCACAGTGTCGTGAGTCCAGTTGCCCAACTATATTTAGGGCTCAATTTCTTAAGGGGGAGGGGGCAGATCAGTAGCGCATCACACTGATCTGTCCCACCAATCAGTGGTAGAGGAAAAGACACAGATGTCCCCTGCTTCACACGCAGGTGGTCCCAGATACCCACTGTACTGTAAGTTGTCTTCTGGTGACAACACAAAAATGTGGGATTTTCCCTCACTTTCACTATTGGTGATTACAGTAAATAGGACAAATAGAGAGGGTGAATCTCCCGAACGTGGGGACCAACAGTGATAACACCTGACAGGTGTTTTAATCCCGCTCTACTCTATTCAAAGCTAAAAAAAAAACTAAGTTTTGCCTTTAGGAATACTTTAATGTAAAGGTCGGCTCCAATGAAATATGGAACTGTTTCTCGGAATGTTGTTCCATCCCTGAAGTGTTTTCAATTGTTTCGTCTTTAGAGTATCGATAGGCCTGTTGCTTCAACCCAGAAGAATGGCTGCCATTTAATTCCTCCACTCAGGATGTCATTGTTAGTGTCTGAGTGTGATGTTTACCTATAAGTCATTCCAAAGTAATTTATCTACGACCTCCTCTACACTCTCAGCTGCGTTGTTTACATTATTTCTACAAGAAACACGTTTTTTTTTTCTTCAAACAACTGACTTGCTTATACTGCGTTATTTATTCTCAACCCTTCCTTTGCTAAAGTGAAATATGAGTGTTTTTTTTCATGGTGTACACGGAGAACTGAACGCTAATTAGACAACATCTCATTAATCATTGCAGTCAAGACTTTAACAAATAATAACCTGTTTTTTGGGTGTATTTCTGTCTTAAACTGTAACAGCTGCTCTCTACCTCCTTAATCTGTGATATAGAATTACTTAGATTGTCCAATGTATATACAAGTGTGTTGTATATACAAAAACATTTTAGGAGTTGTATATGTTTCCAGCTCTGTGTAATTTAGGTCGCGGAACCCAAGGCATAACACATGCTAAACCTGATTAAAGGAAACCTGTAATACAAAAACATTGAGGGTATCATGACATTCCTTCTTTTAAATGCTAGCTGCCTGCCTGTCAGGCTGGTCCAACAGCTATAAATTGAAACTGAACTCTAAGACCCCTTTCACACTGGGGCGTTTTTCAGGCGCTTTAGCGTTAAAAAAAAGCGCATGTAAAACACCTGAAAGAAGCCTCATCTGCAATCCCAATGTGAAAGCCTGAGTGCTTTCACACCCAGACCCCTTTCACACTATGGCATTTTTCAGGCACTTTAGCGTTAAAATAAGTGCCTGTAAAGCGCCTGAAAGAAGCCTCAACTGCAATCCCAATGTAAAATCCTGAGTGCTTTCACACTGAGGCGCTGCGCTGGCAGGGTGTCAAAAAAAAGTCCTGCAAGCAGCTTCTTTGCAGCGCTTTTGGAGTGGTGAATACACCGCTCCTAAAGCGCCCCCTTCCCAAAAATCAATGGGAAGCGACTGCAAAACGCCTGAAAAGCGCTTTTGGCAGCAGCGCTTTGTGGGCGCTTTTAACCCTTTATTTGGCCACTAGCAGGGGTTGAAAGCGATCCACTAGCGCTTGAAAAACGCTGGTAAAGCGCCACTAGTTTAAGCGGCACTTTACGGAAAAAAAAAAGCACTTGAGCTTTCACATTGGGATTGCAGATGAGGCTTTTTTCAATCGCTTTACAGGCGCTTTTTTTAACGCTAAAGCGCCTAAAAAAACGGGGTCTTAAAGTAAAGATTTGTTATGTTATAGAGAACATATAGAAATGGTAATTGTGCCTAAGCAGTACACTGAAAATTAATCTTTTTTCTGGAATACTTCCTGAGAGCTCTGATGATGAGGTGATACCCCTTGAAACACGTCCGATTTTTGGACTTTCATCTCACATTTGAGACTTGTATAGCAGACCAGGCTGGCAGACCATCTCTTGAACTGTATTACGCTTGATTCATGTCATTGTGTGTGAGTATACACAATAAATTGTTGCAAAGGTAATGCGCTAGGCTGGTGCGCCCTCTAGTCCTTATCTTTTAGAAGCTCACTTTTAGGTTTCCCCGGGTTTATATGAGTGGCATTGAAGATTGGCAACCTTACGACTGCACTTGCCTCTCGAGCACAGGAAATTCCATATTCCTTTTCTGCCTGGAAGAAAAGCTCTGCCTCTACCAAGGTGATTGCCAAGAAGGCATAATTAGTCAGTAATAGGGGAAAAATCTGATGCAGGTAGATTAGATACAATAGGTACTGACTAATCATTTGCTCTCTACCTTCCTTTTTACTGCTTGTTTTTTTAACTTTATTTATAATGTCACTTTGGGCTTGATGTACTAAAACTGGAGAGTGTAAAACTTGGTGCTGCTGTGCATGGTAGCTTCTAACTTCTATCAATCAGCTTCTAACTTGTTCAATTAAAGTGGATGTAAACCCACTCTCATCATTTCTAAATTACTTCCATAGTGCTTTTCTCTAAGGATATACATGCCTCCTGCATGTATCCTTACCTGTCAAATATCTCCCCTTTACCAGTTGGAGCCCTGCAATACTCCGGATTCTGTGGGAAGGGCTCGGTGGGTGGAGTTGTGATGTCAGTAGACTCCCCGCCCACCTCTACACTCCGCTTAGCCAGGCATCGATATTTCTTACACTGCACTTCTGCTGGTCTCGTGGATTATACCCCATGATCACTAACATCCAGTCAAAACCCAGGAAAATCACCACATGACTTCAGCATGCCTAATCATGCTGAGGTGTGGAGCAGCCAATCCTGGGAGAGCTGGAGAAGAAAGGAGGGGAGATTTGAAGTACACAGAATGCCTCTCTCACACTCCTGCATGAGATAAGGAAATCACTTGTCAGTCACAGCAAGGGGGAAGAACCGACACCTATTTCTCTGTGTGTCCCTTTTTTTATCTTACTGAAGAAAGATAAGAGGATTGCTCAGAGCTGGATTAACTCTTTGTGGCAAGACTGGGCACAGATGAAATGACATCCTCTGCTGTAACAGATATGAGTCTCAATTAAAAAAAGTTTTGTGTTTACATCCACTTTAAGCTTTCACAATAAAACCTGGAAGCTGATTGGTTTCTATGCAGAGCTGCACCAGATTTTTCTCTCTCCAGTTTTAGTAAATTAACTCTACATTCATGTCACTGCAGCAATGCTGTCCAGTGATATGTGGTGCCATCCAGCCGCATTTTTCCTCTCTACATCACACACACCAAAGTTGTAGTGTAAATGGGACACATAGAACACAATTGTTTTCTATGTGCTTTAGTGGTGACCTGCATTTCCATTTCAGAAAAACACAGGTCACCGCACATAGTGTGAACAAGCCCTAATACTTTTTGAGCCACTGACCCACAGCTTTTTTTCTGGGTCATCGACTCAGACTAGTTAGATTAGACAGCCTGCATTTTCAGAAGGAAGTCGGCCTCTGTGTCTCTCCCAGCGCATGCTTCCCTTGGCAGCAGTTTGCACAGTGTTGTTTAGTGGGGGGCATCAGAATAAGCTGCCCTAATTGGAACTAAATAAGTTTGAGGCCCCCAGGATTCTTACAATATTATGGAAGTATGCACAGCATATTTGTACAATGTTGCAGATTTACTTCCAAAACATAACTCCTCCAGCAGTGCAACATCTCCTTGTTGCTGTATCACTGCCATCTTCACCCAATCTTCTTCTGGGTACAGAGACTTTACCTGTCTTTATTGACTGACTAGGGCAGGGATGATTTACAGTTGTGTTCAAATGTTTGCATACCCTGATGGAAATCGTGACATTTTGGCATTGATATTGAAACTGTGACTGATCATGCCAAAAAACTGTCTTTTATTTTAGGGTAGTGCTCATATGAAGCCATTATTATCACATCGTTTTTTGGCTCCTTTTTAAATCATAATGATAACAGAAATCACCCAAATGGCCCTTATCAAAAGTTTTGAAAGTTTAAGTGAACAGGATCTGAATATTTTTTTTTTTTTGGGGGGTTAACAAACACTTTAAGAAGTGGAAAATTTGGAGATCTCATGATACCAAGCCAAGGTCAGGTAGACCAAGATAGATTGCCACAATTACCAGAAGAATTGTTTGGGATACAAAGAAAAACCCACAGGTAACCTCAAGAGAAATACAGGCTGCTCTGGAAAAATACGGTGTGGTTGTTTCAAGGAGCACAATACAACAATACTTGAACAAGAATTTGCTGCATGGTCTAGTTGACAGAAGCCATTACTGCGCCAATGCCACAAAAAAGCCTGTTTACAATATGCCCGACAACACCTTGATACGCCTCAGAGCTTCTGGCACACTGTAATCTGGGGTGATGAGATCAAAATAGAGCTTTATGGTCACAACCAGAAGCGCTATGTTTGGAAAGGTCAACGACGACAAGAATACCATCCCCACTGTGAAGCATGGTGGTGGCTCACTGATTTTTTTTGGGGGGGTGTTCGCTCCAAAGGCACAGGGAATCTAGTGAAAATTGATGGCAACATGAATGCAGCATGTTATCAGAAAATACTGGCAGACAATTTGCATTATTCTACACAAAAGCTGTACATGAGATGCTCTTGGACTTTCCAGCACAACAATGACCCTAAGCCCAAGGCCAAGTTGACACACCGGTGGTTACAGCAGAAAAAGGTGAAGGTTCTGGCGTGGCCATCACAGTCTTTTGACCTTAATATCATCAAGCCACTCTGGGGAGAATACTATTCTTCCCTGACAGAAGAATATTACTCTGTTTAGGAGTAGCAATTCTGAATCCCCTCTCTATACACCACTCCAGGTATCCTCCAAGAATGGAGTCTCTCCCTGATAGTGTTACACTCATCAATAAAGAAATCTTCAATTGAACAGTTCCTTGTTGCCCTGGTAAATTCCCCCATTGGAATAGATTTAATAATGTGATTTGGATGGCAACTACTAGCCAATAAGGTAGCATTTCCTGCACAGGTCTTCCTATATTTCTTCGTGATAATGGTAGGAACATCAGGATTACCTTCCAAAGGTGTAACACATACTAGCACACAGGGCTGGTAGAAGGCAGGGGCGGAAGGGGCAGATGCCCTGGGAGGTACAGTTTACTGCAGGGAGGGGGGGCACAGGTCAAGTGGGCTTCTAAAAACTGGCTGTGTGTGCGATTGTACACACCAGCCACTAATAGCTGCAGTTTCAACGATGTGCCAAGTGCACTCCTGCACCCGGAACAAGCCAACATGTCAGCCCTTCACTTGCCTTCCCTGTCAGTGGAGATACTCCGACTGCCCCCCTGACAGGCGCTTGGTAGTTCCGGCTGGCCCGGCATGATGTCACTCACTGAGAGGCCAGCGATGATGGTAGGCGGGATGGGAGGACTCAGAGGAGTATCATAGGGTGCTGCTGGTGCTGTGACCAAGAGGAGCTGAGGAGGAGGAACTAAACCCTGCATGACTGCCGTATGTATCAAACAAGTAAGCAGATGATTGCAGCTTAATTAACTCTGTAGATTTGGGTGGGGGGGGGGGGGGCTTTGGAGGTGGCTGAGGGGAGGTTAATTACCAATGGTATTAAATTTCTGTTGACACTGGTGCCACTAATGCAGCACAAAGGGGTTAATTAACTGCTACTGGTCACTAATGCATCAGTGACCAATGGCAACACATTAACCCCCCTCCATGCTGTATATTACAAATTGGGTCAAACACCAGTGATAAAAACAAAGTCCCAATTACCAGATTGCATGGACCTCCTATCACATGTAATCGCATTAGGATCAAAACAAGCTGGCTGGCTAATCATAGCTACCCATCCTTCTGGGATTCGAGAAGTGCAGTGACGTCAGTTTTTAAAGATTTTTACAGTATGGCTAGCAAGCCTTTTTGTATTTTGAGGCACCATCTGTGATATTGTTTCCTGGATGGTGGGTCCACTTGCCATAAGGGGTTCATTGGATGGTTAAAGGCCCTGGCTGATTTTAGAGCCACAAGTGTCATTGACCTTCAATGATAGGAGGTCCGTGCAATCTGGTAAGCAAGCCCTTTATCTATGGTGGAGGTTACTGTCACAGGATCACTCAATTGAAGGTGGCGGATGTTACCAAAGAACTTTGATCAACATGTTCAAATATATAAGGGGTCCATATAGTGAACTTGGTGTTGAGTTATTCACTTTATGGTCAACACAGAGGACAAGGGGGCACTTTTTACGTCTGGAGGAAAAGAGATTTCATCTCCAAATATGGAAAGGTTTCTTCACAGTAAGAGCTGTGAAAATGTGGAATAGACTCCCTCCAGAGGTGGTTCTGGCTAACTCAGTAGATTGCTTTAAGAAAGGCCTGGATACTTTCCTAAATGTACATATATAACTAATGATATATATAACTGGGTCCTAACATCTATAGGTAAAGTTGATCCAGGGAAAATCCGATTGCCTCTTGGGGGAATCAGGAAGGGATTTTTTTCCCCTGCTGTAGCAGATTAGAGCATGCTCTGCTGGGTTTTTTTCTTCCTTCCTCTGGATCAACTGTGGGTATAGAATTGGCTATATTGGATTGTACGATGTTTTTTTATTTTTATTTTTTTTATTTTTTTTAGGGTTGAACTGAATGGACTTGTGTCTTTTTTCAGCCTAGCTAACTATGTAACAAAGGGACTGGTCAGTGTGGGCACAGTCTGCAGCACTGGTGTACATGTCTCATTTCCTGAATGGTGGAATTAATGTTTGAACAAAGATGGGCTTTATGATTGTGTTCTTATGATTTAAATCATCCAGCTTACATTTTTTTAATTTTGTAGATTGACGCACAAGTGTATTTTTCTGCATCTTGATGATTTTTTACCTCATACTTTAAGTTCTCAGTAAAGCCTCATTCACACGGGCATATACAGTTCATATTTTCTGAATGGAACACGGGTTCTTGCCGGAAGAGCTAGGAGAAGATCCTGCATAAAATACGCATCTAAACTACTTTGGGTTTAGATACATACAGCATATAGATCTGTGCAATTCTTCTTTCATTCATATGAATGGTTACGTGTTTAGTCGTGTAGAACGTACATGTGTACAATCTTCCGATCTGTGCCTCCCTGGAAACAGGGGTGTCCTACGTTTTTTCTGCACAGCTAAACATGACACACATTTTTGCCTATATACGCAGCTGTGTGTATGGCCTCATTGATTACTATAGTGCTGCATTTAGATGCGTACAAACTGTCTCCTGTACGCTTCTAAGCACAGCATTATTTCTGCCTGTGTGAGTGAGCCCTTAGCCCAGAATTCCATTTATTTGTACACATCATAATCCTGTTAGCAAATGTAATATGTTAAAAGTAAAAATGTCCTACACTTGAGCAATAGCCAAAGTATGCCAGCTTTCACGCTTATCAGTCTGAAACCGTTATTCTGTGTTTCAGTCCTAAACCAGTTTTACTTTGTTTTTGAGGCATGACTTCAGTGGTCCCGACAAAGTGTTTCAGCATGAAACTGGTTGGATTGCTATACCCCTGTCAGCCCTATGGATCTAAAGATGATCTGGGCTGAATAATTGTGTCAAGGGGATAGGCTTGTATATAAAAAGTAAAATACTGTATGTCATAGAGTATCCTGAATTCATAAGTGGTAAAACTCTTACTCAACGTTTTATTCTTGCAGCCCTTGTCAGCATCATTATACCATCCGCCTACCACTTATATACACCCACGTCAAAGCTAAATTAGGAAAGCTTAGTGTGTAATAATATATTCAACTATATGACATTCCTGCCCTGAGTTCAAAATGAATTTGTGGCAACCTTGACAGTGACAGATTAATGAATCACACCCTGTGTGGAAATCGTAAAATAAAATGAGATAGACCCACACCTTTGTCTCCTAATTATTGTGTAGCATGTCTGCCATGCTTAAATACTTTGTTAAAGCCTCACGCCACTTGCAATGACCCATACTCAGTGGGCGAAATTCATTTGTTAAGGAATGTATTTACATATTAAGTAATTGAAATGTGAAAAGTGTAAAATGAGTTTAATGGGAACAGGTTTTTCTGGATCAAATGTGTTGTAGAACTGGCAGGTTTAACGCTTTGTAAAGCATATAGAAGAATTGGGATCACACCTGAACATTTTCTTTTAAATTGATGCAGAGTACTTGCTCTAATTTCCATCTTGGCATTCAACTTACGAGCTTGTTTTTGCCTATAATTAACTTCCTATATTTAATCAGTAATATATTGTAAGCTTACATGACTCTGAATCTGACCTTAGGATAGGTAGGCCATGTGTTCCCTGGTTTCTGAGCACCACCCTCTCTCAGAATGATCTACAGCCTTTATCACACACATTGGAGCATAAGAGGTAGATTTAGTATTTATTCATTTATTACAGGTATTTATATAGTTATATATTTAGACAGGAGCCAATTAACCTACCAGCATGCCTTTGGAGTGTGAGAGGAAACCGGAGCACCCAGAGGAAACCCACGCAGGCACAGGGAAAATGTGCAAACTCTAGGCAGGTGGTGCTGTGGTTGGGATTTAAACTGATAGCCCTAGAGCTGCTAGGTGGAAGTGCTAACCATCATAATACAGAATCATGTGGTAAGATGCTAAGGCCTGATTCGCACCTATGCATTTTTAGTGCTTTTTGCATTTCGCAGATATGTACTACAGTCCATTTAACATGGTTTCCAAAATGCAAAAAGCACTAAAAATGCATAGGTATGAATCAGGCATAAATCCTGCCCAGAAAACCTGCAAGAGACCTTTATAGCCTGGCCTTTAAAAACTTAGTTGCCTTTCTATATTTGTAGTAATGCTGTTTATGATGATAATAATAGTAGGAAAAATACTAATAGTTACACTCCAGTCAGATTGTGTAATAAACATAGGAATGCATAGGAGCTTCGTCTACATACCCAGTACTGAAAATGCAAGATCTGCTTATCTATCCTGGAAGTTTGAATCTGACTGAAGCAGATAAGAAGTTGCAGAAATCCAGAAAGCAGAACACGTTAGATGGCTTGTGCATTCTGACTGCATTAAATGACATACATCTCACATTAAGGGAACAGTGGGGTACCGCCTGAAGAGCTTCCTCCCACCTCCCTCCTGCAGTCAATAAGAAAGATTAAAAAAAAAAAAATTCACCTAACAGCATTGCATAGCACTGGGAAATAAAGCCCCTAGTGGAGACTGTGTCTGCCATTATGGTAAACACCGGTGTTGGGGATAGATTCCACTTCATTGATGGGCCCTGAGTTTGAGGTGAATATAGTAAAATAGCATGGACCTTGGCAGAGAAAATTTTGCACGTATTTCCTCAAAAAAAACAGAGATCCAGCTTAAAAAAAATACAATCCGGATGGGTTATTCCAAACTTGCGCCACCTTGGGGCTTGTTTCACTTTTGCCAATTCAGGGCAATTGTCGTTATTCCATATGGGGCTGTAGCGGATGAAGCTAGTAATCTTCTGGATTTGTTTAGTCTTACTCCAAATTTTCTGAATAAGGGTATAGGTAGGCAGGAGACGATTAGACTTGGCAAAGGCTGCAGCCTCCAACCCTTGAAAAAATGTTTTATGTTTTTTTCTTATAATTTTTTTAAAATATGTTTGCTGTGGTTTAAAAGGCTTTTAGCTATTTATATCCATGCATATATACTGTACGTTCGTTCGTTCCCCAGTGGGTCTCTTTTCTTACCAACACAGTCTAAAGCACTCTTTGTATTCTGTGAAGTAACCTTCAGCCACGACATTTACTTTACTTCTTTTTATAAGAATACACTATGCCTTATTTTAAAAGCTCACACCAATACAATAGCACTGGTAAAAAGCCCGATATGCACATGAGCTGGGCCTAACCAGACACCAGCCAATTGGATATTGTTGTTGGCTGCTTTGATGTGTGCATTTAATGGTTTATTCCTTTGCGGGAAGCAGGAGTGCTTGAAAGAAATGAACACAAACATCTTATACTCCATATAGATAAGGGGTTGGTCATAACTGGTACCCAATTCCCTAGAAATGCCAGACAACTTAATTCATATTTAATAAGTGATAACTTCTTCTGCGAGCATCTAATTTTGTAGAGCATATGAGCAGTAGAGCCTTTGGACCTTATCAAAATGTTTGGTGGTAGAATTGTTCGATAAACAAGAACTGACTATCTAATAAGAATGGATTGTTGTGTAGTGAGTCTTAACATCATGATGGTTATGATTAACACGTGCCATTCTATTACAGGATGAAGGTCAGAACAATTTGAACATAGAGGACCTTACTCCAGAGGAGCGCAGGGTTCTGGAAAGAAAGCTCAAAAAGGAGCGCAAGAAGGAGGAAAAAAAGCTTAAGAAGGAGAAAGGTCTTGTTGAGGAAAAAAAAGAAGAGCCATCTAAGCCTTCTGGTGCAGATCTTGCATTGCAGTACTTGAAAAGGTGGGTAGTCCAAAATCTGTGGATCTCTGTATTAACAGAGACAATGCCCTCTTTAGTCATATCGAACACCTTCATCCTATAGACAGCCTTTATTCTTTCTGTGCAGTAGAAATGACAGCTTAATTTAAAGTAGCAAAAAGGAAAGGTACATGCTTGTACAACTGTATACGACAGAGAAATACAAAAGTTACCCAACACTCCAGCTGGTAAGCACAATTAAAACCTAATTAACCTTTTTTTCACATCTTTTTCACATCTTTAGTTAAAAACATGATATCTATCATACAGTACAGGACTTGTATTCTTAGACCATGGGTTATACCCAGCTACATTGCTAAAAACTTGCTAGGGCTGCTCCCAATGCACACCAAATAAACCCACCCATTCTATGAGACTACAGTTTTTGCTAGTCTTGTGTCCTTAGGTGATTGACTTGTTTGCCTCTGTAGAATTATTTTTCTTTTTTAAGGGTCAATTTATTTTTCCTAAACTTCTATTAAGATCTAACTGCTTACTGCCCTGGGCCATCTAGCAGTATTCTATACTGTGTGGGATCAGCTTGAAATGTTTGCTTAAAACACTGGATTCTGTGTTAGGCGCGAAACGTGGCACGTAATGCAATGTGAGTAATTAGCCGCAGGGTAATATACAGGTCCAGGGTCATGTTCCATTTCTATGGTACGCAGACCCTAAACCCCAGCCTGTACTTCTAAAAGGGGCAGCATTGTGGATAAGGTAAGACAGGGTTTCAGAAGCAGAACCTCCGTCCCTTGAGGATATTATGGAGGAAAGTATTGAGAACCCTATTTTTTAAACAGAGCCTGCAGAGGATTTTCTCCCCCCTGCATTTTACAAGCTGCTGCTTCATGCCAAATGTTCCACAGTCCAAACAAGACCCTATTGGAACTAAGAGATTGGTGAATAAAAAAAAAAAAAAACGTTTCCTATACACACTTTATAAGAAATGGTTCAACCCTGAGATGGTATATATTTCTAAGCTTTTTTCTAAAATGTATCCTATGGAAAAAGATGGAAGAATTAGACTTTTCTGGTAGTGGATCCTGCTATTTAAGTTCCTGTTGAGGATGTTCTCTCTTTTAGGGTTTCTGTTGTGAGGTGTTTTTAAGCCTTATTTGCTCTGGCTGGCCCAGCCCCGCAGACAGCTATTTCTGCTCTGTCCATTTGCCACACTATTTATAACTGGACAGAACATATGAATAGAGAACATGAGCCTGCTTTTTAGAACCCTTTTGTTTTAGAACATTTTCAGCTGATGATATCAGCATTATTGTTTTGTGTCAACCCTTTTGAGTAGCCATTGTCAACCAGGGTTCCTGAAAAGGTTATTAGGGTTTCCTTGAGCTGTAGCTGATTGAGCGCCTATCAGATGGGGCCTGCATAGTTCCATGCCCAATGCCATACTTGACAGAGCAAGCAGCATGGCATTTGGAAATGTAATGGTATTATTTTGACCACTGTGGAAAGGAAGGCATTCTTCCTACTGAACAGTAATGTAACGGGGCATTCTTCACTGACCATCTCTATAAGGGGAGCATTCTAACCACCACTGTAAGCGGGCATTCTTTTTATAGATGACCTCTGTAAGTGGGGCATTCTTCACCTTGTCCACCACTTTAATAGGTGCATTTTTCAAACTGACTGCCACTTCAAGGTGGGCAATCAAACCACCACTGTAAAGAGGACATTCTTCCCACTGACCCCTGATATATACATTTTTTGCAGGAGTTCCCCCGTGACCTGAAAACTTGTGGGAACCCCTGGGGTAAAAAAAATTGAGAACGGTAGCTCAAGAGAATATGATTTTCCAAGTCTCAAGAATGTCCATTGTCTCTGTGTTTATGCACTTTATTTTATGGCTAAAAGCTTGGTCTGCTGAACCTCCTTGGAAAAAACAGCTACTATGCATGCCTTTTCACTGTAAACTCATTTTTTTGGCAATCCCTTGACAAATTCATCAAGGAAGTCACAGGGGTAAAGATGCTTGCTTTTACTCCACAAGGAACATCCTTAAAGCAGAACTCCACCCTAAAGGGGTAGTTACGTTTTTGCCCTCCTACCCCCTCCTCTTTTTTTGAAACTTTTTTATTTTTTGAGGGGGTACCTGGTTTTGAGCTTTGGCTACAAGGTGTCTCAGTGTTCTTTTGTTTGGGTTCATGACTCTTGTTTTGTTGTGTGCCTGTTGGCAGTTCTGTTTTGCTATGTTGTTCTGCACCCCTCAGTTTATTGCATGGGAACATTCCATGTTTGTCCTGTACTGTATGATTAACATAATAGGAATTTTGACTTACCTGTAAGTTCCTTATCTTGGAGTACATTACAGGACACAGGCCTCTCCCCCTCTTTGTCTTTATCATTCCTTATTGCTTGTTAAAAAGAACCGGAGCTTCACAAAGTGGGCAGGGTTATATTGTGTGCTTTGGGGGGGGGGGGGACCCTAGCAATTTTTTGTGTTTAACCACCAGAAGGTAGCTGCAAATAACTCATGGTCTAAGAATACAAATCCTCTGTCCTATATTGTACTCCAAGATAAGAAATTTTCAGGTAAGTAAAAAATCCTATTGCAAATACTTGTGAAGCCACACTCTGGGTCAAGGCAACTCTGCACAATGCTGTCCTAAACTCAAAGCTACATGACTTACCAACTTTTTTCCATATGTAGTAATAAAAAAATTGTGAGCAGGCATATAGTATCTCACAAGTGAGTGCACCCCTCACATTTTTGTAAATATTTTATTATATCTTTTCATGTGACAACACTGAAGAAATGGCACTATGCTACAATGTAAATTAGTTAGTTTACAGCTTGTATAACAGTGTAAATTTGCTGCCTCTCAAAATAACTCAACACACAGCCATTAATGTCTAAACCTCTGCCAACAAAAGTGAGTACACCCCTAAGTGAAAATGTCCAAATTGGGTCCAATTAGCCATTTTCCCTCCCCGGGGGTCATGTCACTCATTAGTGTTACAAGGTCTCAGGTGTGAATGGGAAGCGGTTGTTTTAAATTTGGTGTTATCGCTCTCACTCTTGTATACTGGTCACTGGAAGTTCAACATGCCACCTCATGGCAAAGAACTTTCTGAGTATCTGAACATTTTTTTTTTGCTCTACATAAAGATGGCCTAGGCTATAAGAAAATTGCCAAGACCCTGAAACTGACAACAGGACAGGTTCCAATCAGAACAGGCCTCGCCATGGTCGACCAAAGAAGTTGAGTGCACATGCTCAGCGTCCTATCCAGAGGTTGTCTTTGGGAGTTGTATGAGTGCTGCTAGCATTGCTGCAGAGGTTAAGGGGGGTGGGGGGCTCAGCCTGTTAGTGCTCAGACCATACGCTGCACACTTCACCAAATTGGTTTGCATGTCTGTCGTCCCAAAAGGAAGCCTCTTCTAAAGATGATGCACAAAAAAACCTGCAAACTGAAGACAAGCAGACTAAGGACATGGATTACTGGAACTATGTCCTGTGGTCTGATGAAACCAAGATTACCTTATTTGGTTCAGATGGTATCAAGCGTGTGTAGCGGCAACCAGGTGAGGAGTACAAAGACAAGTGTGTCTTGCCTACAGTCAAGCATGGTGGTGGGAGTGTGAATGCCAACATGTACTGTGACATACTGAAGCAGAGCATGATCCACTACCTTCAGAGACTGGGCCACAGGGCAGTATTCTAACATAACAACCCCAAACACACCTCCAAGACAACCACTGCCTTGCTAAAGAAGCTGAGGGTAAATGTGATGAACTAGCCAAGCATGTTTCCAGACCTAAACCCTATTGAGTGTCTGTGGGGCATTCTCAAAGGGAAGGTGGAGGAGTGCAAGGTCTTTAACATCCACAAGCTCCGCGTTGTCGTCATGGAGGAGTGGAAGAGCACGCCAGTGGCAATTTGTGATGCTCTGGTGAACTCCATGCCCAAGGGGGTTAAGGCAGTGCTGGAAAATAACCACCTTGCGAAAGACGTCTACAGCGTGGCGCTCAATTGCCGGGAGGGCGTCCCTGGACGTCGTCCTGTTTACATTTTCCCTGCGTCCCTTGGACACAGCCAATCACAGATCGTGCTAAATGGCCAATCACAGCAGCCATTTAGCACTCGATCTGAGTGTCCAATGAAAGATGATCTCATATGTAAACATATGAGATCATGTCTCATCGCCGGGAGAGCGACCTCCGGCTGCAGCGTGAGTGTGTGAACACAAACACAGTGCCCACACACACACACACACACATGCCCACAGTGCCTATCAGTGCCACCTGTCAGTGTAAGGTGCTATCTGTTATCAGTGTCATGTGTCATCAGTGCCACTTATCAATGCCATCTGTTATCAGTGTCACGTGTCATCAGTGTCACATGTAATTAGTGCCATCGGTCCTCAGTGCCACATCAGTGTCATGTGTCATCAGTGCCACGTATTGGTGCCATCTGTCATCAGTGCCACATCAGTGTCGCGTGTCATCAGTGCCACGTATTAGTGCCATCTGCATCAGTGCCACATCAGTGCCACGTATTAGTGCCATCTGTCATCAGTGCCACGTATTAGTGCCATCTGTGCCACGTATCAGTGCCACATCAGTGTCACATGTCATTGTCCTGGCACTCCAGGACCTTCAAAAGTGTAATAGGTAGTCAACAAGTTAGATGTGTAATTTATGCTCCTAGAACACGTGATGGCGCTCCCTGCATGTTGGGCCTCTCTATGTGACTAGGCTATGAAAAAGTCAGACACATGTGGTATCGTAATACTCAGGAGGAGTAGCAGAATTGATTTTGTCATTTGTGGTATACACATGCCATGTGAGAGAAATAACCCATTACAATGACAATTTTGTGGGGAAAAAAAAAGTAAAATTTTTAATTTTGCAAAGAATTATGGGAAATAATGACAACATTAAAAACCTCACCATGCATCTTACTAAATACCTTGGAATGTCTACTTTTAAAAAAGGGGTCATTTGGGGGGTATTTGTACTTTCCTGGCTTGTTCGGGTCGCAAGAAATGAGATAGGCCACCAGTACATCAGGTGTGATCAATTTTTTATGATTTGCACCACAGCTTGTAGACTCTTTAACTTTCACAAAGACCAATAATATCCACTAATTTGGGTTATTTTTTATCAAAGACATGTAGCAGTATAAATTGTGGCCAAAATTTATGAAGAAAAATTAATAATTTGCTAAATTGTATCACAGAAACTAAGAAAAATTTGTTTTTTTCCAAAATTTTCGGTCTTTTTTCATTTATAGCGCAAAAAATAAAAAAACCCAGAGGTGATCAAATACCACCAAAGAAAAAGCTCTATTTGTGTGAAACAAAGGACAAAAAATTCATTTGGGTAGTGTTACATGACTAATTGTCATTCAAATTGTGAGCGCACCGAAAGTTGAAAATTGGTCAGGTCAGGAGGGGGAGTTTAAGTGTCCAGTAGGCAAGGGGATAATTGTGGCCACACAAAATATTGACACTTTGACAATTTGGACATATTCCCTTATGGATGTACTCACTTTGTTGCCAGCGGTTTAGACATTAATGGCTGTGTGTTGTTGATTTATTTTCAGGGGACAGCGAATTTACACTGTTATACAAGCTGTACACTCACTACTTTACATTGTAGCAAAGTGTAATTTCTTCAGTGTAATCACATGAAAAGATATAATAAAATATTTACAAAAATGTGAGGGGTGTACTCACTTTTGTGAGATACTGTAAATATTGAGAAGATAGGCTTCTGGTGGGTTGCTGTACCTTCAAGGAATCCCTGAATGAACTCTTATTTATTGAGGATACATATATGGCGCCATCAATTTACGCAGCCCTCTACATATTTATTATACATTCACATCAGTCCCTGCCCTCAAGGAGCTTACAATCCAAGGTTCCTAACTCAGATTTATACTAGGGCCAATTTAGACAGGAGCCAATTAACCTACCAGCATGTCTTTGGAGTGTGGGAGGAAACTGAAGTACCAGAGGTAACCCACACAGGCACAGGGAGAACATGTTCTGCTCTGGATCAGACAGTCTCCTTAACCTTTCCAGCTACAACCCAACTCCTCCTAGCTGGGAGCACAGTACATCTATCCTCCTTCTAAAGCACCTCTAAGAAGATTTAGCAGGCCAGTCTGCACCCATTTGTGGGTATCCTACTAAGACTAGGTTCATACTAAAGTGGTGCAATTTGAATGATTTTTTTAGTGCAATTTCAAAGAATCAGTGTGACTCTATGGGGGTTCAGCTGCAATTCCAATCTGTTTTGTCTGGGATTTGGATGCAGCTGCAATTTGTATTTATTGCCTGGAGGAGTGTCTCTCTCTCTTCCCTTTCTCTTTTCTTTCCTCTTACCCTCCCTCCCTCCACAAACACAGCACAGACGTGTACAAATTACACTGGAATTACATTGTCTTTGAAAAGAGATGAGTTTTGTATGCTGTCTCCATTCAACTATATGGAGCGCAAAACTGCACTGCTCCAAACACGTACAGGACCCCTTTTAAAATTGCATTGCATCCGGACTGCATATACTGTATGTGAACACCCTCCATAGAAAATCATGTTATTTCATATGTCATGTGAATCCATAAGTTCTTGAACGCATCCAAAATTGCATCAGTGTGAACTGCTTAGCGCGCGTGTAGTGCTTAGCAGTGGGTTTTGTTTCATTAATTGCTACTCTTGGCAACATGCCTGACACAAAAAAGAGCATGTAAAGTCATCATGTAATTTCAGATGACTCCCCCAAGTAGATCTTCATCTCTGCTTAAGTTTATTAGCACACAGACAGACTCACTTTGAGACACCTGAAGATCTTTTTTTAAAACGACCTGTTTCTGCAAATACATCTGTGCCCTTATTGGAGCCTTCAGGTGCGCCTGCAGCTAGCTATCCTACTGTTGAGACCTTTTGCTTTGTAATGGATGATTTTGACATGCAGTCTTACCAGCATGGTTGCAGGAAGTGGCCCCTTGTTGGAATTCAGGGACCAGATCTGCATGGCTACCCTCAGAAAACTGGAACCAGACTGTACATGCTTTAAGTAGGTTTTATTTACAGTGAAACAAAAAACATCCAAAGAACAGCACACAGCAAACCTAAAAGTAATGTAAATAGGCACCCCAGTGACAGAAAACCTAACAAACAGGAAACCTAACTAACAACTAACTGTATGTAAAATATAGAACAACAGGAGGAACAGAGAAAAGCAGGGAAAACTGGCGGTACAGGGAGCAGATGGGAAGGGGGAACCAAACCTGGGGTCCGGAACAAAGGAGGACAGGTACAAGGCAGGAGGATACAGGGTACAAGGTACAGGGCAGGAGAAAGATTGGGATTATTGGCAACAAGGTCTTGGCAGTAGCAAATCACTGAAGCAAGGGGCGGGCCTAAATATCCTTTCAGCATCGGGTGGAGACTGATTACTTGAGGCTGCTGGTGGACACTGGAACTGCAATCTCCTGCTCCCCCCCCCCCCCCCCCCCCTTAAAGTGGTTGTAAAGTCAGAAGGTTTTTTATCCTCTTTTTTTTTCCACAAAAGTTTATTGAAACATAAGTAGAAAATACATAAACAAGTATATTACAGGTAATCACAAATAAGAGCAATAAAGAAAGTGTACAAGAAATAATATGCATTGTTAATCCAATCAGAGTTGTATATATTGTTATCCATATTAGCTAGAAAGATCAGGTGGTGGATAATCTAAAAGATATGATGTATTTTATATAAATTACCCAGCATAGTCTCCATCCTTAGGACTAGTAGTATACGTGTACAGAAATAGCTTATGAACATTGGGTTAAATACCAATTAGTAAATGAGTCTGATTGAGATGTCGTGGTAGAGAATTTGATAATAAGATCAGAAATTAACAGGTTAAAAGACACTTCTCGTGAGTATATAAGTAGATTTATTATATAGTTATAATAAAGTATTGGAGCACTTTATTTCTGTATAAGTAAAATTGGTAGAATTGTGGTCATCGGACCTCTAACAATCCTACGAAATTAGTGAAGTGCATCCATCAGTAGTTTTTGAAAAATCAGACAAGAAGGGATGTCGAAAATTGAATTCCCTCAAAGGGAAGTTAAGTGTATCAGAGAATGGTAAGGGAAAGTGAAAGGATATATTTCTTTCTTTCTTTTATATATTTCTTTCTCATTTGTCTCTTTGTTGTGATCTTAAAAGGGATATTATTGTAAAAATGCAGCATATTCCATTGTGGTCTGAAAATGTTGCCAACAAACCCACGTTTCCCGGAATGAAGTGGAAGAATCATGGGCTTGATGGATAAGCTCCTCCATTTCAGCTATGTTATTTACCCTTTTAATCCATTCTGCTATTGTGGGTGGATGGGTGGATTTCCAGTGAGGTTTTTTTAACTTAATGCATTCTATGCATACAAAAAGCTTTCTGTGTGCAGCAGCCGCCCCAGCACCCCCTAATCCTTACCTGAGCCCCATCTCTGTCCAGTGATGTCCATGAGTGTCTCGGCCATTTGGGACTCTCCCTCCTGATTGGCTCAGACAATTAAAGTCAGTTAGCCAATCAGGAGAGAGAGGGGGTGGGGTCGAACCGCAGCTCAGTGTCTGATTGGAAACACGGAGCTGCAGCTCGGCTTGGGTGCCCCCATAGCAAGCTGCTTGCTGTGGGGGCACTCAACAGGAGGAAGGGGCCAGGAGCACAGAAGAGAGACCTGAAAAGAGGAGGATCTGGGCTGCTCTGTGCAAAACCACTGTATCAGAGCAGGTAAGTATGACATGTTTATTTATTTATTTTTTTTAAAACGAGTCTTTAAAATCACTTTAACCACTTCCCTACCGCCCACTGTCATATGACGTCCACAAGGTGGATCTCCCATCCTGGGTGGGCGTCATATGACGTCCTCCTATTCCCGGCCGCCTGGGGGGCGCGCGCGCGCGCCGCCGGCGTCGCTCGGGACCCGGTGTGAGGGCCCAGCGGCCGCGATGTCCGCCGGGCACCCGCGATTGCCGTTAAAACAGCGGGGCCGTGGAGCTGTGTGTGTAAATACACAGCTCCACGTCCTGTCAGCGGAGAGCAGACCGATCATGTGTTCCCAGTACGGAGGAACACCGATCGGTCTCCTCCTCTTGTCAGTCCCCTCCCCCCACAGTTAGAATTACTACCTTAGGGAACACATTAACCCCTGCAGCGCCCCCTAGTGTTAACCCCTTCCCTGCCAGTCACATTTACACAGTAATCACTGCAATTTTATAGCAACGATCGCTGTGTAAATGTGAATGGTCCCAAAAATGTGTCAAAAGTGTCCGAATTGTCCGCCGCAATGTCGCAGTCACGAAAAAATAAATTGCAGAACGCCGCCATTACTAGTAAAAAAAAAAAAAAAAATGCAATAAATCTATCCCCTATTTTGTAGACGCTAAAACTTTTGCGCAAACCGATCTATATACGCTTATTGCGATTTTTTTTTACCAAAAATATGTAGAAGAATACGTATCGGCCTAAACTGAGGAAAAAAATAGTTATTTTTTTTTTAAAAAATGGGATATTTATTATAGCAAAAAGTAAAAAATATTGTGTTTTTTTTCAAAATTGTCGCTCTTCTTTTGTTTATAGCGCAAAAAATAAAAAGTGCAGAGGTGATCAAATATCACCAAAAGAAAGCTCTATTTGTGGGAAAAAAAGGACGTCAATTTTGTTTGGGTGTAACATCGCACGACCGCGCAATTGGTAGTTAAAGCGACGCAGTGCCGAATCGCAAAAAGTGCTCTGGTAAGGAAGGGGGTAAAATGGCCCGGTGCTGAAGTGGTTAAGGAGCAGGCTTCCAGATGCTCCACCAGGGCCCAGAAGCTAACTGGGTATTCCACCAACAGAGTCCAGCTGGGCAGCAGCCCAGGAATCAACATAGTCCAGCTGAGCTGTGTCTCGGGAACCAGCATGATCCGGATGAGCAGCAGCCCAGGCACAATATAGTCTGGCTGAGCTGCGGCCCGGGAACCAGCATACTCCGGCTGGGCGTTTGGCTGGGCAATGGCCTGGGAACCAGCATAGTGCAGCGGAGCAGCTGCCCGGGAACCAACATGGTCCAGCTGGGCAACGGCCCTAGAACCAGCATAGTCCAGCTGAGCAGCAGCCTGGGAACCAGCATAGCCTGGCTGCGCAACTGCCTGGGAACCAGCAAAGCCAGGGTGGGCAATGGCCCTGGAACCAGAAAAATGTCTGGCTGAGCAACCACGCATGGGAACCAGCAAAGTCCAGCTGGGCAACAGCCCTGGAACCAGCAAGCCTGGCTGGGCAATGGCCAGGGAACCGGCAAAGCCTGGCTGGGCAACGGCCAGGGAACCGGCAAAATCTGCCTGTGCAATGGCCAGGAAACCAGCACCAGCTGACTTGACAACTGGTAGCGGATCATTACAGGCCAACTTGGCAGCAGACAAGCGGACTACCAGAGGCTGTTTTTAGACTATGAAGTCGGAGGTCTTACAGTGCCTTGAAATAGTATTCATACCCCTTGAATTTTCCAAAGTTTTTCATGTTGCAACCAAAAACATAAATGTATTTTTTGGGGATTTTGTGATTGCAATTACAGCTGCAAGTCTTTTTGGGGATGTCTCTACCAGCTTTGCACATCTAGAGTACATTTTCTGCCCATTTTTCTTTGCAAAATACCTCAAACTCTGTCAGATTGGATGGAAAGCGTCTGTGAACAGCTATTTTCAAGTCTTGCCACAGATTCTCAATTGGATTTAGGTCTGAACTTTGACTGGGCCATTCCATTGTAGATCTGGCTGTATTTTTAGGGTCATTGTACTGCTTTAAGGTGAACCTTCACCCAGGTTTTGCAGACTCTAAAGCTTGTTACACACTGTACAATTTTCTTTAGATGTTTTCCTTTCAATTTACCAAAACCATATAATATAAAGTCAAACCTAAATACTTAAAATGTGTATGCAATCAGACAGGCCCTTGCACTACATGGTTTTGGTAAATTTAAAGGAAATCAAGCAACAAAAGTTGTATAGTGTGTATCCAGCTTTACGTTTTTTTTTTCTAAGATTGCCTTGTAATTGGCTCCAGCCATCTTCCCATCAACTCTGACCAGCTTCCCTGTCCCTGTTGAAGAAAAGCATCCCCACAACATGATGTGGAAACCACCATATTTCACGGATGGTGTGTTCAGGGTGATGTGCAGTATTCATTTTCCGCCACACATAGCGTTTTGCATTTAGGACAAAAAGTTTAATTTTGGTCTCATCTGACCAGAGCACCTTCTTCCACATGTTTTCTGTGCTTCCCACATGGCTTCTCATAAACTGCAAACTGGACTTCTTATGACTTTCTTTCAACAATGTAACAAATGGGATAAAATAATCCTGCGCCAGCACACCGAAACTTACTAAGGGGATGCTGCGCACACTAAAGGAAATGTCTGAACCCAAGTAGAATAAAAGAAAAGAGGTAGTGGCGCGCAAAATTAAACTAAATATTAAAAGACAGACGATAGCAGGTCATAGACATAAATAGCCAATAAAAACTCCGGGTAAATAATATGGCATAAAGTAAAACAAGCAAAGGTGCATACACTGGTGTGATAAAAACCAAATCGTGTGATAAAAGCAATCCTGGTTAAACATGCATCATAAAAAATCGCATGGTGTAACTAAATAAATAACATTGCATCCAAGTAAGTATAAAAAAAGCTGTGATGAGATATATAAAAGGACTTGATGGAGATCTTTAAACGCATAAGTAGTGCATCCAAGGCTGTGAAAGAGGGAGTGATCCAAACGGATAAAAACAATATATCATATAAGTGATATGAGAGGTAAGATAATATATAGTGCAAAGGAGCAGTGGAGACTAAAGGGTCTCATAAAGAAAAATAAACTTAGTAGCAAATCCGTGCAAACTAAATCAAAATGGAGAACTAGAGTGAAAGAAATGGTGGGTAGCGATTAATAAATCGCAGAATATAAAAGTCCAAATAGAGAGTCCATATATGGCATATATGCAGGGTGATTTTAGTATCTTCTATCCAACAGGTGGCAGGCTATCAGTGCTGAGGTTTCAAGTGGTGATCGGGGATAATCTATAGATCCTGTGCAGTGTTCCGTGTATTCCTCTCGTGAAATCCTAAAGGGGATACGGGTGGCCCCTTACCTTACAGCTGTAAGGTTACAGCAGTGTAATCTGGGTCTTTGTGGTCATAGGAGACCGTCCTCCCTGGGGTGTCTTTCCGGTTCCCTTTCAGCTTTTTTCCTTAATCCAGGCAGGGGCAGGTGGGGGGGGCTTTTCACCTCAATGTGCACATAAAATAAGATAGCCTCATAGTGTAGTATGTAAATCTTTAAAAGGTATTTTATTACAGTTGAAACAATAAACAGAAAAAAAGTGGGTACTCACATTCAGCAAATGAGTACACAAACAGGGTATAAACGAGCTCGTTGCCTGGATTAAGGAGGAAAGCTGAAAGGGAACCGGAAAGACACCCCAGGGAGGACGGTCTCCTATGACCACAAAGACCCAGATTACACTGCTGTAACCTTACAGCTGTAAGGTAAGGGGCCACCCGTATCCCCTTTAGGATTTCACGAGAGGAATACACGGAACACTGCACAGGATCTATAGATTATCCCCGATCACCACTTGAAACCTCAGCACTGATAGCCTGCCACCTGTTGGATAGAAGATACTAAAATCACCCTGCATATATGCCATATATGGACTCTCTATTTGGACTTTTATATTCTGCGATTTATTAATCGCTACCCACCATTTCTTTCACTCTAGTTCTCCATTTTGATTTAGTTTGCACGGATTTGCTACTAAGTTTATTTTTCTTTATGAGACCCTTTAGTCTCCACTGCTCCTTTGCACTATATATTATCTTACCTCTCATATCACTTATATGATATATTGTTTTTATCCGTTTGGATCACTCCCTCTTTCACAGCCTTGGATGCACTACTTATGCGTTTAAAGATCTCCATCAAGTCCTTTTATATATCTCATCACAGCTTTTTTTATACTTACTTGGATGCAATGTTATTTATTTAGTTACACCATGCGATTTTTTATGATGCATTTTTAACCAGGATTGCTTTTATCACACGATTTGGTTTTTATCAAACCAGTGTATGCACCTTTGCTTGTTTTACTTTATGCCATATTATTTACCCGGAGTTTTTATTGGCTATTTATGTCTATGACCTGCTATCTTCTGTCTTTTAATATTTAGTTTAATTTTGCGCGCCACTACCTCTTTTCTTTTCTTTCAACAATGACTTTCTTCTTGCCACTCTTCCATAAAGGTCAGATTTGTGGAGTGGCCTCTTGGCTGCTTCTCTGATTAATGCAGTCCTTGCCCGGACTGTCAGTTTAGGTGGACGGCAATGTCTTGGTAGGTTTGCAGTTGTGCCATACTTGTTCCATTTTTGGATGATAGATTGAACAGTGCTTTGTGAGATGTTCAAAGCTTAGGATATTTTTTTATAACCTAACCCTGCTTTAAACTTCTCCAAAACGTTATCCCTGACCTGTCTGGTGTGTTCCTTGTCCTTCATGATGCTGTTTGTTTACTAAGGCCCCTTTCACACTTTTTTTTGCCGCGATTTCAAGGAATGCCTGTGTAAGTGGCATCAAAATCGGACCAAAGTAGTGCAGGAACTACTTTGAAGTCGGAACGACTTGAAGTTGTACTAATATGAATGGCTGTCATTGGAAATCATGGGGAACGACTTGTCATGCTACTTTGCAGTCCCAAATCTTGGGACAAGTCGTATAAGTGTGAAAGGGGCCTTAGGTTCTCTAACAAACCTCAGAACAGCTGTATTTATGCTGAGATTAAATTACACACAGGTGGACTTTATTTACTAATTAGGTGACTTCTGAAGGCAATTGGTTCCACTAGATTTTAGTTAGAGGTATCCGAGTAAAGGGGGCTGAATACAAATGCTCCCCACACTTTTCACATATTTATTTGTAAAAAAAGAAAACCATTTATCATTTTCCTTCCCCTTCACAATTATGTGCCACTTTGTGTTGGTCTATCACATAAAATCCCAATAAAATACATTTACGTCTTTAAATGGAACATGACAAAATGTGGAAAATTTCAAGGGGTATGAATACGTTTTCAAGACACTAGTTTCCCCTTCTTCTAGCAAGGTGGCTGCTCTGGGCCCCTGTAAACCCACAACTGAAAGGTTTTGTTTCTTATCATCGCGTTTGATGATTTTGTTTAAAGAATTGAAGCAGCCTGGCATCTCCTTTTCCCTTCCTAAATGTCCAGTAACTGTATTTCATACAAAGTCTGTTTGTAAAGGGCTCCAATTTTCATCATGGCATTTTCTGTATCCCTGGTCATAATACTTTAATACAGACATTACCAAAACACTGAATTCTAGATGTACTCCAATGCAGACCATTCACCTATAAATGAAATAGCCCTTCTAGATTAACTGGGTCTTTAAAAAGTTAAACTGAATCAACTGGGAGATAAAATATCTGTATGGGAAAAATAATCTGTTTTGGTTTTAGCAAATAAAAGAAGGCTTTGATTGGTTGCCCTGATCACACAGACACGTTTTTATAAATAAGGCCTAGTGATGATAATGTACCGAAAAAAGGGAGAAACGGTGAATAAACAGAGATTTAGCAGATGGAAGGCAATAAGGCAGGTATGATTGGGGTTTTCATTAAAATTCCTGGATGGTTTTGGTTTGACCGTAAACTTTCAATCAGGAGAGTTTGACAAATACAAACCATCTGCTGAGTGTTGTTTGTTCCCGTAGTAAATTTTAGAGATCATTATGAATTGCACAATAAGCTTGAAGATAATAAGTTACTATTTAAAGACAATCCCTTGCTGCGCTATGCCAGGCATGACTTAGGAGCGTTCACTGAATCTCAGAAGCCCCTTATCACGCTGGAGGGACCGGTGAGGAAGTGTACGGCATGTACTTTATAGGCTGTGTTCAGGAATTCCTTTATAAGTCCTGAAAGATGACAAACTTCTTTTATATCTGGAAAACAGCTGGGATTCTTCACTGTTCTTTTCAAGCCCTTAAAGCACGTTGGACCATCTGTTTTGTGTTTATGCACTGGAAACAAAGCCTTGGCTTTTGTGCTCTATCCGGTTAAACAAATATAGGAATTAATATAATTATAATAAACTATGTTAAAAGAAGGAAACTTTTGATTTTAATATTGTATTTAGTTGGAGTTTACAAATTATTTTGTATTTTAAGTACAGCTATCACAAATCTTGAAGAGACCTTGCTGCCGATGATGTTTTAGGGACTTTTTCTTCCATGAGTTGCCATCCTCAAGATATAATTTCTGTACATAAAATGTTTTAGCTTTACTATGCTGATATTTCCTAAGCTCTATTCTATTTATCTCCATCAAGCCATAGCCATATGTAAATATACTCATAGACATGTATTTATAACCTTCAATTTTGACCATTTTGTGGACAGTCTTCTGTCTATGAAATGCCTAGAGACACCGCTGACTAAGGGGAAGGTAATAATTGGATAGGTGACTATTTTTCACCTTTCCTTGCCTTTACAATTTGGAGCAGAGACGTTGTGACTTTCCTATCACTTCGCTACAGTGTCATCCAGTGTTGGCCTGTTCATTAGGGGCGCCCGGGCACCGCCCCCTCTATCCACAGCAGCCCCATCCTAATTAATGATATATGATCCTCGGCCGCTACCCCCTAATTATGCATCCGTCCCCTTTCAGGACACCGGGCGCATGAATTACAGTGGAGGGGGTGTTTTTTTGAAGCACCTGATTAAAGCCTAATAGGCTTCAAAATAGGGTGAGCTCATGGCGGTGATCCTCCTCCTGGCCAATCGGGAAGCGGGTCTGATACCCGTCACTTGATTGGCTGAAAGGACTATTGAATGCCTAGGAGGAGAGAGAGAGACATACAGCGGAAGCGAGAAGGAGAAGACACAGGAGCCGCTGCCCTGAGCCCCACCGCTGCCCGATGTGCCCGCCGATCCCACGATCGCCGCTGCTGCTTGATGTGCTCGCCACTGCCTGATCCCTGCCTCTGCCTGATGTGCCAGCCGCCTAAATGGGGTAAGTGCCAGTGGACTGGTAGACAGCGAGGGGGGGTGGTGGTTGTTTGCCACCCCCCCCCAGCAAAAAAACACCAGCTGCCACTGGTGTCATCGGTGTTCTCTTTAATGGTGCAAGAGATAACACGGATGCTCAGCAGACATTTCTTACATTTATTATTTGCTTCTCAAATACTAGGACTAAATAGAGTGCACTGCGCAGAATGGCAAAATACATGCAATGAGTTGATTAAACCATTTGGCTTTATGCAACTTCTAAAGAGACACTTTCTGGTGTCTAATTCTGGTACATGCTATAGGTCTAGTCATTTTGACTGTTTCGGCAAAATACTTGTCAGGAGTCAGCAATAGGTGAGTATCTACCACAAATGTCCAAGTTAATACACTGCACAATACATACTTTCTGCCTGATATGTTTTGTGTTTGTGCATATCTCTCTCTCTCTCTCTCTCTCTCTCTCTCTCTCTCTCTCTCTCTCTCTCTCTCTCTCTCTCTCTCTCTCTCTCTCTCTCTCTCTCTCTCTCTCTCTCTCTCTCTCTCTCTCTCTCTCTCTCTCTCTCTCTCTCTCTCTCTCTCTCTCTCTCTCTCTCTCTCTCTCTCTCTCTCTCTCTCTCTCCCCCCATACTGTTCACAAAAGTGAGTACACCCCTCACATTTTTTTTACATATTTAATTCTATCTTTTTATGTGACAACACTGAAGAAATTTCACTTTGCTACAATGTAAAGTAGTGAGTGTACAGCTTGTATAACAGTGTAAATTTGCTGTCCAATCAAAATAACTCAACACACAGCCATTCATGCCTAAACCGCTGGCAACAAAAGTGAGTGCACCCCTAGGTGAAAATGTCCAAATTGGGCCCAAAGTGTCAATATTTTGTGTGGCCACCATTATTTTCCAGCACTGCCTTAACCCTCCTGGGCATGGAGTTCAGCAGAGCTTCACAGGTTGCCATGGGAGTCCTCTTCCACTCCGCCTTGACGACATCACAGAGCTGGTGCATGTTGGAGACCTTGCCCTCTTCCACCTTCCGTTTGAGGATGCCCCACAGATGTTCAATAGGGTTTAAGTCTGAAGACATGGTTGGCCAGTCCATCACCTTTACCCTCAGCTTCTTTAGCAAGGCAGTGGTCATCTTGGAGGTGTGTTTGGGGTCGTTATCATGTTAGAATACTGCCCTGTGGCCCAGTCTCCGAAGGGAGGGGATCGTGCTCTGCTTCAGTATGTCACAGTACATGTTGGCATTCATGGTTCCCTCAATGAACTGTAGCTCCCAAGTGGCGGCAGCACTCATGCAGCCCCAGACCATGACACTCCCACCACCATGCTTAACTGTAGGCAAGACGCACTTGTCTTTGTACTCCTCACCTGGTTGCTGCTACTATACATGCTTGACACCATCTGAACCAAATAAGTTTATCTGGTCTCGTCAGACCACAGGGCATGGTTCCAGTAATCCATGTCCTTAGTCTGCTTGTCTTCAGCAAACTGTTTGCAGGCTTTCTTGTGCATCATCTTTAGAAGAGGCTTCCTTCTGGGATGACAGCCATGCAGACCAATTTGATGCAGGGTGCGGTGTATGGTCTAAGTACTGACAGGCTGACCCCCCACCCCTTCAACCTCTGCAGCAATTCTGGCAGCACTCATACGGCTATTTTGGATATGACGCTGAGCATGTGCACTCAACTTCTTTGTTCGACCATGGCGAGGCCTGTTCTGAGTGGAACCTGTTCTGTTAAACTGCTGCATGGTCTTAGCAACCGTGCTGCAGCTCAGTTTCAGGGTCTTGGCAATCTTCTTATAGCCTAGGCCATCTTTAAGAAAAAGCAACAATTCTTTCAGAGAGTTCTTTGCCACGAGGTGCCATGTTGAACTTCCAGTGACAAGTATGAGAGAGTGAGAGTGATAACACCAAATTTAACACACCTGCTCCCCATTCACACCTGAGACCTTATAACACTAACGAGGCACATGAGATCGGGGAGGAAAATGGCCAATTTTGACTTTTTCCCTTAAGGGTGTACTCACTTTTCTTACCAGCGGTTTAGACATTACTGGCTATGTGTTAGGGGACAGCAAATTTACACTGTTATACAGGCTCTACACTCACTACTTACTGCTCACATTGTAGCAAAGAGAGAGAGATACACAAACACAAAACATATCAGGCAGAAAGTATGTATTGTGCAGTGTATTAACTTGGACATTTGTGGTAGATACTCACCTATTGCTGACTCCTGACAAGTATTTATATATATATATATATATATATATATATATATATATATATATAATATACACACACACACACATACGTATGTTGTTATTCTGTCATTTAGATATTTGCCTTCACAGAAAGGGAATTATGCACTTCAGGTGTTAGAATTTTTTTTCCAGATATGACAAATCCTAAGGCAAGCCTGGAGAACACTAAAGCCTAGTACATATGGGCCGAATGTTGGGCGGCATTCGGCCTGTGTGCATGACAGCCGGTCCAACAGAAGCCAGCTGTTCTGTTGAAGGGTCCCGATCAGCGTTCTCAGCAGATGGTTGAGAGCGCTGACCGTAGTGTTTTGGCCGGGGGGGCTGTCAGAACATAATAGCACAGCAGGGGAGATCGCTGTACTAACATCAGATTGTTAGTATAACTTCTCTGACCTCAGCTGTCAGTTTTTTTTTAATTCAAGCTGCTGGCTTGAACAAAAAACTATTAGTAGTGTTTATAAGGCTTAAATCTAGCCACAGGCTTAGATTATGAATGTTTATTGCTTGGGCCCACCTGAGTGGATACGAACTGTATGGATTTTTTAGACAAGCCCTCACATTACATAAATCTTGCATAACTTCCTACTTTGCCAAATGCGAAATAAGTACATCTAAGCTGTGCGTGGGGCACGCTCCAATAAAATGTAGCTGTGCAAAAAAGATGTTTACATGGCTACATGGGTGTGGTTTAATGGATGTAACTTGCCACCACAAACATTACAAAATTGTGACAATTTTAGAAAAACATGTTTTTTTGTCAAAGAATACCCTACCCGCTCATCATATTATTTCCTTGCTATGTCACTTGCCACCTTGAACTGTGTAAAATAAGGAAAAAAGTGTTTTTGTTGAAGAAAACCCTACCTGCTCATCATAATGCTTCCATGCTATGTGATTTGCTACCATAAGCATTGTTATAAGGACAATTTGGGAAAAACATATACTGTAAATCCTCTTTACCTCTGCATCTGTTTTTGCACCAAGGTAATATACACTTTGTTCTGCACCATAATTCCCTAGCCAAGAAAGCAAAACTTACAATATATGTGGTATTTCCTGACTACGAATTCGGCTGAGCGATGCTTCAAATTAACTTAGGCAAATTACCACTCAGCAGAACTAAAGTTGGTCAGCCACCTCCGCTTATGGCAGGGTGGCCACACTTGTGTGTATAATTTTGGTGTGAACCCAGTCTCAAAGTTCTGTTATCTAATGCACACAAAAAAGAACAGTGGGGCTTTTTAAATCAACACATGCAAAAGAAGGAAGAAAACCATATAAAGGAATCATTGCAAAAATAGAAAATCATATACCCTTAATGGCATAAAAGCAAGCATACAGTATGTAAATGTATACTCATCCTGAACTTTCTCATATGGATCTTACTGATACATTACTATGTTTAGACATCTGTCTATTTCAACAAGTTTCACGTAAGAATTGCATCCGTATTTCTCATAGACAGGATGTACTGTATATTTGTAGAATAGTTTGGAAAATTTAAATCTGTAAGCATATTTACCAAACAATAAATCAGCACAATAATGTAAAAAGGTAAATACAAGGAGACAATAATACTACAACCAGAAAGGTCCACAAAGTTATACAATTGCATTGTGCCCCTTTGCGCCCAAAATCCTGTTACCTGTAACACAGGCAGCGGCACAGAAAATGCAGTATGGTGCAAAGAGAGGTTCACACTGGATGCTGGGAGAGTAAAAATAGGGGTGGTTTGATGGAATTCACAATGTATACCAGCTAAAAGTATGTCCTGACAAAACCATTTAAATTTTGGGTAGATCCTTGTCTGGTTTTATTGCTATCTTGGGCTCCATTTGGGAAATGTTTAATTACTTTTTGGGCCAGTGAGAACAGTTTTACCAGACAGGGCTTGAAAATCTACAACATGAATACTTCAAGCATAATAAAGCTGACATGGGTTCTAGCCTTCCCCTAATTTACAAATGGGTGTTTCTTAATCGTACAGTACAGGACATAAGATCGTCATCATAACCATGGGTTATATGCAGCTACTACAAAAAAGAAATACAGGTATATCCCTATACAACTTCTCTCACTTTTTCTAGTGTTTTTAGGTGTGAGGGAAAACAATTGTTCTAAAGAGAACCATTGTTTTTCTGATGAATGGCAGTTCCAGTTAATGGGGTGGATTTACTAAAGGCAAATAAAACGTGCACTATGCAAATGCAGTTGCATTCATTCTTCCCAGAGCTTAGTAAATGGGGTAAAGCTCTGTTAATTTCCATCATCCAATCATGTGCAAGCAAAAATTTTGTTTCTTTATTTTCCTTACACCTGATTGGGTATTCTTTACAAAGTGAGTACCATATTTAAATTTAATCAGGAAAATTTGTGCAAAAAAAAAAAATTGCATTTGCAAATGCACAGACTATTTGCATTTAGTAAATCCCCCCCTAGACTCTTGTCAAGTATGAGGCCAGATTGTATAATCTTACGTTAGGTAGTGACATGCCAACCAACAATTTAGGTCTACGCAACACAGAATGTTGGACGCATGCCAGGTTAGAGGCCCACTCAGTTATTCCAGTTAGCCTGAACAGATTTAAGGAACACTATGGTGTGACATTGTGCCTTCCCATCTAAGGGAAATACTTTCAGGACCAGGATGTAAGTGCCTTTGAAGAGGAAAGATAATTGGAGCTTCTGGAGCATCTCTCTCAAAAATGTCAAGTTGAGTGCCTCTGATTTTTGGTAGTTGATGTGAACGTTTGAGAGCTCACCACAGAGTTTAACTTCTTCCATTAGATTTGAAACCATAATTTCCAGATGGCTCAGGAATAAGAGAAGGTTATCAGCATATGCTGAAACCTTGTGTTGTTTTGGTCCTACTGTGATACCGAAGATGTCTCGATGGACCGTAGAAAAGGTAAAAAAATGATTGACGATAGGGGACACCCCTAATGTGTACCATTGTAAATGTTGAAAGGAGTAGACAAATTCCTGTTAATTTTGACTTGCGCTGAAGTGTCTCAAATGTGGGCCTAATCCAGTAAATTCCAATGTGGTGGATAAAAGACCAAATCACCCTGTCGAAAGCCTTCTCACCATCCATATATAACAAAAATGCTTGATCAGGTTTCGATAGGGATGGCATGGATATTATTGATGGCAAGAAGAGTACCATCATGGGCTTCATGAATGGGCAAAAATGCTACCCGATCAAAGCAGATTATCTTAGGAAGATAAGATACTAAACTAGTGGCCAAAATTTAAATTGAAATAATTGCCAATAGAGCTTCTGATTTCAAAGGAAGATCCTAAGTTAGGTAAATTAATAAATTTACAAAATGGGGCACCAAGATAGCCAGCAGTCTTTTAGAGTACAGAAGTGTAAAGCCATCTGGCCCTGGTGCCTTACCTGCAGTTGTCTGCGTGCCTGAGCAAATCCAGTAGAAGTAATCAGTGTTTCTAAAGTTTGTATGATTTCATCATCTAGGGACAGTAGTCCTGAACAAGCTAGGTATTCCCTAATTTTCATACTATGTGCTTGTTGTAATGCCTGTGAACGGTCATGCGTCAGATTATAAAGCCCAACATAAAGTTCCTAAGGGCCTTAGCTACAGTATGTCTTGGACCAGGGAAGCTTTTGAACCGTCAGGTGTTTGGATAGTGGAGATCATTGCCACAGTGGTTATCATATTTGTACAAATGCCTCCTACATTTGGTTAAGGAAGCTTTCGCTCTCTCAAGCCTAATGATTATAGGCGATGATACAAAAGTGTTGAGTCAGTTATGGTTTCAGCAGTGTGTTTGCATTTGTGGAGGGTCTCAAATTTGTGGTTCTGATCCAGTAAGTCAGAAATAGTCTTGCCATTTTGTTTTATGTGGTGAGAGCCAACCTAATCAAAACTTTTCTTATGTAGGGTTTATGAGCCTCCCAGACACAATGAGGAGGAGGGACCTCTGACATGACATTTAAGGGGAAATATGTCTCTAGTTCCATCAAAAGGTTGTTCACTACAGTCCGATTTTGAGGTAAAGATTCAATGGGATACCTGACCCAGGAGTAATAAAAAGTGAAATGAAAGCATGGTCAGAAAGGGTTAAATTACATATCTTGGAAGAGGAAGCCATGTGAAGATTACAATGTTTCATTAAAAAGATATAAATGCATGAAATAGAATGGTAGACATAATAATAGTAGGAGTAGTCTTTCGATGTAGGATGATGCGTTCTCCAAACCTCCATCAGTTGGTTTGAGCTGTAGGTAGTTTTTGACAGTGCTGCAGGGAGATGAGTTGCACTCCTAGTAGCATTTCATTTAAGCTTCATGATAAGGTTAAAATAGTCTCCCAAGACCAGAACTCCTGCTAAGAAGGACAGTGAATACAAAGAGGCTTCATTTGATTATGATTTCGTATATATAGGTTGGTGAGCGTGACATTTGGAGTACCAATAAGACTCTAATCAAAACACATCTCCCTTCCAAATTCCAATACTTAGTCAAGTGGCATCAGGTTACATTAAGAGAGGATACACACCCCTTAAGACTACTTGTCCAGAGAGCCTGAATGGAATGTGGATGTAAAGTGTCTGACAGTCAAAGGTAGGATCTTTTCTGCCGAAAAGTTTGTTTCTTGCAAAAAGGAAATCTGTATTTTACATTTTCTGAGGTCTGTGAGGATCATTCTCCTCTTTTTTGGAATATTGAGCCCCCAGACATTTAAAAAGGTAATCTGCAGATCAGCCACAGCCATAGTAAATAAAAGACAATGGGCAGAGATACAGCAAAATAGATGGCAGGTCGAAGGGTAGGGCAGTCAATACCCAGCTAAAGGCAATGAAGAGAGACAAACTGCTTCTGTCATGGAGAGAAGAGAAGTAACAAAAAAAGGGGTGAGATCAGAGAGTTAAAAGAGAAAAGGAAAGTCAGAGAAGGGGATCAGACTACCAGTCACATGCTGTCTCCCCACCCACCACAGCACACCACAGACAAAAAAATAGGGGAAAAGGGGAATTGAGAAATACAGGCAAGGATTGGCAAAACACAATGAACACTAGCAGTGGCACTCCGGGGATGAGAGAGAGTCGCAGCACCAGAGGGTTGGATTGGAGATCGTATACCGTATACTCTACACGCTCTTTACCCCCGCAGGGGTGAAGGCTTCTGGTGAGTGCATATACCTAAGGGGGAGCACAAGAAGTCACTTTGTTTTGTTGCACAGAAGCTGAGATAAAGACGCATCACTTGAAAACTTGCACAAGTCACTTTGTTTTTTTGCACAGAAGTTGGACAAATCGCAACACTTGAAATGAATCACATCACTGGGAATATGAACTTTTATTTTTAAGAGACTTGTTCATATCATTTTTTGAATAGACTAATCATACATTAGTCTTTCTTATATACACTCTGCGTGTTTTGACTGTGGTGACAGAAAGTTTATCAATTACTTTTTGCCGCACCGTCCCTTTGTTATTTGTGGATCAGACACCCATCTTAAGCACTTTATATGTGTCACATATAGTTTATTTGATTCAGTTGAGTTACTTATTTTATGATGTTTATATATACAATAACTTTAGCCTTTTTTTTGATTTCTAACTAATTGTAATACTACATAGGGATTTTCGTTGCACATTATTGCTTCCTATTGCTGATCAATACTTGCCCTGATTAGGTGACATTTACATAATTATTAGCAGCGCCATTTCCCTTTTTGATTTATAACATTTTGGGCACCACTTTGTGGTGTTTTTTTTGGAGAGGCTGCAGCTATAGCTCTTTATTTTAAGCGCAGAATCCTCTGTTTAGATATTTAAAGACCAACTTTGGTCTTGCTATTAAAAGGTTAAAGCAACTTTCAGCCATAAATCACTGTAACGCAGTACTGCATCATGGAGCAAAAAATAAATAGATAAATACAGGTAAATGAGGACTCCATGTATCCCTGAACGAGAAGTCGCCACTTCAACCACATCAGGGGATAAAGGGAGGGCAGCAATAACAACCCACATTGGTACCTAGGGGGTCAAAGGTAGTTCTAATTTCCCTATTCTACTGTCAAAAGGCCATTAAAAAATGGCATGTAAATCAAAGCATGACATTGAGGCCACCTCTATCAGTCAGATAGCTCAGTAATGTCTGTATACATATTAAACCCTGTAGTAAAAAAGTGCATAAGAGTGATGTTTAACCAATAAACATAAGACTGAAGACAGATGAAGCTCCTTTAGTTCCCCAAATAGGGTAGGCGCCAATACAGTTACAGGGCAGCCAGCAACCAACAGGTGGAACTGCCATGTGTTGTAAAGGCAAGGAGCTGCATCTCACGTATCCTATAGAAACAATTAACATACAGTAAGCTAAACACTAAAACATAAATCAAAATATCAACCAGGGCAAGGGCAACGATGTGTAGTCATCGGCAAGTAAGTAGCAGGGAACAATGTCACCTAAGAACGTCCCTAAAATAGTCTTGGATGACAGGTAGTGGCATAGTCCAGATCATACTGAAACCCATGTCAGTCGGGCAACAGGACTGAGATAACAGAACGAAAATGGTGCTCAAGGATCTGGTACTAAGCTTGGCTCTGTGGGTGGGCAGAGCAGCAGGAGGAGATTGAGCTTGTAAGGATTCAGAACATTTTTCTCGCACGCGCAACGTGGTCTAAGGGGATCCATATCAGGTAGAGCAGTGGTCATCAACCCAGTTCTCAGGGCCCACTAACAGGCCAGGTTTTCAAGATAACTGAAATACATCACAGGTGATATAATTTGCTGCTCAGTGATTGCAGTATTCTAGTCTGAATCTCCCCAAGGTAATACATAAAACCTGGCCTGTTAGTGGGCACTGAGGACAGGGTTGATGACCACTGAGGTAGAGGACAGGATCAATAAGCCAGTTGGAGCAGTGAGAGAAAAAGTGGCAGATGGCAGGCTTTAAAGAATCCTTCCTCCTTTCCTTTGCTAGGTTCAACTTAGACAAGTCCCGGTGCCAGTATGTAAAAGCCTGTGGATTGTCCTGGTCGGGTTCAAAGGCAGACAGCCAAGCAGGAACTCCCATACAATGCTGCCCACGCCGTCATGCTTTGGACTTGCCCACCTTTCATGACCTATTTGTTGCGTGGGCCTTTTAGTGTTTGCTGTGTTGCCCTCCTTTATGTTGGACTGCTTATGGATGTCCCATCCAACTAAGATCCTGTGCCCTGTATGATTAAGAAAACATTTTTTTTCTTCTTTTCTTTACTTTCCAGCAAAATACTTTACTTGGAGTACAGGACAGGGCACAGCCCCCCCCCCCCCCCCTGTTCCTTATGAACTCTCTATTGTGTGCTACAAAACTGAGGCTTGCTGGGAGTGGGAGGGATTATATAGTATGTCCTTGCAGACTTTTTGCTAGTGTTCAGTCACCTGAAGGTAGCTGCATAGACCATGGTTATGGCTAAGATCCTGTGTCCTGCATGCTGTATTCCAAGGAAAGGAATTTTTTGGTAAGTCACAAATCCTATTTGTAACTTCTGTCTATGCAACTGTTGGAGATTTCCACTCACTTCCTGTTTGCTAAAACAGTTTTCACTAAGACAGGAAGTGAAGGGAATTTACTATAACATAGCTTCAGATAACAGTAAAAACCCTACAAGGGTTATAGCCATTCCACACAATCTCCAAATAAAAAAATAAAAAAATCTTTTGACTATACATACAGTTTAATTGATCTCCCTGTTTACTGGTAGCCGTGTTTGATGTAAATGCTCTCCAAGATCGAAAGTAAAGCTGAAATCACTGTGGTATTAGGATGTCAACTGTATGATAGCCCATAGCTGTACCTTACTGTTCCATGATAACAGAATGTGCAATCGTACAACATGGTTCTGTGCAGCTTATTATGCAGAACCTTTGTTTTTATTTTTAGTAATTCTTCTTGGAATTGCTTGATCAGTAGTAGATATTTCCTGTGTGAGATGAAAATTTAAAAGCTCCTATGTTTTAAAGCCCCAAATCCATCAAGTGAATGTAAATGACATAAATCCTTTTGCTGTTTAACCTGTGCTGCTACTGTAGGTGCTTTGATCAGAAGCAGCAGTGCTCATTAGTTCAGTAATTAGCAATTACCATTACTTGTTTTACCACATTAAGAATTTTGCTTAATTCCAGTCATTTTGTTTACTTGAGTTGTTGTGTGTGCTGTCGGGTGCACAGTGGTCCCCATAGCTTGCTGCATGGAATTTTTCCACTTTACCAAACAATTCCACTCCCCACTATGTTGTTTTCTTTGTTTATTTTGTATTCCTCGTCCCTGTCATCAACAAAGTTAATAACTTGCTTACAGAAAGGATACATTCAGATGTAGCGTGTGAGCTATTCTTAAAACTCTTTCAGCACAGTTTTTGCGCAGTCATTCTCGGTTGTAATTTTCCATGTTTAGCGTAAACAGTTTGCTTTCATTTCTGTGAGATTTAACGTTTATATCAAGCCTTCTACTGGTTTTGGAAAGAAGCTGGACATACAATTTAATGACATCATTGGAGAGCTAGGTGGGTTTAGTCTAGGGGTAAATAGAGTTGTGCTAGTTCAACAACAGATTCTTGTTCCCGATATCAGGGGATTATAGGGGACAATGCAATAATAGCAACCATGATGTTTTAGTGCCTCCTTAAAGGACAATTTCATTTTCAGTCAAGTCTGCCTTTGACGTTTCCTAGTTACCTAGCAAAATATTTACATTCATCCCTGGCCCTTGACTCCTGGCCACGCAACTACCACTAGACATGTGTTGTCGCTCAGCCTGTTCCTTCCTTTGGTTTGGTCTGTACTTATGGCTAAGGGCTGCCATGAGTATAGACCAGTCAGCGGGATCTTTGGAATGGGGACAAGGCCGTAGATCATTTTTTTTTTCTGGAGGGGGGTTCAGGTCTTTCAAACTTAAAGGCATTATTTACACTTTTATGTTGGGGGAGGTACGGTAAAAACGTGACAACAGAGTGGGACCATGAGACTTTACAATGCAGCACAGCAAAAATTATCCTCATTCAACTGAATAGAACGCAATGCACGCAGTTGTGGTGCGGTAGTGTACTCATTAGTACAGCGAGCTCCTCATAAGTTCCCTAGTTTATTTTATTCCTTCAGCCCGCTGGGTTGAACTAAAAAAAACTTACCGTGTGATCAAGGCTTTAGATCTCATTCATATGTTCTATGGGGATGAAGGGATTTTACTTTGTAGGTTACCCTGAGGGTGGAGGACAAAAATGTTAAATATCTTTGGTTTCTGTGAAGTTGTTTTTTTTATCAAACCGCTTTATGGTATTATTGGTCCTGGGGCTATTGTTTATTTGACAACTCCCATCCCTTTATAGCGTGGATCATTGCTAGTGTTCTAATCCCTGAAATCTTACCTAATTTGCTCCATGATAACCCTTGGTTAAATATCCTTTTTTTCTGTACTGAGTTCAGAAGCTGATTTGTTTCTATGCAGAAGTGAGCCTGATTTTGCACTCTCCGGCTTTAGTAAATTAATCCCTTAGGCTCTACCCTTTCCCCAACTCTGCTTTATTCCTGTATCTGCGCTAACTGGAGATATTTCCCATCACGTTCTTTACCTCTGGCCCCTGTCACCAGAACAGTAAGTGAGGGTTTATTTCCTCAATGGGGACTCAATTAGCCGATAAAAACTGACAGTTGTCCATTCTCCATACTTTAAAACAAGGGGGGAAAAATACGTTCGGATGCCTCTCCTGTATGAAAAGCAAGAGTTTGTCATAGCATCCTTTTTCCTACAGATACTGATAGAGGGTGAATGTTCCTATGAGTTTCAAAGTTCAGATCATTTATAATTAGTTTTTGCTTGTTTGTTAAGTTTGTAGGAATCTATAGCCTACAATCATCCTTTGCTCAAGGGAATGGGTAGTAACCTAACAACTCCCACCTGGACCATTTATTTCCTTAGAGTTTTCTAAATAATATCTGACCATTAAAGCTGAACACCAACTTTCTTTTCACTAGAACTGAATGGAATGATCAGTCCCAGCATAGATCATACCTCTGCACCATGTTGCTCTGATGTCTGCAGATCCTCGGATAGTCTGGGTTTAGTTGAGGCTTCGTACCATGTGACATTCTGTATAGTCTGATGTAGACAGAATGCCTTCCATAGCCACTTCCTGCTGCATCTCAAGCCTAGAGCACTTTATGTAACTTCCTTCACAGCTCTGATGGTGGGTGGGATAGAATACATCCTAATTAGTATTCAATCCCACCCAGTCACACCTACAAAAAAAGTCCATACCTCCAAGTCCCTCCTAACAGATCACACCCTCCCAGAGCCTGTACCCTCCCTCAAACTACAGAGGCTCGAATCGAAGCACGATGGGACGTGTAGTATCCGGACTGGTAAAGAAAGTAAACAGGAAGTCAGATAACTTTGAAATGCAGCCAGAAGGAGGAGTGACATCACACACACAGAAACCTGCCTTTTAAAGCTAAAGTAGGTAAGATAAAGATAAAATGATAGTGAGGTTGTGATTCATTTACATGCACACTCCATCTGTTTTGGGAAGGAAAAGCTGGAGTTCTGCTTTAATGTTATTGAATATGGTTTTAATGCTTCTAGTTATTGATCTTCTGGCTTTCACCAAACTGTAAAAAAAATGCAGGTCAAACCCAAGGTTCAGAATCGCTTTCAATTGTTCACCTCTTCAAGCAGATGTTGGATTTCGGGATCTTACCTGTTACTGATTGTTTATATAAAGAAACAACTTGCCAGAATGAAGATGTCGTTGTTACTAGAAAATAGCAATACCATGTTGTGTCTCAAAATCAGGTTATCGCAATGTAAATCTTTTTTTTTTATCATGGCTATTGTTTATTGGTTGCACATTTGAAAGCTTTCAGTGAGCAAAGAGATGGAGTCTACTTGGATATGACTGGTCCAGTGCATCACATAGGATGCATTTATTTGGCTTATAACCCTTAGGCCCCTTTCACACTGGGGCGGGGAGCCGCGGTGATGGTAAAGCAGCGATATATTTAGCGCTGCTTTACCGTCGGTTTAACCGCGGTTTTCGGCCGCTCGCGGTGCAGTTTTACCCCCCCCGCGAGCGCCCGAAAAAGGGTTAAAGACCCCCCGCAGAGCGCCGCCGTAGCGGCGCTTTGCGGCGGTATTGCCGCGGTTTCACCGCGGTGTCCCATTCTAATCAATGGGAAGGAGTGGTATAGGAGCGGTGAACACACCGCTCCTATAACGCTCCAAAGATGCTGCTAGCAGGACTTTTTTTGCCGTCCTGCTAGCGCACCGCTCCAGTGTGAAAGCCCGCCGGCTTTCACACTGGAGTTAAAGGGGCCGGATTTTTTCATGCGGTGAACAGGCGCTATTTTTTGCGCTGTACCGCATGAAAAACGCCCCGGTGTGAAAGGGGTCTTACAGAGTTCAAGGGATTTGATTATTTCTGCATTGTGAGCCACAGATTTGTGGCTATGAGCAAGATTTCTAGCTGTTACCACCTACCCATCAACTGTTGCTTGGTGGTAGCTTGTTTCTTGGAGCAAAAGATGTTTACTAGGCTTGGATCCTGCAAACTCCAGTTTTTTTTTCTTGTGTACCGAACACTGTGTAATAATTGGGAGGAGACTGAACACTGTTTCCCAATCTCATTCTTGGCTCTAGGTTGATATCTTCAGAGGCTCATAATTCACTTCCCAGAGATGGCGTTCAGTCTGTGTTTCCCATCATGCTACAATTTTGTATTACATTTTTAAACATTTTAACATTAAATTGCTTTCAGGAACGTTATTAGCACCGATGTGTAAATCCCTAGCTCCTTTGTCATTCTGTTCCTGAGAGAAATACTATTTTTATTTTTCAGATGCTACAGGTGTACTTGTTCAGCTGCAGAATGTATTAATAAGTTCAGGCAGTGTATTGTGATCATTTTAAGAAATATCCCTTGACCCTAACCTTGCTTGAGTCAGTTATGGTCAACCTCGGTGTACTTTCCATTCGTTATATCTTTTTTAAGAGAACACAGAGGTTTTCCTAAAGGGTGCTGACCTTGGTTTGGACTCTTGCCAGGTTGTAAACTTTGTATAGAGAGCTTGCTGCCAAACTGACCACATCAACCCCAGCTGTGTTTATAAGCGAACACAGGCAGCTGGGATTAAATAATGAAACGCATGCCCAAGAGACAAAATGTGTAAGACGGAACCAAAATAAAACGTGACAAACTAGAGGACAAATATTGCATGTTTGTAGCAGCCATATATGCAGAATATATTTACAATCCAGGTGAATGAGATATCATATATACCAAATAATATTACAGCAATAATGAGAGTTGCTAAAAAAAGAATACCTGTGGGAAAATCTGATAATATAAAATAAGCTTTGCCGCTGGTGAAATTTTTTTTCAGAGCTATGTCTCCTACAGAACCCCTTCCTGAAGTAGCTATACAATTACAGCTTTCCTAAAGCTGCTTTTTGCATATCTATAACTTAGGAATCTATGGGCATCTTTAGGCTGAGACCACACATGAGATTTAAATGGATGTTAGGAAGAGATTTAATGGGTGCGTCCAACTCTCTAGAATGGGGTTGGAGGGTGCACTGTATTAATTTTAAAAATCATTTTGCTAGCTCCAAAAAAGCTAGGTTTCAGCAACAGCCCATGGAATTCATAAAGAGTTGTACTAAAATAAGATGTGCTGTCCCTTTAAATGATAAAATAACAAAAATAATTAGAAAAATCATAAATTAATATCATCATGTGGAAAACTGTATAAATGCAAACAAGCATTAAGTGAACTAACGTTCATAAATCAACAGTATATGTGCAAATTGTGAATATTAATGAACAAAAGTCCAAAAAAACTATTTAGTGCAGTGATTATTAATGAAAGTAAAGTCCATCAAAAGCAACCACTAATACAGAAAAAATCCAAATGTAATAAAGGTGAGTAAAGTGCTCGATGCTATAAAAAAACATCTGCTCATCAGTGCTCCCGTGCTTATAAGTGCTCCTTAAGAAGAGGGACCTCTTACCAATGGTAAATTATCTCAAACGACAGATCTAAAAGTGCACACACTCTTTCCCCAGGTGTGAGGGGTTCACCGGCAGCAGACGTCCGAGGGAACACATTTGAAAGCAGACTACAAGGACCAGCCCTTTGTAATCAAAGGGCCACTCTCCACGCAGGCATATATAAAATACAGACAGGGAGAACCCCCCCCCCCCCTCCATGTTTTCTCCTATGTGATGCATTCAAAGTGCTTAACATCTATAAATAACCTAAAGCCTTGTACACACTAGTAGTTTTTTTTTTCTTTCAACCCAGCAGGGCTGAACGAAAAAAAACTGACAGTTCAGGAGGAGCTGCTGTGCATATACCTGAGTACGGCAATCTCCACTTCTGTTCTATTGTGTTCTGACCGGGGGACGGCCACTCCACCAGAACACTCCGGGAGCCGATCGGCAGACCTTTTTCGGTCATGCCCCTTCGACAGAAGCTGGCCGAACTGCACTATCCAGGGGCCGAATATCGTCTAGTTTCTATTGAACCGGCCAATGCTGCCCGACATTCAGCTCGTGTTTACTAGGCTTTAGTACTTCAATTTAAACCATGAGTAGCAGAATACAGAGACCAGACGGTGCATGTAATGTGAACACAGTAATGAGTTGATGGCATAGAGGTAAGTGTTAAATGAACTTACATCCTGAAAAATAAAAGTTCCTTGATTTCCTCTTTAAGAGAAAATGAAAGAAAAGGAAATGAGGGAGAAAACAGGAAAATACAGTATATACGGTACCTTAAAACTTGTTAGGGAATCTAAGAAACAATCAACGTCTCAAAGGAGAAAAAGTGAATGTAGAGGGGATAAAAAAAAAACGTGTAAAAGTTTGTGGGCCACAAAGCAAGGAAAAAGCCTTTTGAGCAGAATGTCAAAGGACCGGGGTGACCAGTGTGTTAAAAGGCAAGACAATCCTGATCATTAAAGTGGCTGCTTACTCACTGTTCTGCTTTGTTGGATGCCTCAGGACTTTTTATATACAAGAATGGAAACCTAGGTTTGGATCCATTGCAGGCACAAGTGCCTCTTCTAAAAATACTTAAGTGGGATGTCCCAAACTAGCTTCAGTAGTATCATCTATTACTAATTTACAGAAGCTTTGGGCACCCTCCGTCTGGCTTATGGATGGTGAGAAGCCTCAATTGCGCTGCTGACCAAGGTAGAACTATTAGTTACCTCTTGCTAGGTACTATTTTGAGTCCCCACGATGACCCGTCAATTGCATACTGCTCTGCAATGGAGAAGTTGTTGCAGAATCCCACCAAAAATGCAGGTCTCAGAATAAAGGGCCCAACAATATAGAAATATAAGGATACCAGTGTACTTGGTGATTCAGTAAATAGTATACTTGTGTGCATAAAATAAATGCGAACAAGAAGATTTAGTAATTAAAGGTATGCCTTATGTGGTTGTTTGACTGGAATACCACTTTAATTCTCTGGTAATTCTGTACCTCCTTTCATATTGCACCTAGCACCAAAACTCTGTCACATCTTTGTCTTGGACTTTATTTGAAAATTGCTTCTTTATTCTCTTGTAGCGCTAATATATGGAAGCCTTGCGTGATACACCTGAGGCAAATGGCATCTAGCATTGTACTTAACGCTCGATTTCAAGTTTATGGAGAAGGGACTGCTTGTGATAGAAGCAGTCTGGAAATCATAAAGCAAGACACATGTTCTGCTCTCTCTCAGGCTCCAAGGATAGAGCCAGGCTTTGTATAGCCACTTTTCCAGACAATTTGACACTGTTTAAAGGCTTTCCTTGGCAAAGAGCATGAAAAGAGGAACTCAGAAAGGCTTGTTTTCCAAAAGGCACTGACATTCATGTGCTTATCCTTTTTTACCATGAAAGGTTTTTGAATAAAGCAGGATGTAAATTAGAGGTCGACCGATATATCGGCCGGCCGATATATCGGCCGATATTTGGCGTTTTTTAATTAATCGGCATCGGCCGATTCTGCTGATAAAAAAGGCCGATTATAACTTCAGCCGTGACTTGCAAAAGACTTCTGTAATAGAAGTCAATGCAAGTTGCCTCAGTCTTCCCCTTCTCCTCTCTGGGCATTCTGCCAAAAAAAGACCAAAGTGTTACAATGATTACAATGTTTACACTTAACTCAAGGCTGTGTGGAGAAGTTCTCAGTTTAACCATTTAAAGACTAAATCTTTTCTGACACTTGTTGCTTACAAGTAAAAATCCTGTATTTTCTCCTAGAAAATCACTTGGAACCCCCAACAATTATATATGTTTTTTTAACAGAGACCCTAGGGAATAAAATAGCGGTTGTTGCAATATTTTATGTCACACGGTATTTGCGCAGCGGTCTTTCAAACGCATTTTTTTTGTAAAAAAATACACTAATGATTTTAAAACGAAAACTAAAACAGTAAATTTTGCAGTTTTTTTTTTTTTTTTTTTTCGTCCTAAAGTTTTGATTACCTATTTTTGTGTATTTAATATATAGTTTTTTTTTAAAATTATACATACAAGTGAACTGATTGGAGGTTTGTTTTGTTTAATAAATGTTTAAATGTAGGAAATTTTTTGTATCACTTAAAGCTGCTTTCACACTGGAGCGGGCAGCGTTGACGGTAAAACGCTGCTAGTTTTAGCGACGCTTTACTGTCATTTTAGCGACGCTATTCGGCTGCTAGTGGGGCACTTATAGCCCAGCTAGTGGTCGAGGAAGGGGTTAAATGCGCCCGTGAATCGCCGCTGCCAAATCGCATTGCAGGCGCTTCAGCAGCGGTGCCCATTCATTTCAATGGGCAGGAGTGGTGGGGGAGCAGTTAACACCGCTCCAAAGATGCTGCTTGCAGGACTTTTTTTTTTAAGGTCCTGCCAGCGCATCGCTTCAGTGTAAAAGCACTCGGGCTTCCACACAGACTGCAGGGGAGACGTTTTGCAGGCAGTTTACAGGCACTATTTTTAGCCCAAAAGCGCCTGAAAAACGCCCCAGTGTGAAATCTCATTAGATTTTATGAGATGAAGGGAAAAAATAAAAAAAATTAAAAAAATCGGCCTAACATATCGGCCCAAAAAAATCGGCATCCTATATCGGCCATCGGCCGCCGCGATTTCTAAATATCGGCATCGGCATCGGCCAGAGAAAAACCCATATCGGTCGACCTCTAATGTAAATATCTAGAGTCACATTAGCTTACACAAAGTAAACTTATAATAACTATCAAATGGTCAAACTGTAAAGTGAATCGTACAAACCTAGACGTGGCTGCACATTTTAATAGATGTTTTTTTAGAAAGCGTGTAAAACCAGGGCTGTTCTATGATGTCAATACTAAGTTTATCTAATAAGCTGTTGTGCCCCCTCAGCTCCCATCACATTGTTTTACCAGTAGGTTAATAAAGATATTTTTTTTAATAAAAGAGTGCTTTTGATTTTAAATTTCCAGAGCGTTTCTTGCAGGTGTCTACAGTTCTGCACATGTATTTCTAGGTCCCTGCAGTTCCTTTACAGTTAAACCCCTTTATGACAGGTTTTGTTCTGCCTCACCAATCTAAGCATTAAAAAGTGTGATCTCTGTAACTTACAGTTGTGATGAGATATTGATAACCCAATCTTGGCTGAATTAACAGACAGTGACTCAATCCAGACGACACCTTGCAGATCATGTGAAGTTTAATCCAAAAACTGTGAGGATCTTACAACAATGAACATCGGATAGGTCAAAAGATCATAATGAGGCTGAGATGCATTACTGATAAAATGAACAAAGGGTGGAGCTAACTATTCAGGATAAAATTGAGCTACAGGAAGGGGAGGATACATTTAAAGGCATATCACAAGCATGTGAAACATGACAGGTTTACTTTAAATAGCAATCATAATGTCAATATAGTTCTATTAAAAAAAACATTGTCCATGGGATTTATTTTAGCTTAAACAGCGAACACATTTAACCACTTCAGCCCCGGAAGAATTTACCCCATTCCTGACCAGGCTATTTTTTGCGATACGGCACTGCGTCGCTTTAACTGACAATTGCACATGCAAAGTTGTACCCAGACAAAATGTATGTCCTTTTTTCCACCTCAAATAGAGCTTTCTTTTGGTGGTATTTGATAACCCCTGCGTTTTAAATTTTTTTGCGCTATAAACAAAAAAAATACGTAAATTTAAAAAAAAAAAACACACAATATTTTGTACTTTTTGCTATAATATCCCAAATTAAAAAAACATTTTTTTACTTCAGCTAAGTCCAATATGTATTCTTCTACATATTTTTGATTAAAAAAAATCGCAAAAAGGGTATATTGATTTGTTTGAGCAAAAGTTATAGCGTCTACAAAATAGGGGATAGATTAATGGCATTTTTGGTATTTTTTTTGTTTGTTTACTAGTATTATCAGTATTATTATCGTGACTGCGACATTGCGGCAGACAGATCGGACACTTTTGACATTTTTTTGGGACCAGTGACATTTTTACAACGATCAGAGCTAAAAATAGCCATTGAGTACTTTATAAATGTCATATGGCTGGGAAGGGGTTAACACTAGGAGGCGATCAAGGGGTTAACTGTGTTCCCTAGGTGTGTTCTAACTGTGGGCACTTTGTGGCTGCCCCATTGGAACCACTAACTGCTCACACACATCTACAATCACCAGAACCATAACTAAGAGAGGTACTGTCTACCATTAAAACATGTAAGGTACCATTATTTGAAATGCCTGACCAATTGAAGAATATTAAAGAGGACATGTCGTTTTTCTGCCATGACCTCAAAAAAAGTGAGGGAACATACCACTGCCTGGAAGGTAAATTCGGTCTGGTGGAGGATGATCTAGTCCCCATTAAACAAAAAATAGAGGCCACTCGAGAGAGTTTCCACCCCTTAAAGTCAACTTTAATCAACTACTAAGAAACAGTGCTAGAGTGGTAGGCCTCCCAGAACATAGTGAGGGCCCATCCCCTGTGAATTTTTTGGAAAAATGATTATGCAGTGTTTTCGGTAACTCATTTACTCGATTATTTGGTATTGAAAGAGCTTATCGAGTGCCCTCCCACCCTTCGCTACCAGGGGACCTCCCATACCTGATAGAAAAATAATACAGAGAATAGCCCAAGAGCACAAAGATTTATCCTACAATGGCTCTAAAATATCAATTTTCCTGACTTTTCTGTTGAGTTACTGGGGCAAAATACATGGATGTTAAAAAAACTACCCATGACACACCATGGTAAAACTTTTGAGCTTATAGAACCTAAGGGAACTGGAAGACCCGTTAAAACACATTGCAGTAATGAATACTTTATCGCATGGTAATGCTTCAATAATTTGCCTGCTGAAAACCCATCTCACTAGAGACTCCATGAAACAATTGAAGAGGAGGAATTTTCCTCATCAGTTTCATTCTGTGTATATATGTTGGAGTAACAGCGCTGTCTGAAAAATAAAATATCTAACACTTATATAAAGATGACTTTTGTGACAAAATAAAAATTAAATAAATGAATAACTTCATTCCTGCTGCAACCTTATGTGAGATACACACAGTAAGTACAAAAAAAGAAAAATTGGCTGCGCTGAAATAATATAAATCAATTAGCCCACCAACCTCGTGACAAGTTAAAATGGTTTCTACTAAATTATTAGTGTGTAACTAAATTTCCTATATCTAGACTACAAATCCACAACTCAGTGACAAGTGTCAGAATAAAAAATGAATTTACAATGCAAATTAAATTATCGTGAACACATAACAGTGAATCAGAATCTGGTGTAATGGCATAGAGAACAACAGAGATCCAAGTGTGGATGAATGTCTTTTTGTAAAGAAATGTTCTATTCATGCAGAGGAATCCACCACAGAGTGTAAAGTCCTGTTGTTGGCATCTGGTACATATGGAGAAGTGATAAAATAGCCAGAGTAAAGATCCTCCACCAAAGGTAAAAATGGCAGCTTACCAGCTGGTCTGGTCTCTGTGTTAAGAGAGACCAGATAGGCAAATGGCATATACCCCTGCCTGGGTCTTTATCCGAACTCCTCTAGATGACAATCGCCAGGTTTATCAAAGGAATAGGTCTTTCTCTGGGATCACTTGACTCTCAGTCAGAGGAGATATTAGCATGAAAGAGAAAGGGACACCATGGCGCAATAACGTTTTTACCCTCTGTTTATTTAAAAAAATTCTCTAAAACGGCACACTCACATGTATATAGAAATGAAAAAGCGGTTGTTTTAAAATTAGTCGAGCCGGCCGGCTCTCTTACTTGCTGCCCGTCGCTTCCTGGAGTAGACGGGAGATGGAGGTGACGTCAGCACGCCGCTCACCCTACGCCGTTTCGTCAAAATGTGACGTCTTCCTGGGGCATTCTGTGTATAGCTGTTATTCAACAGGGGTGAGCATACTAATAGCTGATTCAATATCCTTTTTCCCCAGACAAATTTAAGTTGATGCTCCTTGCAGATATATATTTATATAGAAGTAATGAATCGTCTTATATGATTTATCCCTGATAAACCTGGAATCCCTTTACAACTGGCGATTTGAATTCAGTACTAGATACCGAAGTTGACATATATCCCTCTATGGGTCCAACGTAATACGTCTTTTGCTTGATGAATGAAATGGAGTTACATGATATATGGAGACTGTGTCACCCTGATGCTCAGCAGTTTTTAGGCTTCACTTAAGGCTGGTACACACTTTGAGAAAATCGGGCGAACGATCGTCCGATTTTCCTCATTGTTTCACTGCAAGTCAGAACTGAGGAAGGAAATCATGTACGAAAAGTCTTCTACGACAAAGGCTTTTTTTCTTCTTGTTTGTTGTTTCTGATCATGCGTAGTCTTTCTTTCTGATTTTTCTTGTACGAAAACGGTACACATTAAACGAAAATCATTCGTTCTGTTCACGTACAAGAACATTTTTAGAGCTTGTCCCTTTGGAAAATTTAGTTTGCAAAGTCTGAATTTGATGTCGAAAGCTGTGTACACACTATACGAAAATCGAAAGATTGTGCCTCTATGGAATTTTTCTTCCGATTTTTCTCATCGTGTGTACCCCCCTTAAGACGGCTTTCACACCAAGCCGCCTATAGCGTCGGCGGTAAAACGCCATTTTTAGCGGCGTTTTACCGTTGGATTTGGGGCGCATTTCGGCCACTAGCGGGGAGCTTTTACCCCCGCTAGCGGCCAAGAAAGGGTTAAAACCGCCCGCAATACCCCGCAATAGCAGCGTTTTGTAGGCGGTATTACAGCACTGCCCCATTGATTTCAATGGGGAGCAGCTGTGGAGGAGCGGTAAACACACCGCTCCAAAGAAGCTGCTGGCAGAACTTTTCCTGACATCCTGCCAGCACACCGCTCCAGTGTGAAAGCCCTCAGGCTTTCACACTGCAGACAATGGAGCAGCAGTTTGAGGGTGGATTGCAGGCGCTTTTTTTAACGCTATAGCGCCTGCAAAACACCCTCGGTGTGAAAGGGGTCTTACTCTCACACAATGCTGTTAAGAATAGACCTAGCACTGGGGAACACTAACATATTTCCCTATGTTACAAATGTGTTTTACACCCCAAGAGGCCTTTCAGATTATTCTCCCTTGAAGCTACACCTAGGGTTAGGTGTTCACCCCTGAGCCGCAGAGTGGAAAGTAAACCCATTTTGGTTAGATATGATTGAGTCCAGAGATAACCTGAAGGCATGCCTTGCTGAATTCCTAGAAATTGATCATGCTTCCACCACCCTATGAGTGGTTTGAGATGTTTTTAATGACTTGTGAAATGTCATTAATTAAAGAAGTTGCCGTGCCAAAAAAATTACATAAAGCACCCCTCTCCTATAACTCAAACCAAATGCAAGCCTCTTATAATACTCTGTCCTTCACCAAAGCAGAGCACAAGCATTTCTTTGTACAAAAATTCTTCTGTGAAGATGGAGAAAACACAGGGCAAATGTTAGCATTTCTTGCCAGGACACAAATGAGCCCAACATATATAGCAGCTGTTATCACCCCCTCAGAGAGAGTGACTGCCTTCAGGACATTTTATGATGATCTTCACAGATCTAAAACTTCTTCCACTGACCTAGACATGTTTATCTGTAAACCTACTCTACCTTACCTGTATTCCACTGGTAGGGGTAAGCCACTATTACGCTTGAGGAGCTCCAAGTCCTCTGACTACTCTAATCACAAATCGCTAGGACTGAATGGCCTTCCAGTGGAAGTCTATAAATACTATGGTAAGGTTCTGTTACCAGAATTTGCAGGTTCTGAAGTGGGCCTTGAAGACAGGCACTTAACCTAAGTCACTGCAAGAGGCTGCTGTCATTGTGCTACCCAAAGCAGCTAAGTATCCATTGAAGCCCCACTCTAATAGCCCAATTTCATTGCTGTGTACAGATATCAAATGTTTGACTCAGGTCCTGGTAACCAGGCTTAGTAAGGTAGTAGATAAATTGGTCCATCCTGACCAATCTGGATTTATTAGAAATAGATCAACGAATATCAATATATGGAGATAATGTTTGTACCTGAGCAATCCTTTCCCCTGACACTGCCAAACCAATTGACAGTGCCGAGTGGGACTACCTGTAGGGGGTGGCTGGGCTATCCTTCCCCTGACCCTGCCAAAGCATTTGATGGTGTCAAGTGGAACTACCTCTGGAGGGCAGTGGTGGCTGGTCCACAAAGGGCACAGGGGTGTCACCCTTCCCCCAGCCCGTGGCGCCAGCCCCCAGTGTGGCCGTGCACTGTGCGGGGCGCCGGACCAATAGGTTTCTACCAGGTCCGCCACCCCTTCACGGGCACATGATTACATCCCGAGGCCAGAATTGGGCAGTTTTATATTGTCCTCCCACCCTGGGATGCCAGCAAAACAGCATCGGCTTTCCGGCTTCCCGGTCATTCAGAACCCAGAAGAAGACTGGGTGAAGACAGAAGCTGTGGCGTCGGAATGTCCAGGGGAGCTCCGCTGTAGGGTGAGTGCGGACCTGGAGGGCGCCGCCCGTGCCCCCCGACCCCACCAAAAAAAATCCTCCAGTACCAGCCGCCATGGCTAGAGGGTGTTGTACAAATTTGACTTTGGCCCTAATTTTAAAAATGTATCCAAATAATGTACGAATTCCCAACAGCCCCCCTATAAATAAATATTGATTTATCTGAAAACTCCTTCCTGGGCAGAGAGATGAGACAAGGATCTCACCTTCTCTTTGCTCTGGTGATGCAGCTATTGACTACTGCTATTCTTTCTTCTGAGGATATTAAGAGAATATTGTAGAGGTGCGGAGGATAAACTACCCCTCTATGCAGACAGTGCTTTACAGTTTATGCCTTAAATGCAAGACTCACTGACCTCAGTAATGCCCCTAATTGCCACCTTTGGGTCCTTCTCAGGTCTTACCATTATTTAGCACAAATCTATCCTGCTCCCAGTTGATCCACCTACAAAACCTCACCCCACGTGTGCCCAACACTTTCAAGTAGTTGATGAACTTTAATACTGAGGGAGTATATATAACACTACACCCAAGGCAGTATCTAGGCCTCAATCTAAGTTCATTTTGCTTGATGGGTTTAGGGAGAAATATAAAATGTGTTGCAAACCCCCAATATTGATTGTAGGCCTCTACAACTTAAAGAAGATGATTTGTTTGCCACAGCTCTAAAATTTATTTCACAGTTTCCCAGTATGGATATTAGATAATTATTTTTGAAAGTTGATTCCTTTTTTAGAGACCTTGTATGGGAAAGGAGACAGGCCAGGATCAGGCTTAGATCATTGCAATTGCCCAACGCTAGGGGGGCCTAGCACTCCCACATCACTGGAGTCACTATCTAGCATCACAAATACAACATCTACTAGGCTGTGCCATAGATTAGGGAGTTAACCCCACAAAGTCTATATTATTATTCTGTACACCGCCCACTACTATTCTAGAAGCCCTAAAAAGCCAATTCCTTCATTTCCATTTCCATATGCCCAACTATTCTCCTTATGTCTAAATTGTAGACTTCTTGCTGGAATATGACAGCTTTATGACTTTCACTTCTATTTGGAACAACTGTAACCTCTTGGAACTATAGGGCTAGAAGACATTAACAATTGGAAAGTTCCAGGCATCTCTAGATTCACATGATTATATGAGGGCTCTACCCTGAAATCATTTCAAGTTCTTCGAACAGAGTTCTCCCCGTCCCATGATGCGTTATTTCAATTCCTTTAACTAAGACACGCACTCTCAGCACAGTTCAGGCCTACCCCTCTCAAAATTGTGGTGACTCCTCTTTTGAGGCCACATCTACAAAGGGTTTCCAGGGTCTATACATTTCTCCTTTCAGCAGCTATTGACTCTGTCAAGGATCTTCCATGCAAACAAAGATGAGAGAGGGGCTTAAGCCTGGTACACACAGGTAGTTTTTTCTTATTCAACCCAGCGGGCTGAATAAAAATAAATAAAAAAATGAGGCGCTTGGCAGGAGCTCACTGTACTAACTATGCAATGTTAATACAGCGATCTCCCCTCCCCACATGGGTCAGAGCTTGCATCCAACTGGGCCTACAATGGTATTTATTCCAGTGTGAGTTGAAAGGCCTAACCTTCTAACCACTTCCTAATATGCTTATAGATTTGACAAGTTTGTTGTAGATAGAATTTTTCATCCACTATGTTATTGAATAAACACTAATTTTGTTTTTTTGTATAATCCTTTTGATTTTAGTTGGTCCAAAAAACATGAATGGAAGTTTCAAAAAACAAGGCAAACGTGGCTTCTGATGAACATGTATGACCAAGAGAAGGTAGGCTTTCTCGAGTATATGTAATGCCTGTAACAGTCAAAATGGTAAGCACCTAGTGCCGAACCAAACTCAGTGATTCCTCACTTTGCTTGAACAGTCCGATGCCCAGCGATTGCTGGTCTTTCCCCATCTTGATTGGCTGCACATTAGTTCCACTTTAAAGGAAAGGTTACTGTCTAGTGCTGATCCACTGGCTTTAATATTTTGAGTCTACAATTAAGGACAAGTTTTGAAAGACTTGTCCTTTGAGGTGCAAAACAGGAGGAGACATTAGCGATTCATGAAATACAGACATTCCTTGGCACCTGCAAAAGAAGTAATAGGTAAATAACAGTGCAGCGCTAAGAATATATACAGAAACGATATAACAGATTGCTCATAGCATAAAATGTTAAAAAAGTCCCCTTTGGTATAAAAGATGGATATAAAAGTTGACAGATAAGATCTTCTCAGCGGTGATAAGGGTGTTCATAGACATTCATGTGGTATCTCCTAATCAGTGATTTCTCCACCAGCTAGCCAAACCCCTCACCTCAATCACTGGACCCCTGAGCTAACAGATGGGTCAAACAGGCGTTCGCCACTTAAAGTGGTCACAGATGGAAGCTTGAATGTACAGATGAATAAGATACGATGTCCAACCACTTTTAACAACCGCACATTGTCACTCTTAAATTCCAACCGGAGTACCATGAAAATAACAATGAAAAAATATATAGTGCACACTGTGTGGCTAAAATACTCTCTTTTTATTCATAAAAATTAGGTACTCACATAAAAAGCACTGTAACCCCAGTGCTAGGATGAATGGCATGTAGTATTGTTTGTATACATAGGTGGATAAGGTGGCTGCAGTGACGTCACAAAGAGGATGAAACGAGTTGGGCTTTTAGGATGTATTCTCATGCCTAATGATAGGAACTGTGACAGTAGGAGATGCTGTCAAGGTAAAATTGATAATTTGGGGGACACAGGGTATGCACATTTGCTTGGTGCAAGGCTACAGGACATAAATGTGGACTGGAGAAAACTGCTTTTGCAGCTTTCTCCAGGTTTTGGTATTCGGTCATTGGGCTCTGTAGTTTGGAAATTCCATAGTGTCTTGGGTGGGACGGGATCTCCAACCCTGTGTCCAGACTTTGTAAATTACCAGCAGGGTGTGTGCTCAGGTGGGCACAGCACTTATAATGAGAGTAAGGGAAGACTTCATGGCTCCCAGTTGGAGACTGCTCCACACCCAGAGAGACAGGAGGTCTCCAGGAGTCAGAGAGGTTGCAGGAGGCAGCCAGAACGTGCGACTGCAAGAGGCAGTGCAACAGCCTGAGGACTAAGGCCAGAGCGAAGCTGTGGGCGCTAAAGAGAAGCCATCCCCATTGAGGAATCCTGTGGTCTGTGTGACCAGGACAAAAAGCAGAGGTACTGCTAAAGAGCCAGGTGGGCTAGCATTTTCTGAGTGTTTGTTTGCTGGAGAAGAACCCCTGTGTGGGAAACCTTTATGTCACAGACTTTCATTTGCCTTTTTAATAAAAATGGGCTACCATGCCCTTAAATATAGTTCCTGACTGGCTTGAATCACTAAGGCTGCTTTCACACTGGGGCGGTGCGGGGCGGTGACGGTAAAGCAGCGCTATATTTAGCGCTGCTTTACCATCGTTTTACCCGCGGTATGCGGCCGCTAGCGGGGTGGTTTTAACCCCCGCTAGCGGCCGAAAAAGGGTTAAAAACCTCTGCAAAGCGCCGCTTTGCGGGCGGTATCCCCGCGGTCTCCCATTGATTTCAATGGGTAGGAGCGGTGAACACACCGCTCCTTCACCGCTCCAAAGATGCAGCTAGCAGGACTTTTTTTACTGTCCTGCTAGCGCACCGCTCCAGTGTGAAAGCCCTCAGGGCTTTCACACTGGAGACACAGCAACAGCTGTTTCGGGTCGGTTTGCAGGCGCTATTTTTAGCGCAATAGCGCCTGCAAACCGCCCCAGTGTGAAAGCAGCCTAACAAACGCATCTGCCACGAGAGCTAATGGTCCCCCATGTTACAGAACCTACTTAGACTCATTATCTACAACCAAATGATTATACTGTGTTTCTTACCATTGATTACACTGCATAGTGCCCTATAGATGACGTGTACATATATGAATTTGCAATAATTAATTTTATCCATATTAAATCTCTTGTCAATTTTATATGCCATCCCTTTGATATGTATATGTAATGTATTCATGAGGTCAACACCATGTATGTGTGTGTATACATATTAACCACTTGCGGACCTCCCGCCGTCGTTATACGTTGGTAGTTTGAAGAGGAATATCATTGTTATGGCAGCAGCTAGTTGCCGCAAGATCACTTTTATCGGTGGGGCTTCGTGCCCTCCGCCGCTTACCGGAGCCGTCGGCAGCGGCGGAGGCGATCGGATCCTTCTTGGGGCCTTAGATGGAGACGAGTGAAGGGAAGATGGCCCCCACCCGTCTCCATATCATTGCAGGGTGGAAGCGATGTCAAAACGTCACTTCTGCCCATAGCTCTTAAAGGGCCATTTTTTGACCCCCAGATCTCATATTTAAGAGGTCCTGTCATGCTTTTTTTTCTATTACAAGGGATGCTTACATTCCTTGTAATAGGAAAAAAAGTGACACCATTTTTTTTTTAAACAGTATAAAAAAAAAAAAGGTAAAATAAATAAGAATTTTTTTTTTTTTTTAAACACGCCCCGTCCCGACGAGCTCATGTGCAGAAGCGAACGCATACATGAGTAGTGCCTGCATATAAAAACAGTGTTCATTTTACACATAGGTATTGCCGCGATCGGAAGAGCAAGAGCAATAATTCTAGCCCTAGACCTTCTGTGTAACTTAAAACATGCAACCTGTTGAATTTTTTAAACGTCGCCTATGGAGATTTTTAAGGGTAAAAGTTTGTCCCCATTCCATGAGCAGGTGCAATTCTGAAGCGTGACATGTTGGGTATCAATTTACTCGGCATAACATTATCTTTCACAAAATTGTTGGTGGAACTTTTTGGTTTGTAATAATAGTATGGTCAAATTGCTGAAGGACAACAGGGGCCTTATTTATTCAATACTGCATAGAAATAATCCTGTTGCTCATGGTAACTGTTTAGAGAGCGTTCATTTCAACCTTCCACTCTTCATGCAGTCAACAAAACTGGTACTCACCAGACTCCCATAAAGTCTGGAATGTAAAGTTCTTTATGAAATTTTATAAGCTGGCAATTTTCTTAAATACATTACAGCTTGAATTAAAGTGGCTTTACCAGCTAAAGGGTTTTTACCTTACTCTATTCTCTGAATTAACCACTTGCCTACTGGGCACTTTCACCCCCTTCCTGCCCAGGCCAATTTTCAACTTTCAGTGCTGTTACACTTTAAATGACAATTGCGCGGTCATGCAACACTGTACTGTATACGAAATGTTATTTCTTTCTTGTTTGAATATTTTATTGATGACAACGTGTATGATATTTTGAGACATATGGCAGAAAGTATAGCCACTCAGTAAGAAGTAACTGTAGTTAGGACAACAAGCAAAGCAACAAAATGGCATAACAAGGTATCCATCAACATCAGAATAACGTGAAGTAGTGATCACTTCAGAACCAGTCTAAACAGTAATTGTTAGGCTATTGCACCCAAATCAAGATGAATTTTAAGGTAGTACAGTGGAACCTCGGTTTGCGAGTAATGTGCAAAACGAGCACTGTATTTCTAAAAATCCTAACTCGGTTTGCGAGTGTTGTCTCGCAAAACGAGCCTGAGGTGGGAAGCGCCGGAGCCGAACAGCGCCGATCATCGGCGTTGGGAAATGCACAGAAAGGCCCGAGCACAGTTCAGCTGACCTTGGCAAACCTCGGAAAGGCTCGTGAATGGAGTCTTTCCGAGGTTTGCCGAGGTCAGTCAAAGTGTCCTCCGGTCTTTTTGGCCCTTTACGAGGCTCTCCAGCGCCCCCTGCCTCTGGCCACATGTGGTATCGCATCCCATTGAAGTCAATGCGGAACAAATTATTTTCGTTTCCATTGACTTCAATGGAAAAACTCGCTTTGATATGCGAGTACTTTGGATTACGAGCATACTCCTGGAACGGATTATGCTCATAATCCGAGGTTCCACTGTATATGCAAATGTAACACATTAGCACAATAATATACCCAAGTTTAGGAAGAGTAAGTACCGTGGGTGCCCCTAGGCTGAGGTGGTAGTGCGCAACCCAAGGGCACCAAAGCTTCTCATATTTAGGGAATCTATCTAACAGTATTGCTTCTATTTTGCATGTATCATAGCTTGTGTGACCCTGTTTTGAGCCACTAGTACACAAAGGGTGGAATTTTCCAAGTTCTTACTATTGTTTGGCTGCTGTTGTGACTTGGAGGCATAGTTTGAACTGGCGGTGAGAAATAGCTGGAGGTTTCATGTTCAGGAGCGCCACAGTGGGGTCTGGTGCAATGGGGTTATCAAAACGGGGAGAGGATGTAGAAAATGTCTGACTAGAAGGCTTTGAACCCCCAGGCATTCCCACCAAATACAGTGCTTTCAAAAAGTATTTATACCCCTTGACATTTTCCACGTTTTGTCATGTTACAACCAAAAACATAAATGTATTGTATGTGATAGACCAACACAAAGTGGCACATAATTGTGAAGTGGAAGGAAAATGATAAATGGTTTTCAACATTTTTTTTACAAATAATTATCTGAAAAGTGTAGCGTGCATTTATATTCAGCCCCCCTGAGTCAATACTTTGTAGGACCACCTTTCACAGCAATTACAGCTGCAAGTCTTTTTGGGTATGTCTCTACCAGCTTTGCACATCCAGTGACATTTTTGCCCATTCTTCTTTGCAAAATCGCTCAAGCTCTGTCATATTGGATGTAGAGCGTCTGTGAATAGCAATTTTCAAGTCTTGCCACAGATTCTCAATTGGATTTAGGTCTGGACTTTGATTGTGCTGTTCTTACACATGAATATGCTTTAATCTAAACCATTCCATTGTAGCTCTGGCTATATGTTTAGGGTTGTTGTCCTGCTGGAAAGTAAACTTCTGCCCCAGTCAAGTCTTTTACAGACTCTACCAGGTTTTCTTCTAAGATTGCCCTGTACTTGGCTCCATCCATCTTCCTATCAACTCTGACTAGCTTCCCTGTCCCTGCTGAAGAAACGCATTCCCACAACATGATGCTGCCACCACCATGTTTCACAATGGGGATTGGGTGTTCAGGCTGATGTGCAGTGTTAGTTTTCTGCCACATAGCGTTTTGCTTTAAGGCCAAAAAGTTAAATTTTGGTCTCATCTGACCAGAGCATCTTCTTCCATGTGTTTGCTGTGTCCCCCACATGGCTTTTTGCAAACTGCTATGGGACTTCCTATGGCTTTCTTTCAACAATGGCTTTTATCTTGCGACTCTTCCATAAAGGCCGGATTTGTGGAGTGCATGACTAATAGTCAGATTCTCCCACCTGAGCTGTGGATCTTTGCGGCTCCTCTGGAGTTACTGTGGGCCTCTTGGCTGCTTCTCTGATTAATGCTCTGTTTGCCCGCCCTGTCCTTTTAGGTGGATGGCCATGTCATGGTAGGTTTGCTGGTACTCTTCATTTTCGGATGATGGCTTGAACAGTGCTCCATGAGATGGTCTAAAGCTTAGGATATTTTTTTTATAACCTAACCCTGCTTTAAACTTCTCCACAACTTTATCTCTGACCTGTCTGGTGTTTTCATTGTCTTTCATGATGCAGTTTGTGTACTAAGGTTCTTTAACAAACCTCTAATGGCTGCACAGAACAGCTGTATTTATGCTGAAATTAAATTACACACAGATGGACTCTATTTACTAATTGGGTCACTTCTGAAAGCAATTGGTTCCACTAGATTTTAGTTAGGGGTATCAGAGTAAAGGGGGCTGAATACAAATGCACGCCAAACTTTTCAGATATTTATTTGTAAAAAAATGTGAAACCCATTTATCATTTTCCTTCCACTTGCCAATTATGTGCCACTTTGTGTTGGTCTATCAGATAAAATCCTAATAAAATACATTTATGTTTTTGGTTGTAACATGACAAAATGTGAAAAATTTCAAGGGGTATGAATACTTTTTCAAGGCACTGTATGCAATAAGATAGTTTGTTGGGCCAAGGGATTAGAGAGGACAGAGTGGTGAGGATCACGCTATGGTCTGACCATGTAAGAGGAAGTATGATCAAGGAAAGGAGTTGAGGAGAAGAGCCTATTGTGAGGAATACGTGGTCAATTACAGAAAAAATTTAGTGAGGGTAGGAATAATAAGTGTGTATTGACGTCTGGCCGGGTTGCATTCTCGCCATGAGTCAAGTAGGGAATGGCGGTTCAAAAGTTGCTGGAAAGCCAGCCTATTAGGATGAGAGGAAGGAGGAACAGGGAAATTGTCTAGGATTGGGTACGCGACTTGGTTGGAGTCACCACAGATGAGAATAGTGAGCCCTTAGTGGGTGACGATGACCGTTAGTAAATGGGAGAGGAAAGAAGTTGGATTTTTATTAGGAGCATAGTAGGATACAATTGTGATTTCACTGTGTAACAAGGTGCCTTTGAGAATCAGGTAGCATCCTTCAGGGTCTTTGATTTCCGCCAGGAGAGTAAAAGCGGAAAAGCTTTGAAAGGCTATGAGCACCCCTCTATGTATGGAGGATGCTGAGGCTGTGTAGACTTGGGGTAGGAGAGGCTAAAAAATGTATTGTTAGAGCAGGTTGTGAAATGTGAGAGTTCGGAAAGCTTTTGTGCTTTTCTTTAGGGGAGTTGAGCCCTTGGACATTGAGGGAGAGAACAGTTAAGGGGGCCATAGGTGCGGATAGTGGTAATTGTGCATTTGGTGCAATACATAGTTTGAATGACCACAGAGGTGCCCCGGGGATAGAAAGGGAAAATAATCAATACGTATCTTATAAGGCTGGAGAGTGAAAAGAAAAAGGAATCTGTATGATTTGTTAAGGAGTATAGTGTCATGGGTGTAGAAGACGTCCAGTAGGTGGGATAAAGAGTATCCCAATCAATGAACAAAAAACTGTCCGTGGAGTATCCACAACGTAGGATGTACGGATATGGTGATGGTCTACCTCAGGGGACATCAAGACCAACCAGTATTATGTACATCCAGTTGAATGTAATAAAAAGTATGAGTTAAATCTAGTAATATGTGGGCTGCAGTGGTTTAAATCTGTAGTGCATGGAAGGGATGGAACCGTAGTTGTGTGGGTGAGGAGAGATTAGGAAAAAACCCAAGGAGGACATTACAATGGTATGGAACTATTATGGAACAATATCGTATGCCACTACGTGGTGAGAGCCATAGTGGAGTAATGGGAGCTAGTCAGAGCTAATAAAACATATACACAGATAATTGGAAGGAACTGTAAGTACAACAAACTGTGAGTGGTTCCGCTTAGTTTGGCTCAGTAGAACATAGGCCGGAGAGCCAATAAAAGGACACTCAATATAGAGATTGGGTCTCACGAGACCTGGGGTCACTATGGATACCAGGAGCAAGTGAGACTGGGCAGAAGAAGGGGGGGACAACAACAGGGGACCCAACAGAGTAGGTTATGGAAGGGGTCCAAGGGTGGAAAGGGGAGATGGCCTTTTATCGGGAAAGGTGCTCCTGGGAACCATAGGGCTGTCAGTTCAGAAATGAATATGATATGTGGGGGGGGGGGGGTGGGATAGGGGAAGAGTCATGGAAAAATAGTGGGAAGAGGGGTTGATAGGAGTGTCGAACCGAGGTCCTAAATAGATAGGACCTCGCAGCAAACTATATATAAATAGTTTGCTGCAAGGTACCATGGTACCATGACATGAATGAATGGAGAATGTCAATGGCTGGCCAGTGTCCTTAGAGGCCAAAAGATCTGAGAAACAAAGAGACAATTTGCTCAGAGTTTGCACAGGTGCAAAGGTAAATGGAAAGTCAGCTCACTATTCAGGAGAGAGTTGTTCAGTCCATGGAATCCGGTTGAGCAGGAGCAGGTAAAGGTGAATTGAAGCGTCCCCTTTTATGGGTGCTCGTGGTCATTTTGGATCCAGAAGAGTCGTGGAGCTTCTGCGAGGAGCAGGATGCAGAGCAGCGACTGGGGCTTTCAGATACTGGGTCAGCTGGGAGCAGTTGAAGGTCTCTCGGGGTAGAATGGAGCTCTTCTGTGGTTCTGCAAGTGTAATGGGTTCCCTGGAATGAAAAACTGACATGGTCAGTGGGAAAAGATCCTGAAACATTTGAAAGGCATAGCCTTGGAAGGTGAGAGTATCTTTTTTCCAGGCAGCTGTCATTAGCTGTTCCTTCGTACAAAAGAAGTGGAGCTTAGAAATAATGTCCCAGAAGGGACGACCTAACAGAATTTGCGGGGCCAGGGCTCTATGGACTCTGTCCATCTCCAATTGTTCAAAGGGGATGGAGGGGACCAGCTACTGAAATACTGCGGTTACTGTAGATTGGAGGTCAACAATTAATTCAGTGAAGCCTCGGATACGTAGGTTAGAGCGGCGGGCTCTGTTCTCGAAGTCATTGAGGTGAGTTTGTAAAGAGATTTTCATCACGAAGGGCTTCGAGCTCCTCCGTGTGATTGGCCATGGCAACCTCTTGGTCATCTGCCGCTGTTCTAGGACTGCTGTGCGCTGTCCAGGCTCGCAAATTTCTTGTGAAAGTCTATCTGTTATGTGGTTGGAGGTCTGCTTTAGGGCTTTGGTAAGCATCCGTTCAAATTGGTGGAGTAGGTCGGGTTGGGAATCAGTGTGGAAGGCTAGGGGAGTAATCCCAAAGTCTGTGTCAGATCTACCATCTGCTGTTTGAGCTTGTGCAGATGGGGTGTGCTCAGCTGTGAAGATGGAGCCGTTGCCATCTTAGATGAGGCCCTAGCTAGGACATTTCGGATGGATTTGGGCTTTGTTTTTTGTTTTGTGCTGCAGTACACCATTCTGGCAGGTTCCGGTGATCTCCTGCAGCAAGATAAAGTGTCGGGTGTGGGGAGAATTGCTGGGTTCCAGCTGTGAGCGGTCGTGAATGTCTGTGAGGAGCGGAGCTCTAAACAGGCATGTCCTGCGTGATCGGCTTCACGCATGCGCCCCCCTTTATCATTTTTTTAACACAAATAGAGCTTTCTTTTTGTGGGATTTAATCGCCACTGGGTTTTGTTATTGTTTGCTAAATAAACTAAAAAAAAATGACTGCTAATTTAGACAGTTAAAGATTTGTTCCGCCCCCCCACCCCACAAAAACATTAAAGTCAGCAGCTACAATTACTGTAGCTGCTGACTTTTAATATTAGGGCACTTTAGGAAACGATTTTGGGATCGGCTGTCAGGTCCTGCCGCCACCATTCCTGGTAAGGGAAACTGGCAGTGAAGCCTTTCAGCTTCACAACCAGCACCCTACTGCGCATGCGTGAAGCGTGCTGCACTTTCTAAATGCCCAAGCAGCGGAGGAAGGAGGAGGGGGGCAAATTTCCGAGGGACGGCCCTGTAGCGCTGTCTCCGGAAGCGGGGAAAGAGTACCTATCAAAAACAGGTACCCGTTCCCCCCTCCCCCCTAAAAGGTGCAAAATGTGACACTGGAGGAGACAGATAAACGGAAGTCCCACTTTTGGGTGGAACTCTGCTTTAAGAAGATAAAGCTCTTTCTTTTGTACTTTGGGTTTTAAAGTAAACACAGGTTCACCTAATTTACTATAAGCCACTGCTAAGTGAACAACCCCTACTTTTTTATAAAAAGATTCTAAATTTAACTAAGGATTGCAGGCAAGCCACAAGTGCTTGTTATAGCAGCGTAATTCATATGAAATCTACAGTGCATCCGGAAATTCTACAGTGCATCCGGTATTCACAGCGCTTCACTTTTTCCACATTTTGTTATGTTACAACCTTATTCCAAAATGGATTAAACTCATTATTTTCCTCAAAATTCTAAAAAAATTCTCAAAAATACCCCATAATGAAAACGTGAAAGAAGTTTGTTTGAAATCTTTACAACTTTATTAAAAATAAAACGAAAACGAAAAAAATCACATGTACATAAGTATTCACAGCCTTTGCTCAGTACCTCTTTTGGAAAGTTTCACCCATTCTTTTTTGCAGCACCTCTGAAACTCCATCAGGTTGGATGGGGAGCATCTGTGCACAGCCATTTTCAGATCTCTCCAGAGATGTTCAATCTGGTTCAAGCCTGGGCTCTGGCTGGGCCACTCAAGGACATTCACAGAGTTGTCCCATAGCCACTCCTTTGTTATCTTGGCTGTGTGCTTAGGATCATTGACCTGTTGGAAGATGAACCAGTCTGAGGTCCAGAGCGCTGTGGAGCAGGTTTTCATCAAGTATGTCTGTGTACATTGCTGCATTCATCTTTCTCTCAATCCTGACAAGTCCCCCAGTTCCTGCCGCTGAAAAACATGCCACCACCATGCTTCACTGTAGGGATGGTATTGGCCAGGTGATGAGCGGTGCTTTGTTTCCTCCAGACATGACATTTGCCATTGAGGCCGAAGAGTTCAATCTTTGTTTCATCAGACCAGAGAATTTTGTTCATGGTCTGAGAGTCCTTTAAGTGCCTTTTGGCAAACACCAAGCGGGCTGTCATGTGCCTTTTACTGAGAAGTGGCTTCCATCTGGCCACTCTACCATACAGGCCTGATTGGTGGAGTGCTACAGAGATGGTTGTTCTTCTGGACGGTTCTCCTCTCCCCGCAGAGAAATGCTGGCGCTCTGTCAGAGTGGCAAACAGGTTCTTGGTCACCTCCCTGACTAGAGCCCTTATCCCCCGATCTCTCAGTTGGCCGGGTGGCCCGCTCTTGGAAGAGTCCTGGTGGTTCCAAACTTCTTCCATTTACGGATGATGGAGGCCATTGTGCTCATTGGGACCTTCAATGCTGCAGAGGGTTCAAGGGTTCACCTTCAAGAGGTGTTAAAGCGTAAATTCCCTTATAGGGCAAAGTTCCACTTTAATTAGACCTGCTTGATAAATTATATGATAATATTATATGAAGACCAGGTATGCAGAAAAACTGTTTTTTATGCAATACATTATTATGTGACTCTCATATTTTAAAAGCATTGTATCATTATTCATATCACTCCCTATTCTTCAGATGATGCCCCTTGGGGTCAGTGTGAGGAGTACACTCATTCATACTGCCCTCACAGTGTCTCTGAAGGGTAGAGAATGTTATGGACAGTAAGAAACATAAAGACAATAGTGCAGCTGGCAAAAAACAAAATTTGTATTATTTGCTTAAAGCAGACCTGTGCCCACTATTTTCCACAAAATACAGTATTGTCATTAACCACTTCGGTCAATAGCAGATTGACGTCCGGGAAGTGGTTTTGTTATCCTGACTTGACATCATATGACGTCCTTCAGGATAACAGCCGCCACGCGCCCGTGGGAGCGCGCATCGCGGCGATCGGTGGAGCGGTGTGTCAGTCTGACACACCGCTACACCGATCTCGGTAAAGAGCCTCTTTACCACGTGATCAGCCGTGTCCAATCACGGCTGATCACGATGTAAACAGGAAGAGCCGTTGATCGGCTTTTCGTCTGACAGACGCGAGTAGAGGAGAGCCGGTCGGCGGCTCTCCTGAGAGGGGGGGTATGCGCTGATTGTTTATCAGCGCAGCCCCCCCTCAGATGCCCACACTAGAACACCAGGGAAGCCCCCAGGAACACCAGGAAAGCCCCCAGCATGTGGATGGCCAGGTACATCCTCCATGGCCATCCACATGTAAAAAAAAATGCCCAAAATGTACCTCATATTTACTTTACAAAACAGGGATGCCCAGCAATGCCGTCCATCAGTGCCACCCATCCGTGCCCACCTATCAGTGCCCATCCATGCCACCCATCAGTGCCACCTATAAGTATGAATCAGTGCCGCCTATGAGTGCCCATCAGTGCTGCATACCAGTGCCACCTATCAGTGCCGCCTATCAGTGCCCATCATTAAAAATCGATCAAATACCACCAAAAGAAAGCTCTATTTGTGGGAACAAAATGATAAAAAATTTGTTTGGGTGCAGTGTAGCATGACCGCGCAATTGTCATTCAAATTGCGACAGCGCTGAAAGCTGAAAAATGGCCTGGGCAGGAAGGTGTCTAAGTGTCTGGTATTGAAGTGGTTAATATTACAGCAGCACCTTATTGCAATACACTGCAATGTATAGGGTAGTGAATTAAGGTCTTGCACCTTTCTGCTTGTGCTGCACGGACACTAGCCTGATGGGCCTTGTAGGCAATGCAGGTTTACATGCAGATGTATCTTCCCTTGATTTCAGCCATATCTTATGTACCTGTGTAGTCTATAAATCCTTAGGAAGAGGACAGTGGGTGTGTTTCCCATAGCAACCAATCCGTTTCAGACTTGGTCAAGAAAACAATACTTGCAATCTAACTGCCCTTTTTGTTTTTTTGCTGTTACAGAGCACATCAGGTAAAATGTGTAGAGTAAGCTGCTGTAGCGTTTACCGTTTAGGGTAACTGGTCTATGTAACATGATTCTGAGTCAGAGAGTTTGACTGTATCATTTCTCATCAATGAAATCTTTTAATTCCTTCTCAAACACTGCTAAGCTCCATAGACATCATGTAAACTGGTGACTTCATCATACACTTGACTGTGAATCCAGAGCTACTAAGAGTTACAAGTTAATGTCATGGGATGGCCCATCTGACTGTTTTGTTTTTCATTAGCACAAGCTACCGTAACATCCCACACAATGGAGCAGATGTGCTCTACAGCTGTCTAAGAATCAATTTCCAGCCAGAAAACCCCAGTATTCCTTTACCACACCTGGTTCCCATCATCATGGCTTGATGGAGTCCATTTCATTGGTTAGATATGCGGGTAGACCCATGCAGTGTGGATGCCAGCAGTAGCCAGACGGAAAAGTGCGAAGCTCCTATGTACTGTGGAGAAAATGCAATTCATGAACTTAGTACAGGACAAGATAGCAGAGGCTTTATGTTCATGGGGGGAATCATCAGATACAAAGTTCTAGAACATTAATGTGGTCAAACTTAACATTTCTGTGTAGGTATTACAAATTTATAACGTATATGGCGGGGTGGTTGCCAGCTCAGTATAGATTCTAAGCTTCAATAGGGATCCTCATCACTTAAATCTCAATTGCCTTGTACATTTTGACTGGTTTAGTTTCTAAATACGTGTGGTAATTACAGCTACAGTGTAAAGGAAATTGTAAGGGACTATTTATTTATTTATTTATATTACTTTTTTTTCACAGAAGGCTCAAACAACTTTCAGCCGGGATTCACAAATATCTCCAATTTAATCCAATTATAAAATGTGTGCATCTTGGATGAAATCCTTTATAGCAGGGGTAGGCAACCAGTAGCCCTCCAGCTGTTGTGGGTGTTTCCCATGAGGCATTGCAAGGCTGGCAGTTACAATTACTCCCAGAGGCATGATGGGACTTGTAGTTCTGCAACATATGGAGGACCCCAGGTCGCCTACCCATGATTTATAGTATTTCCCATTATTATTGATCAGTAAATTCATAAATTTTAAGGGTGAGCAGGTGTGCCCCTTAAACTTAGTATAATTTAGGCAATTTAGTTTTAGTTTAAGGATCGGCATTCCTTCTGCTGTTTATATTGATTACTAAGGTAATGTGGAATTATTAAAGGATATCTAAACCGGAAAACAAAATATTTTTTTTTCTTTTGAGAACAGTTTCTATATTCTATTGAGAAAATCCCCCCCCCCCCTCTTTTTTTACCAGTCATTTTGTTTTCTTTATTTTTTTTATTTTCAATCAATTCATGCTGTCTGTGTTGAGGGCCTCGCACCCGCCCCTGCATGTCTGTCAAGTTAGGAAGTGCGGCTACTCCCATACAGCCGGTGCATCCCCATAGAGTAACATAGGCGCAGCTCCTTACTTCCTATACAAATTACTTAGAAATCAAATCGGCCCTATTTACTGCCAGTTTCCTTATCTCCGAAGCAGCAGTATTTTATAAATTGACACTATATGAAAAAGTTGCCATTAAGAAATACCTGCATTTGCCGCATGTGTCTGCAATAGCACTAAAACTATTGCATTGCTTTTCTGAATGAGGTGCAGGACATTCTTAACCACTTGCCGACCGCCCCATGTAGATATACGTGTGCAGAATGACACCTACAGGCAAAATCCCGTACCTGTACGTGACATTCTTCCGGCAGTTGGGGGGTCCGATAGGCATCGATTCAGGAGCGATCCAGGATGACGGGACGGCCAGTGTTTTCTGGCCACCCCCTCACGATTGTTCCTGGCGAATGAAAAGCTTCCCCTGCCTGTGTATCGTATAGACAGGCAGGCGGAAGTGATGTCACCCTCGGCGCATCAGTCTTTCTGACCGTAACGCCGAGGAGAGAAGAAACACAGGTTAGTGCACCAACAGTACACTGACACCAGTACACATAGGCACACAATTAACCCCCCTGTCACCCCCAGATCACCCCCTGCCCCCCCAGTCACAGTTTCACTAATTGCAGTGATCATTTATTTACTGATCACTGCATTTAGTGTCAGTGTGACTGAAATAACTGTCAGGGCAGTTAGTTTTAGGTCCAAGGTAGCCCCCTACCCCCCCCTAATAAAGGGTTAACCCCTTGATTGCCCCTAGTTAACCCTTTCACCCCCTTTTGCCAGTGTCACTAAGCGATCGTTTTTCTGATCGCTGCATTAGTGTCACTGGTGCCGCTAGGTAGCCAGTTTTTTTTTAGGTTAACCTCCAGGTTTATATAGGTTCACAAATAGGTTTATAGGTCAGGTACCCCCATATTACAACCTAAATAAAGGTTTTAACCCCCTGATTGCCCCTAGAGTTAACCCTTTCACCAGTGATCACCGTATAAGTGTCACTGGTGACGCTGGTTAGCCAGTTAGTTATTTAGGTTCTCCGTCAGGTTTTTATATAGCGTCAGGTACCCCCATATATTACCTAATAAAGGTTTTAACCCCCTGATTGCCCCTAGTTAACCCTTTCACCAGTGATCACGTATAACTGGGTGACGCTGGTTAGTTCGTTTGTTTTTTATACTGCTAGGGCACCCGCCATTTTTTACCCAATAACGGTTTAACCCCCTGATCGCCCGGCGGTTGATATCAATTAGGTTTTAGGGTCAAATAAGGTCTGCGTCGCCCCAGGTTAGTGCCAGTACCGCAAACAGCCACGCGCAAAGCATACACCTCCCTTAGTGGTACAGTATCTGAACAGATCAATATCTGATCTGATCAGATCTATACTAGCGTCCCAGCAGTTATCGATCACTGTCACTTACAAAACACTAAGCACAAATAACTGCACCGTTCGCAGAGTCAGGCCTGATCCCTGCGATTGCTAACATTTTTTTTGTGGTAGCGTTTTGATTCAGTCGCTAACAGTCAGGAGCTTTTTACCTGTGAATTTCAAAAAAATATATAAAATAAAAAAAACAAAAATAGTTGTCGTTTTATTGTTCTCTCTCTATCGTTGCTCTTTTTTTTTACTCCATTCTATTCTGCAATGTTTTATTATGTTTTATCATGCTTGCTTTTCAGGTATGTAATTTTGTTTACTGTGTGTTATTGTTAACCATTTTTTTGTTTTCAGGTGCGCCATTCAGTTGCAGCGTGGATTTATTTATCTTGACAGCAACAGCGTTTGCTTCCACGATACATAAAGCCGCGACTCCAACGCTGTAGGAGGTGATTTCACCACCACAGTTAAAAAAAAGAGCATATATGCCGAAGCATTGGGGCAGCAGGGGTGGAGGAGCGATTGGCTCCTAATGCCGCGTACATACAGTCGAAATTCTGACGGAGGCTTGCCCCGTAGAAATGTCCGACCGTGTGTACATGGCATAACTTTTGCGGGAGGATGCCCCCATGCTTCGGCATATATAAATGGTGCATGTAATGCCCATCATTAGAAGTGGGTGGATGAAGGGAGGTATTCTAATGGTGGGCATACCCACCAATCAATCTCTTTTTTTCGTTCAGCCAAGAGGCTGCATGAAAAAAAAAGATTACAATATATGTCCAGTATGTTGCTGGACTTTGAATGGTTATACCAGAATGATGCCTGCAGGTTTAGGTATCATCTTGATATCATTCTTTTCAGCCAGTGATCGGCTAGCAATTCTAGCGGGTAATTAGCCTCTAGACTGCTTTTACAAGCAGTAGATGGAAGGGCCTGGAAAACTCACTATAGATTGTACCTCATCCCAATTTAAATGGTAATTGGGGAAAGGGGGGATAGGAAAAAGGGGATTATAACGGTACTAATGTAGGAAAAACGGACACTCGTGATTTTTAGTTAAAATTTGAAAAAAGCATTTATTTAATGAAAGAACATAGAAAGCAATATACAATACAAAAAGTAAGGGATAAAAAAGGTGGATCAGACAGCAAAAAGGCCCACTGATGGACAGGGGAGGAGAGAGGGGCCTCATTGTTGGCTGGAGCACCAATAGTGATCTAACATCTTATCCAACAAGTATTGGGATCTATGGGGACATAGATCAGGGGTACAGTTTTGTTCTCAGATGTAAACGACCAACATGTTTCGCCAAACATTGGCTTCTTCAGGGTCACTAAGACAGTTTGTACCCAAATCGTCAGACCAAAAACCAGGCCAGATCAGCACCACTAACAAAGTCGAATATGGATGCCAGAGAGACGGGGCCCTGCAGGGGACGTGCATAAAACCAAATGAGAATAAACAGCACGTATTGGAGGTGCCAGAATTTAAAGATAGATGTAAAGTTTGTAATAGATAATGTTGTTGTCAGATATTTAGTCCGGCCAATTCAGGCAGAGAAGTAGGTAAATAAGGCATAAAGCCTTAAGCTGTATTCAAGTATTGTTATCCAGGAGTGAAGTAGCCGTTCCAAAGAGTAAGGATAAAAAGAACTTTCTTCTGTGACAAACGACCAAGTATGCTGGAACCCACCCTTCTAATGGTAAAGAGGTATTCTAATGGTGGGCATACCCACCAATCAATCTCTTTTTTTTCGTTCAGCCAAGAGGCTGCATGAAAAAAAAAGATTACAATATATGTCCAGTATGTTGCTGGACTTTGAATGGTTATACCAGAATGATGCCTGCAGGTTTAGGTATCATCTTGGTATCATTCTTTTCAACCAGTGATCGGCTTTCATGTAAAAGCAATTTTAGCGGGTAATTAGCCTCTAGACTGCTTTTACAAGCATTGGGGGGTAATGTCCCTCCTCCCGGATATAAACCGCGCCATTGGGAAATTGGGAAAGCGTTTTATCACACCGATCTTGATGTGGTCAGATGCTTTGAGGGCAGAGGAAAGATCTAGGGTCTAATAGACCCCAATTTTTTCAAAAAAAGAGTACCTGTCACTGCCTATTGCTATCATAGGGGATATTTACATTCCCTGAGATGACAATAAAAATGATAACAAAGAAAAAATAATGGAAGGAACAGTTTAAAAATAAAATAAAAAAGCTAAATAAATTTAAAAACTAAAAAAAAAAAAAAAAAAAAAAAAAAAAAAGCACCCCTGCCCCCCCTTCTCTTGCGCAAAGGCGAACACAAGCATTGGTCTGGCGTCATATGTAAACAGCAATTGCACCATGCATGTGAGGTATCACCGCGAAGGTCAGATCGAGGGCAGTAATTTTAGCAGTAGACCTCCTCCGTGAATCTAATGTGGTAACCTGTAAAGGCTTTTAAAGGCTTTTAAAAATGTATGTAGTTTGTCGCCACTGCGTGTTTGTGCGCAATTTTAAAGCATGTCGTGTTTGGTATCCATGTACTCGGCCTAAGATCATATTTTTTATTTCATCAAAAATTTGAGCAATATAGTGTGTATTAGTGCATTAAAATAAAAAAAAGTGTTTTTTTTTTCCACAAAAAATGCGTTCGAAAAATCGCTGCGCAAATACTGTGTGGAAAAAAAAATGCAACACCCACCATTTTAATCTGTAGGGCCTTTGCTTTAACAATATATATAGTGTTTGGGGGTTCAACGTAATTTTCTTGCAAAAAAAAAAATGTTTTCATGTAAACAAAAAGTGTCAGAAAGGGCTTTGTCTTCAAGTGGTTAGAAGAGTGGGTGATGTGTGACATAAGCTTCTAAATGTTGTGCATAAAATGCCAGGACAGTTCAAACCCCCCCCCCCCCCCAAATGACCCCATTTTGGAAAGTAGACACCCCAAGCTATTTGCTGAGAGCAATGTTGAGCCCATTAAATATTTTTTTTTTTTTGTCCCAAGAGATTGGATAATGAAAAATATATATATATATATTTTTTTTTTTACAAAAAGTTGTCACTAAATGATATATTGCTCAAACATGTCATGGGCATATGTGGAAATACACCCCAAAATACATTCTGTTGCTTCTCCTGAGTACGGGGATACCACATGTGTGGGACTTTTTGGGAGCCTAGCTGCGTACGTGACCCCAAAAACCAAGCACCGCCTTCAGGCTTTCTAAGGGTGTAATTTTTTTATTTCACTCCTCACTGCCAATCACAGTTTCGGAGGCCATGGAATGCCCAGATGGCACAAACCCCCCCCCCCCCAAATGACCCCATTTTGGAAAGTAGACACCCCAAGCTATTTGCTGAGAGGTATGGTGAGTATTTTGCAGATCTCGCTTTTTGTCACAAAGTTTTGAAAATTGAAAAAAGAAAAAAAATATTTTTTTTTCTTTTACTTTCTTCATTTTTAAAAACAAATGAGAGCTGTAAAATACTCACCATGCCTCTCAACAAATAGCTTGGGGTGTCTACTTTCCAAAATGGGGTCATTTGGGGGGGTTTTGTGCTATTTTGGCATTTTATGGCCTTCGTAACTGTGATAGGTAGTGAGGAGTGAAATCAAAAATTTGCACCCTTAGAAATCCTGAAGGCGGTGCTTGGTTTTCGGGGCCCCGTACACGGCTAGGCTCCCAAAAAGTCCCACACATGTGGTATCCCCATACTCAGGAGAAGCAGCAAAATTTATTTTGGGGTGCATGTGTGAGCAATATATCATTTAGTGACAACTTTTTGAAATTTTTTAATTTTTTGTCTTTATTCAATCACTTGGGACTAAAAAAAAAAATATTCAATGGGCTCAACATGCCTCTCAGCAAATAGCTTGGGGTGTCTACTTTCCAAAATGGGGTCATTTGGGGGGGTTTTGTACTTCCCTGCCATTTTAGCACCTCAAGAAATGAGATAGGCAGTCATAAATTAAAAGTGGTGTAAATTCCAGAAAATGTACTCTAGTTTGTAGACGCTATAACTTTTGCGCAAACCAATAAATATACGCTTATTGGCATTTTTTTTACTAAAGACATGCGGCTGAATACATTTTGGCCCAAATGTTTGACTAAAATTGAGTTTATTTTTTTTTTATATCCAAAGAAAAGTTTATTAACTTCAACATAAACAAACATAACCAGGCTTCAACATTTCACATTTACATTGCATGTTTTGCACATTTTCATTACCGAATGGTTACAATATCTTCATAGCTGGTACCTACCCCACTCCCCACCAAACTTATAGTCTATTTTCCGTGTGCTAGTTAACCCATTATCCACAAAAATTTAGTTTATTAGATTTTTCTTATAACAAAAAGTAGAAAATATCTTTTTTTTTTTCAATATTTTCGGTCTTTTTCCGTTTATATCGCAAAAAATAAAAATCGTAGAGGCAATCAAATACCATCAAAAGAAAGCTCTATTTGTGGGAAGAAAAGGACGCAAATTTTGCATTTGATGCAGTGTGCAGCATATAGTCTGAGCACTGACAGGCTGACCCCCCCACCCCTTCAACCTCTGCAGCAATGCTGGCAGGACTCATACGTCCATTTCCCAAAGACAACCTTTGAAGATGACGCTGAGCACGTGCACTCAACTTCTTCGGTCAAGCATGGCGAGGCCTGTTCTGAGTGGAACCTGTCCTGTTTAACCACTGTATGGTTTTGACCACTGTGCTGCATCTCAGTTTCAGGGTCTTGGCAATCTTCTTATAGCCTAGGCCATCTTTATTTTGAGCAACAATTCTTTTTTTCAGATCCTCAGAGAGTTCTTTGCCATGAGGTGCCATGTTGAACTTCCAGTGACCAGTATGAGAGAGTGAGAGCGATAACACCAAGTTTATCACACCTGCTTCCCATTCAAACCTTAAACCTTTTAACACTAACAAGTCACATGACACCGGGGAGGGAAAATGGCTAACTGGGCCCAATTTGGACATTTTTACTTAAGGGTGTACTCACTTTTGTTGCCAGCGGTTTAGACATTAATGGCTATGTGTTGAGTTATTTTGAGGGGACAGCACATTTACACTGTTATACAAGCTGTACACTCACTACTTTACATTGTAGCAAAGTGTAATTTCTTCAGTGTTGTCACATGAAAAGATATAATCAAAATATTTACAAAAATGTGAGGGGTTAGCTCACTTTTGTGGGATACTGTACATACTGAAAGATTGACCAGCTAAAATGTGCACCTTTTTGGTAAGCTGCATGTCGCTTAGTTCAAAGTTTTATTTAAAGCTCCATTGGATCTAACACTGATGAGAATCTTCTTTCTCTCTAAGCTCTACAGAATACAATATGATGTTAGTATAAAGGAATTCAATATATGGAAAGCGAATTAGTATTTTCTTATTACAGTCAATACACCTAACTGCTCTGTAAATGTAGTAATAAAAGGCTTGTCACTGCCACCTTGTGGCCACATAGGAAATGAAAGAGAATGTGTAGTCTTCAGGGATGTTTTTACACATCGTATAGTTAGACTAAGGAGACACTGTTTGTGTGAACATCCTATGTTTGTATTTATGGTCTTCAGGGCTGATTTCAATGACCAGAGCCTGAGAGAAGACTGTTTATCTACTTATGACAGGGAAAGATGTATGTCGAATAAATATACAGGAAGAGGTGCCTATTTTCCCATTGCCACTTACTGTGCCTAATGGTAAATCATGTCCTGACAGTCTTTAAAATTTTAGATGTGTACAGTAAAAATACAAATCTGTTGCGCTTAGAGTTCAATAGTGACAAAACAGCAGCTGACACAATATTGGTGGATGTAAAGAGGTGCAGCGCTTATTTAAATATAGTCCGTCAATAGTTAAAAGTTCATAATAAGCCAAAAACTTATTGAGGTGTTTCCTGGTATACTGGACAGTCCAGCCAAACACCCAACACCCAAAAATACTGACTCTTACCCTCAGTAGAAGGGATATGCACAGTGGGTAATCAAATGGTAGCGCCAGCGATCATCCTACATAGACTGATCCACTCCACCAGGGTTACACTGATCACACGTTTCAGGAATAGATATCGATGCTCAAAAGCCACCATCACTCATCAAGGAAACCAATTGCCGAACCCCCAGCATCAGCGGTGGTACTCTATCTGTTTACGATATTGATCGACTGGTGTTTTTGTAGCTGAAGCATCTTTCTTGCCCATTTCTTTTCTCTAAATAGTGTTGCTTTTCTTAGTATAGGTTATATAAAAAAGGAAGGATCCATAAACCACTCCGTCCAGCGGGGCCGCTCCTTGCACGGTGCACACAGGGCAGGGAGGAGTGTAGGATCTCCTGGTGACGCGGTGTGTCTGGACGGAGTGGTTTATGGATCCTTCCTTTTTTATATACCCTGCACTGAGAAAAGCAACACAATTTAGAGAAGAGAAATGGGCAAGAAGGATGCTTCAGCTACAAAAACGCCAGTCGATCAATATCGTAAACAGAGTGTCAGCGTGAGAGAGGACTACTAGAGAAATTGTATCCCCACTAAGTACTGCATGAAGTTCCTGATCCACATACAGGTTCGGTAGATCCCGTTTAATAATACCAACAATCTGACTAAATTCAACTGAAAGGGATGTCACAAAATAATAGTGTTGCTGTAACATTTTTGGCCCTTAGCAGTTGAATGAGAGTTCTTACTTAAAAATGCGGCATGGTCTCTACTGATGGCTATAGCGTAACCTTTAGAGAGCCACTGCTCCTTATACCCTTGATTCTGTAGTCCAGAGATATGCAATTAACGAACCTCCAGCTGTTGCAGAACTACAAGTCCCATGAGGCATAGCAAGACTGACAGCCAGAAGCATGACATCCAGAGGCAGAGGCATGATGGGACTTGTAGTTTTGCAACAGCTGGAGGTCTGCTAATTGCATATC